>QUSF01000008.1:7859072-8054670 GCA_003676055.1 Chloebia gouldiae
TATCCATTTTGCCAGGTTAATTGGCAAAAATGGTGTTCTTTGCAATGAAAAACTCTTTTCTCAAAATAAGCGGGAGAGAATCATCAAAGTTTTTGGAGAGACATTCAGTATGACTCATCTGGCAGGAATTTGAAGTGAAAAGCTGGAGAAGAGAGAAGGCAAGAGAATGTGTTGAGGTAGCTTCTTCAAACTCTCTCAGTTTTTAGGGTAGGATTCTAATTTGCAAAATGTTGAGGATCTTCAGAAATGCTAAGATGTACCACCTGTATGAGGGGGAAAAACCCAACTCTTCCTGTACATAGGTGGTTTTCTTAGCAACCTGGAATTCTTTTACATCACTCCACAATTCTTAAATACCATTTCTCTGTATCTAAGCATGCCAGTAAGGCTGAAGCCAGAGCCCAGCTCAGCTGTATTGGATCTGATCAGAAAACCGGAATTCATTAAGCCACTTAGGTCAGTGGGAGCACTGGGAATTGGGGAATAGCATTGGCAGTTTACTGCTCCCTTGGCTCAGCTTCATTCCAGGTTGACCTGTCCTTGCCTCTGTGTACAAAGGAATATTTCTTGCAGGTGGCAGCTTTTGCTGGACTCACTTTTTTTCAAGCGTTTAATTCATATTCTTCATCCATAGCTGTGTATTTTGGACAGTAATATGGGCAAGTATTAAGGGCTGATATTGACTGTTGGAATAAAGATATCAAACACAGCTTTGAGAGCTGCTAATTAGAGTCTAGATGCAGATGAAAATCCGTTTTGGATCCTCTGCAAGGTTGGATATTGAAGCGTAACTTGCTGCTGGCAACCATCCCTGAGGCTTTGGCCTTTGTTGAAGGTCACAGTGAAATAGGCTTGCTGTTGCAGATGAATATTGCTTAAAAATGGCTTGCAGCACATTCATTGGAAGGTTTCAAAATCTTTACCGAAGTAGGCTTGCCGCATGTTTTCCACTCTTCCCTCTCCACTGAAAAAGGGGGCAGAAATGAAGTTCACTGGGTTGCCCACATTTCTGCAGCAAGGTAATCATAGTCTTAGATTTTAATGGGGTGTTTGCTTCATGTATCATTCAAGAAATGTGAGCTATTTTTATGGGCTGTTTCTCAGTATCACTATTTTAATGGGACCTTCTTTAAATGTCTCCCTCAGACCTTGGTGGTAAAAACTTCATTCCTTCTGTACAAGAAGACATGGTAGACAGCCTTTTCTGTTTCTTTGCTGATATCCTGATCTTTGACTTTCTGGACAAAGGAATTAAAAAAGCATTAATCCATCTGGTTCTCAAAGGAGTATTTCATTTGCTGCCTCTCTAGAAACTGATAGCAAACAGTGAAAATAAAAAGAATGGATGAAAAAGATACACAAAATCTGGCACTTGAAAGAGAAATATCTAGCTAGATTTTGCTGGAGGAGTACATCAATCATTAGTTTATTTCTGATCTTGTTTATCACTTTCATTAGCAACTTTGGCATAAAAAAATAGATTGTGCTAATGAAATTTCCTGATGACACTCCACTGGGACACAAGTCAGAACTCCAGCCCATATTAGTGGTGTAATTTAAAACTCACCTGCCGTTTCTGAATATGTATTTGTATCTGTGATTTTTAAAATTCTGGTGGGGGAAAAAAACACTCTTTATGTACCTCTATTTTTTTTTTTGCTCCCTGGACATATTAAAGGTTTAGTTTGGCCCAACTGCTTGAAGAATTTATAATTTTTTAAGTTGTCTGTCAAGTTGGAATCCATTAATTTCTCCTGCCAAAACCAAATGAATAATGTAACTTGACGCAAGATCTCTGAGTGAGGTTACAGATAATTATTCATTCTCAAGACTTTGGCTATGAATCACTTTTACTGTGCAGTCTACCTGCTTATGTAGCACCACCAGCTTCATATTTCTGTTTCTGATGTAAATAATTTTCAGTCATTTAAAATGTAAGGGAGAACATGTTTGTGTTGAACACAGGTAACTATGACCAAAAAAAAAAACTATGAAAGCTTTTAAAATGAGAGTTATAGGGGCATCTAAGTGGCAATTAGAATCCTTTAAAAATTAATTCAGATTTAGTGAAACATTGCTGACAATCATTCATAAAAGTAATTGCCCTGTGCACATGAAAAATTTAAATGTGATAATTTAGTAATGAATCGGAGCTGTCAGAAGGCATTTTATGGGTAATCAGACATTCCTAAAGGCACAGCAGTGACTGAAGAAAATTGAAAAATAACTTTGTGGAGGCAAGATTATCTAAAATAAGTGTTTTTTCTGGAAGCAAACAAAGGAACCTATGATTTTTAGAAATGTACACTGTAAATCGATAAGGGCAACCACTGGAAGCAAAGAAAGACTCAATTGTGGAGTTACATTGGTTCAGATTATTCATTTCAAGTAGCAGTCTTTGAGAAGTGGATACTTCTAGATTCCCAGATACTCCCCGTGCAGATGCATTATCCAGCCCCCAGGAAGGGGAAGCAGGAACTCTGCATTACAGCTTGCAAATCACTTTGTCAATTTTGAAAGAGAAAGCTCGGTTCTCCTTTCATTTTACTTGGATGAAACTGCTGACTGTACAGCATTTAAATTCCGTTTCCTCCAGAATAAGGGAGGGTGTAGCTGGCGGTGTGTTTTTGCAGGGCACACTGGGGGCATTTAGGAAGTTTAGTGGGAGCTGCTGATGCATAAGGAATGCAAAGCTGTGCCTTTAGATGTGGTTACAGCTCGCTCCCACTCGGTGCAGGTGTTAATGGCCTGAAAGGGGACAAGAACACCTCTAAATCTCTTACACCCCGCGTCTCTAAATCACTCTGGGTCGAAGATCTCGTGCCGTTTGCCTCGGTTGTGTTACTGCTGTTGTTTTTCATCTTATCTAGGTATTTCTGGGGGATTTTGAGGCTGGGAAGGAAACTTTTCCAAAGATCAGATCCGGTTGGGATTGCTACACTGTTCAAATATCTGTTTGTCAGAACTGATTTGCCAACTTATCAAAAAGAAACACTCTCGTATTGATTGTTTAAAAATGCTGATCTCAGATGCTATTCCAAGTATTGAAATAAATACCATTAGATGTCAATTTTACTTTGTTGTTTATGCATCTGGTGTTCCTTTTCCTAATTTCTGAGTTTATTGAATGCTAAATGGGAATAGTTCAACTCATATTTCTGGTCTGCTTTAATTTATGATTTAATGAAAGGAAGTTTTCAGACAAAACAAGAATTTGTGTTTTCAGAACAGAAAATGTAGTTCTGTTGAAGTATGGATTTTTTTTTAAAATCACAACCTGGTTGTGCTGTGTTTATTTGCTACAAAGGTTAAATATGGGCTTAGATCAATATGACAGTTCCTTTTCAGTGCTGTAAGAATGAATGTAAAATCTTTTGGAAAATTTCTACCATAAAAAATCATTAGACATAATTAGCAAAATAATCTCTCATGAGAAATGATATGAAATATATAATTTGGCAAGAAGTAGCACAGTCCAGTGTTAAAGCTCTTCAATACTGTCTCCTTTCCCCATAGATCATTTAGAAGACTGATCACCACTTGGAAGGAGCTGTGATATTGAGTCTGTGCTCTTATTGTGCACTCTGGAATGGGGCCCTGCTCTCTCATCCTGGCTCTCTGGTAAGTCTCCCCACCCCAGACAAGAAAATGAAGATCCTGCTGAGATAAAGCACCTTGAAGATAATTTTCTTTCATCTACAGCTGCAGTGTTTGGCTGTTCTAAGGTTTGCAGAGCTATAAAACATTTGATAATCCCAAGGGTGGGAGAGAAACTGAAGGACATCTCTTGTTTTTGATGAACACTAAGGAGAAACAACAGTGAAACAAAGATTCACTGGTTTGTATATAAGCATTGTAGAGGGTGCTTGTCAAATCAAAGCCCAGGTGTTAATTCCATCTGTATACACTGTAGCCATGTTTAATAAAGACTTAAATGCAGTGTTATTTAGCTATTTGTCTTGTTAGCATTTTGCCTTTTTTTTTGTGCAAAACCTGGCACATGTTGATGTGATCAGCTATGAGTAAGAGGATGGTTTGAGGCTGAAAATCACTCAAGGGCATGTTCTCATTTAACAGAGCCCTTTTAAATTGGTTGTGGTTCTGTCTGCTTGCGAGGCATTCTCTGATGTCATGGTCAGACAGGAAGACCTGATATTTAAAGGGAATAGGGAGTGGGCAGAAACTCTTTGTGTATGGAAATTGAAGGGATGCTCTTGGTGTATGTGTTGTGCTCGGGGGTTTGATTTATATCCATTTAGGCAGAAAGATCAACACCAAGCACTCTACCAATCCAGCTGAACCTCATAAGTAATCTTGTAATTTCAACAGAGACTCCAAGGAAGTCTTGCTGGGCTTGAATTCCTGTTTCTTTTAGATACTCTTTATCTAGGTCAGGGTTGAAGTTCTTGCTCAGAGCACTGTACTCCCCTGTTGAGAAGTACATTGCTGTTGGATTGATAGAGACAGTTTTCAGTTTCTAGCCCTCAAATGCTACAAAACAGTGGTGCACTTTAGGATTTCTCTAAGGTCTGGCAGGAGCCTCTGGTCCTGCTTTCAGTCCCTGTACAGGAAGTTTAATAGGCAAGTTCTTGCTACAGACTTAGGCCTTTCATTTTTTCACTCCTTTCTGTCAATATTGCAGTGCTCCAATAGGTTTCTCTATGACCTCATGTCTCATCTCCACCCTAGGTGTTTTGGTAATTTGAAATCCTGTGCCAGGTGGTGCATTGCTGTGCTGAGAATGAATTGTGGCTCCCTGGATGGCAGCCCTCATATCTGTGCTTATGGGACAACCAGCTGCTGCAGGTGTTCAGGTAAGGAGGATGGGATGAGAGACATCCATTGCTGTTCTCCCTTGGACACTGGTGGCTAAATAGGGACCAAAGGGAGTCAAAGAGCCCTGAAATCATAGAACCTTCCCCACTAGTGAGTCCAGTCAATGTCTGAAGTTGAATGGTCTGCAAATTCCCTTTATTTTCTATGTTGGCTAATTGCAGCATGTTTTAGAGCAGAAGGATGCACTTTCTGTCCCATGGCTGTTTGCTCTTCAGTCACTGTCATCTGGAAAACAGGGCATTGACAAGGGTGCTGCTTTCCTAAAGTTCACCATGGTCTGTACTTTGGTTTTTGGGAGCAAATAGTAAATTAGAATTACAGCCTTTATTCTACAACGAGTGCCAGATGAATGCTGCTCAAAATTGGAGCTGCATTGTATTGCTTTCCTGAGAAACCAATGTGCTCTGGGTTGGGGTTTTTTTCTGCCATTGGCATATTCATTTGTGTTGCACAGGGAACTGGGTCTGTTTTGAAGCTAAATCTTCCCTACCAAGCAGCAGCTCTGGCTCAGCTTTAGTGGTTATTTAGAGTCTCAGAAGAGAATCATCAGCTGCTCCAATTGTACATTCAAACACACAAGGTGATATGCTAATTGGGCTTTCATTAGTGCCTGGTTTACGTCACCAAAAGAGTAGAAAGGGGCTAAGCAGATGAAGTATTTTTCCACTCTTGAGCTGGTACTGATGCAGCTATGTGCTATAGCTTCTTTATTTTTTTTTTTAATTTGGAGAGTTCTAATTTTCTGTGTGACTGCATCTGTGCACCGTAGCATTCAAATATTGCCCTGGTGTATTACAGTCAGAGCTGAGCTTTTTATGAAAAAGGGAACAGAGGCTGTGAATTTCCTTTTTTGTCTTTAGTGTTATTGCTGTCTGGGGTAGATTCAATTAGGTTAGACAAGTATAATTTCATAAATTGACTTATCACTGCTGTTCACATATGAGTTCATATCTGCATAGTTAGGCAGTTTGTGTCCTCTGAGAAACACAGATAGTGTGGATAATAAACAGCTGGGTGTCATTTAATGAGCAAGTGAGAGGCACAGCCCTGCTTTTCCAGGAGGGTTTCCACCATGCCAGCTCAAGCAGAAATTGTAGCTGAATTTAAACAGAATCTGTTCTTTTTTTTTTCAGAGCTACCAGTAGAAACCTTTGCAAAGTGAGAAGCTTTTACATAGCAGGCAGCTTTACAATAGGGTACATGATGGCTCTAAATTCACCATGTGATCTCTGTGGGGTATGGTACAGCATCACAAATCCATCAGAATGGCTGTGTTTCTCTATTCACCTCCAGAGGTGAAATACTTCATCTCTTTGTGTCTCTGCTATCCCATCACCTGTATGATAAGGACAGGATCTGTGTCTCCCTTTGTAAAATTATATACTATGGCAAGTCTGAGATGAGTAAAGCCTGCATCTTCAGGAATTAAAAAATTGCATTTTGGTCATAGTAACTACTACAGGTAGCTTAAGGAGGAGTAGATTTGCTTGATAGGAAACCATTTTTACTCAGCTCTGAATGAAATAAGTTGGTATATTATTAAATGTAATCAAGTACAGTTGTGATTGAAAGTAGATGGTTGTGAGTTGGAGAAATACTTTTGTCTTGTAATGAATTAACTCAAATGTAATAAAAAGGATAAGGACAAAAGGGAGCTCTGATGCTGGAAAGGCCGTAGCAATACCATTAGGATTGTTTCTTTTTTAAACCAGAAATTGAGAGTACAGAACTATTTATTGCTTTAACTTCAGCAAAAAAAAAATAGTGACAGCAGGGATCTTGTTAAACTGGGACATATATTTCAGTGACTAGAAACCTATGGTAATCACAATTACAGAGATGTGATCTTAGGCTTTGGTCCATATGTCTGTCTTAAAGAGGGTTATTAATGCTGTTGGTTTGCATCCAGATTGCAGACAGAGATACTTGACTAAATATTTTCTTTTTGCTTTTGTCACTAGCTGGGGTGCATAGATGGAGTGGCTGGGGCTGTCTTGCTCCTTAGTTCAATTATTAGACCTCTATTGTTTCTCAAGGATAAAAAATTCTGGCAATAGAGGATGAAGAATTATTCCAAAGCCTATCACTGGGATGAACAAATGAAATCCATCATGAATTTAAATGCTGCCATGTATTATAACCTCCTGCTTTTCACTGGGCCTTTTCCCTATGTAAATGCTATATTTTTTGAAAGGTGTGGGCAATGGTAAATTCAGGGAGTTGCTGAATTCTTTGTCATGACCTCCTATTGTAGTTCATTTACATCTCATCCATCTCACTGGGGAAAGAGCTAGGTAAGGTCTTCATGGAGGAAACATGCACAGTGGGAGGGCAATTTATAACTCCTTCCACTCTTCAAGCAGAACCACATCCTTGGGTAATGAGTGCAGGGAATGAACCCAGTGACTGCCGTGGTTGTGCTCAGCAGTAACAGCAGGGAGTTCTCTTGCAGGTGCTGTTTGCTCCATTTCTGCCTAGGAGCTGTTCAGGAATTGCTTCATCAGTGCTGTCACTGGGCTACTCAGGGTCTCGGGAGAGGTGACTGTTCTTTGGGACTGTGGTTTCCAATTGTCTGGGACCTGTGAAGGTAAACACAGGTCTGTAGCTGAAATATGAATAGAAAGAGATCCACAGGAAATAACTCCAGCCAGCAGTGATGTGTTTTAATCTTTATAAATGGAGTTCTTCCCAGGAGAAGCAAAAATTGCTGTTAATGAAGATGGTCTTCCTTAATAATCTCTTCCCATAAATCCGCTGACAATTAAAAGGGGAACGGCTGTTTGTGAGCCAGAAGCAGCTTGTTTGCCCACCAGATGGAGCTAGGAAATTCTCTCCAGGCTGGCCAGGAGCTAGTGAGTGCTCCAAGATTTCCTAGCCTGGGGTCCTGCAGTGTGCTTATTGCCAGGGTTTATTGCCCCCTGTGTGACACCTCCCTGCTGAGGGCAGCCAGGCTCTCCCAGCAGCTGCTGCAGGACACACAGGCTCTGCTGTGCTTTAGTCCATCAGTGTTTCCATGTTAGATTATGCTGTTTTTTTCTTCATAATGCTGGTATTAGCTGTACAATTTGCTGAGGGGATGGGTATGGGAGGTTCACTGAATACAGCAGAGGAGAGGTGCTGTGTCAAGGGTGTTGGAGGTTTATGAGACCTTGGTAGTCCTTGGAGGTGTGCCTTGTTTCATCTGAGGGGATAGCAAACCTTACTGGTTGTCTTTTTGATGGGAGCTAAAGGCTTTCCCCCCACCCCAAGATGAGCACCACCTTTTTCTTTCTCAAATGAATGTGCTACTAGTTGTTTATGGCCAAGGATTAGTAACTGTGGCAGTCCTTGTGTCCTCTTCTGGCTGGGTGCTCCTGAAAGCTGACACCCAGGTGTGAAGTCATGTAAAGAGGACTTAATTTAAAATAAGATTAAATAATTGTGGGGAAGGAGGGCCAAGGTAATTATACCAAGCAGCCAGGTATTTAACTTCTTTAGCTCTTTTCTGCTTTAAAATCTACTGGCTGTTTGCATAGTTTCTCGGGAATTTTATTTTTGGTCAGTGGTGTTATGATTGTTGGTTACATGAGATGTGTATGACAATGATGCTTTTAATTCTTTTGGTTCTCACATCTGAAGGGTTAAAATGGAGTGAAGAGAGGTTTAATTGAAAAAATTATTTGTCTAATTAAAATTACTTGTCAACATATTTTTGATGAATCTGCTTATTACTGAAACAATAATATAAATTAAACTACAGATAAGGAAACATAACAAGGAAGAAAGCAGCTTATGTACTGTTTTATAGGACATTTCATTAAATATCCCTGGAGTGGAATAATAGGAGGACTTAATTCACTTGAGGTAAATTAAGCAGTTGAATTAGGTTCTGTCTCCTAAAAATCCTCCTTTGGACTCCTGGAGTAGATAGCTTATTCAGAGATTATGTTCTAGATGCAAGTTTTTTTTCTTCTCTCAATAAAGATATTTGCCTCTAGCAGGATGACCTGAGCATTTTTATGTGTAATCAGGAAGATGGCTTAATTAGCCATAGCAGAGGCTGAGTGGGATAAATCACATGGCTGAATGATGCTGTGCAGGTGGAGGCTTCAGGAGCCTGTGGGGCTCTTCACAAAGCCACAGTGTGGTGGGAGCTGGGCCAGCAGGAAGGTTCAGGGTAAACAAGAAGGGTCATGTTGTCTTCTTTAGAGTTGGTTGGCAAATCAGCACAAAGCTTCTCTCTGAACAGCAACAAGCTGATATCAGGGACAACCAGTTAATGTTTTTGAAGATGTTTTTTTCTTTTTTTTCTCTTATGAGTTCATTAAAAAAATAGATCAGGCAGCTGCTAAAGCCAACCTTGATGAGAACAGGTAACAGCTCAGGTTAAAATAGGGGAATAAGATGGGGGTGTTGGAACTGAAAGGAGAATGGCTGACTCGCTTAAAATCCATCAAAGGTTGCTTTTTAGTGCTGGTGAAGGATGGATGAGGTTCCAGAGAGAATGAGCATTTGAAACAACTTTGGAAATGGAAGCAGTGGGGTGGGGGGGACAAGCAGGCACCTTCAGTTTTTAGAACAGTGGGATGAAAAGTTTAAAACAAACCACCTTGAATCTGATGAGGTGTAAATACAGCCAAATGTTAAACCATGACAACAGTCTCAATTTCCTTCCACATTAGAATAGCAGACAGTGTCAATAAGGAAGTGGCTACTTGTATTTTCTCTGCAGGAGAGCTTCTTGGTACTATTTAGAATAGTTTTTGCTTTTCTAAGAAAAATAAAGTTACACAGTGAGAGAAGTCTTGTGGGAAGAGGCTCTAAGAGTGGTTATCTGTGAAGTTCTGTGAAATGGGGAGGGATGCATTGTGTGGGATTCCTTGGGAGGGTGTGGTGGGTCTGATGCCTGTCAGTTCATAGAGCAATAATTTTTGTGAGGGACTAGAAAAAGTACTGCATTTCTAGGCCACGAACAGCTGGAAAGGCTGCAAGCACTTGGATGAAAGGATTAACAGTCAAAAGAATCCTGGCAATTAGAAGAATTCATTTGAATTAAGTGGGATTCAGTTCAAGGACAGGCACAGAGTCCTGTGACGAGGTATAAATTATGTGTGAGAGGAGCAGATGAATGAAGAGCGAGGGGAGTCTCTTAAGGAAGGACGTGGGGTTATGGTGAGTGACAAACTGAGCGGCAGCCGAGGACATCAGTGGTGCAAGAATGAGCAAGAACAGAGCCTGCAAAACACCAGAAACAGCCCTGCTGCTGTGATTGGCACTGGTGTAGCCACAGCATTCCAGACCTCACATGGAGGTGTGGAGTGAGTGGAGAGGAGAGATCTGGAGAACACAGGCAGTGAGGAAAGGCTGGAAGAATTAATACATTTAATCTAGAGATAAGACTGCTACAGAGCTGTGAGAGTTCATAAAATAAAGCAAAATGGCTGTCTTAGAGAAGTGTGTGGCACACACAGCACAAGAAGTGATAAGCTTAAACTCCCCCAGAGGAATATTGTATTAGTGGGAAAACCTTTCTATCAGCAGGGCTGCATAAGCTACTGACATAGAGGGTTTATTGTGGACAGGGTAAATAAATTTTTTGGGAAAAAAAAAATTTGTATACCATTGCTATTGGAATGGGACAGAGAATGAGTAAAACTGTAATTGATGCTTTTCATAAACTTGTTTTCTTTAGGTATTCAAAAAAAAAAAAGAGCCACAGGCACATGTCTGGGCACCATAGGCACGTGTAAATAGCCAGTTCTTGTGTTTTGTTTTGGTCAAAAAAAAACAGTAGCAACAAGAAAAGGGGAAGCTCCTGCTGTCCCTGAGCTGGTGGGAGGTATTCAGCCATCCTGTGAAACTTATTTTAGTAAAGGGGTGATGAGAAAAAAAAGAGAATGAGATTTTTCTCCTGTTTACAGTTGGGTTATGCAAGCACCAAGTGATTCTGCCAGTCTTTTGCTGCTCTAGTCATGGTGGTTGTTTTTTCAAAAGAGGATCTTAAATCCAGGTGCTGCTTTGCAGGGTCAGCTCCAAAGTTCTGCAGGGCACTGTGCATGTCACAAAGCAAGCCAAAAACAAATGTCCAACATGCAAGTTGTGATACTTCAAGTCAAGTGCTGGATTTCTAGATCTTGGAAAGGCAGGATCTTCTGCTTGAAATCACAGAAAATACTAAATATACCTAAATTCACTATTGTTTTTGAAAATACAAGGTATTCAGTAGTTATGCAATAGAGATCACCTTGATTGTAATTACATGAATCAAAATTAGACTAATCAAATAGTTCCTTATTCTTCTAGAGAAGATGCTAACAATCACAAAGCTCTAACAAATGTAAATAATAATTTAACTGATTATAATGACACATTCTCGTGTGACTATACCTTTTTAGAGATGATACATTATATTTTGTTTGTGTTGAGAGAGTTTAATCAGCTTGGAGAGAGCAGTGGAGAGTGCCAGTCCTGTGTGTTGCTGGACTCTACCTGTAGCTTGTTATCCTGGGTGCTTTGGAAAGCAATTTCTTTTTTTTTTTTTTTTTTTTCTTTTGGAAAATAAGATACAAACATTAGAAGTGGAAGTTGAGCATATGTAATAATTAGAGCAGTCTGAGAATCTTGGATTAAAAATGCTTTGGAAGCTATGGAAGCCAGTTTTCTTCCTCCTGTATCATTCTGCCCCACTTTTTCTATACCCTCTGTCTGAAGGGGGGGGAAATTATGTGGGTATCTCAGGTAGATGGTCTGGTAAAATGGAAAATTATTTCCACTTAAAAGAATTTACTAAAAATGTTTCTTAAAATGGGGCCATCGTGTTGGATTAGTGTTTTGTACCTTATAGTGGCTGGCTAGAGAAAACAACTTGTGCAGTGTAAGGTAAAAAAAAAAAAATAATGGTGGACATTTTGTTTTAATTTATCCTATCAGTTTATGAAAACTCATTACTCCAGTGTTAAAAATATTGCCAAGTAGACTTTTTAAATGTAATCAAATCCCTCTTCTTCTGATGCTAGTCCATCAGTCTAAAGAATTGTATTGTTTTTGATAATAGAAATAGACTATGGAAGCAGAAGACTGTTTTATTTTGAAGGATGACTCTAATTACAAAGTGAAGCTGTAAGTTACAGTCAAGGAGACAACAGGAGATTTCATGTTTGGTTCCCACTAGAACAGTTTGTAGGTGGTTAGTATTTCTCTGGTTATGGAGGATGTCCTGTAAGAGATTATTTTCTTAAAGGATTTCAGGAAATTGGCTTCTGGCATGGTAAGTCAATGGGAGTTGTACCACAGACTTTATCAGAGTGCTGCTTATGATCAGGATATGAAAAGTATACAAGTGATGGGGGAAAGGGCAGCATGGAAAACTCTATGATGTTTTATGAACCCCCAATCTGTAATTTTTCGTTTGCTCTCAGTTATGCCTGCATGCACCCACAATTTCTGTGCTATTTTGAATGTCCATATGACACAAATGGAACAGTGTCAGGAAGCACAGGGCTGTCTTTATAATATATTATTTACAAGAATTACTATGTCTCCCTCACAAGGGAGTGAGAAGCAGAACTATCTTTCTATACATTTCTATGGGTCTTTTTATTTCAACTGTGCTATCAAAGTGAGATAAAAGAGTTGCTAATTGCATGTGTGTTCAAGTGTGGCTTGGAAATGTTAAGTAAACTGGACTATTCCAAATGAAATGCAGCAAAGGATTTGAAATTTAAATTGCAACATGGAAAGAATGTGATGGGGTCTATTCCAAAAGGAATGGCTTAAATGAGGGAGTGGTTAGAAGCTGGGACGGGAGCTCTGGACAGCTGGGTTTGGGTCCTGGCTCTGCTGCTTGTTGTCTGTGTGGCAAATCCATTCCTAACTTGCTCATGGATTTTGCCCTTTATTCTGACTTTGTGCTCCTTGGTGTAGGCACCAAGTCCCAGTGCAAGGGTTTTGGTGTGGGGCACAGTGGGGCCTCTTCTTGTCTGAGGCCTCTGGATGCAGATTGATTATTGTCATCATTTTTCCAACAAACTATGTGCCTGAAATTCATTCAAGAACTCCTCCAACTGAGTGTTTTGGACTACCTGAAAGGATGGCATGCAAAATAATTTTCCAGTGAATGAGTCTTTAGGTTATCCTGTAGCATCCAACTAAGCAGCCAGAAGTTAGTGCTGTCTGAAGGAAAAGGGGCAAAAGTGAACTTGGACTGATTGGCAGTAATGGCTAAAGTAAATGCTACTCCCACTCCAAACACTGAGAAACTTTGGAGGACAGTGATAAATACAAGTCCAATTTCAATGCTTTGATATTTTTTTTCCCCATCCCTATCCAAGATCTAGAATGCAAATGTCCATCAGATGCAGTAATTTTAATGTAAATATTCTGGCTTGACTGCATGGATAACCTCAATCTGCCTTCACACTGTCACTGCTCCTACTGGATTAAATAATCGGGTCAAAGCCAAGCTGTTTCAGTACCAGCAATTAAAGATGATTAGGAAGAGTTTGCTGTAGTTTTGATTGCAGGGGGGGTAGGAACATGATTGTGTTCTCTGGCCAACAAGACACTTTCTTGATTACAAGTATCTGGTAGTCTAAGAAAGGATTTCTCATTAAAAGGCTTGTAGTAGCTTAGACTCTGCCCATGACTCATCTGTACTCCTATTGAAATAATTGTTGTGTTTTTCAAATATTAGTTAATATTAGTAGTCTTGAAACAGTACTTCTGTATGGATTGTTAAATTATTTATATGTTACTTTGTAACTCTGCTTTGGTGAACTTGAAGTTGTCATGCCAGATTTATCAAGAAGAGGCAGCATTGGATGAATCCAATGATAAAATTGAGATACATGCCTGATCCAATCCAACATGGCTGGGTAATAATGGTAACTTTTGTCTTTTTTTCAGGGTCTTGTGTTTGGATTCAGTTTTATGACTTGATATTAACTAGTCAAAGTTATGGATAAAGTTAATGAATTTATTTTAATGAGAGTCTGGAGGATTAGCTACTTTAGGGGTTCTCTCTGCTCACTATCTTATGTTTAAAGAAAAAAAACCCTTCATAAAATGAGTATTTTTGGCAGGTTCAGCCTCTGATGCTTTGAAATGTTGATGACCCTGTTCATCCTACATTAGTGAGGAATTACAGTAGCCTGCTCTTTGATGGATAATTGAAATTTAAAAAGGGATGCTTTTGCATCCTTGGGACATAATGGTTTGCTGTTTTACAGAGAGATTAGTGAATGGACTAACCAAAGCTGCCCAAAACAGACTGAGGCTTTGTAGCAAATCTGTGGCTTGTGAGGTTTCCTGCCTCCCCAGTTTCTGTTATTGTGGGACCAAACAATAAAGGGTTTTGTGATCACAATCTCTTTCTTTTGCTGCTACTTGGGCCAAAATATTTAGTCTTCTAAATGTGGATGGATTTACAGCATGCCCACACTTTCATCTTTCATGTTGATGAGTGAGATTTGTATGGATTTATAGATTTATCACAAGCTTAGTGGTATGTTATGAACTCCTTTGTGAAATCTATCCATGGTTTAAGATTGAAAAAGTTGTGTTGGCAGCAGTTGAATTCCTCTAGGAATTGTGCTGCTGAATGGCTTGCTCCTTAAAAATCCGTCCTTGTTTAAGCATCTAGGTAGGAATTTGAGAGTCTACAGTTGGACATGCAATTATGAACATAAACAGTTAAATTTTAAGAAAATTAAGAAAGGTTAATTATAAAGGAAAAATAATTAAGCTTGAGGTTAAAGAAGGCTCAAGGCAATAGGTAAAAAAGGGACAGAAATTGCCAAGTGCTTTTAAGAAGATTAGATTTTAAATCAAGATCTCTGAAATAGAAATGAGGAGCAATGTTTGCAAGTGTTAACTGCATTTTATGGTTTTTTTTTTTTGGTGATAAAAGGTGTATACTATTGATTAAATGGTTTTAATCCCATCGGGGTTGAAGTGACAAGTCCAGTGAAACCCTGTTTTATCATCTATGTGGTGAATTGGTTCAGAGCATATTTCTCCTTGTCCCTGGAGAGCTTTCTATTTTAATATACTTGTTTTTCCTCCCAAGTATGCTCTGAAATAGGTTTTTTTTTTCAGCATGGGCACCTTTTTCAGTGTTTCTTTGATCTCTTGATAAGATCAGTCTCATTGGTTAATCAGGTTGGGGAAAATCATGACATAGAGAAATGAAGCAGTAGAAAACAGATCTGCCATAAGATTAAGGGCTTGGCAAGAACTGTGTTTACTGTATTGATAACCAAACAGCTTTTTATTCCCAAATTTAAACAAGATCCATGTTACAGCCACACCTGCATCAGAAGATTTTTGCCACCATGTGAACTAGAAAAACAGTTTTGTAGGAGTGAAAACTAAGGTATTCTTATTATCAACAAATTATGTTTTGTTATTGCATATTTATACTTTGACCCAGTGTGCTATCTTATCAGAACAGCTGAAGGGCTAGTGCAAGGCAAGAGCATGGTTTAATCATGAAACTATGGCTTAAGATATTTTTAACTGTATTAATTTATTGCCAGAAAATCAGTCTGGTCACTGATGTACTCTGGAATGTCAGAAAAGCTCTGTTGGGACATGGCTGTGGCTGAGGGAGGTGCTGCTACCAACCATTCTTTCAGTTGTTCAGACAATTTGTACACTCCAGGTGTGCCCTTGACTACTGCTGAGTGGACAGGTAGCTTAAATGGGAATTGAAAACACCTGGCACATTTGAGATTTTGTTCATAGTAAAATCTGGAAAAACATTTCTTCACTGTCTTTTTTTTATCATCAACTTGAGGCACCTCAGTTTTGTGATCCTCTGAGGGTATGGACCAAGGCTTAATGCATGTCCTTCTTTTGTGGTTCTTCAAACCTGGTTCTTCTGTTTTAATTAAATGATTCATCTATAACATTGAAAAAGAATTATATCAAAAGAAAATAGCTTTCCTGGGGATTCTTTCTGCTGCTGCCCAATTCTTTATAAACCATCACTAGGAGACCAGTGCCAGGATGATGTATGGATCTAATAGATCAGCATGATGAGGTGGAGCTGGAAGAGAGAGGGTTGGAGCTTTAACATTATCTGTCTTCCTACATTCTGGTTTCTAGGTTTATTTCTTTGTGAAGACCTGGTCAGTGTGCTCAGATTTATACAGGGCAATTAGAAGAAAAAAATTTCAGTTCATTAGCATGGTAGGTTCCTCTGTAATTTTTTTCATAGCTTTTGAGATGCCTTAGGATCTTTTAGATCCATTCTCAGCAGAGGTGAAGGAACTTAGTTTTATGGACTTACATCAATGCACATCATTTTAAGCTCATAATAGTTTGGCTTCTGAAAATGGTACAAACACTCCTAAGTACTTAAGAAAATATGATGACCATGCTCACTGAAAGGCAACAAGATTTAGAATTTCAAAAAGCAAAGTACCTTCTAAAAATGGCACAGTACTACTTCCTGTATTTAGGAAGCTGTGGCTTACTTGTTAACCTGGTTTTGCTCTAAGAAAATCAGAAGTCACACCAGCCCTCATCTGTTACCAGATTTCACACATGAAGGTGAAATGTGACCATCCAGTCAAAATTTGGTTTTCATTTTCAGTGAGGTCTTATTCTGGTCAAAGTGAGGCCAGTTTGACCACGCATTTTCTCAGACCACATTTTTTTTTTGCACATCAGTGGGCCTTTGTCCACCACCAGAAATCCCCCAAGAACCACAGCAACCCTTTTATCATGACTGTAGTAATCAAATGTAAGTAATAATTACTGATTACATAATTGCTGATTATTACCTGTATGAGGGGATCAAGGGTACCCTCAGTGCTGTGATAGCACCAGTTTGGGTAGGAGTGTTAATATGCTTGGAGGGCAGGAAGGCTCTGTGGATGGAGTTGGATCAGTGGGATGAGGTTCAACAAGGCCAAGTACCAGTTCCTGCACTTTGGCCACAGCCCTGTGCAGAGCTACAGGCTGGGGACAGTGGCCTGGGGGTGCTGGGCAGCAGTGGTTGAACATGAGTTAATGTATGCCCAGGTGGTCAGTGGATACTGGCCTGTGTCAGCAATAGTGTGGCCAGCAGGACCAGGGCAGTGACTGTTCCCCTGTGCTTGGCACTGGTGGAGCCACACCTTGAGTGCTGTGTCCAGTTCTGGGTCCCTCACTTCAGAAGGGACATTGAGGTACTGGAGAGAGTCCAGAAAAGAGCAACAGAGCTGGTGAAGGGTGTGAAGCACAGGTCCTATGAGGAGCAGCTGAGGGAGCAGGGGGTGTTTAGCCTGGAGAAGAGAAGGCTCAGGGGTGACCTTCTTACTCTCTACAACTGCCTGAAAGGAGCTTGGAGCCAGGTTGATGTTGGTCTCTTTTCCCAGGCAGCCAGATACAGGACAAGAGGCCACAGCCTCAAGCTGCACCATGGGGCATCAGGAATAATTTTTTCACAGAAATTTTTGTTGAGCACTGGAACAGGCTGCCCAGGGAGGTGGTGGAGTCACCATCCCTGGAAGAGTTTAAAAAATGACTGGCTGTGGCACTTAGTGCTATGGGAGTGGTCAGTCAAAGGCTGGACCCTGTGATCTCAGAGAGCTTTCCCCATGCTAAATGATTCTGTGATTATGGCTTTAGGGATGAGCTGCAGACCAGTTCCCATTACTTCCTGCAATCCAGTCTCAATTGCTTTGGTTGAGATGTTGTGGCTTTTTGCTAAAGACAAACTTGCTTTGTGTCTTCATACATCAGAGTGCCAAATGGAAGGCACAGGTTACAGGAGCAGAGTGTAGGTGCACACACATGGAGAAGATCTTCTGAGCCAAACGTTCCTGATGCTGACACTATGGTATGATGTCATGGGCAAAGGACTTCCAATAAGCAAGTAATGTAAAATACTTCTTGTCATTTATAGTGGGATTAATCAGATAAGAGGCTTCTCAAATAGAGGATGCCCTTTACATGAGCTTTGAACCCAGATCCTGGAGCCTTAACAAATCTCCCTGCAGGCAGGAACAGCTCTGGAGCACAAACACATCTCCACAGTAGATAAGATTATCTGATTAATTTAAGCTTATAAAACAAAGGTCCTGTTACTGTAAAAACTTGTCACGGTTGATTTTTGAAGGTCACTTTCTGCTATGGCAACAGAGAAACTGCTTGTGAAAGGAAGAGTCATATTTGAACAGGGAGGCTACAGAGGTATAAAAAGAGGAATAAAAAGCTGCTCTAGCATTTGCTGAAGGTACCAGCAGTCCCTTTAGAGAACATTCACGATGGACCCATCCCCTCCATTTGATCTGCCTTGTTTCTCTCTTGTTTAGACTTGTGTTTTTGTTTTTCTGATGAAGTTGTGCTGTTGCTCAAGTTAAACAAGAAAATAACTGCTTAAGCTGAAGCTGAAATATTTCTAAAGCATTTACTATTCCTGGTGAAATACATAGGAAATCAGAAACCACAGTGCTTTATCATGTCACATTAGGATGGATTGCATGGAAGGGAGGGAGCTCTCCACTGATGCACCAGGGCTATTGATGGTAGGGGGTATGGGTGGCACTTTCATACAGGGGTTTTCTTCAGATATTTTTGTGTAAGAGAAATGCAATCCTATCTTGAAAGAGAAGAAAAAAAGAAGGTAGTGGATGATCTGATGGTCTCATTGGATCAGATCCCAGATAGAACCCATGAAGAACTGGATGAAAGATGCAGATGAAACAATATTGGGGTTCTCTGTTGAATAATTTATCTTTATAGTGATCGCATTTGTGTCTAGAGCAGGTTAAAAATGGAAAGTTATAGCAAAATTATTCCTATGTATAATTTTAAAAGAATAAATGACACATTTTCCTTTATATTTGCCATCTGATCTGACTGCTTAGTTAAGGCCAAGTCGCACTCTTGCATTTGTTAGGTAGGAAGAATTTCATATATGAAAGCCCAGAGGTGATCCATAACCTAAACCCTGTGTTAAAGTTCCCTGCTAAAAGCATTATTCCTCGGGTGATGTTGTGCACCCGATGGTTTTGCAGTGTAGTGACTCTATTTACAGTGTGTTACTCTGTATTAGGTGCTGCCAGCCATCTGTAAAGTGCACTGCAGCTTGTTATCAGCTGCTTATGGGCATTAAAAAGACTGATGGACCAGATTCCTTTTTACAGAAAAGCCCCTTTTTGTCACTCTGTCTGGTTTAAAGAGACTCTGAGCTGCAATTACTATGATCTATTTCTGCTTTATGGTCCATCTGTACTTCTGCATTCTGTAAGGCATCCCAGCATAAATGAAAATGAGGTCACTGGGAATCTGCTCATGTTCAGCTGCAAGGTGGACAAAAGATCTCTGTAGAATATTAATAGTAAAGCACTGGTCTGGTGAACACCAGCCCTTAAATTTGTAATCTATCTTGTCTGCCTTGCAGATTAGGAACTCGGCAAACTCGGCCCCCAAAGGGAATAGGTGATGTGCCTGCAGTGGGAGCAGAATCTGAGTCCTGTCACTAGAACCAAGCAGAAATATTTACATCATTGAGGATGAAGACACATGTACAGAATGAAGGACTTTTTTAGCAGAAAGCAGATTTTTTTCTTCCCATTGAATTCCCTTCAGAGGGAAGTAAATCTGATCAGAGGACCATCAGAAGGCAGAGTTGTGGAATGCTACTGGACAGACCTCCTGCTGGTTCCCTGGCACTGCAGCCCTTGATGTCCTGGGAATGAGGGGCATTCTGCATGGTTGTTTGCTCTGGAAATGCTGGGGTCCTGAAGCCTGAACCCCCAGACAACAGGGGTGAAGTTTTTGTATGGAAATTGCCTGTTATCTATGGTTGCATATATCTACTTCTGCAAAAGATTAATTAATTTGCTGAAATCTGATAAAATGAGAAGATTCTCAAGTTATTCTATTGGTGCTTCACTCAGCACTCACTTCCTGAACTTAATCACCCAAGAATCCTCTTCTCTCTGTCTCTCTTGCTTTTGGCTCTTGCATGCACGGAGAGGAAATGCTTCAGCAGATAACTGATGTTTTTTCTAATGTCAGATGCTTCTTTATCTCCTTTATTAGGTTGTTGAAGGAAAGTTGCCAAATTTTAGCACTCTGATCATTACTCCATCATATCCCTCTGCTGCAGGGAACCAAGTCCCCACTGTACTGAGGCAGGAAGGTTGTAAATGGAATGCTTTGACATAGCACTGGTGTGTCCTGGAAATTGTTACACACCTTGATGGCTGTGACTCTTGGGGGATGGCAGCAGTGGTGTAGAAACATTTGCAGTTAACTGTGCACCCATATGGAGAATTCCCTGTTGGATCACAGTGTGTCATGTCTATCCTGCTGCACACAGCAGAGCACAGTCAGGGGACTTGGGAACAGCAGTGTGAGCATTTTTGTTCTCTGTTTGCAGGAAGTTGAATGCCAGATCTGAAGCATCCCAGGTCAGAGTCAGCTCACCGTGGCTGGGGAGTGCCTCCATGCCCATGCTGCCTGTGTGCCACAGTGCTGCTCTGCCCTGCCTGGGGTGCAGGGCCCTGAAAGGGACTGGGGGTGTGGGCACAGACAAGGGGAAAGGACAGGGCAAACAAGCAGAATCCAAGCAATAAAGCTCCGCTGTGCCTCTTATTTTTGCTTTCACTTTTGCTAGTGCTGCAAGTTAAAGCTGCCTATTCACACCCACCCCTCTGTCCTCACAATTTTTAACTTAGGGGAGGGCTGGAGAGCACAGTGTGATCTGGTGTTTTTCCTTGGTGGACTGGGAATGCTCTAATTATTATGTTTTTTGTCACTTTATACACAAACCCAAAGAGAGGTAGAAGATTCTCTGTCTGGAAATGCCTATTTTGGAATAATAACATTCTTTTTCTGCAGTTGCCTGTGGTGCACTCTATTAAGGGCAGCATAGAATAAAACTTTTCAGGACATTCATTTGGGGATACTTGTGTCTCAGCAGCACTTGAAGGAGGCAAATCAAATGTTTGCAGTGATTGGAAAAGGCACAGAGAAAAATTGAAAATGTCACTATGCCGCTGTATATATCTGTGATTCACAGATGCTTTGATTACAGTGTGCTGTTCCCCTCATTTCTAAAGGATATATTAAAGCTAGAAAAGGTTCAAAGAAGGGCAGCAGGTATAAAAGTGTTACCATAGATATGGAATAGCTTCTGTGCAAGGAGTGACTCAGAACACTGTGTGTTTTCAGTGTGGCAGAGAGAAGAGACAGGCACATAATGCCTGGCTAACTGGCTAGGCTGCCTGGGTCCTGCTGGTGGTGCATGAAGCCAGAATCTGCCAGCCCTGGCTGAAGTAGGGACTTGATTGATTGATTTCTTCTCTGTGCTGAGGTGCCATGGGAAACCCTGAAGTGCTGCTTAGGTGCTGTAGCAGCTGGAGTCCAGTTCCTGTGTTTGCAGAACTCCTGTAAAAGTGCAAGGCCGCCTGCTGTTACAGCTTGTTCTCTGGCTGCTCGGACAGGGAGGTTATGGATATGAATTCTAGACGTGTCTGGAGACAACATGACCATTTTCTTTCTTTCCCTGATGGTTATTTTTCTTTTTTGGTATTAAATCGTGCTGGTAAATCCCTGCAGGCAATTACACCTGTATGTGGCCAGTGTAAATAAAGTGGAAGGTCACTGAGGTGGAACATAAGGTCAACTGAGATAGAGGTATTTTTTTCTGCATTTTATGGGTATGATTGCTTCTGGTTCACAAGGGAGATTGGCTCATGCTGTAATCAGCACTGAGCTCCTCCTTGCATTCTATTACCAGTCCTTCACAGCAATGATTTTCTTGCTTATTTCTCTTATTGCTATTTGCATTTTTCAGCTTATGACTTGAAATTTTGCAATCATCAAAGGTCCATGACTGCTTTTGCTACATGGCCTGCCTCTCAGAAGTGCTGAGACTTAGAAGCTGCTCTTGAGCCCAGTGGGAGGTTTTGTTGCCCATCACTTCTGAAATGATTTTACTTCCCATAGGTTGTGATGCCTTCTCCCGCTACACCATGCTCTGTTTTTTAAACAGCATTTTTCCCACAGGAAATATAGGTAGCAGTTACCATGAGATGGAGGTTTGTGGGTGTAGCAGACAGCATTTATTTCTTCAGTGGTCTGGTTGAAGGATGCTGCTCTCACATCTACTCTCATTTCCCACGTTACAAACCTGGGAAATGCCTTGATTTTTCCTTCAGTTTGAAGGGTACATCTGTATTTTGGAGGAAGTATAGGAAAACGGTTCTCTAAATATAAATATGGGAAAGGGTGCATAATACACAGGTAGGGTAAATTCAGTTCTCTTACCCTGCAGCACTTGGGACAATTGTAATTGTCACTGTCAGGATCCATTGCAGGGTCAGTGTGCTTAGATCCTGCTCCATCCTGCCATGGCCAAATAACAAGGAAGCATCTCAGAAGAGAGTGTTCAATGATACTGAAAGGCAGCTGGCCCCAGTGCTGCCCATTTGGTCCCTGAGTAGCAGCACAGCTTAGGGACAGCACACGCCTTCCATCAGGCACTAACAGCAGTGTCCCCAGTGTCCCTTATTTTGCTTTTGACAGAGCAGCTGTCTCTTCTCCTGTCTGAAGAAAATCTCTTGCCCTGATTAATAAACATGCATTGAAGCCACTTGAACATTTAGGAGGAATATCTTTTTGCACTTCCCCACCTGCGTCCCTGCTGCTTAACAGCATCACTGAGCTGCATCCTGTCCTTCCCCTTCCCTATGCATCTGAAACAGCTCTCCCTGGGTAGCTGCAAACTCCTCTTTTCAGCAGATGAATAAAACATCATGGCTTGATGTCACTGTTAAACCTGCCTGGTTGGGCTTTTTTAATTCTCTGCTTATTTATTTACTTATCTGCAACATGCGTCACTAACAGAATTTAAATGTTATGTTAAAGACTGATATTAGGAAGGTTTGGTTTTTTCCCCCTTTATTGACTGACTCCTGAATACCACAGGGAAATATTACAGCATATATTTTATTATTCAAGATGATGCTGACGTACAAGTTCCCTGATTCATCTTCCACTATTCCTCTGACACTCAAATTTCCTGCCTGCAGCCAGTGTGATAAACCTTAGAGTTACTGTTACAGTGTATGAGATTATAGAAATACATTATTATAAACCAGTGATATTTTTTTGTTAATTACATAACTCATGGTCTCTCTTGGAGCGAGTCTGTGCTCCTAGACTTTGCAATGCTGAACACTGTAATTCAGAAGGAGAGAGTTTCTATCACCACTTTATTACCATTGTATCTCAGGTGTGACAAATGAATCACAATGAGTTTCTCAGGATGTGCTTGTTCTTGTCAACAAAAGCAAAACATTGTTCATCATGGCAAAGGTAGACTGACCCAAAGATCTTAATCCCTATTTGAGAGCAGGATGATCAATCTGGTAAATAGTTGATGTATGTTTTAATGAGGGGGTATGGCTAATGTCAGGTGAAATCTCCTCTGGTTCCTGAATGCAAGACATATGTATTTTGTTAATAGTTTGGATTAGAGTGTTTTTGTTTTTTGGCTGAAGGTTTGTAAATTCTTGGTGGAAATTTTCTCTCTTGTTCTGTCCAAATTTTATCACCAGATCCACTTGACTCCTCTCTTTGCTTGTGCCTAAGTCATGACAAAATTCAGAGAATGAGCTTCTAATCTTATGGAAATCAATGAAAACATCCTGTTGCCTGCATGGATACAGATGTTTCACTTGTATGCATCTCTATAATTTACACCAAGTAATCACAGGTTTTGTTCAGCTATTTCCTGTAGTTTTCTTGTCCATGGATTTTTGCTGTTTCTTTGTCATTCTGCCCATTTGGTCTGTCCTAAAAGTAGGTTTATATGTTTTATGGCATATCCTGTGTCTTTTCAGGGATGTTCTAGTCCAGCTTTGTCCCAGACAGCATAAAATTTAGGCAGGAGATCCAGTTTCATAAACAACCTCAATTAGTAAAAGTACAGGTTATACTTGATCCAACATGCAGGGAGGAAAAAATCTTACTGAGACACATAAAGTCAAAAAAAAGTAATAACCTTGCCCAGGTTTGGGTCTGACCCCTCAAGGCCTTCAAAACTACAGTTTGTGTTGCTTTTGACACTGTAAAAATGCCATATATATTTATGTATGTGTGTATGTACATTTATATATATATTTTTGTGTGTATGTATATATGGTAAAAGGCAGGTTTTGGCCCTAAATATGTAAAGGCCATTTACCAAAAGGATGGTGTGAACTTCCTTTGGAAATGTAGGCATGAGCCAGCATAGGAGAGGAAAAGCAGAGCAGCTACTGGCTGGGGGATCTTGCCTTGCTTTCAAAGTCATTTGGACACGGAAGAAGAGTCCCAGATCCCTGTACCAACATTAGGGCAGAGGCAATTGGAGCCCAGCCCTTTTTGCTGGGTGCAGGCTCTGTTATTTGTGTATGTATCAAGTTGTGGGGTTTATTAATGTTAGATTCTGAAAATACTCGGCCTGGCAATGTGTTTTTGTAAGCTCTGGAGGTGTTTCAACTGAGGCCTAGCAAACAAGTCAAGTGCAAAGAAAGTTTTGTTGGACCAGGTCCAATTTGTTAAGAAGAATGAGATGACTAAGCATGTGCTGAGCTTTAAAGCTACTCACTGCATCATTGTTTCAGTGTGTCAGTGTTTCCATTATAAATACCTCTTCTCAGGGGAGTTCAGCTGCACATCTTGTTTGGGGCTAGAAAATTCCATTTAGAGAATGCCGTTAATTATTTAAAAATACACATTTGCTTTTTAGGTCAAGATTTTCAAAGCAGTTCTATACAGGAGACAATTCAGAGGCCTGTTTTTTAGGTGGTCACTAATGAGAAAAATAATCCTCCCTCTCTGCCCATCCCATTTTCAGATGCAGGTGCTCTAGTTAAATTTCTTGAGTACTCATAACTCTTGTATTTTTTCTTCCTCTCTTCTTGATGATGATCAGGATCTTGAGATGAGTTGATGTATTGGTTTACTTCTCATAAAGAAATAAAAGACCTAAGATCAGAATGTGAGTACTCCTTGGAATAATATTTTAAGTTTTTGTATAAAATAAATGGAGATCACGCTTATGCCCCTTCTGCTGCTATTTGCCACTTCTGCCTGACTGTCCTAAGGCAGTGCTGGCTGTTTTGTCAGCTGTGTCCACTTGGCATGAGTTGTGCCAAAGACCAGGTTCTCCCAAGCCTCGTGCAGGCTGGTCAAGGCTTGTGTTGCTCTTCCAGAGCTGTGTCCATGTCCCTGTGCTCCCTCACAAACAGGTGACTGCCTGCAGATAGCACTGCCAGTGCTGAGATTTTGTACCTTCTCACCTCGTTGTGTTCCAGACCAGAAGGACAAGCCCAAGAAGAGAGGGCACGTGTGTAAGCACTTGCTTCTGGCAGCACAGCAGGTAGCTGGGCACATGGCAGGCATTGCTAGAGCAGTGTCTGGTCAAACCATTACAGCTGGTTAGGTTACCATGCTGTATGTAACTGGAGAACCATTTCTCTGGCTGGGGGTGAGCAGGAAACCCCCTGGCAGACAGTGGCTCTGTGGGATAAGCTACAAAGAACTCAGTGAAACTGATTTCATGACATGCATCACGTATTTTTCCCAAGCAGCACTGAAAGGCTGTAACCCCAAACCACCAGAAATGGCCCAGAAATTCTTCTTTGTGTGCAGTAGAAGCAGATTAGCAGATGGCATTTTCTGTCCTTAATCTACAAAGCACATTGAAAATTCAGAAACAGATCTATGTGCCTTTAAAAAGACAATATTGTGCCTGGTAAAGCATCTGTCTCTTTGCTCAATGGCATTTACTTAAAAGAAGGTCCTAGAAGAAGTCATTAGCCAATATTTTTAGGAGCAGCCCCATCCAAAAGTTAAACACACTAGAAAAAGTTCAAGGATAGCTGTTAAAGAAATATTTGCTGCTTGACTGATAAGTCTGCAGGATGCTATTTTGCAGTGAGCTGAGACCAGAGTAGCAGTGTGCTTGTTTGCATACCCCACACTGTGAACTTGATGTCCAAGCCCTGATACCCAGCTGTCTCCCTGTTTTTTTTTTTATGGATTTAACAGGCTACTATAAAACTAGCAGTGAGATTTTATCAATTCTAATAATAAAAATAACACATGGGGTTTTGCAGTGTGCTTTTCCTGTCCCCAGAGTGCATTCTGGAAATATGTCTGTAGCAGTATCCTTAGAGAAATGTGGTCAGGGAGAATTTTGAGGCTACTGAAAGTAAAAGATGGGTTCTGTAGGATTTGTTTCTCAGGCAGTAGCTGAATTAGATTGATGTATTTTTCAAATCTAGAGATTTCCTGTATTTCAAGGTAATACCTAACAGAAAATGCAATGTATTGGTCATTATGGGCAGTGTGTTATGTTAAGCACTGTGCCAGGGAAGTGCAGGATGTTACTCCTGGGAAAGGCAAGGGGCTGATAGGCAAGACCTGTCCTAGCTTAAGAGCCAAGAAGATGCTTGAGTCAAGACAGCTGAGGGCAGCCCCATGAACAAGGGAAGAGGTGTAAAGTCAGCTCTGGGGAGATGGGAAATATTGCTATCCTTTGTCAGTGGGAACAGGTAAATGTGAGAAGTCCTGAGATCAAAACCCCTTTCTTCCTTCTGGTCTTGGTACCTTTCAATCTCAGTCACACAGAATGGTGGAGAACATAATGTAAAATGCTCATGCAGTTTATTATGCTGTTAATGTGTAGACTACAATTATTTTTTGTCACATACAGCACAAAAAAAAAAACCCCAAAAAAAACCCACCAAAAAACACTTGAAGCAGAATAATGAAGCTAATGCTATCTAAATCCTTATGAGCTTGACTCTCCTAAATTTGAAACAGCATTTCTCATTTTGACTTGCAGTATATGCAGGGCACTTCTTTAGTTATTCCTGTGAATAATTATCTATGTTTAGGAGGCAAGTCTCTGATTTTCTTATGAAATAGGAACTGGTTTTGGGATTGGAATGGCAAGTGTCTGACATTTTTCTTCAAGAACATTCCAGTCTAGGTTTTGCCAGATGTAACCCAATGCACTCAGAGTTGGAGAAAATTTATTTTTAACTTTAGTACCAGAGGTTTAGCTAGTCAATACAGGTTTCAAATTGCTTTCTTTTTACAAATGTTCAGCAGGACTTGATGGCTTGAATTCTCCTTATTTTGATTTTGGTGGGTTGTTCTTTAACTCAGCAACATAGTAAAAATGGTTAGCTGCTTATTGATTTTTCTTCAGATGACCAGTTTGGGATTAGTCCTGTAAAATGTTAAAAGTGAGTATTCTTATGCTATAAATCATATAAAGAAAAGATATCTTTCTGGTGCTAGGTCTATGTTTGCATTGAAAATTGTCAACATACATTATATACTTTATTGCTTAGTTAAATGCATTATTTAAGATTGTAACATAGTTGTTGTGGTTTGAGAGTGCATTTAAGTGATGCATGCAGAGCTGTAACTCCTGACAGAGACTTTTGCCTAAACAAGGCACCAGGGACTGGTGCAGTGAGCTGGACTGAGCAGTGAGCTGACCATACAAATCAAAATGAAGAACTAGACATGAAGTCTCTTTTAGTCTCTTTATCAGAAAATGGGTGAGAGGTAATACTGTGTGAGATTGTGTCTGAAGCAGTGGAGCAGGAACTGAGATTCAACGCAGGCAAATTCAGGGTCCTGCACCTGTGGAGGAACAAGCCCAGGCACCAGCACAGGGGAGCAGCTCTGTGGAGAAGGACCTGGCAGTCCTGGTGGACAACAAGAGCCAGCAGTGCCCAGGTGGCCAAGAAAGCCAAAGGTGTCCTGGGCTGCATTAGGAACAGCACTGCCAGCAGGTCAAGGGAGGTGATCCTGCCTCTGCTCAGCCCAGGTGAGGCACATTTGGAGAGCTGTGTCCAGTTCTGGGCTCTATAAAAGAGATGTGGAGCTGCTGGAGCAGGTCCAGTGGAGGGCTAAAAAGATGATCAAGAGACTGGAGCCTTCTGAGGAAAGGCTGAGGGAGCTGGGCCTGTCCTGCCTTGAGAAGAGATGATGGAGAGGAGACCTCATAAATGTGTGTCAGTATCTGAAGGGAGTGTGCCAAGAGGAAGAATCCAGACTGTTCTCTTGTCAAGCAACAGAACAGGAGGCAACAGGCAGAAATGGATGTGCAGGAAGTTCCACTTGAACATGAGGAAGAGCTTCTTTAGTGTGCAGGTGACCATGCACTGGAACTGGTTGTCCAGAGAGGCTGTAGAGTCTCCCTGACTGAAGGTATTCAAAATCCTGGATATAGTCCTGTGCCATGTGCTCTAGTATGATCCTGCTTGAGCAGGGAATTTCGGTCAGATGACCCACTGTGGTGCCTTCCAGCCTGACCCATTGTGTGATTCTGTGGGATTTTTGTGACCCTGACCAAAACAAGATCCTGTGTGTATAAGGTGGTGTTCCTGTGGTTTTGACTTGGCTGCTGAAGTGGATAACCAACTTCCCCAGAGAGCTGGGAGCTCGCAGATTGCGTCTCATGGGCTTGCAATACTGGAGAGGTTTTAGGAAGAGAAAAAGGGGACTAAGGAATTTTCTCCAGAGAACAAGGTGGTCACAGTACCCCAAGAAAGGCTAAAACAACCACATATGCAATTATCAAATGATCAAGTCTAAGCAAACTTAATCTAGGACACAAGTGGGAATGGTGGAGTCTTGATCTTGTCATTCAAGAGTAAAGACAGCACAAAAAGTATGCAGAAGAACACCCAAACTGTGGGCAACAGAGTGAGAGGTGTGGGAAATTATTCTGTTTTATTTCAGATGCAAGGACAATGCACCAGGGAGGGTAACACAGAGCACCAGGGTCTCTTCCAGTGCTGTGTGGCCCCTGCAGCCCTAATAAACAGTGACCATGAGCTGGTAAGGTGTGACCAAGCCACCCTACAGGATGGAGAAGCAGCAGTGCTACACAGACCACGTCCTGCAGAGACCCCCACAGAGAACATCCACAGGATTCTGAGGAGGAAAGGATTTTGGGAAGAGCTTAGAAAATCTCCAGTTTCCGAAGTTTTGCAAATTACTGCATCTATTCAGTGTCTTGTTTCCCTTCTGTTTAATGAAGAGAAAGATGCACATAGTTTTGGCATATTCTTGTCACATGTTTTTGAAAGATATAATATGAATCTTAAAAGATGACTGTAAAGGAAAGGAAAAATCATCTGGGAATTAATTCTGGGTTCTGTTTCTGCCATTGGCTTTCTACATGACCCCAAATGAATAATTTCATATCTAATTTCTATAAAAATAAGTAGAAGTCAGACCCTCATTGCTCCAAGTTAATGTGAGAGTTATGCTGTCCTTCCACACTATTTAGCTTAGTCATGCCTCAGGGCAGGCAGGGACCATCTCAAAGAACATGTTTGTCAAGACTACTCTTATGTGTTTTTAGTGTCCTGGGTGTGGTTTGGAGGCTGAAGAACATGCTGCAATAAAAATAAACCTTTATTAATAATAGAAAGGAGTTCTGCTAAAACCAAAGAATTCATTAAAGATTAAGCTGGTATTAGTGGAGAGGGTGTGTCTGTGCTTTGTGTGCATTATTCATGGAGACCCTTGTCCCAGAAGTAGATGTTAATTATTCGTAGCTTTTCTCAGAGATTTATTTTGCTGTCTTGTGATAAAATCTCAGGGTCAGGAAGGAGACACTTTTAGTGATGCTCACACAGTTGGCATTGTAAAATTTTATTTCTAAGTGAGGTGGTGCTAGTGGAAAGGGTGATAAATTTTAATTTCTATTAAATACTGGTGCACTAGCTAGAACTATCTACTAGCACCTGCACAGCACTGTTGACAGGCTTGCTAATGGGTTAAAGGGAGCTGATGTCATGCTAGCTACAGAGTGGAGATGTAAGCAGAACATGTAATTTTCTTGTCCAGTGCACTGGGGAGTGCAGACACATTGCCAAAAATTAAGAAGAAATCTGAACAGTTCATCAATCTGATCATGTTTCACTCACACATTGTTCAGCTTCAGGATTATAGGGCCCGATCCAGCAGAGAACGAAAGGATTGTGAGAGCTGATGGCTGCATCAGAGGTGCCCAGGCAGGTGTGCAAAGTTAAACCCAGAGGAAACAGTCATGGAAAACAAGAGTAAATCAGATTTCAAGGAAAGGAGTGAAGCTGGAGGTTGGCTGCTTGAGGGAGGTAAAAATGAGCTGCAAGTCATGAACTTTGAGACAGGGAGTGAACAGCTTCCATGAACTGTTTTAGCACAGCCCAAGTGGTGGAAACTGTCAGGGTCCACATCTAGGACAGAAACTCCAAGGAGCTGCAAGTATAGGTGCTGTGTCTTTGTTAACAATAAAAAACTTTTTTTTTGGTTTTTTTTTTTTGTGTTTTTTTTTTGTTTATGTTGTGTGTCCCCCTCACCTTTTAGGTTTTTTTTCCTCCCAAATTTGGTAATGCACAGAAAGTAATTAAACTCCCTTGCAAAGAAGCACAGGACTTGGAGATGCAGGATGGTGGTTTGTGTCTACTATAAACTCTTTTCTGGGTGAACTGGGCCAAGTGATTTTTTCTGGGGTGTGTGCCCTATTTTGCATATGGGGATAGCAACATGACTTAGATTTCTGGAGCAGGTTAAACTCTGGTATTTGGGACATACTGTATTAACGATGGGTGAGTTCTTCCCCAACAAACTTCAATTCTCTTATATTTCAGCTATCCATTTTTAAATGGCCAAGTGGCTGTCTGAGAAGCATTATGATGCTGATTTGGACCACTTGACAAATCACAGTGTTTGGGTTTTTTGTTAATAAGAGAGGAAAAAAATGTAGGTCTGTCAGATGATTGTGGTGCTTAGATAATCTCTTCCTTTGCTGTTCATCAGCGCAGTGTTATAATTAGTCTTTCGCATTTTTCTCATTTAATTCATTCCTCGCTGCATGCATCTTATCATGCACTAGAAGCAAGTTGAAACATTAATTAATTTGAGCCATTTCAAAGAGATGAAGGACTCATTTAACTGTCTTTTCCCTTTGAATTCAGAGGCCAAGCAGATAGTACCTACTTGCTGCCTTCATGTGAGAGCAGTCTCTGGCAAAATTCTTCACCTCTAGTGAACTTGCAGACATATTGTTTCTTGACTGGGACCTGCCATTTAGTACCTTAATTCTCCATCTATAAATGCAAAAGTATTCACTGTGTATCCTTAATTGTGTATGAATTAGCATCTGTGTCTCTGGATTCTACTTACACTCCCTTAGCATATTTCATACTTTAGGTATGGGTACAGTAGTTTTTACAGTAGAATAGTTTTTTTAAAACTACTATCAACCCCCTATATAGTGTATTTTATTGTAACTCCTTTATTTGGCGCCGAGTGTCTTGCAAGTATTTCCATGGATATGCAAAAAGTACCTGCTGTTCCTTGCAAGATCAGTTTTTAATCCTGCTCATATATAGATAAAATCCTTGTTTCAGTCAAGAAAGCATCCTGCTGTATATATTGGCTTCTGTGCCAAATGCTGGGTTACAATCAATCAATGTAGTATGGGAAATGGAGGTGTAATAGGATTTTTCAAACCAAGGCAAACTTGACACTCTGTAATCTGACAGGTGAAGGTAGAAAGCAGGCTGAGTCATCAGGATTTAAGGAAAACCTAAAAATGTGAAGAGAAGACTTTGAAAGATACTAAAATATGTGCAGAAAATCCAGGTACCAGTTCTTCTGCCTTCCTGTTCAGATCTGAAGGCACACTCCAGCTCATTTGGCCTTCACCATGGTCTATAACAAGTGTACTTACAGCTGGCTATCAAAGCCATGCCAGTCCCAGTGTAACCTTTCCTCCTGTTTTTACACCAGCATAAAAAGCTGCAAGGTAGAAGGCACTGGACACTTCCCCTGTGTTAATATTAGTTTGGTTGTCTACTTCTGGTTTTATCTGTGGCCAGTTTCTCATGACTGTTATATCCAATTCGACAAGTGCTGTCATTGTTCTCCCATTCTTCAGACAATGCTGTGAATGGATTTGTGTAACTGTCTCTCCTGCTCTGTGTCTTACTTTATAGCTTGATGGATGGGTCAGTTTTCAGAATTATGGGATCTGCAGTGATGCTGGTTTTAGTTGCCATGTTTTTCATGTCTCCCTGAAAAAATGGAGGTGAGTGTTTTGTAGTCAAAAGGCTTTGGAAATTCTGCTGACTGATTGCTTTTAAAACTGATCGATTTCAAATGCTTTAAACAATTTGATTATTGCTAAATTCTGTGAGACTCCAGTGACATTAAAAGCAATGGAGAATGTATTGTTATTGGAGTAACTTTGTGTTTAGCATGACTTGGACCACAACTGACTGCTTTTCAAATATGGTCATCTGAAAAATACTCTTCAAAATTTCTGATTTCTCCTTCTGTGCTGTGGGAAGTGAACAAAGGTGAATCTCATGTGTCAGTGCTCAGTGCCACCCATGTGCTCATTGTCTGGAAGAGTTTTGGGCCCAAGTGTCAAAATCATCATCTCTGCAGAAATTTACAGGGTCACTGGGAATTTTTCCTTGTTCTGATAATTCTCATGGCTTATAGCAGAACTGTTCACTGAGCCCTGCACAGATAAGGTGTTCTGTGTGTTTGGGATTACATAAAGTGTTCAGCCAGAGAATTCCCAGTGTGGCAAGCAACATATAATCCACAATGAAACCATCCTCCCAGCATATTTTGTTCCTCTTCAGTTATTTCTTACTGTCAGAATGAAATGTGGTGTCCTAATGATGCTGGAACACCGCTGAATGATCTCTCTTGATTCATACATTACACTCTCATTAATGCAATCTGATGCAACACTTTCATGTGCTGGATATGTTTGCTAAAGATGAATATTTACAGACCCTACTTGCATTACTCCTCCTTTGCTGCTGCAATAAAATAAAATGCAATTACTTTAGCAGTCCTTGTAGACTGAAGAAGACATTTAATGTTAACCAAAATAGTTTCTTTACTGTCTTTAATACAGATTTGGACTAGTTTTGCCAAGGGAAGAATGCTGTTGTTTTTATTCAGAGCTGCTTCTTCAAAGCACTAAATATGTGTTCCTTAAATTTGTGTACCAAAGTCAGTTTGAAATTTAAAGGATGGAACAGATGCCTCTTTTGATGGGAAGAAACAGCAAGTGCCTGGTCCTGAAACTGGGTGCTGCTGAACTCTAGGAAAGGCTTGTACATGGACGTAGAGTTGAATTTGCAGCTCAACCCTTCTTTATTCTGTACAGAGCTTCCTAACTAACCTGATGATCTTCTCAAAAATGTTCATCATTTACTTTTGTACAGGCCTTCATTTGGAACTGTGAATGTGCAGTAAAGAGCTTGACTGAGTCATTTGGAAAGCCAAATTTAAGTTCTTTAATCTTATATTCCAAAGTTTGCCTGGCCCTTCTCCTCTGAGCTCTCCTACATCTGTTCAAGTGAAGTTTAAAGTCAGGGAGATCTTTGTGGATGTGTCTGGATTCTGAAACACCTGTGCAAGCTGTAGAGTTTAATCTGTTCATCAAGGACTCAGAATTTGACTTGCCTTATTTTTCTGGACTTTTTATTAAAAAAGCTGGTGTATTTTTTTCCTTCACAGCACCCCATATGAGGAAAACTCATAAATAAGAAGGGCAAAATCCCAATATGTCACTGCTAAACAAAACCCGAGAGCCATGTCTGTGCTTTGTGAAAGCAGTATATGCTTTGCAAGTGTGGATCCCAGTTTTGCACTTCTTTGGCATTCAACACCCACCACTGTACTCTGGGAATGATTATACTGCACCTTCAGATGCAGGAAACCTTTCAGGCTGCCTCTCTGACAGGGCCAATCGAGTGATAAATATTCCATGCTGAAAATACTGTAGGTGCTTCTCATCCACCTTCCTTGCAGGAAGCAGATGGGATAGTTAGTGCAGATCTGGCATCTCTTTCTCCTTCACATCAGCACCTTGTAGTTTTTAACAGCTGCCAAAATAATGAAAAGGTAAAAAGCTTGGTCAGAACAAGTGAAATAGATAGGGTAGGGAGGCTGGCAACAGAGCCCTTTATACAACCATTAAATTAATCAAAGTGGCCATAAAACAACAGTAGGGACAAGCCTGCTTCTAACTTACTTGTGACCTGACCCATTGGTGTAAATTCTCTGCTTGCAGCTGCAGCACATGGTTGGGCAGTTGTGTTGTTTCCTCAGGTGCAGTCAGGCTGTTCTATTACCACACCAACCTGCCTGGCAGGACCTCCAGCTTAATCATGGCAAGACCAGCTGCAGTACTTGGAGTCTGCTTTTCTATTATCAGGCAGCTGGAGAAGGGTTTATAAGCTAAAAGCTTGCAGTCAGTGAAAGAAATAGCAATTCTGAGCAAAGATCATTTGCTTAATTCCTATTGACTTTGTCATCTTCAGTCCTGATTTTTTTTTTTTTAATTCTGCATCGCTTTTTCTCCTTTCACTTATTCTGGTGTCTTCCTTTAATTAATGAGAAAGGACAAACAAACTTTCCAGCTGTTGCCTGCTTTATTTATTGAACTGTACTTGCCAGGAGTTGCAGGTGTGCTGCCCTTACCCTGGGCTGAGAGGGAAACTCCCTGGGCAGAAGGGGACTGTGGACTCAGCTGAATCCCACCTGTGCCACTACTGCAGAAGGACAGAGCTGGAAACATGTTCAGCATGTGTAGAACCGAATTTAAGGAAGTGTACTAAAGTAGTTTTTGAATATGGTCTGGTTTCTTTTCCTTGTGTGTTGCTGAGGAGATATTACCTGAGACACTTCCCTCCTTCAGTCACAGTGTGGTGTCAGGACTGGGGTTAAGTGACCCCCTTTCCCCTCCCCTTCCTCTTCTCCTTCACTTTCCCTACCTGTACAAGTACTCATCAGTTTATTACTAATTGTGGTTTATTATTATGATGTGTAATAACTATGCTCTGAAAAATGGAAAAAAAAAATGTGGAAAATGCCAAAATTACTGAAAAGTGCTAAAAAGAAGTTAACACCTGAAACTACAAATCTAACATTAAATTTCTACGTTTGTTTGTAAAATAAAAATTGTCCTTATAAACTGTGTCCAAACTATGAGTTCTTCATCTGTCACACTGAGCAGTGAAACGATTTGAGAGGCTCAGAATGTGCAAGTGGGAAACAGTTCTTCTGGTGCAAAGTAATTCTCTACTACTGCTGCAGTCACCCATCATGGATGAAGGAAAAGTTATCCCATCATCCACTTTTTCAAGTAATATAGAATAATGTGTGAGTAAGTTCAAATTCTTCACAACCCCTGCAAAATTTGAGAGATAATTTGTGTTAAGGTGCTGACAAGTTTTGTCTTTCATCCACCTGACTGGCAGCTGATCACAGAAAAAATACAGCAACTTTTCACAGTCCAAGACATGGGTAGCCATGACTGTGAAAAGATCCATGAAGGAGTTATTCACTATATCATTCACCTCTTGGATTTGTTTTGCAGCCTCATGAAAGGTTTTTCCTGAAACACTGAGTTCAGAGGGTGGTAAACTCCCAGCATTTTAATTGGAGCTGGATAAAACACACTTGATGCAAGACTCAGAATGCTGCTTCTCCTGAGATGTAGTTCCTGCACAAAACTAAAATTTGCATGTATTCTCTCTAGTATATAACTGGAAAGAATTCTATAGAGATTTTCCCCATCCTCACACCTTTTTTGTATCTAAGCTTTTGTGTGCCAGCTAGTGTGGCAAGGACAAGAATGTGCTGAGAAAAGATCTCAGAATGGTAAGCTTTGCATGTTGAGGTTTATTTAAGAGCTGGGATTGCCTTGTGCTGTGAGTCGTGGACATGACAAGTGAGAGGAGGCTGCCCTACCAGTAGGAGTATATGGAGTATAAGACTTGGAATAGAATACCCTTTCCCTTGTGGTGTCAAAGTGATTCACTTCTCAAAGGAGGGATTTGCTTGGGTACAGACCCCAAAGTACACAGGCCAGTTCAGAGAATGAATTTTCTCTCTGTTTCACTCCTGTATTTGCATGGACAGCACTGCATGTCCAGCACGAGGCACCCTTGCTGCCTGCTCAGAACATTTCTAATCCAGATACTTTTGAAATTCAGCATTTTCACTCTGGAAACCTCCTGGGATCAGGGTGCTGAAATCATTGACTGAACTAAAAAGTGCATACTTTTATAATATTACATGCCTGAAAAAAACTGTGAAATCCACTTGGCAGATCACACATCCAAGACTGAAACCTGCAGCTTCTTGTTTCTTGTTAGCATTTCCCAAAGTGTGGTGGTGCAAGAAGTACTTGGAGCCCAAACCTAAAACCACACAACCTAAACCAGTGTGTCTAGCACTTGAATGATGATGGCCACGAACAGCAGAGCTCATCTGATGCATGGTGGGTAGAGGAGAAGGTAAAACACACAGACAGCTCTCCTGAGAGTCCTGAATCTCCCTGGATTTGATTTTGAAGTCAGGCTATGGGCACATCTATGAAAAGACTGATAGAAATGCAAGATATAAAGTAGATACTGAAACTTTCTGCAACATATCCTATAAATGAGCTTAAAAGAGACATCCAAGTTGACTTGAGCAAGAATTCCCAGTGGCCTTGCTCAGTGTGGCTCCTGCATGGCCACATTAACTTGGTGGAGTGTTCTGGATCCCTGTGGCATTCTCACACCTGCTCATGTGTTATTGTCTTCTATAAAAAGGGAGAAAAGAGGAGTGTTTCAAAGCTGGCTTTTGAATGTCTCAGAGGATTTAGTGATAAAGACATGCTACACTTTAGAAAAGTGTTATTTCATCACTGGTATAAGCTGATCTGATACCACAGTGTTCCTGAAAAGGGTGGTTTTGTCTTTGTAAAACATCTTTGGGGGTTCCTTGATCTTCCTTGGGTTGGAAGGGAAGACTGCTGGACTCCTGTTGTTAGTACAGGTGGTGCTGTATTTTAAGAGTTCTATCTTTCCTGGGACCCTTTATTTGGAGATATATTCCACTTGTTTCCCTGACAATCAGGTTCATAGTGATGTTTAACTGTACAAATGAAAAGAGTGGTGTTGTAGAAACAGAAACAGGGACCTGAAAAGAAGACCATCCTAATCTTTGCTCAAAATTTAAGTACTCTAGTCCCTCTTTCCTGCAGCAACCTTTGCTAGTGAAGATTATCCAGCATCTAGAGGATCTCTGCTAGGGCAGAAGAGATCAAAAACCCCAAAAATAGCAGAGAACAAATCTATCAATACTCTTCTTACAGGAGGAGAACAAAATTAGAATGTCCTTTGGAATCCAACTAGACTTTTCACCTAAACAGAAAAACTTTTCCCACATAAAGAACCTTCAGGGAGTTAGTTAAAATCTGCTAAGATAAAATATATACCCCATCTCACTCTCCTCAAAAAGCCTTATTATGTTCATTCCCATTAACTCTCTCCTCAGGGTATTGTGTATGTCTGCAGAATGTATTATGGCCATTTGGTTCTGAATGGTTTTGCAGAACTGTCACTGAATTTAAGTCAGAAAATGTCTAAAACTGTGAACAACATTTTAAAAATTTTAACAAGACTGTTTCAGTAATATGTAAGTTAGAAGATAGAAATATCTCACTAATTCCCTTTCAGGCCATGCACAGTCAGAGCTTGAAGGAGAAGGTAAGACATATTTTATTTGATGTATTCTGATAGAGCCATATCCAAGTGAAGCTCTGCCAACATTTTCACTTTAATTTTGCATTGCAGAACCCTTCTGAAATTTGCCTCACTACTGCTCAGTCATTAATTTCTTTCCAATAGCAGCCCTTTCACACTCAAAGAGAGAGTTGTAAAACTGGCACTAACTCTGCTTTATGCATAATTTTCACATTGAAAATCTGTGTGGCATCTCTGTGAATGTCCATCTTTCTCATAGGTAAAGGCTTTATTCATATCCCTGAGGAAGCAGAATGGGTGATTCTTCTGCCAAGGAAGTTCTGGAGGGTGAGATAAAACTTCTTCATGGGTACCTGCAATGGAAGAGTTAAAAGGCTTTGTACTTATTGACTCAGATGGCTTTTATAGCTAAGTAGAAATCCTTTCATTTTGAAGTCCAGTTCTCTTGCAAGTCTGAACATTTTATCCAAGAATTTCCTACTGGACAAAGGAATGGTGAGCTCCTCTTTCTCAGGAAAATGAGCTGTTGGATTCATTATTGCCAGCTCTGTACAAAAAGGTTTGCCAGACATTTCAAGCATGAGGTAAAGTCCCTCCTGGGCCTATGCTGCAGCCCTCACAGTGGGGGAAGATGAGCTTTTGAAAACAATTCAATTTTTATTCATTAGTGTGTATAAAAATAGGACATTTGATCCATCCCAAAGCCAACAGCCTGTGTGTACTGTGTCACCCTGGGGGAGTACAGGACAAAGGGGCAGAGATGCAAGACAGCAGAGCCACACAGCTTCAGAGCAAGGTTCACCTGCCCCAGGATCCTCTGCCAACAGCACCCGCTGGCAGATGGTTGAAGGACAGGCAAATATAAGTTTTTCTGCTGACATTTTTATTTTTTCACATCCTTTTTCTCTTCAGTACATCTCTCAAAGTAAGTGTCTGGTGTTTTCTTGGACCCCTCTAAACTATTTGTAACTATAGCATTCCTTGGCAAGGCTTTCCACATGCTGGCCACCTATTGCATTAGAAGAACCATCTCCTTTAGCTCACCTTGAGTCTGGCCTCCTTCTCTTTCATTTTATGGCCTTACATTTTGTATTAGAAGAGATGGTAGGTAATTGATGCCTGTCTGTTTGATCCTGGCCACTTTTGATTAGTGGAGCAGTGTCCTACTTGCACTAAAATAACCTATTTCCAAATCAAAGGGAACACAAGAAAATCCTTCCAGGTGTGGAAGCTGTTCTGTAGCTGAGATCATTGTAGTTGCCTTTTTCTGAATGTTTTTAGTTGCAATCCAGCCTTCCTCAGATGAGGGAACAAGAACCACAGGCTCTTGGTGGTGAGGAAGAGACATAGATTCATACAATCACATAATTAGGTTTTCTGTGTTGTTTGTTTGTTGTTGATAATATGTGTTTTATTTTCTTCTGGTTTATTTTTGATATTTTGACTCCTGTTGAGTTGATGCTTGAATGGAGCTAAAATTAGGATATGCTAATGCTAATTGTCAGGTTTGAGTCCATCTTTTCCTATGTGAAGTTAAGACTGTTTTTTTTCCCATGTGCATTATTACCTAAATTGACACACTTTCGCATATTTCCCTATCACCAAATCTTGCATGGCCCCTTAAAAATTCTGCTAGTCTGCCCTCATTCCTACTGTCTTGAATAATTTTTTTATCAGCAGAAAACTTTTCTCACCTTTTGCCATTTATTTATGAGTGAATTGAATCTCAGCACAGTTCCCTGAGGAAATCAGCTGATGCTCTTGCTCCGCTGTGAATGCTTACCCTTTGTTTTCTGTCTTTTAACCAGATATTTTTCTTTGAAATGAATTTTCTTTTACTCCATAACCATGCAACATTTGCACAGCTATGATTAAAAAGAGAAAAATCAGAATAAATCATCACCAGAAGCAAATTTTCTGCAGATCAAAAGACCTCTGAGCTGAGCCCAAACAATAAATGCAGTTACACAGCAGTTGTAATCAATGTCCTCCCAAGAGAATAATTGAAATTCACACAGCCTGATCTCAAGATGTGATTTGTCATCCAGTACTCCATACAGGGCATCCACTGGGCCATGGAATAAACTGCCAGGCATCTGTAGAGGAGCACAACTACCCAGCTGCAGGGAAGAGAAATATGTGGGGGTTGTTGGGCAGTTTTTGGAGGGGGAAGTTTGTATAGTTTGTGGTTTTTGTTTTTTTTTTTTTGTTATTTGTTCAGTGGGTTTTTAAAGATGGTTATTTAGTGGGGGGGCAGGTTGTTGTGTGTTTAAGTTTCCCAAAACCATCTCTCTGCTTCAGATTTCTTAGTACTAACCTAAAGGAAAATGCCAAAGTCTGATCCTGATTCTGAAACACAGAAATTCTGCTGCCTCCTCTTTTTATAGCTTGGGGGGTATTTCTTAATGGCCTTCTGTCTCTTCCAACAGCTTGTCCCTTTTCTGTCTTTTTGGTACATCCTGTTTTCTCTACCTGTTCTAGCAACCATTCTTTCCATACTGATCAGGGACACTTATTAATTCAGATGTTTCAGTGATCTACACAGTGTCACCCACAGAGTTTTAATTAATTCAATAAGAAGTTTGGTAATTTAGTTTGGCATTGGGTCTGGCTATAGCCTTAGAAACTAGTAGACAGCTAAGATCTAGTGGGGTTTCTATAATGAGGGAGATAGAGGCTGGACAGACTTCCAGTTTTCTCAGCCATAAAAGCTATGTTCTATTGTCCAGGAAAAAAATGGTTTATGTTGAATTCTTGCAGTGTTTGAATAGCTGCAAATCCTAGAGAAATCACCAAGCAGAAGGACGCTGAAGACAATGTAAAATAAGCTGTGCTAAATATGCTGGTGTTGTAATAAAAGCTCAAAGCAGAGTGGTGGGGTGAACTGGAGTAGTGGCCACAGTCTGCAGTGGGGGTCTGGGGGAGTTTTTACACTCATGATGTGGAAGAAGAATGTGATTCCTGTGCCTAGACCATACATTGCTTGCAGTATGTTGGTTGCCCAAGTGAATGTGGAGATTTGAGCCTGACAAGGTGTGTTTTCCAGGCTTTAGCAGATGGTAGCCCAAGGCTATTCCCTCCCTGTTTAGCTGCTTTCCCAGTAAAACTCAATCTGGCTTGTATTTAGCAGAGCTGTGCCATGATCTTGCAGGTCTCTTGCTCGGGAGTTGAGGTGGGTGGAGCAGAAGGTGGATGTGTGTCCTGATTTTAGTTGGATTAGTAAGACATGGATGTGGCAGAGCTGGAAGTGGCAGCAGGCTGTCTCACTCATGCCTCACCTATGGTCAGGCTGGCTGTAGGCACCAAGCTCTCTCCATTCAGGTAAAGCCCTGTAAATCTGCAACCTGCTGGAATTTACTGGCAGGACACAGTTCTGCCCTGCTCAGTCCCTGTCCTGATCTCCACCCTCAGGCTAAAAATGTGAGCACCAGGCAGCATTTCTTGTCCAGATGGAGCTACAAATAATAGCTGTGTCAGTCCACAGGCTCTTTCAGCTGTTTGTGTTGCTGGGGGATGCACTGGAGTCTCAAAAGTGTTGACTCTTACAAGAGGAAGTACTGGGCATGCCCGTATGAATAAGTGATCTGTAATTGTGTGCAAGTGCTTCTACTGGATTCAAGCATATTTTTGCAGCTGCCCCATCTGAGGAAAAAAATGGCCACGAATGAGACCCTAAATCATGCTAAATATTGCAGACAGCATATCTGTATGAAGTATTTAAAGATTAAAAAAGAATATTCCGGATTCTGAATTTACAAAACACCATTTCCTCCATCTGCACTCAGTGCTCATCATTTTGTTACACAACTGCTTCATTCCTTCTCTGCTAATAGCTCCCATTGAATGCTGAATTGCCTCATTAGGGTCTCTTATCCCATGAATGAAATTCTTCCTCTGAGTCAGATAAGCAGTCTTTTATTTTTCCCATTGATTTTTTGTTAAATATATCAGTCTGGTTCTAAGTAATCAATAAAGCAGTGTGGGAAGACTTCTGATCTTTGAAATTGTGTAGAGTAGCTAGTCCCTTTTGTTATAATGCCTTTATTTCATGAAACCTTGTGTTTAGTGGAAGTTCTTTGCCCGGGTTTAAGCGTATGGCTCTGCTCTTTGTTTGATGCAAAGACTCCTTCCTTTCTCTGCAAGAGGGAATGGCAGTTCCAAACCCCTGATTCTGACTGCAATATTATCTTGGCAGAGTCACCTCTAATGAAGGGGGTCACACCTGTGTCAAACAGCTGGATGAGTTGGCAAAGAGTTGGATTTGTTTGCTGAATGTCAGTCAGTGGAGGAGTTAGGAAGGAAGCTCTGCCTCATACTTTGACGTGCTAGAGCTTCTGAGCTGTTAATAGGAGCTAAATAACCCCTGTTATGATGATATTGTCAGCTGAAAATTCATCTCCCTAACTGATCTGTTGAGCAGACTTCATGTTTCTAAATATGGGTGTAAGTAGCTTCCTTCTGCCTCACTGTTCAACAGCTTAAGTAATTGAATACAGCTGTTTTATTGCTCCCTTAATGAGCCAGTGGAAACCATGGATGAATTTCTCAGTGTATCATGTCTCTGTTAAGTGCAATATCTCTTTGGGACCTGAAAGTCTGGATTTGGTGATGAAATACTTATACTGTATTGGATAAGCTCCTGAGAAAGATAGGCCCTGAAGACTCTGATTTACTGCTCATGGCTTTAAGGAGAGGTGAAGGAACTCAGATTATGGCTGCATCAGAAAACTCTTGCAAGGAAAGTTCAGGCCATCTTCAGTCCGATGTGTTATAGCAGAGAAGAGCAGTTTGCTCTAGTTTTAATTTCTGAATGTGTTTTTGATGTGTTTTACAAAACTTTACAAAAGTTACTTAACCATCTATGCTAAAGCTGACAGAGAAGTTGCAAGATGCCCAGTCATTAGCTAGAGTTTCAAGCGGATCTTGTCTGTATTCTCACTGAAGAAATATGTCAGGGTATTGTAGACCAGTCTTTGCTGTGATGTTACTCAGGGACTAATCTGCCTGACACAAGTGCCTGTTACCATGTAGTATCTGAGCTTGGAGGAACAATTAGCAGCCTTAGATCTAATGGTGGGCAACCCAACGAGGCCGTAAGGCTGTGGTCAGGGGACTGGTGCAGCTCCTTGGAGTGGCATTCTCTGTCCTTAATAAAAAGCCCTTCCATGAGAGCATTTTGCTTTTCCAGACCCGGATTGATACTTCATGTATGAGTCAACAGCTGTCGAGCTGAACTTGAAGCGCTCCAGCCTGTGCCAGCAAGCTGGCAGGAACAACATTTCACAGGCAATGGAAGCAAAACAGCAGCGAGTTGGAGGCCTGGCAGAAGGGAGAAGCTGCTGCTGTGCAGCCCAAAATCAGAGGCCCAAAGTTACCATGTGCAGAAGTAATTTTTTGCTGAGATCACTGTAAGCACTTACAACTACCTATGGCCTCAGTGTGCTGGACATGTGAAACACCCCACAGTTAAAGTCAAGTGGATTCTTATAGCAAAAGAAAACCTTGGAGCTGGCTTCTCAGCTGACATAGAACAAATTAGGATGGTGTTATTGAAAGAAATGTGCATTGGACTCAGGGAATCAAATGCTGTCACTCATATCCTGTCTTTGTGGGTGGCTGTGTGGAAGCCAAGCTGCTCTCTGCTTGCAGGTTTTGAGTAATGACCTTGCCTTGCTGGGAATGAGGCAGCAACACTGCAGTCAGTTGAGCTACACCAGTTTACACCTGGTGGGGATCAGGAGGGAGGTGATTGGTGTATTTACTGCCAGCCTGGCAGGCATGAGAAGTGACATTTGTGCCATTTACAAAATGTAAATCGTTATTGTGGAATATGATTTCCATGACTGTTCAACATGATAACTTTCTCCTGTGTGCCAGAGTGTGGTGGGCAGTGCCAAGGGAGTGCTGCTGAAGCAGAGCTGGGAGGTTGGTGTAACATTGCTTGGAGAATGGAGGGCACAGAGGGAAGAGGGAAGGAATAGGAGCTACTTTTCAAGGCAAGCAGTGAAGACTAATCTAAGTGAGAGTAAATACAGAGCAACAGGTGAAAAAAATCAGGATAAAGAAACAGATGAATCTGAGATTAGGTCAGGTTGGCTGGGGCTTTGAGCAACCTGTGCTGCTTGTAGTGGAAGGTCCTCCTGCCCATGGCAGGGGGTTTGTAATGAGATGATTTTTAAGGTCCCTTCCAACCCAAACCATTCTATGATTCTGTGAGACGAGACTGGTCTGATGCTCAGGACTTTGCCATAATCACTAATCCTGTTACTACACCTTCCTGCCATAAACATGCCTTGTCTCAACATGTCTGGAGTGGAGACAGAGGGGATGGAGTGGCTTCCTGAACTTGTACATGAATTCTTCTGTGGTATCTTGTTTTTACATTGAAGAAAAGGCCTTCAAAACCAGCTGACCCCTACATGGTTGTTTGGATGTCCTCTGAGGGGACAGCAGAGCAGCACTGATATCCACCCATCTCATGCAGAGGGGTTATTTCTAAGCTTGTCAACCAGTCCTGTACATGAGAGGTCTTTTTCTTGCAGCTATGTCTAGGGTGCTTCAGAGAGACCAGAAATATAAGATGATCCAGTATTTAAAGGTCTTTAGACACACTAGTCTTAAAAGTTAGTGAGATGCTTGGCATGGATAGGCAATGAGCAAACATATATTTTGCCTTTTTATAACCTTTACAGTCCCTAAACTTTGTTTATGTGACTGTCTTCTTGCATGCTTTGCATTAGCCTGATGACTGTGTTACTGTGCAGTGCCTCTGGTATTCCCCAAAATTCAGGATCTTTGGGAAACCTTCCCCGTAACCCTGGTTCCAGCTTGATGTGGCCAAGCAAAAGCAGGGAAGCTTGTAAAAGGAACCTGATTTCAGCAGAGGATCCCTCTGGACAAAAAGAATTACCTGTGAGCAGGTTTAAGTGTATTTCAGTGTGGTTGCAAACGTGCAGAATGGACCTGGTCCATTTTAGTTATACTGTAGAAAATGCTTGTGGCCTAAAATGCTCTGACACTGAGGTTTAATTTGTAGAAATGGGGTTTGCTAAAGCCATCCCCTCTCATGGTGACCTGTTGCAGTTACCTACACAATGTATAAATAAACTTGATCCCCTGACTGTAAACCATGACTCTTGGAGACTGAGCATTTCTGCAAGCTGTGAAAATGGCTTGGTCAATTAGGGATCTTTCTGCAGTTTGTTTTCATGAATAGTAGCTGATATAAGGAAATAGTATTAGCTTGCAGTTTAGAAAATCTAGATTTGGTAGGAAAGTTTGGAAAGATTGTTCTGTCTGCTGTGCTTAAGTCTGGGATCACTAAACAAAACAGACTTTCCTCCTTCCTGGTATCATAATGCTGCCCCTTGTAAACACTGTTGTAGCAAGATGACCCAGCTCCTTCTAGAGGTCTGCAGAGCTGGATTTATTGTCCCCTCTCTGTTTGCAGCAGCAGCACTTAAAGTCTTTAGAGCTTATGTCAGCTCTGCGTTCATGTTGTGCCCCTTGAACCTTGAGTGAACATTTAGATGGTTAATACTAAAAAAAAAATTTGCTTCAATGAGAAAATAACGAAGTCACCATTGCATAAATACATAGATCTCTTCTACTGTGTTCCATGTTGGCCTTTGGCTTGCACTGATCACTGTGGTGTCTGAGTGCCTGGCAGCAGGACATTAAATTGTGTGGGAGTAACATATCAGGTGATCAGTGGCTCAGTTTCCTTTTCTTCCTCATGCATAGGAAAAGGAGCACTTAGAATTTGTTATGTAAACACAGCATTGTATGTTTATCTTCGAGAAGCAGTTTTGGTTTTGCATTTGGCAGAGAAGGTGGTAAAATTTGCAGTTGTGTGGGTCATTTCTTATGAACTCTGGTGTGAAACTTGTCCCTGGTTAAATGAAGCTGACAAAATCCCCTAAGCTACTGGCCTAGCTGGCTTTAGCCTTCTGTATATCCCCTTAGATCCCTAGTTTGGAGGACATGAACAGGGAGGCAAAACCTCCCTCCTGTCCCCCCATCCTCTTTCTTATTGTCCCCTGTGGATATATTGAAGGGTAATGTTACTAAAAAAAACATCTCTAGGAAACTTTCTGCACCTTTACTTCTTCCTGCAAGCTTGGCCATGGAGAGGGATGGAGCCAACTCAGATTTCACCATGCCCTTGCTCAGAGCTGTGCTTGCCAAGGAAGGACCCCACGGGATTTGGCTATGGTGGAGTAGGTGCATTACTAGGAAAAAAGAGACAGACTTTACAGGAGTGAAGCTGTATCTTAACTACTGCTCAGTCACTTGGGAAGTCTGTAAAAGCTTTCTGAAAGTAGCAGGCTCCTCCCAAAGCACCACTTGATCTAGTGTATTTTCAGATTCAAAGCTGAGTCTATAAAACTTATCCCTGCACAAGGACCACCCAACACTAACAGGGTGTGCAGAGAAATTTCTGTTTGTAGTTTAGTGCAAGGGTCAGATAGCTTTGCTATGGTTCAGATTATCCACCCAGAGCAAGCATGTTTTTTTCCTAAGCATGGGATACATGAGTCATTTCTATTACCCAGACCTCTAGACATAACATAAAATAGATGGCATGAAATAGCATTAAAGATATTAAAGATGGGAGGAAATTAAGTGTTTTCTCTCTTGCATTCTTGAGCTATAGAGTAATGGATTTCTAGTGCAAGCTCAGCTACTAATGCACACATAAGAAGTGAGGGCAAGCAGTAGAAACCTCAGACTTTGTCCTGTAAGATACAGAAAACCTAGTCAAGCACAAGGCAACACAGAAGTGCTTTTGCAATATAAATTTGGTGATTAATTTCCTAGCAAGGAATTAGCTTTTATCTACTTTTAAAAAATGTTAGTAAACTGGATTTATCTTAAGCTACTTAGAGTTTGTGACCCTGCCAGTATCTGGCATATTGCAGGATTTTCTCTCTTTGTTTGACAATGACCCATAAGACCATAAATCTGTGTTCTTCCTTTTTCATATAAAAAAAAAAAATCCTGTTCAACTTTTGCATTCTGAGCTCAGCTCTGTGCTATCATCCATCTCTGTTCAAATTCTGTGGAATGGCTAGGGGATTAAGAATAACAGACCTCACACCTACCTAAACCAGAAAGAAGTTAAGTTTATCTCCCTTTTTTGAAAGACATAAGTTCTGAACACTGGATTCCCTCAGAGTCAGGATTAAATTATTTGAAGCAGTGCCTCTCCTCATTAGAGACTACTTGTAAATATACTGTCTCCCTTGAATGCTTGGGAGCACTTACATTTTGATTCATTTTATAGGACTTTTTCCACTTAGTAATTAATACTCATCCTTACATGACATTTGTGACTGAAAGCACAATGCAAGGGGATAAAAATAGGCAGCCTGCCCTGTTTAAAGGAATAGGTCTGATGGACCTATTCCCTGAAATTCTGTAGTGCAGAGGAGGTTGAAAGTTATGTGTCAAATATAATACTCTTGGTTTGTTGCACTTAGTTACTATATCCAGTCTTTTAACTATTCTAGAACTTAAGGCTAGGTATCATTAGCAGTTTTTATTGATGGCTTTCTTAAACTTTTCATTCAGACATTTTGTGATCATAAAGGAAGATGGAATGAGCTTCTGTCTGACTAGTGAATGAAAATTCTCATATGATCATGCACATGCATGCATTTAGGGCCAGCACATGATTTCCAGCAACTAAAGGTTGCCTGACTTTCATGATTACTCTGGAAGTCAGAACAACTTCCCATTTGTTGGCTGAGGGAAATGAATATATTTCTTTTGAGCTGGATTCAGTCTTGGCCTGTGATTTATCGTTACCCAAATACTTTTTACAGTTTTTCAATTTGCAAAGTCATATCAGTAACATAAATTAAATGCTCCAAGTAATGTCTCAAATGCATGGTTATTGTTTTACATCTACAGGAGATGTAAAAGAAATGCAAAATAATAGAGATGGAAAACCCAGTTATTTGACTTACCCTCAGCAAAAAAGTAAGTTTCCTTTATTTGACTAGATGGATGTAAACCCAGTCCATAATCCAGCTTCTTGAAATACTCAGTAATTTTGTTTCCTTTAATTTGCTCTCTGAAAGTACATGCCATTTATGTAGCTCATTATGTGTGTAAAAGGAACTAAGAAAGAGTTGAGGCTGAGTAATCCATGCCAGCTCTGATTTCCACATTAGGAAATAAGCTGGGGCAGAGCTGGCATTGAAACATGTGGGATGTCTGTATTATGTGAAGTGGAACATTCTTGGTTGTTCCCATCTTGAAAAAAACTCAGGCTTCTGAAAGGGCAGCTGTGTTTTTTTCAGTATTTTCTTCTGGGCACCCCAATATCTCTGTGTGGCTTGGCAGCAGACGATTCTGAATGTCTTTTCTGGAGACCTCTGGCAGAATTCTCTATTTTCCTTGCAGGTGACTGAGCCCAGGACCAGCACAAGGTCTTGGTCTCCTTGGGTGCCTGTGATAGAAGCATTGTGAGCTGTGAGCCTCTAGAAGGTTAAAGAGTCAACTCTGCTCTTCCCTACACACTCCTCTGGTCAAGGAGTGCAGATGCCAGCACTGCTGCAGCTGGGTGTGACTCCTGAGGGAGGTGCAGCTAGCAGGGGAGCCCAATATCAGGGCAGCACAGCAGGGAGGACAGGTAGAAGGATGGCTGTGACATACACCTGATGGAATAGGGGAAGTTGTTCTGAGTGAAGAAGAAATGAATGTAGCCTGCACTCTCTGATGGCAGGTGACCAGTCTGCAGCAGCTTCTTTCCAGCCTTGTAGTGCCACAAACCAGCTCTTAGGAGATCCATACCATGGTGTGGAGTCAAACCTTTCCCTGATGTATCTAAAGCTGTTGATGCAATGTGGGTTCGGGACTGAACATGGGACAGAGATCAGGGAACTCCAGCTGAGTAGTTGAGTCCAACTTGTGCCCTGCTTGCCTGTGCTTAAGGCCCCTCCTGTTCTCATTTACCCTCAGGAGACCAGAAGGTTCTGGCCATCTGTGCTTTTTCTGACAAACTCATTTACTGCTTAGAACAAAAGAAGAAACCATTTATTGCACAGTAAAGAGAAACTTGGCCCTCTATATAAAAAAAATTATGTTACTATGCCTTAACAGATAATCAGGCTTGTGTTTTAAAGGAGGAGACTGGTGGAAGGGGTTTCTCTCCACGGGCTGTCAGCAGTCTTTACCAGGCCAGCACTATCTGCAGTCTTTTCCACTTCCAGCTTCTTCCAGTTCTTTACATAATGGATGGCATTGTCAGGAACAGTTTCCTGATGTTGTATAGTACTAAGGAAGAGGCTGTCTTCTCCTATACTTAACCTTGGTGATTTTTTAACCCAGCCATTAGTCCTCACAAATGATACTGTTTTCCTTTTTGGCATGAAGCAGGAAGGCCTGTTGACAACCACAGCATCCATTGTAAGGATGGACGTATTCATCACTTGATCCTGGGGTTTAGCTGTGAACACAAGAAGGACTTCAGAAGCCAAAATGTATTTGGTCGAACTTTTTTGTGTAATGGTTTCCTCAGAACTCCAAGCTATAGTCAAACATTTCATTAAAATGCTCTGGGAATGCACAAGGAAAGCTCTTGACTGTAATGTTTGCCTAGGGAGTTTCGTTTGAGTCTTCAGCCTAGATTGTCCTTAAAGCCTATTGTACTGCATGAAAGGTAGCAGAGTACCTCAAGGGAGAGTCACAGGCAATTCAGATTCATGCCAGTGAGTTCCTGTACCTCCTGCCTGGAGCCTTCCAGCAGCCACAAACTGAGCTGGATAATACCCTCGTTACTCCATCTCCTCTTCAGCATGCAGGCTGCAGCCAGCAAGCACTACTTGCCCTTGTGTTGGTTACAGTGGCATTTCTGGTACATGTCCTCAGAAGGAGAGAATGTGTCTTGATGATTTTGTTAAGAAAAGGGATGCACTGGTGTAATTCTTATTGTTATTTCAGTTTAGCCAGAGCCCTCTCTTATCAGCCTTTCCAACTGCCAGTTATGCCAGTAAGAACAGTCTTTCTAACAGTCTGTCCATCAATCTTCCCTTTTCTGTGGCACCCACCTTCTCCGACTCTCCAGAAAGATACAGGGATTTGTTCTAGCCCATGATTTTATCCTCAGCTTCCTCTGGACCTTGTTCAGTGCAGATACCTGGTGCAGCAGTACAGGAGGGAACAGTCCCAAAGCCAGAGCTCAGATGCAAGAGTAGGTCATGCAGGCTCCAGCTTTTAGTCTGGCAGCACAAAGCAATTTGGTGGTTCAGCTTTCTGTGACTATATTAATTTGTTCATTAGTAGCCAGCTCTGGGCGAAGCATTTAGTGTAAATTGATTAAATAATGGTATGCTGTTCCCTGGTTATCTCGGTCATATGACAGGCTGGCTATTTTCAAGTGACTTGTTCTTTCCCCTTAACAAGCAGAATAATTCAAATGAATTGCTGCCAGAAACAAGAGGAACTGTAGTGTCCCCAATTATTCATGCTGCTCTTCCATCTGAGCATTGCTGCAGTGGGCATGCAGTTGTTCTAAACATAGGATATGTTTTCTTTCGGGACCATTTTATCCTTGGCAACTCGTCAATCACCTGGAACTAAATCTCTGTTCCACTTTCCATTATTTCACTAATCATAATGTCTTTTCTAGATCCATAATTGTTCTTCATGGGTTATAAAGCCAGCATAATTTGCTATATTGAAAAACACTGATACTGATTTATGTGCTTTCAGTTATGCAGTGAGCATTTCATTTTAGGTCCAGTCTGAGGATAAAAACCTCTCCAGCCTGAGCATGTGCTGTACACAGGACCTCTGCTGGTTTTCTCTTACTCTTGCTATGGAGGTAAGTATGTTTGCCTTCAGAAATGTTTCTGAAGCTTTGTTTTTTCTTGACACTCTGCCCTCCACAGTCACTTCATTGCCTTGTGGCATGCTGGGGCTAATTTCGTGGCTTGTTCTGTGGTTGTGGAATATTTGCTGTTTCCCAGGATCTCTGTAAAACAAGCTGTCAAACCATCCTGGTGCTTAGCACATCCCTTAGTTTGCTTCCCTGCTTTGGCTGGTTTTAGTAGCCTTTGAAACCCGTTAATGTGCACGTCCCTCTGATCAGCCCTATTTGTGCTGTGTCTGTGTACCCCATAATCAACATGAGGTACAATTTTAATTTCACATTTTTGTGCAATTACTGCTCTGACTCAGAGATGGTGCTGCAAAGCCTGCTTGTGTGGCAGCTCTTTTCTGTTTCATATAACCCAATTCCTACCTGCCACCTGATCATCCCAATTTAGTGGTGGCTGTGGTACCATGGGGTTAAAGGAATCTTGTAATGCATGTCAAGATTTAAAATCCCTGTAATACAACAGAGGAATATTATTTCCTGTCCTTACCTATTATTTACTGCCTAATACAAATTTTTATGATCATGAGTATTTGTTAAGTTTTAGTCTTTGTGAAATATAACAGGTCTGTTCAGTGTGGCTTTGGAAAATATGCTCATGTCCTCCTTCTTTCCTGGCAACTTTCCTCCTTCTCCACAATGTAGTGCTTTTCTCCCAGGGGAAGTGAATAGCAGAAAAACTTTTTTGTTTTGTTTTTTTATTTGACATCACCATTTCCTTCTCCTTCCAGGTTCTTGAAAAATGGCATTGCATAGACCTGGTCCACTTAAGAGCATGTTACTGTTTTTGGGCCAAAATCTGCAGTGTTAAACACAGTAAAGCTCTCTAAGCATGCTTTTCTCAGTAGTTGTGCTCCTGTAGGTCATGGAGGCTGGATCCAGCCCTTTGAGGAAGCTGGTGCCTCCTGCCATGGTGATCTCTGCCTTGTAGATCTGGGTGCATCCTGAACAACCTGGAAGTGAATTGGAAACTGTGGACATGAGACCCCTGGAAATCCTCCTTCTGCTTTTTTACCCTTTTAAAGTGTGTCTGGGCTAGGAGATAAAAATGTTTCTCAGCTGTTAGGGGCTGCTGCCTCACATTTCTGTCTATGAAGACTGTGCTGGTCTCTCACTGAATCTTTGCTAGTGAAAAGAGCTGCTGTTCATGTGACCATCTGGGCCTTGGCTTAAGCCAGTGCTAAGCTCTGTGTCCTACCTGTGTATTCGGGCAGGGGGAAGGTTCATATGCACATTTTTAAGTTGATGTCTCTCTCTTGTTACCAGCTGTCTCCCATTTCTTGCATCAGAATAGGAAGAGACATGAATTATTTAATGGAAAATGTTTCTGGATCCCTTATTTGCCTGAGATTATTGAAGTTATGACCCTTTGGGGAGAGAAAGCTGAATAGCAGTGGCTGATAAATGGAAAGTGTTTCTCTTTCATTCTCCCCTGTCCCTTTCTCCCTTTTCCATTTTACACTAATACATACAGACAGTTTTCTGAAGCATTCATTGTTACCTGTGTTGACATCTAGGGGATTTGCCTAAGTCCTTGTACTTCTTGCACCCAGGTACACATGGGGAGCCTTAAGAACTGAACAGGACATAGACAGAGATGGGATGGTCCCAGAAAAAAGGGAGCACTATTATGGTTTTATAAACAAAACACTGCAATAGTGGGGGCATTTTATGATGGGTTATCCTAGTTAATTGCTGCTGTGGTCAATCATTTATCTACTTGCTTGATGGCAATTAGGAAAATGTGGTATGTACAGTAAGCTAAGAATTATCCTTCAGAAGCCATGGAAGTATCAGAGAAAAAACAGAGGTTATATATGAGCTTTTAGCATACAATTTTCCAAAGGCTGTAATACAATTCCCAGTTCTAGTTCCAAACTCCAGAAACATGATGCTTCTGGCAAAAGGTCAGTTTTCTGCTTACAATGAACTGTTCATCTCTAGTAATGGGGCTGATCTGAGGTTGCAAACTGCAGGATCTCTCATCTGAAATTCCAAGGAGGGAAGGATCAGGAATTCTGCTTAAGATGCTCTTTTAGCCAGAAAAAAGAATCAAAATAATACCAGCTTTTGAACTATTGTTCCCATTCTCCTTGGTTTTACTTATGTTTCCTTCTAGACTTGAAAGGTTTTTAATTTGGAATGCTGGCAGATATCCTTAGGAAATTTCAGTGGTATCTAAAATATGCTTGAATTTCTTTCTTATTCCTTTTATTTGTGAGGGCTAGGGGTGCTATCCAGGCTGGAAGTATTTTGAAATATTCCAGGTCTGAGATGAAACAGTTCTGGTGCTTTTATTGAGATTTTTCTGGGCCAAACCACTATAAGATGAAAAAAGGATCCTATAGGAAGAGTTTTGTATTTTTCCTAACATTTCAGTGCTCCTCCTCCAGTGCCACACAGCACCTAGAAATTCAAATTTTCCTTAAAAATGGAAAATGGAACAAAGATAATGACCTCATGCAGAAATTTCATTACAGTGTGGATCAAATATAAAGCAAGGATGAGCAGCATAGTGTGGTGCTGATTCCAAAGGGGCTCCTGATTTTTCAAAGGTTTTCTCCTGGGTGTTCATCCTGATTATAGAGCTCAGAATTTCAGCTGGAGGTGCAAATTCTGTGCTTCTAACCACATGTGTGCAAGGGCTGGAGAGTGAGTTACAGACAAGCAAAGGAATCTCTGTGTGGATTCCTTCATTCTACTGCCTATGCTTACAAGAAACCAATGCATCCTGTTGGCTGCAAATGCCACTGGGAGCCCAGACATCAGCAGCTCCTCATGCTATGCAACACATTCCCTAAAAACCTTCCAAAAATCCTGCAAGAGCAGCGCTGATGGTTTCCTTCACCCCAAAAAGCCCAGGATTCACCTCCAGAGGGTGCTGCAAACTTGCTGTGGTCACCAGCCTGCGGTGTGCAGGAGGGAGCTGCTCCATGGGCATTTCACTGCGGTTAGGGGACATCAAAATATGTAAGTAATATTTTGGCTGTCACTCTGATTGCACAGCACGTGGTTTTAGGTATAGTTTGTATGCACTTTGAAGTAAAAAAATCCAGGTGGCAGATGTCTTTTGTTAACATGAGATTATTGTGCTTAGAGTGTGAATGTGAAGCCCATCTATAAGCAGCGAAGGAACAGATCCAAGTCAGTAATGAAAAGAAAAAAAACCCTTTAATACAACTCTTGGGGCATCTTGCTTCTCTGCTAATTTGCAGCTGAATAGATGCTGTACAAGCAAATATTCATGCAGTGAAAATAAACAGAACCAGAATTCTAAGGAGTGCTTACAACACTGTGATAACCCTTTTCCTGATGTTACTGAGACACTCCTTTCTTTCCCTAAGTAGTGTCCAGAGCAGGCAGAAGCATACAGATAAGGAATCAAGGCATGGAGAAGAAGAGAATTTTGAGTGCTGGAGAAGGTGGATAAACTTATAGTATTAGAAAAATGCTGCTTCTTAGTGTTGCTTGTAAGGCCATGTTGGAAGCATGTGGCAGAGCTACTAATCTTACAGAAGGATGAGTTTAAGGATGACACTATTGTCATGAGTGCTGCTGGGTTCTTTTGGCTTGCCCAGATTAAAATGGCTGCAGGTCAGCACAGCAGCTGTGGGACATGATGTTGACTGCTGCCCTGCTGCTGGCCATGTTCCTCAGCACTTTCATGGCAGAAATCCTTCTGCCCCCACGACCCCTTGGTGTTGCTTTTATCCTGCTCAGGTGAACTAGGAGGCTTTGCCAGTACAGCACTGAATCCCTGGCTCTGCACTGGAATTTCCCCAGTCTGCAGGATGTAGGATGGTCACTGGGTGGCAGGTCACTGGCATGGTCATGCACAGCTTTTTCATTAGCTGGAATTCAAGTCCTGTGGAAAATGGATGCTTCAGCAGTTGCTTTTGGTCAAATGGCTCGACAAAAAGTGGATACTGAAATTTATCATTAATTTATCACATGTTCCAAACGGTTCATTCTGAAAGTCAAAGCATTTTGTTTCAGCTTGATTTGACCACATCCGCTGGATCAATCGTAGTGCCTCAGGCTTCCCTTCTAATTTGTGGCTGGATTCATCTCCATGGTACACAGCAATGGTTCAGTGGGGATGATATCCTACAGCATCTTCTCAGATTAAATCCCAGCAGAGAATGTAGGGAAAGGAAGAGGTATAGGAAAAAAGAATGGAACATGAGACATCACTTTTCTGAGGCAGTGTAGCATCTGAGACAGACAGAGATTAATAAAAAATTGACCTAAAAAAGAAGTGTTCCCAAATAGGTCAGCTGAAATGTTTCAGTTTGGTCAACAAGACCTGGAACAAAAGCTTTCATTTTGGTTTTCTGGTTAAAATAATAATAATAAAAAAAAAACCAACAGCACTCTCATTCAGAAGGCATTGGAAGAAAATACCCAACCGGCCCTTCTGGTAGCACAGAAAGAAAGTTTCTTTCTCTGAACTGGTGGCAAATTTCATACAAAATTATGGTCTTGTAGATAAGACTCCTCTTTTGCCTTCCTAGTAAATTTGGGCTTCCTCAGTGAAACCACTGGGAAAACATGAGTTTTGAGGGAGACAAATACGGTGAGATCTTGAGATGTTTTTAGCAGTTCAGAGTACTCTCTCCTGCTGACTGCACTCCATCCTTTTTTTTTTTCTCCTTTTTTTTCTTTTTTTTTTTTTTCCCTGTTGAAAATACATGTTTTCCACACATCTGCAATAAACCTGCTTTTTACATTCTGGTCCAGTTTTGTTGTCTCTAGCCTCGAGATTGTCCTTTGAATTAGGGGTCCCATCTGTTGTTATCCTGAGCAGCACAGAAATAGAAAATCCTGCAGGCAAATTGAGCATTGCTTTGCAGGACCAGACTGAGCTCTACAGCCAATTTAATGCTCAGTTTAAATTCTGTTGAATATGCACCTTAGATCTTTGTTTTTCAAGGGCAATGTGCCAAGTAAATGAAAATTTATATTTGACAATTTCCTATTTTTCCTTAAAAATAAAACACCTTAGTAATAAAGAAGCTGGGGAATGGGTGGGGGAGCAGGTCTATTGAGAGGCAGGGATGGTTCTGAGCACATTTGTCAGTGCATCTTTTTCTTCTGGTGTGTGACATTTTGTACTCTTAGATGCAGAACTGGAATCCCAAGGAGGCTGTATTTGTGGGCAGAATTGTGTCCAGCCAGGCACTGAGCTACCATGTCTTGCAAAATCTGTCTGCAAACGTTTGGCCTCTAGCCAATTTCAAAGCTCCTTTGAATAAATGTTTGTGTATGAAGTATTGTGTAAACAGTTCCTGGGCACAGCAAATAGGAAGGGCATAGCTTAGTGCCTATTTGATAGCACATTTCATGAGGACAACTCACTTGTAAAGCACTAATACACACATTAGATGAGAAATGTGCTTGGGAGTTAGGCAGGAGTTCCTTAATATTCACAATTCAAATCTAGATCTGAATTTTATAGCCTCCCCATCCTTGGTAACAGCAGCAGAGTGGTTTGCTGTGGCTACTGACACATCTTTGGGTTTTTTACTACACTCTGATGGGGTGTTCTCACCATCACCGTGCAGTGGAGTCCATTGCTAAGTGAATGTGGGCTGGGAAACACAGCTGGCCAGACTGGGATTCTGAAGGACAGTGCTTTAGAAGAAATGTTTTTACCTTCCCTTTTGTCTGCCCAAGCTGGTCTCCAGTTAAGAAGGCCTGTTTCTTCCATGTATCCAGGTACCAAATCCTCCAGGAAGATCCCTTACCTTACAGAACAGAAGTACCACTACTGAGTAAGACAATATGCTGATTTTAAAACTGAATAATACTTATAAAAGGTGGTTCTGGACAGTAAAGACTGAGTATAACTCTTGATCCAAATTCTCCACAGCAAGAGGAGTTCAGACCCTGGGCTTAGGTATAAGCTGTTGCAAGAGACAAGAGCTGCAAAGTTTGGGTCAGGAGTTTCAATGAGTTACAGGGGTTGTCCATGAAATAGTGGTTATTGTATCTGCTGTATCTGCTGAATTCAAATTGAGTCATTCTTGAGGAAAAGCAGCAGTCAGCTTATCACTCACTGCATTTCTTTTGAATTGGAATAAAACTTATCAAACTTCAAAAATAAAGCTGTGAAAGCCAGCTACATTTTATGTAGGCTTCACACCCTTTAAAAATTCACAAGAAAGCAAAGGGCAGAGATTTTATCACTGGAATCTGAATCAGATTGATTTTTCTGGATTTGGCCTTGGCTCAGATCTGAATGTGATTTTATATGCAAAGTCCCCAAAGTCTGCAAATCTGAATCTCTGTCACCTTGGATGCTGCCATTGTGGGATAGACTGTATTATCCCAGTAGTATGAAAAAGGTGAAACAAACTTACTTTGCTATTTTCTTTACTCTTCTCTCTGAATTTGGGTTTCATAAAATGCTGGTAACACTGTGAGGAACGTGGTGTGCAAATAGTAGCAGTGATCATTTGTTGTGTTTTCCTCCTGAGTTCCCACTCTCCCTTTTTAGGCTGTAAACAATGGAGAATGTGAGGAAAACCTGGTCACTTAGATCCAGTGAATGGAATGCTGACCTCAGTATTTCCAAGCTTGTGTGCAAGTTACAGCAGGAGGAAGGATGATAGAGAAGAATGTGCATTTTTGGCATGCTTGATGTACATGTGCATCCATGCAAGCCTGATCCCCTCTGGTTGCTAACTTTTGATCCTTTTTCACTGCAGCTCAGACATAAACACTGTAGCTGAAACGCTGTCATGATTTTATGACTGAGAAAAGAGATTTCTTGGCATGTGGACCAAGGAGGAAAGAACCAGTTTCATTTATTTGGGGTGTAAAAAGTCCCTCTGCAATGGAGGGAACTTTCTTTCCTTTTTGGGTACAGCGTGATCTAGTGAGGCTTTTGTCCTCCCCCACAGCACAAGGCGTGAGTGGAGCCTGCAGGAAGGATGGCAGAGCTGTTGGGTGGCACTGTCACTTTACAATTCTGTCTTCCCAAAGCATGGACATGGCCCAGCTCTCCTGACATGGCATGGCTGTGAAGGTCAGAGCATGTTGCATTGGGAAGAAACATCCTCCCTCCTGCCCTGGCTGATAGAAATCCCAGGGAGGATGTTAAGAGTTTATTTGAAAATAGATGAAAGCAAGCAAATTAACCAGACAGCAAAAAGAAAATTATGTTCTATAAGACTTCAGTGGGTTGAGTCATGAGGCAGACCTGCAACCAGAGGCTGTGGCAGGCTTGTAGCATGAATACCCAAGAAGAATGTGGAGCAGGACACTCATGTCACTGAACAAGTCAGTATAGCAGTGACCTCTGGTGAGTTCTTGTGTTTGCAGTCAGTGCTGGGAGGGAGAGCACATGGATGTGCTGCACTTGATGTGCTGCAAATTCTTCCTCAGCAGTTACCATCCATTTGAAAAAGAAGGAGAAACACTGAAAAGAAAGCTGTTTCCTTATTAACAGTATTCCTCCTCACTAAACCACGGTGCTTTCAGAATGAAGCTGAAAATCTGCCATTTTGGTGCTGCTGAGTGCCTCAGGTTTTAGTGCTGTGCTTTAGAGTGTCTGCTCACCCTAAAAGAGCTGCTCTGCTGTGTGTTAGGGCTGCCAGCATATCCCTGGCAGTGTTGGTGCCATCTAGTTGGGAAAACCTTTACCTCTGAATTGTAAGGTTCAGGCTGCCTTTCCCCTATGCTTAATTTTTCTGCTGGTAATTTATGAAAGATGGTAGGTGCAGCCAAGAGTGGGTAAATCGATCTGTTCACATGGGAGGGAATACCATAATAATCTGCCTTTTCTGGGAGAAATAAACAAATCTCTCATCTTGCAGTGCTGCTGCTGAGAGGAGATTGTGCTGGAGTCTTCATGGCATGGATTGGGTAAATGTAGGAGGCTTGGAAGTGGGTAAATGGCTTGGAATTGGGTAAATGTAGGAGTTATGTGAAAGAAGGTTAGAAATATGAGTAGGTATTAATGTCTCTGTTTTGACTAACTCAAACATGTTTGACAGCTCCTCCCATCAGCCTGGGAGAAACAAAAAAAGTAAGAATGCATATTTATATTTTGTAATGAATTTGCTTGGGTTACATTTATTCCAAGTTTACTTTCTGTTAGCAGCCTCCTTGACAGAAAGTCTCCTGGAAAGATGCATTTGAACTTGATGTAGCTGTTGACCCAGGAGAAATGAATTTTAATCTTTCAGTCCTGTGATCTTGCTGTGGAAGCATAATGCCAAGAGTCACACACAACTCCTTAAACATCACAAAAAACCCCATCCCATATGACCTGGCGTTATCATTCCTAACTGCAGTTAAGAATTCTTTCCCAAGGGTCTGGGTTTTTTCCTAACACAAACAGCTTTCAATAACAAATGCCTTTGATAGCGTTTCTGTTTGTTACCAGGAAACATGAAAGCAGAGAGGGGGAGATTTACTGATTGAATGAGATATTTGACATTTTTTACCCACTGCATCTTGCATCCAGCTGCAGGCCTCAGTCCAGAGGCTGAGATCACTTGGCAGTGAGAGCTGCATGGGGAGCTCCTTGCTGATCCCTTACCTGGTGTCACTGGTGGCTGTGGGAGCCGTGGCTCTGTACGGCCACAGTTTCAGCTTGTCCCTGAGGTACCTTGTTATTTTCCTTTGCAAAGACAAATGACTTTGCTCCACAGGACCTCGTCTGCTGCCAGTTATCCCCAGCACTGTTTTTTCCAGTGGGGGGTTAGCCATGTCCTTGAAGGACCAGCAAGTTGTGGTTCAAGGGTTCAGAAGCAGCCACTGGGCAGACAGCTGCTTCCCTTAAAAGGTTACCAGCTTGTATTGCTCCTGAGCACGCCATCCTTCCAAGCTCAGCCTGAGAGAACATCCTCACCCAAGCCTTTATAGGAGATCATTCTTCTCTACCCATCTATTAATAAGCAGGTGATGTCAGCCTGTCACTCCTTTCTTCCTCCAGGCAAAATCTAACCACAATGAGCAAATAATAGATGAGATTTAGAGAGGGGATGCTGATGGTGTTGGAATGCTGGGTGACCCCAGGAACAGGCACTGTCACTGAGTCAGAAGATGACATCAACACTCCTGCTCCGCTGACAGGTTTGCTATCTGCAAAAAAAACCCGGGCTTAGGCCTGTGCTCCTATTGTGTTCCAGTTAATGCTGGCATTCAGTGGCGAGCAGGGCTGCTGCTCGTTAATCTGGCCAAACAGTGTTCAACAGGAGGGATCACAGCCGTGGAAATTCTAAAGGGGTGATGCCATGTGCTGGTCCACAAATGAAAGTGGGCTCAGGCCACAGCAGGAATCACCCCCTCACTTCCCTGCTGCTCTGCCTGCATGTTCCACTTGGGGTAGGGCAGGACTGTGCGTGCTGTAGGTGTCCCCTCTGGAGTAGAAGCAGCTTCTTGGCTGGCTGGAAGTGAAAGGTCACACTGAGGTTTGCCTTCCCCATCCTCCTGCTGCTGTTTCTCTCCAGCTTTCCCTTTCCCTCACGTGTCAAGAGAACTGTTCAAAGCATCAGGAGCAGGTGGAGCAAAGCGGTCCAAGGAGAAGGGGATATTTGTGTGTCTTCATGCAGTGGCTCATCTGAGAATTTGCAGGGTAGAGAGTACAGTCCTGTTGGGAATAGTTTTCAGTGTGTATGGATGGATTATGATTGGAAGGATGGCTACCAGATGAGGAGCCCTCTTCCATGGGGCTTTCACATCCCTCTGTGACAGACTCTGCAACCTGCAGCAGTCCCCCTCTAACCCAGGTCATAATGCTGGGCTTGTCTCTGCTGGGAGTGTGGAACTCAATGGTGGCACTGTCCATGCTGCTGTGTACCTTGGGGCAGAGCTTAACCTCATCAGCGACAGGCTGACAAGCTGCAAAGTACTCTGCAAGAGTTTGCTACAAAAAGGTTTCTAATGAGTGTTCTGGTGAAAACAGGCTCTGGGTTAGATATTCCCTATCTGTCCAAGCCTCCTGTCCTCAGGTGAGTATGAAACAGAGATAAGCATGAGGCTAATTGCTTTTGCTCTGCAAGGTAGGAGAAGGGTAGAAAGTCAAGAACTGGAGATCACTGAACTATTAAGATTTCCCTGGGTTATTCAGTCTTCCACTACTAATCAATATGTTGTTTTATAATTGCATGAGCCAAAGATGAAGTTTTACTCTGCCTCATAAAACAATCTCCCATAAATCCCAGGTTGGGATAGCTGGAATCTGCTATATTAAGCTTAATAGCTAGCATAAGTCATAGTGCCCCTGAGGAGGATGCCAGGTTTTTTTTAGAAGGCTAAGCAGGTATTACAATGTCCTTCTCCTTTGCCCTCTCTCTCTCTGGCTGTTGCAGAAGTTGTTTCAGTGCTTCTCTTTGTACCACATCATGCATTGCAATAGTGCAACATCACTCTGTTTAGATTCACAGCAGGTCCATGGGGGACTATGTGAATCCCAAAGAAGTCTGAAGGCCATCCCTTGAAAACACATGAAGCAATACTGAGTTTTATATAACCCTCTTTTACACATAGACTAAAGCTAGTGCTACCACTCTTTTAGAAGAAGTGCTCTCTCCTTAGGAAAAAAAAAATAATCCAGCCTCTTCTCAAAAATTATTTCCAGGCCACATAGCAGGAGTGAATGATGTGAAATAATATTTAAGTAGCAGCCCTGAGTAGAAGGGTTGCATAACCAGGCACTGTCCTGTGTCAAATCTCAATGTATGTTACTAAGAAGACAGGGCAATTTTACTCCCAGCTAATGTAGGTGGTGTGGATTTGGGGTTGGTTACTCATGCAGTCCATTTCATTTTGGCATCCCTGCTTATTGTAGGTGGTTGCACATGCACCTGTACACCAGTAATTACTCTATTTGTAATGATAAAGTGATGACCAGAACAGCTTACGTCAAGTGAGGAAATATGAATTTCCACTGAATGTGAACACAGAGGAACCACTAAGTGTGATACATCTGGTTCTCCTGCATTTAATTTAGAATTTGTGACCCCAATCTTTATAAATCTCTTGGTCAGCTTTTCGAACTTTTGTGCTGGGAGGTCGACCCAAACATTGTTACAATCAGGAGGGTTTGTTTTACAGAGTCTTGGGAGTTCAAGGGACAAGAATTACTTTGAGTTACATGATTGAGTCTGATAATTATGATCAAGCTGTGGCAGTTCCAGTTTAGGAGCATAATCTGCAGAAAGATTCTCCTTGCCAGATTTCCAACAGGCTTTGTTTGGTATCGTGACTGCGAACACCAAAATAAGCAAACCTGCAACTTTATGTTCTGATCTTTCTTTTTCCAGGATATTTTAGAATAATCTAGGGGAGGGTCAAAATTCACATCTGCACCCACATTTTAGTTTCTTCTCTCTTTGCTGCTCAGTGGTAGATGAAGTGATGCTGTTCAGCCAACTGCAGTGAGTTGATCCAGATTTGTATCCAAAATCCATATTTGGAGCTCTAAAAGCCAATGGTGTGTGACTGGTACTTAGCTTTAGTGGACCCATCAGTAAGTAACCTAAGATGCTAAATGGCTAAGCCAAGTGGGACAGAGACACTGAGCATAAACAGCATTGCCTCATTCTTCATCTTTTATTGAAGTGCTCAGAATGTCTTGCCAGGTGCCTGGTTTATTATAAACAAAACAGCCCTGCTCTGTGGAGCTTTGAGAGTGCCTGTGAAAGGACAGGAAGAAATATATATGTGTTTTTAAATACAGCTCAACTAGGTTCCCTGAGGAAGTCTGGCAAAGGGAGGTTTCCAGGGATGTTTGAAGCTGGGAGGTGCCCCTGCACTGAGGTTGAGTTCAGATGAGAGTTTAGGAACAAGGACTCATGAAACTGTTCAGAGGGTCTCTTAGTGAAGAGGCCAGCAAATACAGCTGTGAGAACTTTTGGGATTTGAGAATAACAATTTACAAAAAAATCCGGTATTATTTTTAGCTGTAGAATCAAAATCAGTGTCTGTGATGCTGAGGGATTATAACCATCCCCTTTTCTAGGCAAATCCATTGCTGCTTCCTTGTGTGATGCCTTTTCTGTTGTACAGGTTAATGTATATCTTATAGATGAAAATACTTGAATAAATGGGCTGAAAAAATTCCACTCTGTACAATTTGTGAAATTAACAGATATGTGGAAAGTGAGTTCCTCTTTTTATCTTGTGCACATGGAGTTGAACAAAAATGGCTTCTTCAGTCAGCAGTGCATTAGCTTTCACCCCCTCCTCTAGCTGACATACTCCATCACTGAGCTGCTCTCCTCTTTGATCTTCTTTTTTTGTTTCCAAACAGCTTTCTCTTTCATCAAGAAAGGTTGGCTTCTCCTGTGGGCAGAACATCAGTAAACACACTAGAGAAAAATGGAAGAGATAATAATAGGAACTTATCTTCTGAATAAGTTCCTGTTCCAGAAAACTGAGCAACATCTCTTTCTCCCATTTCTCTAATAACCATTTCATAGAAACAAGGCTATGAACAAAGGAATTTGAATAGCTTTAGGGTGTTGCACTATTCAGTCACTCTTCAAGGTGGAAGGATTTAGATGATAAGGATTTCAGCTAGTCCTGGCATTTCTAGCAGGAGCTGTAATAGTTAAATGACATCTTTTAATATATTTTTGCCCTGCATTTTTCTATGGTATGATCGGTTTTTCTGTTAGGAACTGGTACAAAGCAGAATAAAGTCTGTGGCATTCTTTCAAATAACAGTAAAAAGCCTTCTTCCAGGCCTTTAAGTCAAGGTCAGTATTGGAGTTATTCCCTTCATCTATTCAAGAGAGAGAGAGTAATAAGAGGATATTACACTCCTTTCCCAGACAGGAGAGCTAAGAAAGCTGCAGCCCTGTTGGACAGTGGTCAGTGAGATCAGCTCTGCTGTGGGAGTGCAACTCCTTCCATGGGTCTGCACTGTCTCTCCTGACCAATAGAGTGGTAGCTGAATCCTGAGAAGTCTTTATAAAGCTGTAGACTCCTCCAAGTCATAAATAAGGTCCCCCATTTTAATTAAAACATTGACATTATAAAATATACATGGCACAATAACGCATAATATTTAGAAATTCTAGTAGGAATTACATAACAATTTGTTATGCAATATTTAAAAGCTGTGATATTTCAGCTAGTTTGCTGCCATTGTTGCTGGAGAGTTCCTTCCCCAGAGCCTTCCTGGACCACATCCTTGTTGTGGCTATTTTCATAGCAAAGCTGTGCAGATATTTCACTGTGGGTCTTATCTTTGCTGTCATCAATGAGTGTATTGTGAACACCTCCCTTATATTGTGAGCTCCCTCGCTTCATCACATAGATGCTTGTGAAGTTGGTTATCCTGTGGATGTGAGCCAAGATTTAATACCTGGCTTGAAATTTATGACTCCTGCTTGCAGCCAGTATCCTTCTTTATTTTTGCTTTTACTTATTACTTTTTTTAGTAAATGTATCATAGTGGAAGGGATTATCATGACAGCTGGGAATAAAAGTGTCCTTGACACAGAATCCTTATCATTTCTCCTTATCATGTGGCAAAAATATGGCTGGTTAATATGTGTTTTATACTTTGTAAGGGACATGCAATATTCCACAGAAATGTTCTGACTGGGGATGGCTGAGTTTGATTGCCTCTTATTCCCTTGCTATTTTCCTTCCTTCACCATCTTGTGATGGGAGCTGTGAAAACCTGGGGAGCAGCCCACCTTTCTGGTATCTTCTCTCATTTGGTAAATGCAGAGACTGGGATAGGGAGTTTTACTTGTTATATGCCCTGGCAGGGGGTGAGACTTAACAGGTTTTTTTAGTCTTCAAAAATTATGCTTGTCTGATTATTCCCATGTTTCCTCTATCTATTAAAGCATGACACTTCAGTGTACAGTTCCAGCAAATCCAAGTCTTTGCAGGGAACAGTCTGTTACTGTCTTTCTGCCTGAGCCCCTAATACTGTGTTTTCATTATTTAGGCTCCTACTGACTGTGGGGAAGATCAGTGGCTGGTGGCTGTTGGCGTTACCACTTGGTGCCAGGTGATACAGTAGTAGGTGATATAGCAGGCACAGAGTTTATACATAAAAGTAACAGTTCCTCTACATTCAGTTTTTCATCCTTGTCCCCGAAATTAGAAGCTGATTTCTGAATACATCACAGTGTGCAATACAATCCTTGTTCACTGCAGCAAAAGCTGATGAGTAAGTGTGGAGCTGGAAGAAGAGAAAGCAGTGGCTTCCAAACCACTGGAGGCAAAAGCAGTGGTACAAGGGCAGGGAAGAGTGCCAGGTACAGGAATTGTGTGTTATCACTGAGTTTTCCTCTTTGCCACTGCTGATTAAATCTCCAAGCTGGACATCAAGAGGGTGAGAAGCTGTGCTCTTTTCATTCCATTCTAAGGTTTTCAGACTGTAGTGCTCTTCCTAGGAAATCTCTGCTTTATTTCACTTGCTGCACATCTGTGGAGGTCTAATGTCAGAGGCAATCATTGACCAGCCAGATTTCAAAAATCCCACTGTCATTTCTTGCAGTATATTGAATAATGTCCTTTGGGAAACAAGACTTAAGGTGTCTAACACTTGTCCCTCTAAAATGCTGGCTCCTTTGGAAATTGTGGCTTTAGTGATGTGACCAGGGCCCTGCTCTCCTTTCTCTGGGGAAATGGGACTCTGTGGTCTCTGAGCAGCTTGTCTGCATCTGGCACTGCAGTCACCAACACCCAAATAAAGCAAGCACAGAAAGGAAAAAGCAGAAAAGCTGTTTTTCTGAAATTGTAACAATCTTTTGTTATCAGTCTGTGATCAGTGCTGTGGTAATTGGTGACAGCAGCTGAGGAAATGCAGGTTATTACAGGAGGTGAATGTCCCTATAAGTCATCTTGAGTCCAACTTTCTTATCTTCAAATCAGAGCATGGGGTCATTTAAAGCAACACAATATTATTGCATTGATGGAACAGGCAGTCTGCTAAGTTCTTGTGTACCAGATGGTAAATGCAGCTTGAGTTGGCAAATTGTTGCTCTTCTTCCTGCCGTGCAAAAGCTTTTTATCTAAAAGCTTAATAAAAACAGAAATAAAAACTGAGAAGAAATTCCTTTAATCAAGCGTGAGATTTCAAAGAAAATAATAACAGGAAAAAGGCAGACAATGGCACAAGAAGAGATTCTGCTTCACTGCTTTCTGATTTATTCCTCTTGCATGAGAGCTCTGAGGGACAAAGCCTGCTGATTTTACTCTACAGAGATCCCTCATGACCTCTAGAGGAATTTATTTAGAAAATAAGGTACCACTGAGCACAAGTCTGTCCAGCTTTACCATAGTGGCTTCTTCTACAAATATTTCTGAAGTTCAACAGCTTTCCCAGAATAATGGGGAAGGATGAGACTTTTAAAAAAAGCAGGATTAATGAGCAAAAGCTGATGACAGGACTAGTCATGTTGATGATTGGTCTATAATGTGAGACCCTTAAAATTTTAGGCTTGCCTCCAGACACAAATGTTGTCATTCCAGACTAGGCAAGTCCTTGGCAGCACACTTTAGAAGCAAGTTCTGTTTTGATGGGGGTTCCATCAGAGGGAAAGATAAATCTTTCCATCTCTAATTTCAAAAATCTAGGAATCCTCCTGGGGCCTTAAAAAAAAAAAATTATAGTGCCTCTCCAGAGCATATAATGTGCCTTGAAATGCAATCATGAAACCCTCTGCAAATCTGAATCTCAAAGGCAATCAACATACTTTGGTGGAAATCTTAGGAGACTCATGTTGCCTGGTCTTCACTATGCAAACAAATAAATGCCACTTGTCCTGTAATTTTAATCATAGGATATAGATGTGTGTGGGTTTGTATGCTGTCAAAGATGAAGGCTCCAATTTCTGTGAGTCTAGCATTTCTTTTCAATGGTATCACTCATGGCTGACTTCTGTAATGCATTTAGACATTGTGGGGTGTGCTTTATTCTGTGAACAATGCCAGGGCTGCCTCTCACTTGGTCATGTCCAGATTTAAATGTGGAATCCTAAGTTCTTTGATTTGCTTTTTTTTTTCAGTTACAAATCTTCCCATGTATTTCTTCTTGCATGAGTAGAAATGTAAGAAAATGAAGTAATTCGAAGTAATTAGGATAGAAAGGATTCTATGAGGGAAGGTGAGGACTTCCATTGAACTGCCCTCTGCCTCTTGCTTTCCATAGCACATCCATACTCTGCTCCCAGCCCCATGGATTTGTGCCCAAGGCCACAGCAATCCTCATATACAGTGGGTCAGGTCAGAAGCCCTCCTACCTCCACATCTGTTCTCTGGCAATGATGCTAAAGCAGATGCCTAAAGAAGAGTAAAGAAAAGGGCAAGCATCTAAGGATGCTTCTTCTACTCTCTAATGATTTGCAGGTCAGGAATTTCCTGAGCCAGAAAACGTATCTGTGACTTTGGAAAGTGGGCCGTGTGCCCCAGACAAGTGGTTTGTGATGTGATTGTCCTATTCATTGAGCTGGCACCAATTCGAGCATTTTGATCAATGTAGATTCTTGCCTCAAACTAGAGTGCTTATTTGAGTCCTGGTTATTTATCGTTGTTGTGAGTTTTCCTGTTTGTGGCCGTCTCATTTAGTGATGAGTGCTGCAGATGGTGTATAAATTGAGACATATTTTAAACTAAGTATGAACTGGTTGTGTAACCTCAGCTGCCTTGGGATTTGTATTGGGGAGAAAAAAAAAAGAGACTTTCCTTGCAAGTACTCAGCAGACAATCACTGCTCAGTGAATGAAGGCATGGATGTCATTTTACATCAGCTATACTTGCTTACATTCCTTGTGGCTGGAGGCAGAATTTAAGAAGCCATTGAATATAGCTGATAGAAGGAGGTAATAAAACAGCACAGAAGGAACAAAGAAATGCAAACTTAAACAGATAATAGCCTCATGCTAAAATGAGCTCTTCCTAAGTCTGTGCTTTTTTGGAAATGAAATTACCCTCCTGTATTGTATTTTCTGCTGCAAAGACATGAAAAAAAAATATAGCTGTGTAGTCATAGTTTAATACACAAAAATCAAAGGGAAGTTTATGCAGTGAGATTCTCAGGATGTGATTTACCACTGTGTTTTCCCTGCTGTCTAGCTTCTTTGACAGCAGAGGAGACTTTGATGGGTAGAGAAAATATTTTTAAGAGCAGCTATGCAGCTCCTGACCTGCTTTGTAAAGACTGTCAGTTTGCTGCTCTCAGTGCAGGTTTCTTGCTGGTGCTCAGTGGCAGCATTTGTGTTGAAGTCTTTTCACCATCTGCAAATGAATAGAGGATTTCCATCATTCTGAAAAATGATGAAACCTGATTTCATGTCATGCCCTCATCACATTGTGGCTTCGTTGCTTGGTGTGGGGACAAAACCAGCAAGGTCTGGTGGAGAGCAGTGCAGACCTCAGTAACCCAGCAGCTCCTGCAATTGCATTTCAGTTGCCTGGCTTTCCATCAGCTCTTGAACAGGATCATGTTGTAACCCTGGAGCTGGCTTGGGCCTAAGTTACACATCAGAGGGCTGGGAGCAAGGCAGTCCTTGGAGCTGCTCCACTGGTGGCACAGTTGAGATCAACTCAACTGATCTCGGCTGGGAATGCTCTTCTAAATTTTGTCAAGAAGGTGGGCTGTGGTTCTGGGCAGACTCCCCATGAACCATCATGCATTTTCTCCTGTCTGGGCATGATGAATTCTTTTGAACTTTGATTTCTTTCTATAACATAACCCCAGAGCAATGTGTGCTTTCAGAAAATCCTCACAGGCTTTCAACAAAAATATTTGTGACTTGCAGCAAGAGAGTGAGGGTTACCTAGCACTGTGTATTTAGTGTCAGCTGAGGATCTGTAGGGTAGCACCTGGCCTCTAGCTGTCTCTCCAGAGGGGTGAACCCCTCTCATAGATCTTGTGCTATGTTTGCTAGATCTGTGGGGAAGTCTTAGATGCTCCAGGATGGACCAATGCTGCTGAGTTGAGTCAGGCAAGTGAAAATAGCTCTGGACATGTCCACTTATGCTAAGATGGGACATGAATGTGGTGGAAGATGGGCAGATCCAACAGCAGTGATAGTGGCATGGGCACCAACACCCTGCAGGGAAGCACAAAACACTCCCTGCCCACTTCTGTGGCCCAGTCACTCTAATCATGAAGACACCTGGCAGTGGCAGCAGGCCACACCTAAATATGACACCAGGGAAAGTTTTATTCCTTTAAATAAGAACTGAACTGAAGAAGAAGTGTAAAGTCATTATGGCTTAGATCACAGTCATTCTTGAATATCCTCTGGCAGGCTTTTGCTGTTTTGGCAGCACAAAGCTGCTGCAGCTAAGCACAAGCAGCTGTAGTGGGTTACAAATGCTTTTATGTTTGGGGAAGAAGCAGAGTGCTGGTGAAGCAGCTTCAGTCAGTGCTGCCTATTGATTTTCACCAACGCAAAGTGGGTGTAAAACACCTCCCAATCGATCCTGTTCTTTCTTGCTGTGCAGAGGGGTTACACCCCAGGGAGGCTGGGGGTTTAATGGAGTTGCTTTAATGAAGCTCCTAACAAATGGAGTAAGTTGGCTCTCCAGGACTTTAGGCTGACCCCAGTTTCTCTCTCACAAGAAACGTGTTGTGGAGGATGGTGGACCCCATACCTGAGGTGGCCTCTCACTGAGAGGACACTTTATGAAAGCATTTCTGACTGCATGACAAACCCAACCCTCTAAAAACACAACCATATGCTGCCTGAGCAGAAAGAGGCATTATAGCATGGGCTGGTTTCTTTCTATGTAGAGAGCACAATGTTGGTGGCAGCTGATTTTTCATCCCAAGAACTAATTTAGCATCCCCTTACCCACATCAATGAAGACAATAAATTACACTTTAATCAAAAACTTGTATATTATTTCTTCTACAGTAGCCAGAATATTTCACCAATTCTGTTTTTCAGCATCTCCCTTGGATCCTCTTTATCAGCTGTATTGTTTCATATTAAGTGACTTATTTGATTTACCAGGTAAAGCATTTATGCTTAGCATGAAAATGAGCAATACACAGTACCCTCCTGAATATTATTTCCCTCTCAACAGAGCAGATAACCTAAGCTGCAGATTTAACTGAAGGAAAGAAACAAAGATGATGTGAGGAAGGTATAATTTCCTGAATATTTTGGCCATTCTTCACTCAGCAGCTTTCAGTCAGCCAAATATGTTTTTGAAGTCCCTGTGGAAAGACATGCCAGACAGAGGGACTGGGGAAACTGGCAGAGAATTTTTGTCACCCACCAGCTGAGCTGGGACCACAGCCTAACTGTGACACAAGTCTCTGCTGCAAAAAGATTATTTATGAACAGGAGTGTAATCTTTATCTGGAGATCTTACGATACCTTGAATATCTTGTAGCAGGCTGATCAAAGGATGCTACAGATCATGGCACTGAGGGCTCACCTGGAAGTCACTAGAGGAAATTAGACAAAACAAGCACTTGAATGCCATATTTCTGCTGCTCAAGTGAATTGTCTTGACTTCATGCTGTTCTTTGCTCAAGTGAGTATGGAGAAAATTAAAAGTTTGGACCAGAGGCCATTGTCCTCAGAGCTGGTCAGTACACTCATGTAGAAAGTTTATATAACAATAAACATTGAAGTGAAAAACAGTGAAGGCAGAAGGTTCCTGGCAGTCTCTTGTGAAGTGATGACTTCTGCAAAGTCCTGGCAAGCTGAGGAGAAACAAATGTTTTGATTCTCCGTTAGGAGGCTGTGAAATTTTGATCTGGCTCTCATTTGTCTGTGTTCACCTTAGCTGTTGTTGTACATCATATGATGGTGATGCTCTTGGGGCTTCCAAATTGCCAGAGCCCATTTGATAGGAGGCTTTGAAATGATTTAATTGCAGTTGATGAGAAACCTAAGCTATTATGAATGTTGAAATGTTTAGTTTGGATCTGAAACTGTAGAAATCTTTGTCCAGCATGCTGGATTCATGCACACTCTAGGTCCTGGTGTTATTTTCTGTTTCCTGTTATTGGCATTCATGTTTAATTCAATCATAAAGTTTCAAAGCTTTAATAAATTGAGATGAAAACAAATAAACAGAAATAAGAGCTGTTCACTGCCTGTCTTGGATTGCTGGCTGGTAGAAGGTGCCACAGGACACAATAAATCACCTTTGTTATGGCTGTAGCAAGTGGTCACCAAGGACCACTGACATGGCCCCACTGTTCACAGCTGGACAACATAGTCTTGTCAATGTGAACAATTCAGGTTATTCCTGGATAGTGTCTTGGCTTTGCAGCATTCATCTTAACCAAGTTAGGCAAAAATGCAGATTTTTTTTTTCCATATTGCTTTTCTTACTGCTGGTCTGATTTTTCCTTTCAACTTGAGACACCCATGTTGATTTACATTAGCACTCTATCACTGAGATTTTTTTCTCAGCAGAGTCCAGGCAACTTTTCTATTTTTGTTCCAAGAGAAAGAGCAGAGAGATTTGAGGCCTGCAACAGGAAATCATAGGGCTTTGGGTTTTTTCCTTCCCTTTGATATGAATTTCTATATATTTATGTTATTGTATAGGTTTCTGCAGAGATAGTCTTAGTAAGCAGTGTCTCCCAGGAGGTGTGTGGACAGCCCTGAGCTGTGCTGTGAGCCCTGGGAACGGGGGATGGATGGATGGATGGATGGATGGATGGATGGATGGATGGATGGATGGAAAGAAGGAAGAGCCCATGGCAGCAGTGCCTTGCACTCACAGCCTGTTAGTGCCCATTGGGGAATGTGTGAGTCAAAGGGACTTTGGAGATGCATTGGCTTATGTCCTTTGTTTTTAAAATCAGTTTGGATCCACTTAGAGATTCTGTGCCACAATTACTCTCTTCTTCCTTTCTGCTTATATGGCACACCTGCTTTTTATATTAAATTGCAGATTCTTGAGGGAGGCAAGTTCTTTTTTTGGCTTGGTGTATGGTGCTTAGTAACACTGGGGTTGTTTCATGAGGATTTTGTCTGCTACTGCAATCTAATGATTAAATAACAACAAAAGGAATCTCTGGGGATAATGCTCTGCTGAAGAAATCTGAATTTTCACTTGGAATTATACTCCTTCATGCCTAAATCTGGGTTTGGCCCAGCTTGGGTAATGCCATTTCACGACAAGAAAACTGCACTGCAGCAAGCTAAGGGGTATTGATCACTCGGGGAAATTTGAATAAAAGCATCAAAATTAGAAAAAATATGAAGAATTTTCCCCCTCCAGTGATAAGTGCAAAATGCTGAGTGAATAGGATCGAAGAGCTCTGGAAACATAATTCTAAAAGTGTGGTGTCCAGGTCTGTCCATATTTTTATCTCATGCAAACAGCTCTGGGTCTGGAGACTGGTCTAGAGAAGATACTTGGTTTTTTTTTCTGCCTGACATGCTAAGCAGACAGTGGTTGGACTGTCTGTCTTGCACAGCTGTGAGGCAGAAAGGTGGGTGTCACCCAGTTTCACAGCTACAGTGCTGAACACTGCTCCCTAATGTGCACACATGACTTGTCCTGCTCCTCCAGAGCTGGGAAGCTTCGACACATCTTGTGCAGTGCTGGGCTTTTGGCCTTCTTTGCCTGTGAGACAATGCTTTGCAGCCTTTATTGCTGCACTTACATTTTTGTCTCCTTGGTCAGGAGCAAGTTATACTTTATTTCAGTAAGTTCCGTGCGTAAATCCATTGTTTTATTATTTTTAAATGGGAGATAATACCCACTATTAGGCTAAAAGTTGTCTTTTTCCCCTGCTGCTTTTCTTTCTCCCTCTCTAGTGGGTTAAGAAAAGTGGAAAGACCTGAAAACCACTCAACTCCAATTTCCTGTTCTATATAGGCAAGGTCCTAAGCATGTTTGTGTGTTGCTCTCCCAATTTTCTCAGTAAGAACACACCACATACCAGACCTCTGCAGGACTGCACAGCACTGGCAAAGTCTCCAGTGTTGACCATGGAGAAAAATAGCAGCTTCCTACTGGTTTGATATCTATTTTTAATGATAGCTGAACAGCAGCCCAGTAAGAGGAGAGGGATAGTGAGGAGACCCTCCTAAAGGTGTTATTCAGGAAATGCTGGACCTGCACCACTCACATTTTACATAAGTATGCTATTTCCAAAGCAGGTACCACATAACCACATAACCTGCAGAACAGAAGAGCCGCTTTGTTATAAAGGCTGCATTTTTTAATACATGCTGCTAGAAAACGGACCTAAAATGGAGACAAAAGTTCATTCATATTGTAACTACCCTCAGGAAGAATAGCTTTGCTTTTCTCTGAGAAGATGATATGTCCCCAGTGAGCAAGAGTCAAGGCTCAGTTACATGTAAACTCCTCAAAGCCCATGGCAGGCTTTGGGCTGTATCTAATTTATTGGTCACTCTCTCTTTAGCAGCCGAATGAGGAAGAGGTCAGACATTGCCCAGTTTCACAGTTAATTGTGTTGAACTTGTTTCCAAAGTAAATATTGGACAGCTTCTAGCTCCTGGTATTTTTCCATCTCCCTCCTTATCTCTCCCTCAATCTCACAATAGTAAATCAGCTGTGGGGGGAGCTGTGAACTCCTTCACTTCAACATGCTGTGCTCTGGACCATTCACCTGGAGTCCTGGGGCTTGCATGAGATCAGGTGCTTTGTGTGGATGAAGTCACCTCTAGCCCTAGATGCTTGCAGCACAGATCCACACTGACTATGTTGTATAAAACACTCGTCGAGTTGCTCGGGATACATGTTGTTACTTAATGTGTGTTACTTACATTAAGTGACTTAATGGAATCTGGGGATTGTTTTCCAAGCTCTGCTGCAATGTGAGTTTGAAGAGTCACTTTTTTCCTTCCAAAAGAGTCACCTTTTTCTTCTCCGAGTTTTTCAGTGGCATCACTAACACATCTGTGCTAGCTGCAATAGTCATAATAATTCTAGTTCTGGTGTTTGCAGAGTGGTTCTATTCATTTCCTTAGTTCCTTATCTCAACACTTTTGAGGGAGTATTGATGAAACAATCAGAATTTGGACATAAAAGGTCCAGCTGAAATGAGGTCTGCAAATAGCCATGACTTCTGGTCCTGAAGTAGTGGTCCATGTTTTCTGTGTTTGGCTCTGAAGGTTTGGCTCTACTTTAAAACATTATCAGGCTTCAGTGGAGGTAAAGCAAAACAATGTAACAGGATTTCACACTGGGTGTTTTATGGCTTTCTTTCTTCATTACACAAATTATACTAGAAGTAAGGTATGGACCAGACATCTCTGATAATATATAGCATTGGGGTTAAGAAAGAAATTTATGTGAGCAGCAGCACAAAGCCCTTGCCTTCACTTGCCCTTCCTCGTCCTGCTTGGACAAGGAAAGCAAGGCACTCCGTTAAATGAAATAAGATGATGATATTTACCAACTTGTTACTTCTCAAAGCAGTCAAGAAAAAGCAACAGTTGCTCTGAATGAATAATGTGTTCTGAATTCTGTGATTTTATTAAATGGTTAAGTGACTCTGTGCTTTGTTCTGCTTCACTGAAATGAAACAATACATGTTCATTCCAGTCTTTTGTCTTCTGATGGTATATTTTTTAATACTCTGAGTTGAGATAAATTTCCTTTGATTCCACAGAACAGATGATAAGAGAGAGAACAAAAAAAAATATTCTAAGCCTTGTAGTAAAAATACTCAGGTGAATTAAACAAGAAATCAGGCTTAAATCAGCCAAAATGAAACCTCCTCTTGGTTCTGAAACTACCTCTTAGTAATGAGTCAGAGGACCTGGCTCCTATTTCTCATGAATACTTATTTGTGTTTTCCAGCCCTAATAAGTTAGTTTTTTCTTGCTGGTCCTGCAATTTCGTTGGAGTTTTGCAGGTGAGCTCATCTCCTTGTGATGCAGGTACATCCTGTCTTCAGCTCAGTGATGATTAAGCCAAGGCACAACACTGCTGAAGGACACACAGAGGCTGAGCCAGGGCAAAGCTGCTAAGCAAACTCAGGACTCTGTGTCTTGCCTGACCTGTGACAGCCCAACAAGCAAGTGAGGTCATTTCCACAGGGTCCTGAGTATGACTTGTACAGCAGGTCAGTAGGTTTGTGTAATTTTAAAAAGATTTAGCAATAGATTTGGGTATAGTATGAGCACATTGTTGGATTTTAACACGTTTCTTGATTCCAGCTAGGTTTGAGCTTCAAAAGCAGCATCCAGAGGGACAGGATGTATTTTTATTTGCCTTAAAAAGAGCAGCCAGCATGACATCATCCCCTTCAATTAGGCAGGCAGTGATCTCTGCAGTGGAGGGGGAGGGAACACACTGCCCCCAAATCTGTTGCTCTAGAGCTGGCTGAGTGGATGTGAATAACAGAAGTGATCAAAAGGAAAAGATCTTCAGTCAGGAACAGATAGTGGAGTTGCAGACAGGAGGAGTTTTGCTTTGGCTTTTCAGGGAAGAAGGGAAAGCTGCAGGAGTCATGAGAAACCAAAGCGTGAAATACTCGCAGGGAACAAATGGTGGGTAGCTTTAACAACCATTTTAGCAGGGTCAGAGAAGAATAAAAGGATGTATTGAGTCCACTTGCTGAGACAGAATTCACACAGTGCTCATTTGGCTGGCAGAATGGAAAATGGCAGCAATCCTGGGAGTTCAAGAACAACCCTTGGGCTGCAGACACATGATTACTTGCCAATGAAGAATACAGTGAATTAGGGACACCAGAACAGAAGCAGCTCTACTTTGGTGTCATGTTTTGCCTTGTCCTTTATTCTGTCTGTTCTAGTTGCTTTTGGAAACATCTAAAACTTGCAGTAAGAATGTGATAGTTCCCTCTTCATTTCCAAGGCACACTTTGGAGGGACCTGCCATTCCTCTGCTGCATGAAATCCTCTTGAAGGATAGTAGGAAGATACAGGGAGAAGTTGAGACCCATTCATACAAGACTAGTTATTTCTGAAGATACTGAAATCCCTCCCAAGCAAGAAACTGTTTCAGTTCAAAGCAAATTATCCACCATTTGCATGTTCTTGCTGCTGAGCATTTGTGAAGCAACTGCCATCATGGGTTTTATTTAGGGTAGGAAATACCCTGGTATCACAGAGCCTGTGCAAGAATAGAGCCCTATCTTAATGTCTGCTGTGTGTTTTCACTCTTTGCTGTATATATTCACGAGACATAGATTTGAGACCCTTTTTTCTGAAGTGAGCACCAGGTTATCATGGCCTTCATTTGGGAGCTCAGAGAACATCACCAGAAATCAGTATAACTTTCCACTTAGCTTCTCATTGTGGATGATTGGAGCACAGCCATGAACTGACCCTTCTCCCAGCCTTGTGGAAGGTACATTAACAGGGTCAGATATTTGAATCTTGCTGAATTTCAGCTCCTGTGTCTTTAAGGAGGGCAACTACCCCCGATTTAAATTAATTGAAGCCTCTCTTCTGGATCTATTGGAACATCATTCAGAATGAACTTTTGGGATACTGGGGAAACTGCCCAAAGTCTTCCAAAGGCACGAAGAGAAGAGGGCTGAAGAATGATGGAGTAATATGCATTTAAAGGGCCTTTTGGATCCAGTTACAGATGTTACAGTACAGGCTAAAAATCCTCATTTACTTTAGCCAGGTACCTGAAATAGCTCAGGTTATCAAGGGTACGTTTTGCTGTCATACCTGAGACAGAGGATAGAGGCACTGAGAAAGTTGGTGTAGACAAATAATCATCATTCAGATTTCAGAGAAGATGTAACTTGACAATCTCACCTGCTGGCACATCTGTGTGACATTGAATTGCTGCGTGTGGGGAGTGTGAGCTGTGTTCAGGTCAATTCTCAACAACCTCCCAAATGCAGGTCAACAAATAAGTGTATCCAGCATTTTCAGCCAGGCCTAGGACTTTGTTACCAGTCACCTCTCACTTTACTTGCCCTCTGAAAGAGGACTTGTTTAACTGAGTCAGGTGGCTTGGCTTTTTTTTGTAATAGGCAACCATAACTAAAAGGCTACATCATTCTCAACTCAGATTATAGACTCCTTGTAGTGTTATGGGGCATTATAGCAAAATCAGTGAGGGCTTTTGTTGCTAACAGTGATAAGAACTAAAGTTTATATCTGGTTTAATTAAAGAGCATGCTAAGGTCAGTGCTGGGGGCACAATCAAAGGCTTCATGGGATCTGGCGTATCGCACCAAAATTTTTTAGCATCTGCTAACCTTGATTGATTTGCACGCAAGACAACAGATTGTCTGGGATGTTCTGAGGTGCCATATTGTCAAGCCCCACCAGTTTTCTGGACATTGCACTAGGAATGCTTCTTCTTGTCTGCGCATCTTTCATTGTGAAAGACTAAGCTGTGTAGAAACAAACCAGCCAAGTTCAAGCTGTGATCTCTTCTGCCAGGCTAGTGCCCAGCAGTCCTATTAATTATGTCGATTCTGGCTAGGGATAAAAGGGCTAAACAAATGAACTTTAAAAAAAGGCACGAGGAGGGTGTAATTGTACAGGAGGGACTAATTGTACAACCATGTCTTTAGTTCAGAGCCATTCAGCTCCCTGACATTAGTTCTGTGTTAGTAGGCGTGGTTTTGTTTCCATGTAAAACATCTGTTAACTGAGCTGAGGCAAGATATTTTAAAAAGTGTTTTTACAGCTCTTCCCCACAAGAAGCAGGGTTCCATGGCAAACACAATTTACCCAGTCCTAGCAAATTTTGTCCTCCATATCACCTTGGAACAATTGCCTCAGTTGCCTTTCCTTTCTTAGCAGTGATCTTGCCCTCTAAGTGTCCTTATCTGCCTGTTACATGAGAGCACATAACCTCCAAATGTGAAGCTGAGGAGCTCAGTGGTGTTTTATTGCCACCATATTTCCCCTAAGCAATTCTGCTGGTGACAGGAGAGGCTTTAACAACACTTTTGCTGAATGGATTTTTTTCAAAGTGATGAAGGGGTCTTTCATAGATTACAAACTTCACTTACAATATTGGGAACTGTCAAAAAAAAGCCAAAGGACTCTTTTAGGTCTGGGAATATCATCAGAAGTCTTGCAGGTTTTTGGTTAGGTGCAGACATTCTGTAACATTTCAACACTATCAGCCCCTGCCAAGTTCAGATGAAAATTCCCAGCCAAACCCCTTGGTGGATGTTGCATCAGGTAAGAATCAGACGTTTCAGGTTTGATTGTTTGTTAGGCCTTATAGCAAAGGGCTTCAAAGCTCAGGATGAGTTACAGCATCATGTTCTCCATGACTTTATCCATCCATCAAATTGAAAGGATTTTTAAAAAGCTAATTACTGCCATCTCAATTAAAAATGAAGAAGTAGAGGCATTAAGAAACTTGCCAAGGGTAACAAAACTGGGAAGAGCTGGAAACAAGAGCTGGGTGTTACTCAATATCCTGGGGCCACATCACCTCCCAGCAGCTCAGGAATGGAATTGTAGCATCTCGGAAGCTGTGAGAGTTTGACAGTTGACTTCAGTGAAGCAACAATACAACCCCATAGGATTATTCTGCCTTTATTCAAATTACCCAAACAGTCCAAGACAGTCAGTCTCTGTGGACTCTTTAAATGTCCCAGAGGCTTTTGTCTTTCCTCTGTCCTGGGACATATTTCCTTCAGAAGAAAGCCCAGGCTGGGCAGAGTGGTGCAGTCCACCTCTGCTGTGGTGTGGCCTGCAGGTTGTACCTGCAGGAGCTCATTAACTCCACTACATACATTGCATAAAAGCCATTTTCTAAATAATGTTACATAAATGTGTATATTTTTAAATACATTAATTGCTTCATTTTTCTTCTTGTATTTTTTCTAAAGATGAAAAAAAAAGTGGGAGTGAATCAAAGGAAGTTTTCATTGCTTTATTGTGTTGATCAATGAGTATTACAGCAGTTATGAATGCAAAGAAAACAAATATACAACCATAACTGGAGATGCATATAAGCTTCTATTAACTAGAGCTCTAAAGATCAGAGCAGCTTGTATTCCTTGGACCATGTTCTGGTCACTTTATTCCTTTAGGATTATAAAGAATTGAAGATCTGGAAGCAGCTATCTACTCATTTGTTTATTCAGTGCAGGAATATGTTTGTATTAGGCACCCATCCAAAAGCAACTTGTTCTATTAAAAGGGAATGGGTCACAGCAGGACACTTAGAAATGGATTTCTTCAGTAGCAGACTGCAAACACCCATTATTTCCAGTTCTTTTCTAAATTAATGAGTTTTTTACTCTCTGTATGTAATACTTAAAAGAAATAAAACACAAATAAAAGAAGTCTTAAATATGTGAAAAAATCACACATATGAACAAATAAATTTTCATTAAGTGTAAGTGTTAAGTTCCTTAAGTGTATAAGTAGGAAACACTGTTAGATCAAGTGATAATTCCAAGCGAGCACAGAAAAAAAACAAGAGGTCTTCCATATTAAAAGAGCATTGAGAAAGCAAGTTGGTGAAACAAGACAAAAGTCATGCTTTGGACTTCCATGGGACAGAGGGAGGAATGATCTTCCCAAGATTGTATGGAGCTGGAAGCCACCACTATCATTCATCCTGAATTGCAACTTGGTCTTAAATCAGTGCTTTTGAGCTCAGTAAAATTTCTTGTGGAGTTACATGACCAGAACTTCATGGGGGAGTGGGAGAAGGTTCTCAGCAGGCCCATCCCTGAAGGACATTAGAAATCTGGTTTTTGTCACTGGTTCAGTTGAACACAGCCACGAGCCTGTGGAAAGGAAACAGGAACTGGGATTAAGCTTAAATTCTTCAATGTGCAAACTTGCCAGGGTTTTACTCATGTTGCTTTTTATTTCTTCCAAGTTAAAGCTAGCACATGGATGGATGGTTTGCATGAACTGACTGGTGGCCAGTACTGTAAAATCATGATAAATTGATTGCAGGTCAGAGTTTGAACGTTTGGGGATTGGGGATGGCAGCGGAGCAGGATTCGGATTTTGCTGTCTCTCCTTGAGACAGTTTTCACTTTAAAGGTCATTTTGGCAAATGTGTAGAATGTGCTGTTAAAGGTTTTTGATCCTGCAGAATTGAAAATGAGTGTGCTAATCTGGAAGGTAATTGACAGACTTTCAAGACAATGTTTAAATCAAGCAAGATTTTTTTAAACTGGGGTGTACACTGTGGTATTGCCCATGTTGGTCAAAAAATTCTCAGAGAGAGTGTCAGTCTCTATTAAATTCTCTGCATAAAGGGAGTGATAGAAGCAGAACAGTAAGAGAAGCCCATTAGGAAAGCTTCACATTTAAATCCTGTTATAACTGCTGCTAGAAGGTTGTGTCAGATCTGATTTCCATATTCAACACTGGCATGCTTAAACAGAGTGAAGTCTTCAATTCCTCAAGTATAATGCATGTTCCTTTGCTCTCAAATTCTTATTTGCTCTTTGCTAAAGATGTGGAATTCTTACATGAATAACAGATAAGTGAGACCATATGTGGTATAATAGGTTGTATTCCTATTATGTTGCTCTTGGCACCTCTCATATCCTCTGAGTAAGTATAAAACTGTGTCTCTTTCTTCTCCCTCCTCATAAGAGCAGTTCTGCATTTGCCATTGAGCCAGCAAAAAAATCCAGTCAACAAAAAAACCCTATCCTCAGGAGTGTGTATGTACCTCTTAAAAAGTGATTAATTTTACATGGCTCACTAGGGTGTTCAGGAAGAGAGAGATGTCACAGCCCTTTTACTTGTTGGAAAGTCTAGGCATAAAATGCATTTGGGAAAGAAATGAGTGCATAGAGCCAAATCTGTTTGTATTTTTAACAACCTGCAATTTGAAGGAGGTTAAGATATGGGGTGATTTTGGAGATCTTAATCTGAAATGATGAAGAGGGTTCCAGTGTAACTGGTGAAAAATCAGTATATTTAAGAATAAATTAACAGTAATACGGATAATAAAGACAAATTAACCTGGGATCAGAGGCATGAAACTGATGCACTGCATTGCAAGAAAAACTTTAAAGAACTTGGTGTGTAACCAGAACTGGGAGTGGATTTGGATGGCAACAATTGAGAAATAACATGGGATGTTTTTTGTCTTTCTCAGTGCATCAGACATGGTATCTTCTAATAGAACTGGAAACAACTGAAACAACCTAGCTCTAGGATGCAGAGCGCTATTTTAAGGATTAATCCACAACCACTGAAAAATTTGGTGGTCCTCAGAAGACCTTACAAAAGAATTATGTTTGTTCTCCACTGATATTTTTTACTTGGAAAGGGGGGGTGGTGCAGGATAGGAAGAAGCGGGTGAGGGGGGAGGGAAATCTGGTTTCCATTGGAAAGATTTTTAAATTGAAATTTCCAACCACTTCTATAGTTAACGAGGAAATAGAACATTTTGTTGAAAAGATTTCATTGGGAAAAAATTTCCGTTTTTCAAAGAAAAGCTTTCCAGCCCAACTTTTCCAAGAAGCTCTAGTTGTCTCACACAGAGGCTGCTTGGAAGCTGATGGCACCCATGGGGAAGAGCAAAACTCTGCTGGCCTCGAGAATGGCCTGGGATGGGGAAGTTTGGCCCAATGTGGGGCAGGAGTGGATTAGGTGATCCTGGGAGCAGTTCGGATTGCACTCATCAGAGGGCAGTGGTGCTTGCACACAGTGACCCTCTCTGCTCTCTGTCAAAGGGTTTCACAACTTATTATACATGGCAGAGGGATCGTTTCACACACCAGTGAAATGCAGTCTGCTGTGGGTTGGAAAACAGCAATGGCTGAACCTCAGAAAAGGCTTAAATTCAGTTTGGGATACCATAGAAAAGTCAATATTTGCTAACAGTTACCAGCCTATTGGTATCTGAGACACCACATTTTCCATTTATACTCAGAGCAGGAAGTAACTGTGGTCTTTTCATATACCACAGCATGGTACTTTTTCTGGCAAATGTTCACTTTTTAATTATGACCACTATATTTTCCATTGTTTGTGTTAAAGCTCTGTTTATAGCTTAATGCAGTTGTGATGTTCTGTGTTAATCATTTATCCATATGGAAAAGTGTGTAAAATACACTTCTTCAAATACTTAGGAAACTACTCAAATTGATCATATACAGAGGGACTAAAGAAAAATCACCTTTGTAGTCTTCCTGCATCCTTGACTACATATATTCCATCTTCTAGGCTTGCTGATACATATTTCTTTCCAAATTATCCTTGTGGATCTGATGAGATCAGACCAGGTCAAGATAAAACCAGCTGATAGCTGTTCCCTTCCTCGCAGGTCAGCTCACTCCTTGTAGAGAGAAGAGCCTGTCTGTGCTGTGAAGTGTTTTTGGGGTCTGCTGCATCCACAGCTGAAGCTCTGACTGCAGCCAGCAGAGCTGAGATTCAGGCATCACAGCAGAGCAGCGCTGCAGGCCACTGCTGCCAGCTGAGTCACTGCACCAGTGCTGCAGAAGTGCCCTCACAGGGCACAGCTCTGCCCATTTGATCTCTTACATGGGGTTTGTGTCAAAGCCTTGTGTACAGCAACAAGCCAGGGCCATTTATTTGACCTTGAGCACTTGATTTTTTGGCATAATTTTTAAACACTTTTAGAAGCACAATGAATAGGATCAGGGAGGATTTAGTTATAGCTATTTTCATTTTTGCTTGCTACAAATGCTGTGATCCATCAGCTCAGCTGGGGCAAAGGACCTCGCTGACAACTCACAGGTGTATCTGTTGCTCTGTTGTTGCAGTATTTAAAGGGTGGCTACAAGGGGCATGGAGATTCACTTTTTATGTGGGTTCATATAGAAAAGATGAGGGGTAATGGGTACCAGTTACTCCTGGGGAGATTCCACTTAGACACAAGAGGAAAATTTTTCACAGTGAGAACAATCAGCCTTTAGAAAAGTCTCCCCAGGGAACTGGTGGATCCCCCAAAGTCAGGTACTTGTAAGATTCAGCTGGACCTGGTGCAGTCTAGACTGTGCTTTTGCCAGGAAAGGTTGCACCAGATGATCTTTGAGGTCCCCTTCCAGCCTGCTACTTTGTGATTCTGTGATATGATTCAATAGGATATAACTGTGCTGCCTTTCCTGTAAATGACTTAAGGAAGGATTTTACCAGTCCTCTGGCAAGGAAGGAGGGAGAGCTTTTTCCCCACCTCAAGATGGAGGGGTCTCAAAGCTGGGGCTATGAGTCCATGGGACTGCTAGACTGATACGGTTTTTTAGGGGAGAATAGTTCACAGAGAAGCTCGAACTCTCCCTGCCTGGAGGGACAGCCTTTTTCCTGTGGGAGCAAGCACAATCAGTGATTGCTCCTTAGCACAGACACAGGGGGGGGGGGCTTTCAACCAGTGGAGAAGCAATCCCAGGAAAAGCACCAGTAGGGTAGTCTATTTTGGGCTCCCCTGGGATGCATGGTTGGTCACTTTATGTGCAAGAAGATGAGTTGGTGTGGCAGGTTACCTTGGCTGAACAGGGAAATCCAACAGCGCTAGGAAGAGTTAGAAAAAGGGACAGGACATTGAGCAGAAATGTAGAAGCATACAGAAATATCTGCTGGGATGAAAACAGGCAGGCTAGCCTCATCTGGAGTTAGAACTGGTGAAGGGTACGAGGGGCAGCAAGGGCATTTCTACAGCTACACTGGCAGCAGAAAGAGAGCTTTTGCTGACTGGTGATACTGTGATGAAGGACACTGAAAAGACCAAGGGATTCAGCTGTTCCCCTGCCTCAGCCTTTCTGGCAAAGTTTGCTCTCAGGCCTCCCAGGTCTCTGCATCGCAGCTGCAGCATGGCCCCAGTGCTCCTGAGATGAAGAGAAGCCCCACTGGAGCTGCTCACGGGCTCAGTGTATCTCAGCACCCAATGGTGGCCAGTCCTGACTAGGGGACAAGCAGTGCACACACTGTGTTGGGTGACAGCCTCGTCTGGTGAAAGGGAAACTCCTTTTATCCTCCCCAAAAGCAGGGCAAGTTTGTCCCATGCTTCAGAGAGTAACAGATTTATCTCTGGCTGATGGTTGGATGATCACAATCCAGCAGCTGTTGCTCACTAGGCAGGTTTACAAGAACTACTCTCCCTTCTAGGCAAATACAGAAGGCCCAGATTCCACCTGGCTTGGTATTTTGCAGTCACAGGGAAATCAGCAGGAAGCTTGTATGGATCACATGAGAGGCAGACAAGACTTTGCCCTGGGGCTCTTGCAAATGCAGGGTTGGTCTTCTGAAATTACAGAACTTGCATCTATTTTATGGTATTTGAAGGATCTGACCTGTTATATTTATTTTGCAGATGGCTTATTTGACCTGCTGCTGTTTCTATTTTTTTTTAATGAGGTTCTCAAGCATCATTTATCTATTAAATCAGGTCATTAAAAAAATTACATTTCCTTCCTGAAGTCCATAGTGGTTTTTCTGTCTAAGAAAAGTGGGACATACAACTATCATTTCCCATGTGCATGATCACAGAACAGTCACAGCAGAGACCAGGGTCATTTTTATAAAATGAGCATTGCTCCCCACCATCCTCAAGCTGGACACAAGAACACAAACCAAAGTCTCATCAAACCAAATATTTTAAACAAAGAAAAGCCTGACTGAGTTTTCAGGTTTGTTTCTTTTTTCTTCTCAGTTTTCAAGTTTGTTTGTTTGTTTTTTTTTCAATTTTCCGAAATTATCCATTATTTATCTGGCTCTAATTGTATTTGGAGCCCAAATTTAGGTCACATGGAGTGCTTGTCTGCATGAGCTCAGAAGTAAGGCATCAGCTTTTCCAGTAGATGACTCTGGGAGATCTTGGGAGGACTCTAAGGCCTTGCAGCACATTTGTGAGCTGACTGCTGAGGGGACTGCGAGGCAAAGGCTCGTGCCCATGTTGTAAGTGTTTTTAACACCTAGGATAGCGAGGCTGTGGATAGATTGCTTTTTGGGGGGTGCTCTAAGAGATTGTGTTTGTGAGAAATAATTACAGAAGCCAGAAGTGTAACAGCAGATACTTTAACAGCCTAAGCAGTTATGTTCCACCTCTCCAGACTGATTTTAGGCTCTGAGCCATTTGCTCATGTAGGGTTTATAATTTTTCTTGCCTGCAACACCAATTCAATGGGAGTCGATCCTACCAAGCACTGAATACACTCAAATTCCATCACACTGCCTTTGCTATGGGCAATGAGTCTTCAGTACCATCCTGACTTCAGCTCTAACATGTTCTAAATGAGAATGCTGTATCTAAATGGGTTTTAAATGAACTCAGGGCATCATTGTGGCTTGAAGACCCACCATGTGGGACTGCTGAGGATAAGGGTGGCATGGGGTTGGGCTGTGGTGATGGAAGTCTTATTACTCTGCTATTCTGAGAGCTGTGCTTTGCAAATAATCTGGGGATTAAATTCTGAATATTTCCTTTGATAAACCCAAGAGTCAGTGGATTTATTTAAGTGTTGTGAGCATGTGTCTTGAAGGCAGCTTCCAGAGCAATTTGACAAATCTAAACTCAACATTTCCTGTAGCTCTCATGTTTAAAAGTGAGAAAACCAGTTCTTGCTGAGGCTTTTTCACACCTTGTGGTGGGCCTTACCTGGTGTGTAGAGCACACTTGATATGCCACCACAATCCCCTCCTTCTCATCAAGAGGTCATTGTGATGTGAATGCTGATGATGCTCATCAGGCTGAATTGCCAATACCCTGTGGCAAATCTTGTTTGTACTGCTGCAAGCACAGAAACAGGTGTCCTGGACCTTCCTGGCTCTGGTGCTCCAGTGCTTGCAGCAAACTTCACAGGTGACAACATCTTAGCATCACCCACCAAGTGGATGAGCTGGTGGCTGTTTGTTCTGTTGGGCCAAGACCAAAAAGTGCGGACGCTGAACCAGGACAATGCGACCTGAAAAAGGAGGCACATCCCACAGTCCTGCTTACCTTAAGGTCGCTCTTCCATGTGGCTCTGTCTTGTGAGGAGAGAGGCAGTGCCTCTGTGATTTAGCACTTTCACATTTCCCCTTGGTGTGTTTGCAAGAGACAAATCAATAGAGATTTGCCGAAGTGTGAGGAGGCTGCAAAACTCTACAGCCATGAGCATAATAAATAGGAGTGGGAGAAGCATGGGTGAATTGTGCAGGTTATGCCAGACAAGCAGTGATAAAACTTTTATAGTCCCATCCCATATTTTGTGTATGTCCCATCTTTGCCTGGCTTTATTGAGTTTGGGGTTTTAAGTTTTTATTGAAAATAATTTGTTGCTATGGAAACAACTGTATCCATTAAACTGGGTGGAGCTTAATGACACCCTCTGAGGCTAAGATTAGTTCGTCATTTAATTTTAATGATGTGCTGTAACGTTTGCTGCAGCTTTGTAATTTTATTGTGGTTTCATCCATCCCTCCCATGTCCCTTCTATTTTTCCCACTCATCCATTGTCTCTGGAGGCATGGATGTAGAGGGCTCTTTTGGGCTGGGGTTCTCTGCACTTATAGTGTCTTTTAAACAGTCTCAGATATGCTGCTGAATTAACCCCAAACAATATCAATTTGTGTTACGCAAACCTCATTTGTTCAGAGAGAGGCACAAAAAGTGCCTGATGTCTGTGTAGTCATGCAGTTTGAGCAGTAGTAGAGAGGGATTTATACCAAGACAGATACAAATAGCTGGATGCTATAGCTAAATCTCTATAGTTATATATTCAGCCTCCCTCACAGCCCCTCAGCTCTTAGAACGCTGCAGTTTCCAGGTTTTCTAGTTGTGGAGAAAAATAATTTACCTTATGGTTACTTCTGTTTCTTTTTAGTGTAAAAACACTTCTGGTACTAATTCTAAAGGATGATCTAAAAGATAAATTGAAAGTGAACTCAAGGTTAAATTGCAGTTTTTATGATAGCTGCCATGTGATTTGGACTTGAATTTCTTAGTACAATGGCAGCCAGGGTGAATGTGGATTTTGGAAGGACAGATCTATTCCTTTTGGGTATTTCACTGGAGTCAATTCCTTGTTTGCCAAAGATAAGTCTGAAATGATTGCAAACATTGAGTCTCACTCTTTAAACACTCTATACTTAGAAACAAAGGGCTGGGGAATAGGGATTATTTTAAAAGGGGGTGAGCTGTCATTGACATAGAAAGGCAATATGTATTTATCAAATGCCTATACTCTAAGGGGGTAAAATTATACAGAAATAATTTTTTCTCATTTTTAGATGTAGTCATTTGGGAGCTGGAACATAATGATGGTTAAATAACATCCAGCAGAACAAATCTGTGGCCTCCTGAATGATTTTATGACAGGTAAATAGCTGCATTGAAGTCAAGAGTAATTTTAGTTGTATGTAAAGAAAAGCATGTAGGTATTTTTAATGAGTTAGTCAACTTTGATTTCAAGTGGAAATTCATCATGTTTAAGACATGGCATCTTCCTTGGGATTTCCTAACTAAGTGTTGCAATTTAAAGGAATGATTTAGAGGCATGTAATGTGAGTGATTTGGGACCAGTTTATAATCTTGCTGTTGCTCTCACGTCTCACCGTGCATCCATGGACCTCTTCTCCATCCTCACACAGAGCACAACTCAGTGAGCATCTGGCCAAGTGCTTGGCATTTGTGAAGCATCTTCTATGCCAGCACATGCTTTTCCCCAGGCAGCATTCATTGCTGGTGGTGTGGCTGGGATGGCAGGGGCAGCCAGGTGGGCCAGCACAGCCTGCCCTCCTGAGTGAGAGGTGGCAAGTAGAAAAAATATCAGTTAATGTACCGACATCAACCTCAAGATGAAGAGCTGTGGAATATTTTCCTGCCCACACAGTGCTGTGTGTCATCCAGACCCTGCTCTCCTGCCAAGTTAATCACTTTATGTACAGCTTGTAAATGGTTTGAAATTGTGAATGATATGTTTCTGAATAACTGTGAATGTTTTCATGGGTATATCTTTAAAATTTTCCACAGATGGTTTGGTGGTTAGTCTGTGATTTATCAAATTTTTGAATCATTTCCTAGGGAGCAAATCAGAATATTGTTGTGAAAAAAAATGTCCTAACTTTCTAGTGTTTCTGCATTGTTCCTTTCAATGGATGGGGTCAATTTTGTTATCACATGGAACAAAGAAATTCCAAGGCCAATAACACAAATATTTATGCTTGTAATTTGTTGCCTTTGGGTAACTGGGATTTATTTCCTTGGACGTTTGCTGGATCTAATGTTAAGCATTCATCAAAATACCTGGAGAGGAATGAGCAATGCTGAGAGCGGCTGCTTGAGGCAGAGCAGCTCATGGGGGAACTCAGTGACAGGCCCAGGGGGTGTTCCACGCTCTCTGGGCAGCAAGCATGGACACCCTTGTTTGTCCCTTGCCAGGAAGCATTTGGGAGCTCTGGATAAGTGCCCCAGTGCCAAAGGCAGCTCCTCTCACCAGCCCCATTGCAGACATTTCATCAGTGCTGTAGCCCTGACATGCTGACGTACCAGACAAGTTGAATGCCTGCATTTCAGCACTCTCTTATCTGTCACCTCTCCCAGGGAGAGTTTTCCTGTCGATTCCAGCTCTGCCCTTCTGGTGGGACATGGCTGCCAAGTAGAGGTGTGGTAGGGAAGACCTGGGATGTTAATTTTGCCCTGGTTTTCTGGGGAGGGGGCCAAGGTTGTCTTTCTGTGCCCAAAGGCTCAAGCAGAGGTATAGCAATGCTGCTCCTCTTCAACCTGTCCTGCTCCTGCTCCCCCAGGCACTTGGAGTGGGGCAGAACTGTGCATTAATGGGGAAAATGGTGGCACTGGGAATCCCTCTGTCCTCCTCCACCCTGTGCTTCTCAGTCAGGCTGGGAAGGTGGGGACCAAGCTCTGGAAAAGAGATGTCCCCGCCATGCAGGGGCTTGTGAGGTGAGGAGCGGGCACAGGGCTGTGGCTCACCTCCAGGTGCCCAGTGGGACCTGTGGTCTCCCTGGGATATGAAAAGAGTACCACTTGTCTTATAGTTTTAAAAGCTGTTTTCACTGACTTGCTATTTTAAACAGCCCTACTCTCAGTCCCTTGTTTAAAGGTGTGTCACTGCTCCTGGTGTGAGCAGACAGCAATCCCCAGCCATCAGCTGGCTTTGCTGGGGTGTCGATGGATAACCTGTGAGCTGCAGGCTGAGGGATGAGAGGAACCAAAGGAATTTCTTCTTTATTTATTTAAAAATAATAAAAAAGGAGAGACAAAACTGAATAAACCATGTTTCTCAAGTCTCATTTAAACATGAGCTGCTTATCCAAAGCATTGTTGCCTATAAACAGATTCTGGGTCTCTTTTAATAATATCTTAGTTGTCAGAGTGACAACTAAGCTGTCTGCTGCAAGAAAAAGAAAGGGAGAAAACACCTCAGCTTCTCAAGACCACTTAAGTTTTTCCTTTATGAAATACATTGATAAATATAGCTAGTTCAGCTAGCACCCTGCTGGTGTTATGTCTGAGAGCTGTGGCAAGCTTTCAAACAAAGCCAGCAAAATCTATACTTAGAAGCTACCCTCAGATTTTCATGCAAAGCAGAGAAATGAAATGGGAGTGATAACAAAAGGGGGAGGTTGGTGGTTTGCCTACGTGTGTCTGCCAACCCAGCTGCTGTGTCAGACTTTGCTGTGAAAACCCTTTGAATCGTGATTTCCAGGAATGCAGCTGTGTCTGTGCCTCCCTGTGCACCACCATGGGTGCATGCCCTCATATGTCTGACCTTTTCAAAAGTGTGTTGACATGTTCAGAAATAAACTTTGCGATGTAAAGATAACATATTGGGTTGGGAATAAACAAATCAGCCCTAAGAGAACAGGACCTTTAAAAGCCATGGGGAGCTCTTGCCGGGGTCTGGATGTGTGCTCAGGTCTGGCAGCTGAAGCAAGTATATGAAAATATGTGTTCATCAGCTTATCCTTACCTCACCTCTGGTGGGTGTGTGGGGGGAAAATGAGAGAGGGAGAATTGAGATCCCCTTCCACTCCTCTTACCTCAGAGAGATTGAGTGACTAGCCAGCTGTGAGGCTGCTGCTGCAGCTGGGAGACCACCCTCCCCTGAGCCCTGGCATGGGTTTTCACCCCAGGACCACCTTCTTCGCCAAGTCTGTGTGGTTTTTAAAGCTTCAGATTCTCCTGATTTCTTCTTCACTCTCCCTGTCCAAAGTAAATGTAGCACAATGCCTTTTCTGAAAGGGTGGCAGGCACTCTGTTTCTTTTCATTAGGCTGGTGTTGTGAGGAGAGATAAGTTTCTCTATCAGTTCACCATAGCACCAGGGCAAATAAAAATCTTTCACTGTGAAATGGAGTTTGTTATTTCCTCGGAGTACCTGGGTGAAGGCCCTGTTGGGTACCTTATGCTCTCTGATGGAGGAGGACTCCAGGTGTGAGCATGCTGTCCTCCACATCACCATGGGCCACATGTCAGCAGTGGCTGGTGGCACATCTGGGCTAACCTGGACAACACAATTCCCTCAGGTATCTCCTGGACTTTGCCCTGGTTTCATTCAGGCAGGGAGGAGAGGTTGCCAGGGGATTAGAGTGCTGGACAGGTGCTTGGAAGTTAAATTCTTGCTTTGCCACTGACTTCTGGTGCTGCTTTGGCCAAATGTACAAAACATTGCCTTGCAGCCCTTTTAATCACACAAGTTGTTTTTGGTCTTTTTAACATCTTAAGACATAGAGTGGTTCTATTCAGTGTTTCCAAAAATCAGCAGCTTTTGTTTTGCTCAAGAGAGAAGTACCTAAATCCCTCAGGACCATTGTTTAAACTTGTGCTGGGTTTGGTTGGTGAGGGGTGGATGCTTATGTTGGGATTTTTATAATTAAAATCCTTGCTGACTTCCTTCTGTGTGGTGAAACAGTTTGACTAAGACTACTTCTGTAAAATGAAAAACCTGTATGGTCATGCCTTGATCATTTTGTGCAACTCAGAAATGGGTAATTCCTATCATGGACATACATAGATGTTTAGTCATTCACTGAAAACCTTTCATTTTTTCTATCAGGCAAATGGGAAGCCACTGCTCTGAGCCAGCAGTTGTGTGGATTTCTCTACAGGACAGCAGCTTCTTTTTATTTCACTTTTAACTCATTGAAGACTTTGTCAAGCAAAGCCCTAAATGAAACACTTCAGCAATATTTAACAGAGTTTTTTCTCTAATTTTCTTACTATTTTTCCTGCTTTTGGAGTAGATGTAATCTGATCCTGACAGCTATTTTGAGAGCGATTCTCAGTGCTCTTTAATCAAGAGCAAGAAAATAGAAAAGTGTCAGAGAAACACATGAAGATTTGGAGAAAGTGGACAGAGCTATAAATGCTGTCCCACTTCAAGAATTGCCATGGACTGCAAAGCAGCTGATGAACATTTCCTAAAGTAAGCTCCACTATTATAGCTTTGTAGGGAACTTACTCCAAACAGTGACTTTTTCAGTAATTTTCTGACCTAGCTCATTAAAGGCTAAGCTGGGAATGCCACACTTGGCTCACTGCTTTAACATTTTCTGCTCTCTTAGCTAACTGTTGTTCTTTCTGTCACTCATTGATCACTGAGTCAGAGAATGATTCAAGTGTTGTTTGAACAACAATGTTTGAGGATTGTTTATCAGTGGCTCCATGTCTGCAAGAGGCACATGTTGCAATGAGTACTTCACATTTTTTCCCTCTGATGATCTGGAGACCTGGTGCTGTTACAGGTCTGCTGGCTCACCTCACCTCTCTGACTCATTCCCTATGGATCCCACTCTAACCTGAACTCTCCCAGTGAACTGCATTAGCAGAGGGTTAATGTTGCTGGGCCTGGGAGCAATGTGCTTGCCTTTGCTTAGAGCAGACATGATTCCTGCCTTCAGAAGCCAAAATTGAGATGGGTCCCACCACCTTGCAGAGAGGAGGAGAGCAGGATGGGGTGGAACAACAGTGGAGAAAGCAGGCAACGCCAAAGGATGAGGCAGAGTCGTTTTGGTTGTCCTCATTCTGCCATGACATGTCCCTGTGAGACATCAGCCTTGGAGGAGCAGCTCACAGTTGCTTTTCTCCTCTGCTGGGGCTTTTGCCAACTCTTGGTTTAGCTGAGCCAGGTCCCCAAGGTGTTGATTTCTCTCCCAGGAGGGTGAAGGGCTGTGTTCACCTTTTCAGAAAAGGGCATGGCCAGAGGAATTCTCTGTGTACTGTCACTAGAAAGCCACACCATCAATCAGGCTTTGCTTTGCGGGGTCTACAAAAGAAGATTGTGGTGTGTGCAGCTCTCCTCACTCTCCTGTGCAGGGGCTGGGTCATGCCAGTCTATGTAACCCAATAGTTACCCCGTGGGGAAGCAGTATCAGTGTCATATGCCATAGGAGAATGATCTGACCTTTCTTGTTTATATGGTAAGTATGGCCAGGAGGCTTCTTTGTCAGCCTGATAGTCCCAGCTGCCAGCTCTTAGTGTGTCTTGTGAGCTCCAAAGTTCTTGCCAGGGCTTTGAAGTTAACAAAGAGTTATTTGGAGTTGCAGGGTTTTATTTCATAGAGAACCCCTGTGCATGGCTCAAATGAAAATGTTCTCCTGAGTCAGAACTCACACATTCAGCAGTGCTGGAACGGTGGTGGGCTGGAACAGCACACAGTAAATGCAAGTCACTTTGTCTCTTTCCAAGACCTAAATATTATGAAGATAAAGTTGTCTTGATAGTTAAGGACAGATTTTGCTGTTGGAAAAATCAGCAGCTCAGAAGCTAAGAAGTTTGCGTTTTAGTCAAACATGCTGGTAAAGACAGCCTTTGTGAGGGACCAACCTTTTGATTTGGCTGAGACTGTATGACCTCCTTGGGTTTAACACTGGCAAAACATTTGAGTGATATCTGCTGTTCTCTGAAGAGAGGCTCAGTTGCCACAGGTTTTCCCACAGTGCCCCAACATCTGATCCTCATGGCTCACAACAGCACGGAAGTGACTAAAAGAGAGACTTTTAAGAAGGATTTGCTCAGTCTTGCTCTACTTGGTGCACAAATTTGGGTGCTTACCTAGTAGATCTTTCTAGTTCCCAGTATGCTAACATTATATTTTTTGTATAAAATATCTAAGAAAAAAATTCATCTTTATTAATATTATGCAAGCAAATTAATTTATGAGAAAGAACAATATAATTCATCTATCAAAGCAGATTTTCTTCTTACGATTACAGAGACATCTCAAAGCTCTTAGCTGGTTTAAGGTACCTGTCTGCTGGCTTTTAGATGCCTTCAAACTGTCAGAGACTCTTCCCTAAATTGATAGGAGTAACAAAGAGGAGAGAGAATCCCCATTGTACAGGATAAAAATGAAGTTATTCACTCCAAGTCACAGATGAGGTCTGTGATAAAACTGAGAACAAAACTCTGATTCTCTCAAAGTCTCAGGCTCTTCCTTGCAAATACTCCCTTGCTTTATTATTCTTTATCTCATCCATACAATAAAATCATGCTGACTGTGTGCTGAGGGAGCCCTTTCATGCTCTTGGTGCTGCTGGTCAAATGAGATGTGAATGTATCTGAACAATAATTGCAGCTGATTCATTACAGCAGCAGCATACCTGATATCATATCTGTTACTCTGGTGCTGTGTTCAGCCTCAGTCAGGGGCAGACCACGCTGGTGTAAAAGTGCTCACTGGGATTTCCTGAATGTGTATCTGTGCTTCTCACACAGCAGAGCAAAAGGCAAGAGTCTCTGCAAGAACCAAACCCACAATCTCATGAGCTTTTTTAGGTCAGGCTGGCTCTAAACCTGAGCAAACCCTTTTTTTTTTGTGAGTGTCCTGCCAAGGGAGCTTACGTAGGACTGGGCTGCTGAAAAGGTGGGAGAAAGAGGCATTTTTTGTGTGAGCACAGGCCATTGAAGTCACCTGGCCAGGGAGCATCAAATAAACCACTTTTCAATGGCACAGTCATTGTGTCCTTTCTGTCTCCTCAACACCTGGCTGTTCAAAAGAGTCCTGTGTCTCACCCAGACCTTGCAGGAAATGGCTCTCCATCTCATGTAATTCTCATTTCACTCTAGGGTTAACCTCAGACTTTTTGTGTTCTATTCCCAATGCAGCAAGCATGAAGCCATCCATAACAAACCCATCAAACAGTGGAGCTGGCAGCTGCTGGAGGTGCACAAGACAAAGGCTGCAGTCTGTGCCCTCAGGAGCCCAAACCAAACATCTGACCTGAGTTTCTCAGGACCAGGTAAATTAACATTTGCTAGGCTGTGGGTTGATTTGGGAAGAAACCATTTTTGGTTTTGGCTATCCTTTATGTGTCAGAATGTAACTCAGTCCAGTCTTGGATGGTATTCTATTTTCTCAGTAAGTTTTCTTACATAGGCATTTTCTTACATAACAAAAAGCCTTACAAAAGCCTTACAACACATTGTAAGGGAGGAGTATGAACACTGAATTACTGCTGAAACAAAGCTTAATTAACAAGTGTGAGAAGTGAGTCAGGCTCTTTATTCTTTATGAAACCTTTCTTGATACAATTAGATAAAGAGAAGGTAAGTAGCACTCAATGTTCAAGATTTCTTTCTCTTTGGTAGCTCCCAGGGTCTTCCTCCCAGGTTTGGACTGCTGGCACAAAACTCAGCAATTTTAATTGATGGATGCAGATAGCACTGCAAGAAACAGAAAGGTGTGGGTTGATGTATAGCTACTATCAACACTCATGGGGAGTGGCTGAGACACTTCTGCCTTTGCAAGCCTATTCTCTCTGGCCAGCACCAGGTGTTGCTGAAAATCTAAGTTACACCCAGCAGCAGAAGTCAGCAAAGAGGGCAGGTGAGGGAGATGGAGAGTGTTAAACCCACTGTGAAGGCTAAGGGCAAGTTTTAAGAAGACGCTCACATTGAAGATTAAGCTTTCAAAGTTTGGCCATCAGCTAAAGGACTATGTGGAAACAGTCCCTTTTTAAAAAGAGCTGCACATCCATTGAAAGCAGCGACTGATGATTTTGAAGAGCATCTGGAGCCCTAATCTTTAATTCAGACCACACTTTCTGTCTAGCTAAGGAAAATAAATTACATGCTCTTATTTATCTTTCCTCCTCAAACACTCAGAGATTTGAAAGCTGCAAATGTAGCAGCAGCAGAAGGAAATATTTTCTTCCATAAAAGACATGATTCCCTTGTGAAACACAAAAATTCACTAGGGTTCAGGGAAGGGAGGGAATTTTATGGTTGGGCCTTAGAGGAATTATGCAGCCCAGCTGTAAAGGAAGGCTGTGAGTTTGATGTCTGTGTTTCTGAGTGTATTTGAACATCACATGCTGCTGGGGAACAATATGGTTCATGTATACTTTAGATGTTTTATTTATTCTTTTGGTTGTAACAACTGGGTATGGATATAACATCATGAATGAAAAACAGAGCCCAAAGAGAAACTTGTGCAGCAGGCATGTGCTCCTGTTTTTTTCCCTTTGGACAGGGGGAAGCAGAGCCATGAGATTTCAAAAGAGGGGTTATTCTTCTACATGCTCTCATCTATGTGAGTATGGCTAAATTGCTGTTCATGTACCCCACAGAGAGTGTTTAAGTGCCCTTAAGTCCCAATGTCATATAAAATGCAATACCAGATGAAGGCTGCTGAAAATGATCTTCACTGTGTCAGAGATTGTGAATGTTTCCTAATCTCTGGGTGAAATGCCACTTTTTTACAGTCCAAAACTATAATCTAGGAAGGGATGATGTCTACTGTATACCTCTAATTGTACTAGTTCTATTTTCCCTAGAGACAGTGAATGTCTTTTGTAAGGGCTAGTGGTTTTCTCTCTGTGGTATGATATACCTTTCATCTTTAGGAACCTCTGCTAGCTCACTGTCATGGCTCATTATTCCAATTAATCACTGATGACAGTTATACTCACTGAAAAAGTTAATACATATTTATTCCAACAAGGCTGAGCCAACACTCTCATCCTGTTTCTAAGTGACTCCAGGAGAGTTGGCGTGTCAGATTATTGCTTCACTACCCACGTTACTGAGGTGTAAGTGTATTAGTACAGCTGTTAAAAGGAAGTTGCTCAGTGATTCCATGTAAAAGGGCTTGAGTCAATTCTCAGAAATGTTTAATCTGTCAGTCAGATGTGGGGATGACGTAAACTTCCTCACCTGATCACCCACAGCATCTCAACCTCAGCCAGGTGGGGCTGATTTAAGGAGAATCTGGACACTTTATTTCATCTTCATTTTAATGTCTCTGTTGGGCCTCATTGAGGACTGGCTTGGATCTTTGCATTAATTTCAACAGGTCCTTGTGTCATGCCTTAAGTAATTCAGAAATATATATCTCTGTGTGTATATCTATATTTATATATGTATTTATATATAAAATCTGTATTTTTTACTGTCAGGTTCCTGAGCACACGAATGAGCCTGACACTGGCAGACAAACCCACATTTCTTATGTGTAAAGGCTGAAAATGATTTTATCTAATTCACCCATTTGTCTTTACATCAACTCAGCATCTCTGGAGTACATGAACTATCTCTGGAGTACAATGTGTCTGCCTGGTAGAAATCAGCCTACAAAACCCAGCACAAAAAAATATGCAAAGGATTTTCCACCTGAGAACCTGAGGAAATTTCCCTTTTCAAAGGTTGTATTCAATACAGATCTTGTCTCAGGATCTCATCTGGTGTAGTAGACTGTCTAATACTCAATTTATTTACTTATTTTTCAGTTCCCAGTACAGCACTTAATGAGCTCATTAGCTGCTCACTGTGTAAGAGGTGAACGTAGAAGAAATGTCAAATGGGTTACACACAAATAACAGTGCAGGACAAGGCTCTGTATTTTTTAGAGAAGTCCCTGAGTTAACTTTGGAGGTGTCATTCCCACAAGTCTGAGGAGTTTCCTATCTCTCACTGTATTTGCCATGGTGGCAAGAGGCCAGGAAAGCAGAAAACATTTAGTTTAACAAAATGACCCATTTTGCACTGCCTGCAACAGGTTTTCCTGGACAGGAGGTGTTTCTGCATCTAAGCAAGTCACAGGGAAGCTCAAGCAGGAGAAGAAATTGTCCCATTCCACTCTGAGTTTCCAGGGACCCTGACAGTAAAGCATTTCCCTGCAAAATGCCGGAAGGATCACCGAAAATTCCCATTGTGTCTCCTCGTAGTAAGTGCTTGCTGTCTTCACTTTGATGCTTACCTCTCCCACAGTTGTCCTGTTGTCACTCCCCTTAGGTGGACAAGCTTGGTGAGGGCAGAGTGTGGGACAAGTGCTTTGACTCTTGGTGTTGATAAGAGCTGTATTTGGTGCTGATAACAGCTGTGTTTGGTGCAGTAGGGTATGAGCTGCTGAATTTCTAAGCTCTCTGTATCAGGGATGCTTAGAGATCTATTTGAAGCTGGATTGGAAATTAGGATGAAGGTATCTTAAATCTAGAGGGACTCCCAAACAAAATTCAGGGGGTCCCATTCCAGGTGAAGGTGTCATCCTACCCCCTTTTTATAATTCCCTGCTTTTCTAGGTTAATGGCCACTGATAGCTCAGGGTGGTTTTTAACAGTTACTGCTGAGTTCAGATCTGGCAATGCTGCCACATTTATTGTTTGTCCTTCCCTATTGCCCTCATAACCATTGGTAAGGACTTTCTGCCTTACTTCTTTGCAACCTCAAGGTGAACTTAGTGTATGTCTGGCAGCTGTAAATGTGGCAACAGAAATGAACATTTAAAACCAGTGCATTGTGCATTTGTAGGCCCTCTGTGGCTCATTCCTTGTACTGTCAAATTAATTGATGTTATATCATTGCTACTTCAGCTTAATACAAGAACAGGTTTTGACCTGTGTGACCTTAATGTCCTTGCAAACATTAACAAAGCACAATTGCCTGCTCTCAGATGAAATAAAAAATCTTTATGGATGCAAGGTACATGGTTGTTCAGCTTTTAAGTAGGGAGGTTCAAAAAGTACCACCACCAGAGATGTTTCTGTTCCCTCTGATTTAAACTGGAATGTTCTCAGATACTCTAGTAATGAGTAACAGCATAAATTCTGAAGTCAGACAGATAATTACTCTTTCACACAAAGAAGCTTTGGGCTTTTGTTTATGTCTATAAATTTATCTCTTCCATGCTGAGACTTTCAGGGTGTCTAAAAGGCATCCAGTCCACGGATATCTCCATAGGCTGGTACAAAATAACCTCCAGTCAGTGCCTGTAGCATAGGTAGGTGCCTACAGAGAGGGTTCAGCTTTGATTTATGTAGGGTTGGGGATCAGTCTTGACGTGGTCTGTTCCACCAGGACCCTGTGTGCCCTACAGATTGCTTCACCCATCTGAGGAATGCATTGCTGGTTGTTCAGATTATTGTGTCTCCTGATATGGCACCAAACACCTGAAATATATAAATCCTGAAGGATACTGTAGTGATGGAAATTTGGACTCATACCAAGAGACAGCATATTTTAAACTTGAGTGCACTCAACAATGCTCGTGTCCCTTCAGTGCTCCACGTGCTTTGTCCTTGGGACCATCAGCAGCACTTGCCCCAGTGTGGTGTCACTGTTGGAGAGCCTCCTTATGCTTGAGTTCAGCTTCCTAGAAAGTTACTGTTGAGGAAGGAAAGCTTTGTGGAGTTCCTGCAGGGACAGGCTCACTAGGGCTGAAAGTGAAAAGACGAGAACTTTGAATTGATACACAGCAAAAAAGTGTTAAAATTGACACCTAATTCACAGTTCTGGTTTCAAAATTGGAACCCAGTCCAACATTGTACAGTTTCACCCACCCTCCCTGTCTAGTCCTTATGTCTAAGCTTGTTTGGGTTTGTTTTGATTTTTGGTTAGTTACATTTTTTATTTGAATGGTAGGGAAGACCACAGAAGCATAGTCATTTCCCCCCTGAAAAGCCCTCTTTGAATTAAAATCCTTTGAAGTTTCTGTGGGTAAAATTGTAGTGATATAACCTGCAAGTTGGAAAATAAGAAAATGGACAAATAAGAAAATCTTTGTTAGGTATTATCCCTGAAAATCTACTGCACTGTGAAGCTTCCTTATGATTGTCCCAGACAGCCAAAGGCTGGGGTTGCAGATGCAGGTTCAATTAGTCATCTGTGTTATAAACTGGAATTTCTTTAGAAGGAAACTCTGAACACTCTGGGAAAACCTCAAGGCAACTTGTATTAAAGGAGTTTTCAATAATTAGATCATTTGATGTCTGTAAGTAAGGCTTTGTGACATAGGGGGTAAAAATGCATTAGAACTTTCAATGATTAAGTAGTCTTTTTTATGTCTCAAGAATGTCACTTCTTTCCCATCAACATGAATACAGGGAAGAAAATATTTTTCTGGCTGAGCATCACACACGTGTTTTAGCCAATGAGTTTATTTTAAGAGATTTTGAGGGACTTACAACTGGCTTTTGTCCTCACTGCCTTTACTCATGTGGGTATAAACATGTTGTTACTGCATAAAAGGGAGTGTGAATGTTACCATATATCTGCTAGTCCCATTACTGTCTCTATATGATCTTGTATTTGATTTGTTGATGCCACTGTGAGAATGAGGTTTTCCATTTTTTCTGAAGAGAAGAGGAAACATGCTTATTTAATTTTCATGTGAAAACTGAATATTCATCAAAATATTTTATTTTTTGATTCTTCTATATTCCTCCAAGAAATTACACTAAAAGCCATCACAAAAGGGAAAAAGAAAATTTTACACTTGGCCTGTCCTGGAAATCTATAGACTGATACTTTTTTCAAAATGAAATGGTAATTGGAGCTGACACATTTCACTTCCAATGAAATAGCATTTCCTGATACTGCACTGGAAGGCTCTAACCAGTACTAATTGGGAAGCTCATTTTGCATGCATGGGCAGGACACAGGCTTCACTGGATGAAATCACTGACCTGTGTTTTACTAGGAGTCAGACATGATCAGTGATCCTGCCTGGCTTTAAAGTCTATGAAACATGATGAAAAGATGTCTTTCTTTTGAATCGGTGATAATTTTAAAAAATAATTCAGGCTTTGCAAATTGTTTTCAGTCTTTACACAGAAATTAACATTTTATAGTTGCTTTCTGCTCTCTGTCCATGTTGGGAATCACTAGTCTCTGGGAGGCAGGTTGAGAAGGTTTCTTGAGATACAAGCCACTCTGACTCCCTTGCAAAGAGGTGAAGATGTTAAAAAGCGTGACAGGTGTGGTAGTCATGTGTGCCTCTGGAAAGGGCAGGGGCAGGGAATAACAGTAAGCTGCCCTGCTGGGCACTGGTTTGCCATAATCTCTGCAGAATGTGGCCAAGTGTTACAGCTGCTAGGCAGGAGATTTGATTTTGCATCCTACACTGATCATCTGAAGGCTTCCGGTGATAATTGCAGTGGAAATAATTAGGTTTTTCCTTTAAAATTCTGCACAAAACTAGCTTATGTTTGTGAGTTGGAAAGGATTTCAAGTGCAGTTTGTCTGCAGTGAGTTGCCATTTAGGGAGCACAGTGTGGGCTCTGCTTGGGATTTTATCACGGGTGCTAAAACTGCTGCAGGCTGTGCAAGGAAGACAGTTCACTGCTGTGGCCTTAAGTGGGGAGGAGCTCTGTGCTCCTCAGCTATTCTCACAGTCATTCCTATATGGAGGAGGAAAGCATTTTTCACAATTTAACTAAAAGGTGGCTAAACTGACTAAATTCCAGATCCATGAAGATTCAGAGCGCCAATCTCCCACCAAAACTGGATGGGCTGGTCAGGCTATGAGGAGGTCAGCAATAAGCAATATTCCTAGAGGTAGTCTGTAATAGGACACTGATCTAGCATATCCTCATCCTGACTTTAGCCTTCTCACTGGCCACTATGGAAGTTGCCTCTCCCAAACAATCCCTGGACTGTAAAACTGCTTGAGCATCTGAACTGGGTTGAACATTTGTATTAATGACTCATCTTCTGATCTGTTCCTGAAGAAGCAGGAACTTTCCAGCACTCTCCATTGGTCACTTGGTTGCCTGACAGGGTCACCACTCTAAACTGGGAATAGCAGAACAGCAGGGTAGATAATTCCAACAACCCATGTTTCCATTTTATAGGGAAATTTGACCTTCACACTTCTTTTGGCATCTAGTACCACTGTTTCTTTTCATGCTTTAACTTGAGACTAGATTCTCAGCACAATCCAGCTGAAGGGAAACAGCTGTTGGCTGAAGTGCTCTGGAAAGCACTCCCTTGAGCTCAGATCTGACCATTCTTGGCATGAGCTCCTGCAGACAACAGGTGACTCATTTTGGTCTGGAAAGCGCAGCCGTATCCTCCGCTGTCTCATCAATACTATGGGCAATTCATAGAGCAATTCCAGCTTTGCCTCCTCTCCTGCTAATTGAAGAGAAGCTCCGTGCTTACCCTCTGCAAGACAGCCAAACCAATCTGGCATACACATTGGATCCAGATTATCCTTTTACTCTTTGGTTTAAAGTAACACACAAACAGCAAATGAGCAAGGCCTCCCTGCCAAGAGATTCAGTGTGTGAGTGATGGCCACTTTAAAGGGATACTGAAATTAATTAATAGATTAAAATATCTCCACTGAGGAAGACTCCTTTTGGGTGATTGTTGTAATGCTCAACAGATTTGCAGTTCAGAAGTACTGAGGGAATTCAGAAACCCACCTGAAACACTAAGGAATTAGTGAACAAGGCTTGAGGTGGGATTTTTTGTATCCCCAATTGACCTAACTCCCACACTAGCGATGTCTGACACTGGAGGCAAGCAGGACAAGCTTTTATGTATCCTGATTTATAACAGTGTTTTCCAAAGTGGCTTACTGAAATTGTAAACAATGTGTTCACACAGTAAGAGGAAGGAAATGCCAATATATTAAAATCAATGGGCCAAATTGTATGCTATCCTGAGAGTACTTTTGGCCAGAGGATGGAAGTGACCTGCATTTGGCTGAACAGGAATTGATTCTCCTCCCTTGCTATTTATGCCAGCACAAATGTGCAGCACATTTGACGTCAGTGCACAGAGAATAGGCACGAGTACAAGGGCAATTGGGCCCTTAAGGTTCTTGTTTGATCACCCATTGAGGCAAGGGGAAGCTGCACCTACGAGGTGCTTCACCTCCTAAAACAGGCCTTCTGCAGAAACTCCGTGTGGAGTCTCAGGCTCCCATGACAGCACAGTCTTGAAAGGAGGAAGGAGAGAGTGAGGTGGCTCAGGCCTATTTTGAATAAAAGTTATCGTTGCAGATGAGCTGAGTTTGCCCCCCAAAAGTTCCTCTTTTCATGTCATTTTTCAGTTGGAAGAGTCAGATTGAGTATTTGCATTAGCTTTCTGCCTTGGCTGTGTGAATTCTCAGGGGTGGAGAAAATGTTACTAAACTAGTAAATATCCAAGAACTGTAAGAAAGTAGGTTGAATTGTCAAAATCTTTTTAATCTCTTCTGAAAAATATTTCCTCTAGGAACGCTTTCCCATTTGGAAGAGGTGCCTAAATTTTTTTTTAAACCCTGCAGAGATGACATCTGCAAAACTTTCTTAAATCTGGCCGATTACCTGCATCCCCAAATCCCCACAGGTAACACATCTTGTTGTGACTCTGCTTCTACAGTCACGGAGCCCATGCTCCATGCCAGCTGTGCTCTGGCTGCTCCTGCTCCTTGGTGGTGTCTGGTGTGCTATCACCCTTCAGAGCACCTGAAGGTGCAGGTTTGAAATCAAAGTTCAAACCCAGCTGTGTGAAAGCCAGCCCAGGAGTTGCATTCCTCTGCTGTTGCCCGTAGCTGTGTGGGCATCACTGCTGTTGTTGCTGAGGAAAGCTGGAGGACAGCCCTTTGTGTGTCCCTGGCACTGAGCTGCTGTGTGAGGTCCCAGCTTCTGGAACATGCTCTGGTTGTTCTCATGGCAGGCTTTGCAGATGTTTTGCACTGAGGGTGGGAGCTGGAGGGGGGTCCTGCTGCTCTGAGAGGCAAGAGAGGAGTTCTGGCCTGTAGCACTGGCTTCTGGTGGCATTCTCTGCTGATTCTTTGAGCCCAGAACTGGATTTAGACTCAGGGTGATCAAGGAATTGTTGCACAGCTCTGGCCTGGGCAGATGCTAGGATGATGATGATGATGATGATGATGATGACGATGATGATGATGATGGTGGTGGTGGTGGTGATGGTGATGATGATGGCTGTCTGGGCAGCTGTGCCTCTCCAGCAATTGTGCTGGGTTCCTGTGGTGGGGAGGCTCTGTTCTGTTTGGGTTCTGCTTGTGTCTCCCAGTTGCATTCTTTAAACCAGGAGAGCAGCAAACCTGTGCTGTGAAGCAGGCACAGACCTGGGCTGTGCCAGCTGTGCCACCTCAGTCAGTGCTGGTGTGGAGAGTAAATGAGTTGCTTGCCTACTGCTGTGAAATTGAGCCCTGCTGCTGAGGATGGGGCTCCTCTTGCAGCTGTGTCTCTAATTTTGCTTTCCCTCTGAGGCAGGCTGGTGTGTGCACACAAGCCATGAGTTTATTTCTGCATGGGTTTCTGTGCAGCAGCCCACACTTTCCAGAGTGGTTCGGTATTTCTCAGCATACGGGTCTGATGGTGGCCTTGTGATCTGTGTGACTCTTACCTGGTGTGAGCTGCTGAAAGAATGGAATTTCTCCCCTTCACCAAGGGCTACTTTAAACTGAGCCCTGAGGGTTTGACAGGGGCCATCAGAGCCCCAGCAGCCCTCCAAAGGACAAGAAGCCCTTTGGAGTGCAAACAGCAGCTGGTTTGCAGGGTGGGTGTCCCTCCTCAGTAGCAAAAGGAGGTGAGGTCTACCCCTGCCCACCAAGCCCTTTCTGGATATATGACCTCCCACTCAAGGCAGGTCTTAGCACACATGAAACACCATGTTGTTTCATGGTGTGTTTTTCTGTAGACTAAAATCAGGAGATCTTTTCCCATCTTGGGAAAGAGATGCTCCCAATCTGGATATTGTGAAATGCTGATTGAAAAATTCACCAGTTTGAGAGCCGGATTGCATGGATCCTCAGCTGTCTGTCTCAGTGGCACTTTCACAGGCAGAAGAGTTACAACACTGATCATGCTGATTCACTAGACAAATCCTCAGTTACTGTTCCTTTCCCTGAGTACTTCCTTTTCCCCTCCCTCTTTTTAGCTTGAGGTAATTAAAAATAAAAAATCCTAGCTTCTGCTTTGTCACTGTCCTCTGGGAAACTTGTAGTGGGGACATATAAGTTTCATCAGTACCTTTAGAGAAGGGGCCTTGCAAGTGGCTGGCCTCTGGTGCATGGTGACAATGCAAATAAATAACAACACTCAGATGGAAAATTCCACAGATGAACTGAAATGTTTTCTGAAATTCCTTTCAAAGTGAGACAACAACTGTACCTCAGTGGAGAGCCTACAGCGAGGGGATCCATCATGCTTAAAGGAAAGCAAAGGGAACATCTGCGAGTGCTTAATTCAAATACTGAGGGTCCAGAAAACTTGGTGAGTGATATTGTATTTCATATGATCTGGAAGTGTACCAATGAGTAATGAAACTACAGAGGAAGCAAAAGATATGCTCTATGTGGATACTTACCCTTTATGGCACCTGAATTTCCTGTGTAGCTCAACTCATCATGAAATGAGAGCATCAGAAATGAGAAACACTCACATATGAATTCTGGATTACACTGTTATTGCCAAATGTTATGTGGATGCTGCAGATGAGAAAAACCTTCTTCCCATACACGAAAATATTCATAATAATTGAAATGCAGTTGTTTTTTTTCCAAAACATGATTAGCAATCCACCAGAGTTTTTTTTTTCATTTTTGTGTCCATCTGGGAATTGCCACCTACATCCTTGCATTTTCATTATGTGAGGAAATAATACTTTTCATATGTTGAGAGAATGAAAATTACCTCATAGGCTTTTTCTGACACATGTAGCAGATCATACCTTCTCCCTTGGTGACAGAGTGAGTCATTCTGGAGTAAACTTCATGTTTTGTAATGGAATGAGCAGGGAATAATTTTTTGAAGCAACCTGAAAATGAGCTAAAAAAACCCAAAAAAACACCCAAACAAAAACCAACAAAAACAAACAAACAAACAAAAAAACCCGAGTTCAGCTGTTTGCATCATGGCTTGTTTCTTTCCCATGGCTGTTCCAGAAAATTCACCTGGCAGCTCCCAGCCCTGCTCCCTGACCAGTGCTTTACATCAGCCCTGCTCCTCCTGGAGCTTTGTGATCAAGCCCTGCCCTTAAGTCTTTGCTCACCCCATGAATCTTCTAAAAGTTGTAACCAAACAATGGGGGAACTGAACCAATCCTGTATGAACTCTCCCACAAACCTTCAGAAGTGCTTAAACACCCAAAAATTATGGTTTCAGTTCACTTATTTTACTCCCTTGGTTTTTTTAATAGCTACATTGAAAAAAAAAATCACAAAAATACTGGTGAGAGGAAGCCATTCATAAAAGTCATTGGCACTGAATTCAGCCCTTAGTCCACAGTCCCAGATTTTACACAGATGGGACAGGTATTTGCAGGAACATCCTTGTGGCCATGTTTTCAAGCTCCTGCATGAAGCACATGGCCATGGTTAAATGTTCTAAAACACCTCCAGTCCCTCTCATCTTCACATTTGTGATGTTTGTAAAGGATTTGGAGCCTGTTCTGCATGTTTTTCAGAAAGCTCTAGAAAATAAATTTTGGTGCCTAGGTTTCAACTGCTTTTTATTTCCTGGACTTGCTAGGGTTGCAGGAACCACTGGAAATCCTTAGCCACAAGGATGTCCACTATACAGACTCCCCTCCTGTCTGCCTGATCTCTACTGGCACACATGGCATGAAGCTCATCAAATAAAGAAAGAAAATACAGAGACTTGCACAAAGATTTGCATATTGCAGGCAAAATGTTTTGATCAGTGGAATCTAATGCTTCTAAACACGGGCAGACTAGGTGCTACTATCTGTTTTGGCTTTGCTGGTTGATCTTGAGCAAATTACTTCTGTGTAACTGAGCCTCCTCTTTCACTCCCTCCTCCTGTAAGAGATGCTGGGTGTTCTTTGTAGAGAGGCACTCAGACATCATAAGTTTCAAAGCCTTAAGGAAGTTTCTGGAGGAGAAAGGGTGAAGAACAGATTCAGTAATGCTCAGATCTGTGCATTTTCTAAGTGGTTTGGCTATTTTGTTTAGAAAAAAAAACTTTGTAAGTATTCAGGAAAGAAAATCTTTCTAGAGTTTCAAAAATGAACCACTTCAATTTTTTTTTGTTGGAAATATCTTGGTTTGCAATATTCTTCAGTGTAACTCAGATATTTAAAATTCTTTTCAATGGCTGGAATGAAAACCTGCTTGATCTTAAATATGGTTCTCTTAAAGTTCTTCAACATCTTTTAAAACACAGCCAGACTTCTTCTACTTGGAAGTGAAATCCCATTTTGTCAAATCTTTCATGAACGAAGAAATCTGTTATCGCTATGGCTGTGTCCATAAACTCAGTAGAAATACACCCTTGGTGTACAGAAACAGTAGTCCACTGCAGAAATTGGCCATTTTGACTTATCTGGTCAACCCTGTATAAAGCATGTATAAAACTGAAATCAGATGCTCTGTCCTCTGGATTCCTCATAAGATTGATCTGTTCAATTTACATTTTAAGAGGTGAGGTGAACCAGAGATAGTGGCTGCAATTTCTTCTCATTTCAAAGACGATGCTTTGTTGTCAAAGATTAATGGCTGGGAATCTCTCATCACCTCTGTTTACAGAGCTGGGTTGGGCTTTTGTGTCTCTCTCCAGGACTGAGCCCTGGACACAGTTGTTTCTGTAAGCCCTGAAATTCCCAAGTTGCTTTTCTTTTCTGCAGAGTGATGCTGTCATGATTTATTAAAAAAAATAAAAATCAGCTCTTGGAGTTTTATTTGCTTGGCTTGCAGATAAAGGACTCCAACCCCGTTTTTTAATAGAGAAAGGATAGGTGGGAGGCTTTAAGCTGTGCTTTTTGAGTGGAAAACTTTGCAGCTAAATTGAGAATAATATTTTTCTGTCTAAACTGACCTTTATACTGATGCATCCTCTGTCACTTTGGGCCCTTTTAAACTGTGTTTAACTTCTGCAGGTTTACAGTTCTTCTTTATGATTTATGAGGGAGACAAAAGTCCTAAAACCCTGTTTAGAGAGAGATACTTTTGTTCCTCTTTAAAATAAAATGGGACTGTGCTTTGGCCTGGCTTCCAGCACCACCTGTTCTGCTGCCATGTCTCCATGCTGCCCTTTCAGCATGGGCTCATCTGGGCATGCTGCATCCACCTGTTCTGGGTTTCCTGAGGGCACTCAGCAAATTTCTTCTCCTTGGCACCTCTGCCATATTTTGCTTGGCCCATTCCTTGCTTTTGGCAGAACTGGGACATTCAGCTGCTTGTCTGAGGGGAGGGAGTTGTGGGAATAAGTGAATTTGTGATGCCTGAAAGGGAAGATGCTTTCTGTAGTTTTGAGGAATGGATATTTTGAGAATAATGTGGTTCATAAAAAATAATGGAATTAGCAGTAACATATTGGAGGAAATTCAAAAGAAGACTAGTAATATGTCCTGAAGCAGATATTTTTAAAAATTATCTTTCTCCCTAGTCTGAGCACTTGGTAATGGCACAAGTAACAAGTATTTCTCACCATACAGTGGCAGAGTGGCTCTAACTGTTCTGAATTATTAACTCCACACAGACCATGGGAGCAATTCCTCACTCTGTAACAAGGTAACCTTATCAGTGGCCTGTTTTTTTTTTCCCTTGTTCATTTTTCAGTGATGATACTATTCACAGACAAGCTGATCGTTTGAGGCTTGCAATTTCTTTCAGCACTGGAATTGATCCAGAAGCTTGGCACCACTTTTGCTTTTCTTCCACATTAGGAAGAGCAATTAATTAAAATAAAAACTTTCTACAAAGCAGTCCATCACAGAAAATGGTTCTGGAAAAACTAAAGTGGGTGTCTACCATCTCCCATCAGGGCTGCAGGCTCCCTGACCACCAGCTTCCCAGGCAGAGGCACCCAGCTCCAGAGCCCTTGGCTGTGGAGCAGCAGGTCACAGATGACTCTGATCTATGATTTATCCTTTGCTGGAAATTTCAAAATGCTGGGCTTTTCTGTTTAGTGGCAATTTAAAACCAAAGTAAAAGCATATTTCAAGAACACATGAAACACATGGAATTACCACAAAACGCTGGAAAATGCAGGGTAGAGGTCAGTCCATCTCCAAGGTTAGTTTTTGCCTGTGTGACCCTGGGTCATAATTATCATTCTCTGTGTGTATGTGTGTGTGTGTTCAGGTCAAATAGTCTGAAATAGTTCATGTCCTGTCCCCCCACCCTGAGTTGTGTGCTTCCAGCAGCAAATGGGAGGTAGATGAGCTGGATGTGGCATGAGGAATGCTTCTTGCTTTCTGGAGGTGTTTTGGGGTACATTATAAGGAAAAAGATGATTGCTGATGTTGCACCATCCATCTTGCTGTTGGGGAAGCAACCTTTGGAGTGAACCATCTTCTGGAAAATGGCCAGGAATTGTCTTTGAGCAGTCCCTCCAAAGCCAGCTGTCAGTTGAATGATGTGGAAGAGGAGGGTCTGCTTCTCCAGCTCTGATTCAGCAGCACTGCAATACCCTCCTTACTGACAGTGCTCAGCCCCAGGCAGTGTTTCACCACAGCCTGAGCCAGAGCTGCTCCCCAGTAGTGAGTCCCTTTGGAGCACTGGTGCAGTGAGGAACCAAATCCCCCACACTCTGGTGTGTTGGTTTGGTTCACAGAGCAGTTGTCCATGTGCAAACAAGAGTTTTACAGAAAGAAACCCCAGTGGAAGATTTGCTCTGCACCTTCTGGCATGAATTTCCCCAGCCCCTGAAATCCAAGCCTTTGAATGCAATTTGTGTTAGCTGAAGTTGTCTGTGTTTCATGGTAAATCACATCCTATTATTTTGAGTTTAGAATCCACTGTGCTTTGTTGCTCACACCAAAAGCTCTTCCAGTGATGCTTTAAGAATGAACAGAGGGAAGGGATGGTGGCAATCATGAGAGCTTAGCTGTAGAAATTGTTTCCTGTTTTATCTCATAGAAATGGTTGGGGAATCCCAAGAAGCAAAAGGCATTCCTGGCCCAGCCCAGATTAATGTCACAGGATTCAAATGACCCCCTTCCTTTAGATTTGTTTGTAGATTCCTCGAGCCATAATAGTAACTGTGCCTGTAGTTGTATAACAGCTTTATAAACTCCATAAAGCTCCACTGAAATAATTAGTGTGGATCACTACTGGGTAAAAACACTTTATCAATTTATCTATATTTGGAAGCTTCCAAGCAGCCTTTGCCTTCTTATTTTCCCAGGACAACCCACTTTTGTGAAACCTGCTTTAGAGTCTCTGAATTTTAGGCCAGAATCAGAAAGGAATATATACAGAACAACTTCCATTTGGATTGCATTTCAGCAGGCATTTTGCCTTTGTAAGGTTAATCTGACCTGGGCAGCTCCAGCAGGCTAAAATGTTTCATAAAAGGATATTAATCAACCTATCTCCATTTTTGAGATTAGAAACCAACTTATCCCATCCTTCTTCACTGTACAGCTTAATTCTTTATCTGTTATATCTGAACAGCTCTTATTTACATCAGCATAAATTGAGAATGATGCACATTAAGCTAATGTAGTTTCAATTACATGACAGTGGTTCAAAGCAGGGAGACTGAGATGTATTGGGGATTCACATGATGTTTTTAAATCACCTTAAGTTTGATTTCTTAAGGTTAGCAATTTGAATCTCCTTTTTAAAAAGCATTTTGGTATTAATTTTTGTCTCCTTTTTCAATGTGATTCTCTTAGCTATTAATCAAAGCCTTTGAACTGTTCATGTAAACACTTAAGGCCAAATCTTTCCCCAGTGCATTTTTTTCCTAACCAGTTCCCATGGAATGGTCCATGTATTCTGTGCATCACTAACGGGAGTGGAGCACTAACAGGTCCATACATTTCCATGCCTTCTGTTAATATGTATGGGAAATTGTTTTTCTTGCTCTGGCCATATGAAAAGAATAGACAAAGCTCTTGTTATGCAGTGCTGTTCTCAAGGCCTGTCCCACTGCAGACTTTGGCTTGCCTGCCTATGCTTTGTCCATTTTTCTCCTCATAGCTTCTAAGGGGTGCAGTATTTGGGGTGTGCATGCTTAGGTACAGAGGGTACTTGGAGGTGTACCTTCCTCAGTCTTTCCTTTCTCTTTCCCTTGACTTCTGGTGGACCTGTGATCAGCTGAAGTAAAAACAACCAACTGGATGGCTACAAAATTCCCTGATTGCCAGCAATGACTCTGTTGTACCAGCCCCATTCCTGCTGAGGAGTATCTTTTCCCTCCACAGAGAGATGAGGAGACCAGGAAGGATGTGCAGCCTTGCACCCCATTAGCCAAGATCACATGGAAAGCCTCTGGAGATGTTTTCATGGCATGACTTGACAAAGCTGTGAGTGGCCAGCTCTAGCTCTGGTGGTAGTGCTTCAGTTGTTGGGCTGGGCTAGAGACCACCAAAATTCCCTTCCAACTGATGTTTCTATGAATTTATGACATTTGTTTTGTTGGAAAACCAAACAGACTGGTAACCAAAGTTGCAAATAAATAAATAAAAAGTACAGATGAGCTACAGTGTAAAGTTAAACAGAATCACATAGGGAAAAAAATTAGATGAGGAAATGTCCAGATGTTTTGCAATAAATTCTAATGACAAATTTAAGCAAAAAAGAAAACGACCAAAGACAGGCCTTTGAGCATCTTAAGGGAAATAAGTTATTTATTGAAGTTATTGTTGAAGTTAATGGGACTCTACAGCAAGAAGATTTCAGCAGCATCTGTTGAAAGCTTCAGTGACAGACATGGTAACAAACAATAGCAGAGAGGTGAAGGAGAAACAGAAATGTGTTACAGCTGGGGCAGATGGAGGATGAAATGGGTAAAACATAATGAAAGGTCATAAAGCTTATTTATTTCTAGCTGTCCTCCAAAGTTGATGTCTCACCTTCAAAGACCCATATTTTTGAAGACAAATCCTTCTGTCTAAGGAGTCCTTGACACATTCCCATACAAGTGATATAGAGGGAGATGCCCATTGCTGGGCCCTGCACATACTCCAGAGATCAGCTCCAGGGAGATGCCATCCTGCTCTGCAGCACAGAGTGGTGACCTGAAGGGCAGGCTGGCTGTGCTGCCAGTGTCTAACACCCTGTGAGGCAATGCCTGTGGTCACTGGTTTTCTTCCAAGGACAGAGAACAATTTTCCTGAGACCTATAGCCAGGAAGTGTGGAGCAACAGTTTCGGGCAAGGGAGGGAGAGAGCATGGCTCTTCCTCTTCCACTTGAGGGTGGAGGGTGGAGTAATTCAGATGCATTCTTGATGTTATTTTGGACTCTGAGAAAGCCTGGTTTCTCTTCTCTTCCTGTTCTATTTATTTACTAATTTTTGGTTGCCACATAGGAACCCTGGGGAGGGCAGGCTTCTTTCAGCCCAACCTTGGTAGCTGTTGAGTGAAAATTATGTAAATCCTGAGAGCGTTTTCTGTGTGACAGAAGCTGTTCAACAATGATCTTCCTCTGGTATGACAAGGATTCATTAAATGTAACTGCTTGTGGTCCAAGAAGGGCAAAACAACAGGTGGAGGCGCTTCAAAAAGCAGCTGGAATGCGGCAGCCGATGTCACCCAAGCCTCATTTGCTCCAATAATGAGAGGCACAGTGATACAAAACCAACATGGCATTTACAGTTATGGCATGATAAATGCTCTCCTGTGCTTAACAGCGGATCACATAGTTTTTATTCCTGTACATGTAGATTAAAATAATTTGATATGAGCCCTTTCTTTGGCTCACCCCAGTAATGGCCAGGAAGTCTTTGTAATTTGGTCAAGTGCACAAGTGAAGCGGCTGTCAGGCAAAGCCCCTGGGGTGGCTGTCATTTGCTCAGCTGCCCACTGTGATGCAGTGATTTGGTGTAGCCATGGACACGGTGTGGCAGGACAGGAGCCGTGGGCGCCGCGGGGAGCACGGAACTTTGCGGTTTCTTTCAGCAGCGAGACAATCTCCTCCTGGCCAGCTGGCAAGGGTAGGAAACCAGATGATATTCATGTCCTGCAATGGCCAAGGGCAGGTGCATCGCTTCCAGGATATGGTCTTGATTATTTCATTGGAAGAAAAGCAAAATGAACGTTATCCAGAGGCTGGTGTCCAGGAGAGGGGAGCAATACCTGAGTAGCTGTCCTGTAATGTGACCTCCAAAGCAAATGCTTGGAGTTGGCAGTGTGTGCCATCTATGACTTACAACTTTCCTGAGATTATTTTGATGAGGAACTTGTGTCTAGTGACTTGTTCCGTGAAAAAAACACTTTGGAAAAGCAGGTGGTTTCAAAGTTGACACAGACTTTGGAAGGCAAAGGCGTTTGACCTTCATGGAGGAGCAAGAAGATGATTATATCATAGAGATGTTGATTATATCATTGTGACTTAAGTCAATTTAGTTCAGTGTCTGGCTGAGTCTGAAACCAGGCATACATTAAATATTGACCTTGGTGAAAATTACCTCTTCTGGTGAAGGTACAAGGGGACTCACTGTTTCAGAGCCCCAAAATGCTGGCATTTGCATTTGTTCTGCTTGAGCTTGCTACAGTGGCAAGTACCTTTGCAAGGGAGAAGAGCAGTACAAAAGGAATAAGACCCCCACAGCAGGTATTGTGTGCAGCCCTGCCTGGGGAGTGCTGTAACAGCTGGCTGAAGAAGTAAGGATTTCAGTCTCCTGCAGTTAAAAAAGCACTGTTTAAAAATAATTAACTTCCCTGTCTCGAGCTAAAGTAGCTGATTTGTCAGACTAATACACAAACTCTTCCAGTGCCAGTGGGCCCATTTACCCCAATATTTATTGCATCTAAGCTTTCAGGACACTCTGATCATAACCACAAATGGAATAAAGGGCAATAAGTCTGTGCTCAGAGCTGGGGAAAAAGCAAGCAAGCGCAAAATATCTGTGGTTTGACAGAGCAAAGGACAGTCTTTGTTTTGGGATATTCAAGTTGAGCATATTGATTTCTGAAACAATTAACACATGGTTCTTCAGGATCCATTTACTCTTCCTACCAATATATGTTCAGGCAATGACAATCCAAAATCAGAACTGCTCTGGCTTTTACTGTAGTGAAGATTTTAGAGAGAATAAAAATTATCATACCAATTTCAGACGGCATAGCTGAATTAATAAGCACCATATAAAAAGTGAATTTATCACTTTTAGAATGAGAGCTGAAATGAAAGGAAAATGTGTTGAGCTAAAGTGTAAAGGTGAGATATGGCCAATGAGCACAACTGGTATTTGAAGCTAATTGTTCCACTGCTTTGAACAGACCTGAGTGAGAATATCAATTAGAATAATTTTATCCTTGAAACATGAAATTTTCTTCACCATGGTCCAGGCTTGGAATCCCAAGAAAACAGGACAATGAAAGATATAAGTTTGGGGTGACATATAGTTGTGATTATGGAATCAGTCTTCTATAATAATATTGAAAAATGTATTTTATATAAGTTAACAGTAATATTGTGTTCCATTTACCAGGCCTTATTGAAAATTCACTAAAGTAAGCTGCATTCTTTGTCTTAATGGACCATCTTAAATGTTTTGTGTAGAATAATGTGAAGTTTATATGGCAAGAAGAACAAAGAAAAGAAATGTTAAGGTGTTAGTTTCTTAAAGAGCGTCTCTGTTTTCAGGTTTCTCTAGCACACTATGGTGCAAATAAAATTGCAGATGTCATTTAGACAGAAAAGGAGATCTGACATCTCTGAATGCTCTATACCCAGAAAACAACTTGTACAACCAATAGGTTGCACTCTTTGAAACTATATTTATAGGCACTTTTTCCTGTGGCATGGGAGAAAGCAGACTGTGAAGGTGCAAGGTCATCCTCCTCCTGTTTCTTGTGTACGTTGGCAGTCATCTTCCAGCACAGAGATTTGAAGATTCAGCTGGGTCATGCCCTCCAAACAAACTGGGATTCAGGCTCCTTTCAGTCCTCAGCTTTTTTTTTCACATAGGCAGTCATTACTCCAGTGGAGGAAGATACATAGGAGCAAATCCCCTTATTTTTCATGGCTTTTTTCCTTTCACCAGCTATAGGCTGTGAGTAACCAAGTATAGGAATAAAGAAAAGGAAGGGAGAGGGGTTAGGGAAGGAGGAGAAATAGCACAGTGAGTCACCCTGTCCACTATCTGCCTGAAGATTTATATGGTCCCTTCTTAAATATAGAAATGATTTCATTCAATTATTAACTCTTGCAATCTAAACACTGGCTATGAGGGGGGCTTCTGGATGCTGATTCATAGTGATGGCTCTCTAAGGGAAAACTGGAGCAATCATGTATAATCTCTGCCATAAGTCTTGACTAAAGCAGAAGATGTGTATGTAGAAATGCTTTTATTCAGTGCCTGTCACTTCTGTGTCTGTTAAGCTGTCAGAAACACTAATGACAACTGATGGGTGTTCTTCCACAGAGGTTGTCTTGTGGGCTCCAGATCCTACTCAAGTGATGGGTTTCAAAGGATAACAAGACTTTCCTTTAACCTGTGGAAGCTTTGTGCCACCCACATAAAGCAATGGGAGTTTAATATTCCATGTTTGGAAGTTCACCCATGCCAACTGCTCCTGGTAGGTCACCTTACTCAGACTGCTGATGCTTTCAAATGGTGTCTCACCTGGGCAGAGGGGCAACAACCCCATCCTGAAATCAGATAGAGACACAACCCAAAGGTATTGACCACCAGGTTTTTGTGTGGACCTGTGGGATTAGCTCATCTCAGTGAGCTGGTAAGCAGAAGCACATCCTTGTTGGATCCTTGCAAGGATGCACACTGGGAAAAGTTTCATTAGAGGTGTTGAGAATGCAACTGTGTCAGCAAGGTGATGTAAGGAAGTCAGCGAGGCTTTGCTTTTAGTGGTTTCTGCTGCTCAGAGAAGGCAGAAAAAAAGAGAGAGAAGTTTGGATAAAAACAGTTTGAGGGCTGCATTGGAAGACTGAGGATGGGAAAAGGTGCTGGGAAAGGCATTGCCATCTTCTGAGCAAATGAATGCAGAGACAAGAATTTGGACCAATAGGTTCATTAAAGAAGAAACTCAAATATCTGAGCTGCCCTAAATTTCCATGGGAAGAGTTTTGAAACTGCAGGAAATTTCCCTATTAATTTTGGGCTCTGAGAGTCAGGTGGGAGGCAATAGTGGAAAATATTTTATTTCATCTGCAGAAAACAGATGACTTGGCATCTATCTTGTAACTGTGATGGTAAAGGCAGATATTCAGTGTTCTCCTTCCAGACTGGTCAAGTTTTTGTTTTCAGGGGTCCTTAGATACTAAAATAAGAAATCAAACAATGCATCCTTCACTCAGAAGCATTGTGGAAAAATATGGTTGCACTTTGAACAATGTGTGTTACTCTCTTCCTTTTTACTTTGTGCAGGCCAGTGATCCATGTTTCATCTGGGTTTTCAGGAATTATAAGCATTTGTTTCTTCTTGCTTGCAAAGCTTCACTGACAAGTGCAACTTCTTCATTTCATAGTGAACCTGTTTCATATTTCCAGGATCAACTTTTCCATTGATTTTCAGGAGATAAAATGCCATGAAGATGGAGGAGGGAGTATTAGCTCTGGTTCCCCTTAAACAAGAGCTTGTGAGTTTCTACCATGCCAAGTTAATCCAGGCTCCTTTATCCATAATCTCCTTTGATTGTTTCACTCCTTTTCCTGGCTGCTTACCTGCCTCATGTTCACTGAGGTTTTCTTGCCATCAGGGACTGTGATTGAAAATTGGAAAGCTGTTTGGCCATCAGGATCTATCGATACAATTTGTTCCTGGGAGGAGATGAGAGCCCAAAACCTCCTGGAAGATGAAGTGGTGCAGCAGTTGTGGTCAACCTGCCACTGACTCCAGGCTGATGGGGCTGTGAAGCAGACACTTTGCTTTCTCCCTCTAATGCTGTTCTCCTTAAAGGGGGGAAAGCCTCACTGGGAGACAAGGGAGAAGAAAGACTGAATGGGAAGAGTCACAGGCAGAAATGCAGAGATTGCAGATGAATGCCCAGAACAAGCTGCAACACACAAGAGTGCACTCAGCCAAAGAGTGGAGGGAGTGGAGGCAAGGACACCATGCTCCAGAAGGAAGCCTTTAAATCTTTTGTTCCCCAAACACAGCCAAAATAAGTGAGAGAATGTTGGAGTGTATTTACCTTCTTAGTTATTTCAGGGACAAGCCTGAATCTACTCTTGCCTGCAAAAGTATCAGAATCTCTTTCTCAAAAGCCATTCTGAGTGAGTGTATGAGAGAACAGGCTGTGTTGGCATTCATGCTATTACTTACTGAGATGCAGATTTGTGCAGTGAGGCAATTATGCATTGATTCGATTGCCCAGCAGTGTGAAGCATGTGAGCATTCCCTCACTTAACCACTGGCATTGAATTACCAGGTATGCCTCGGACAGCAACTATAGAAAACCACTGTCATTTGCACTGCAACCGCCTGTTGTAAAAGAGTATTCTTAGGCAGGGAGGTGAAGCCAAAAGTAATCTGATCTTTGCAAGCATCTATTTTGGACAATTATTGCTGATTAAATTTATTAATAACCACTTGGGAGCATACAGCTCACACGAATTTACCTTCTGTGGGAAGGAGCCCTTTGGCAAATCTGTGTCTCAACTTGGAACAGGAAAATGAAAATTATACAAATTTGGATACCATTCATCTCTTAGGATTCACAAAGAGTTTGCAACACACCATGGAAACACCGGGGCTATTTTTTTTTAGCAAGGGAGGCAGCGAAAACAGTTTCAACTTGGAAGGTTCACACCCAGCACTTGATTTTTAGAACATGTTGTAGTTGTACACAAGGAGAAGCTGAAGACAGAAGCTGACCCTGAAAAGGGTAACTGTGAACTGTGAATGATCAGTGCAGTCTGATTCATCTACAGCATTTACGTCTATCTATGGAAAGATCTAAGGACATCAAGCATGACATTCACCCAATAATGCCAATTATTTGTTGACTGGATTTGTCATCGTCATTACTAGAGATACACTAGAAAAGCAATGTCCTAGATGAGATCAAGGTTTCCTTATCAAGATGAAACACATACCACTGGCTTGCCCAAGGTAAACTGGAACAGATTAACGTATGCTTTGCAAAGTGCAATCATATTTTTCTACAGTCTTGGTACAAATGCACTGTAAATTCTTGCCTGCATGGACAGGTTTGGTTCTAGTTAAATGTGCATGCTGGTCATGATCAGATATGTGTGTGTGTCCTTTGCAGGGAAACAAGAAATTGGATATCCCATACTCCAGACTGGTTTATCTGAGTGCTTAGGCAAGGTGAACAGGGGCACTTTGATTACCTCATCCTCTTAAGAAAAAAGCTGACCCACAGAGAAATCACAGGGATGTGTGTTTGGAGCCCAGCCTCAGGCAGTCCTGCTTCTGCCATCTGGAGCTGGCACCAGGACTTCCAGCCTTTCCTCAGCCCCCACAGCCTGGCTAGTACCCAGAGCTGCCCCCTGCACTTCTCTTCACCGCGCTGTAACATGTGGGGACAAAGAGGGATTTCAACTTTATTTTGAGAGTGGATTGGACCAGAGATATATGTTCCCATCTGTATTAGTTGTGTCCTGTGACGTGGTGAGGCACTGCCACAGATTGCCCAGAGAAGTTGTGGATGCCCCATCCCTGGAAGTGTTCAAGGCTGGGTTGGATGGGGCCCTGAGACATCTGATCCAGTGTTAGGTGTCCTTGCCCATGGCAGGGGTTGGAACTGGATGAACTTTAAGGCCCCTTCCAAGTCAAGTCACTCTATGATTCTGGGATACATTCCTATGATTCTATGTAGAGAAACATTTTAAAATTAATTGGTGGAAAATTCATAAAAGATAAACTGGTGAATTAAGGGCCCAAATTGCTCTTCCCCTGCACAGGTGCAATTCCCAGTGTGTGGAGGGGAGGATGTGAAGGACTTGAAGGCTAGTTTTATAAGAGGGGCAGGGCATGTCCCACCTGCCCTGGTTGAGCTCACACTTGGAGCTGTGCCCCTCCTGATCACTTTTCTTCTGCTTGATGCCATCAGCCTGAGTGTTCCCCCTGAGGAAGGCAATACATTTTGTGGCACACTATGGAAAGTGAAACTTGCTCCCTGCAGGCAATCCTGTGCTGTAAAGGAGAGAGAGAACTCCTCTTAAAAGTTTTTCCTGCCCTGCAGTAAATGGTTCACAGTCAGTTTCCACACTGAAGGCCTTGCTCATCTGGCAGAGCCATCCCTGATGTTACCAAGCATGAAGTTATTCCCTGTATGCATGTACCTGCTTAGCATGTCCCCTTATTTATTACCTGTTAGGGTAAGCTAATCAAATCACAAGGACACTACTATGGGAGCAGCAGCCATCATGAAGTAGGCTGTGTGCCCTTGGTCCTGCAACCAAGTTCAAGTTAACCAGGAGCTCGGGCTGAGCTGTGTATTTTGTCTTTGTGTGACTGGCTTGACTGCCTGATAACCAAGTGCTGCTTTCTGTGTGCTGCACATCTCAGGGCTGCTGGGGATGCAGAGAGGACAGACAGACTTTTCATCACTGAGTGCCAGCCTAGGTGTCCCTGTGGAGCCCTGTTCTTGTGCTTTCTTTTTATTAACCTCACAGTCTATATGATCTTCTGAAGTAAAGACTAGGTCATTTGTTTGCTTGCTTGATCTTTCTGTGGACAAGAAATACTGTTCTCCTTCATCAAATCTGAGAAACAAGCAGCTTCTCCTGCTCCCTCAAAACCCTGAAATCCTGAATTCCCTCCTTTCAAACCAGATGGAGAAAGAACTGCCTCAGCATTTAGAAGTAGTTTGAATGGAGATTCCATTTTGCCTCTTTAAAGACATGGAAGAATCTCTGAATCAGGACTGGAATGAGGCCTGTTTCTCCAGTGTGACTGAAGATTAGGTCCAGAATTTTGTCCCATGATTTAGTCTGTCCCTCTAGGGTGACATCAGCCTGGTAAGTGCAGGTGTACTTTTTTTGTCCTGTGAAGGAAATAGGAATAGCTGCTTTGTATTATATGGAAAAGGACAGTGTTATGTTGCTTAGATCCCACTGATTTGCAGAGAAATCATACATTTGATGCAGGGAAGCCTGTGTAACTTGTCCCTCTCACACACTTGAACCCAGGTGGCTGAGATGAAGCCTATGAAGATGTAGACAGTAAAAGATTTGTTAAAGTATCACATGGCAAGTATGTATTATGTGTCTGGCTGTTGTGCTGGTGAGGGAGCCAGCAGATGAAGTCCTGAGGGATCAGTTACTGTGTGTGTAACCCTTCTGCCAAGGCATGACTGGCAGCAACAGCAGCCACAGTCAAGTTTCGCCCTTTTTGAAGACCCTGAGCTCAGTGATCTGTTTTTCCTGGCAGAAACAATTGCCTGAAGAAGCAGAATTTTGTCAAGGCAGGGGAAACAGGAGAGTGTCCAAATAAATAACACCTTTTTCCTTTTTCCTAAAGAATGTCTAAATTAAATACTTGAAACAAAGTTTCCTTAAAATCTAAATAAAGATTTTCCTAAAAATCTTTAAAATTTGGAACAAGGCCCCCCTCATTCTCTTTCCCTTGCCTCTACAGACTATTACTGCTGTACCCTTAATCTGGAGATATTTGGGAACCTATTCCTCACTGTGTGGCACCTGGGGCCACGGTTTAGTAGTGGACTTGACAGTGCTTGGTTAACAGTGATTCAAGGATCTTAAAGATGCTGTCCAATCTCAATGATTCTATGGTGGGGCATAGAATTTGCCCTGTGGTGAAAGTAGCTGTAAACTTTCTGTAGCAGGAGGCAGATGCAGAGTCCCCTAAGCAGAAAGATTCACAGAAGGGTACCAGAAACAAACCCAAAGACTTTGCCTTCTAGGATGAAGGCTTTGCTAGGTTTTAATCTGGGGTGGGCCTTGAAAGAGAGAGAAAAGAGTGAGCACAGAAACATCAGGAAAAGTAGCAGAAGCAACTATGAAATACTGATGCAAAAAAAACCAAAGAAAAACGCTAAAAGTAGCTTTTGGCAACAGATTCTTTCTGGTGCATGAGGAAGCAGGACACTGCATATTGTCTCCAAGTTCTTCAAGGTTTTACTCCTTTCAGTTTCTCGTTGTACATGGGATGACTTGAGTGTTTGCATGCAGCTGGTTAATGTGCTCTCCTGATGTTAAGGGACCAAAATGAGAAGGGAGCCAGATGTTGGGAATCAGAGGGAGGATGTTTGGGCTCAGCTGAGCTGAGCTAATTCTGAAGGGAAAGCATGGTTGGAAATTGAGGGGAGAAAGGTACAGGGGCTGGGAAGAAACAGGAAGATGGAAGACTGTGAGTAGAAGGTGTGGGGCTGGCTTCTGGGGGCTTGTCCCCTCCCAGGAGCAAGCACAACTGGCTCTACCACCTCCACTGGTGGGCTGAGGCAGGCTCAGCATCAGCAGCAGGCACGGAGTCAGGCCCTGGTTTCTGTTCTATTTGGGGCACTGCTCATTTGGGAGTTCTAGGGGCAAGCAGTTCTTTAATCCATACATTCTATTGCTGTCCTTTTTCATCCTTCAGAGATCAGGAGAAATGTAGTCTGGGCAGAGAGCTCACCTAGAATCAGCCCTGTGCATGACTGTGCTGCACGAGCTGCCCGCACCAGGTACTCACTGGGCAATACCTCCTGCCTGCATGAGATAAAGTTTGGTGGCAGTGCTGCAGCAGGGTCAGGGATGGAACCCTGCAGGCATTCAACATCCTGGAAGCTTGATGAATGCTGAAGGGAACACTGAGGTGCTTTAACTCACTGCCATTTTCACTTCTCATGCATCTAATGTGTGGAAGCACGCCGTGAATGCACAAAGAGGAATATTTAATAGCGATGATGTAATACCGTGGCGCTGGCTCGGTGCTCTCTGGCGTTATTCAACACATCTTTCTCAGCAGAATGATGGTAGTGAAATGAGATTTTACTAAAAGAGAGCAGCTCAGTGTATCGTTAAACATTCAGAGCAACGTCTCCATTTCCTTTCTAATGCTGAGGTGCTGAAAACACATCCCATCTCAAAAGTGAATGTTTAACTACAAAAACTACAAATGCAATTTGTGAGAAAATAATTATTTTTTCTTTTTATTTTTTTTTATTTTTTTTAATTTTTTTTGTCTTTGAAATCTGCTGAAAGCACATATATTAGCAGAGCAGCCTTTCTTTCAGGATTTCAATTTTCTTTTTCTTTCAAGAGAGCTGCATAAGAAAGTTGTTTGAGTGATTTCTCCCCAGCTATTCTGTTGAGCGATTCTTAATTACCCTCAGCATTTGAAAGGTGAATGGTACTCTTATATAATCAACATTAATAATTCAGCTTAGTCCAAGAAAGCTTATTGCAGCTAGTGCTTTGATGCCAGAAAACCTTTACTAAAGCATTCTTTCTCAATTTAATTCATAAGCTCTTCATAAAGCCAGTCCAGCTAAAGTATTTTAACCTGACTCCTACAGTTAAAAATGTAGCTGAAATTATTTCAGGTGGGCTGTGGTTAATAGGTATTGTAAATTTTAGTAGAAATGTACTTTTTCACTCTGTTTATGAATCTCAAGATAGTTGTCCTTGGAAGAACAGAAATCATATGTATGGAAACACACTTTTCCTTCCTCTTTTTCTGTGTGCATTTCTTTTTTTTTCCTAGCTGCCCTCTCTGGTGGAAATGCTGCCATCTGACGTGATTGGCATAAACAGAGGTGAACAGGGAGGGTATTCTTTATACCAGGAGCATGAAAGGTCAAGCAAGATTTCCAGGGTAACTTCCCATCACACTGAGCCATCCCAACACCCTATTACAGAGCCAGCACAGTTACTGGGAGATAATGATCTCGTGCTCTTTTATTAAGGTAATAGTGGAAAGAACACACTGACTGGTCCTATCAAAATTGCAATGTAGAGAAACTCCAGAGAAAGAGAAATAATTTTCTAGCCTCCACCATTCTATGATAGACAAGGCTCTCCATAGGAGTGAGTTTTATCAGGTCTGATGGTGCCATGCCAACAGAAGTGTTGATGTTTACCTCAGCATGGCCCATGACACCAGGGAACTTCTAAAAGCAGTTATTTCTTTATCACCACTGTCCTTTCTAAGAGCAGTTACTGGAGGAGGATGAATGGATTGCTGTTAATAATATGCCCAAATTTTCATGTGTTTTTTTAATTTACTTCCTTCCACACTTGCTAATTTCAGAGGGATGAAGGTGGGTATCTGTATTCTGGTGATGTGGCAGGAAGAAGTTGGAGGTACAAAAGGAGGTTGGCAAGCTGGAGTCCTTAGAGGTCCAACTGCCCATTTCCTGCAGGGACCATATGTCAAGGATACCTGTTAGGATTCTCACTGGTGAGAGAAAGAAAAAGAGCTTTCTTTTTCCATTCAATCCTTTATAGTTAGTACCAAGATTTTCAAAAGCTGGGAGAGTCGAGGGAGATATTTGCTGTTTGAGCACCTGCAAAAATAGTCACTCTAAAATATACAACAACAACAACAAAAAAGGAACATTTCTGAAAGGAAAACAAAAGGTTTTCCTCTGCCTGAAATGCCTAATCCTGCAAATGTATTTTGTGGGAGTACCATAATTCCTTAGAGTTATCATAAAGTTCAGCTGTTGGAAGCAGTTTTACCTTATCTGTGGAAAATGATAGCTCTGCTGAACATTTCTTCACCCTCTCCATTTCAGGACTCTAAATAACATATTCACTCATGGCTGTTGAGAGAAGTAATTCTTATAGGCAGAAACACCCTCTTTGCATTTCTCAGCCTTTCCATCTCTCAGACTGAGACAGTATTTGCAAACCCTGTAGATGCATTGGAAAGATCACTGGGTTGTAAAGTGCTGTGATACATCAGGATGTGAGATGCTGCAAAAGAAGAAAATACTTTGATTTTTCTTCTTGTGTTCTGTAATATGCCCATGGGTGTTCCTGCTTCAGTGTTATCTTGATTCTGGGAATCTTGTCACTGCTTAAAAAAAAAGTAGTGTTTTTTTCAGACTTTATCACTTACCTGCCTTCAAAAATTTGTGATTGCACATTTTGGGTTTGAAATGCATATGACTGGCATTGAGGAAATGGTAGTTTTGTAATAATACATGAAAATGATCCTTGCCATTAACACAGAGGTAGCACACAGCGTCCTGGTGAAGACAGCAGACAGTTGGCACTTGGGTTTCCAGCTGAAGTAAACCCACATAGCACAGACCAGGTGCTCCCAGAATCTATGGGGACCCAACTTCCACAGCCCAGTTAACACCACGTGTTTGGAGTTCCCATCTCCTCCCTGCACTGTGCTCTCTACTGCTGTGTTTAACTCTTTGCCAGGTTTTAAAATGGATCATTTGACAGCTGAGCCATTTACTTCAGTCGCCCAGAAATGGCTGTTTGTGTTGTCCCCAGTGAGGTGGAAACCATTTGAGAGAAGGCTGGAGCTCACTGGTGGCAGGCAGAGAATTTCTGACTTAGCCAGGGTGGCATGGTCTTGTACACCTTTTCATAGTGGGTGACCAAAGTACTTTTTTCTGCTCCAATCAGGTGGCAGGGGCTCGAGCTGGGGTCTCACAGATGTCAGGGCAGCATTCCATGCAGCAGTGTTGGGACGCACTGGGTATTACCCAGTTTAGCCATGCTTTTCTTTTTACTGCAACATTTGTTATGAAGTTTTTGAGAGTTCATTAGCTGTGCTGTAGTGGCCTAGGTATTAAATATTACTGTGATTTTTTGGCTTTTAAAAGAGTCTAGAAAAATGTTTATTATAGGCTGTGTAATGGTGTTCATTTCATATTCATCTATTCAGCATTATGCTTCATTAGCTGCAGGCTTCTTGGATGACGACATGTAATCAATCAATCATGTACCATTTGTGGTTATTCTGCTCATAAAGCCAGATTTATTTGTTTTGGTATCCAGACTGGAATGTATTTTCCTTGTGCTTTTCCAGTGCTGAGCTGTAGATAAGACCAGTTGTTAGTCTCTGAGAGATCTGTCTTCTCAGGAAACTGTGCGAAGAAAACAAACTGCCTCCTTAATTAGAAGGCTGTGGCTGCTCCTGATTTTGAATGACTACATGTCCTCTTTTTCTCACATTAATACATTATTACTCACATGAGAAGTCAGATTATTTTCAGTGGGAATTCCTACTTAGTGCTGTGTGGGTGGACCCAGCAGGAAACCCTGTGGTTGTTGCTGGTTATCTTTGCAAAGTAGTCTTGATGGAGGCCCTGCGGCCTTCAGGAAAGGATGAAGTTCCATTTGGAGCTCTGGCTATGGTATTGGGGAAGCCTTGGGAACCCCACATCCAGTGTGCATTTGGAGGGATGGCACTGTAAGCCCTTTTTTAAAGATGAAATATTAGTCATTCCTTATGGCTATGTCTTGTGAATAATTTATAAATATTAGGGCTGCTGGGGAAAAAAAGAAGTGTGGCATAGAGTTCAGGATAAGAGAAGGAGGAATGGTAAGGTCACACAGAGTAAAGATGTAAGTTAGGAAAATTGCTATTACTCCAAGAAATCCCTCTGAGCCATAAAATACAAAAGTTTTTTACCTACTCCTTCTCACGGTGAATTTATTTCCCTGGACACATGACATTTTTTAGGGTTGGAAAATCTGAGTGCAGATCAGGAAGGAAGCTGTTGGAGTTCCCTGCAACAGGCAGAACCAAAGGTAATTGTTTGCTCTGCATGAGCATGAGCTAATCCAGAGCCTGTGCCTCATTTCAGCCCTTACTGGCCAAGAGCAGCTGTGGATAGACAGAAAATGATACAGTGCTGCAGCCAGGGCTTGGGCTATACGGGCAGTTCATCATCAGCTCAGAGAGAGCTGCTCTTCTTCTGCCATGGAGCTGCATTCTTAGTGCTGCTTTTTGCAATCTTGTGACTTTCTCTTTGTGCTGAATAACAATTAATTATTTTGTTAAATCTCTGTGGGGATACATAGACTCCTCACTGCTCAAGAGTCATATGATGTTGAGCAAAAAGCCAACAGTTTTGCTGCTGGAAGATGGGGCTGTGAAATACAGCATTATCATCTGAAGCAAATTGTCCCTCTGGTTTTCTATTTATGTACATGCACACATGACCACTTTTGACTTAGAAGTGTAGTTGAAAAGAGAAATCCAGTTACTATTATTTGAATTTCAGTCATGCCTACAGGAAGAGAGCAAGAAGAGTCCCTTAAGGATAAACGTGGTAGCAGTCACTACCTAAAAAGTAAAATTGAAGTAATGGTCAAGTTGAGTGGGGACAAGTGGGAGATAGAGTTGTTTAAGGTGAGAGGGGAGAGGTAAAATAAGCAAGGTCTCCAGAGTTCTGCCTGGCAGGAGATCTGCTAGGCCATCATGCCTTCCTACGATGTGGTTCACCTGTTCTGCAGCCAGTCCATGGGATCTCTTAAACTGTGAAGGTCAGCTTCTGCACCAGATCAGGCAGCAGGGACTCGAGCTGGGGTCTCACAGATGTCAGGGCAGCATTCCATGCAGCAGTGTTGGGACACACTGGGTATTACCCAGTTTAGCCATGCTTTAGCCCTGTGGTACATTCATACCATGCTGGTTAGCATGATACAGGAATATTTCAGATATGTGGGGGAGAAAGGGGAGCAACACATGGGGACATGACACGGGATGTTGCTTTCCACTTTGATCCAGCATCCCTGTTTCTTTCATTTTTGCTCTGGTATGGTATTTACACCTCTGGGTGGGTGGAAATGGCAGCTTCATGTCTTGATCAGCAGCTTAATTCTGATGGTTTTGAATAGTCATTGGTGTGCACAGTGATAGACAGGTGTAAAATCATCCTAACAGTCATCCATTGGCCGTCTGGAGAAGAGAAATGCTCCATTTTATCCATAGTTGTCTTAGTTTACAGAGAAACTGTGTGGTTCAAAGAGTAACCATTGCTCCATCTGATCAAGCAACTGGAAAATGTCCCTAGTAGCAGCATGGGCTTGGTCAGGAGACTGGAAGATATAAGATCTACTGCGTAAAGACACCTGTGTGTTACACAGACACACTGACACACCATTTCCCCCAGCTTTTGACCAACTCTATTGATAGGAGCTGACTACAAGTGAATGGGACAAAGTTTTTGTCTCTCCCTGTGTGTGTTTTGCTCAGCTCCACTGGAAAAGCTTCTATGAGCTATTTGCTGCTAATCATTCTCAAGCAACGAAGGAATGAAGAAGAAGCTTCCTAGAATGATTTAGTGTTCGTCACGCATAATAAATGAATAGAGTTATTCACGGGCAGTCACACATCTCTGGCTAATCCTCTTGAAGGTCACTCGTACCAGTCACCAGCCTCTCGTCACAGCTACTGCAGTGGAGAGCAATGTGTTGAGGATTGGGAACTGTTTAAAAAAGTGGGATCATGTCTGTCCACTGCTTTGGGTTTGTTCTTCACTCTGATTGCTACAGCTCACATCATCAAGCACCAGCAAAGGGAAGACCAGAAACAGATGAAAATGCAGTAACGCTGTTTGAATTATTAAATCCTCTCAGCCCAGAAGGAGAGAGCCATCAGTGTTAGGACTTCTCTAGGGAAGCCAAAGCAGAACAATTTGTTCTGGGATGTCCTCTCAAGCCCAGATATTACACTAACCAGGTTGCAGGGCATCTGCAACAACTTCCTCTTGGTGCAAAACCATCTGACTGGAGGAGAACTGGATTGCAACATATTATTAGCAGTTTTATTATGTGCTACTTCGAGTTCTTTAAAAAATCCCCTGATTTGAATTTTGTGTTGTAATTTCCTTCCTCAGTTCCTGAGTCACACAACAGCAGAGAATAACAGCAATGTGACCTCACCAACGAGAAACATCCAAGGAAATGAGGCTATAGTAACGATACTTGGTGTACTTGGGCACTGCTCAGTCCCTGAGACTAAAAGAGACTTAAACTGTGTTACCACCCACCTCTCACAGCTACAGCAGAGTCTGCTGGTGCCTGTTCCCTGCCTGAGTGGGTCGGAGAACCACAGGAAGTGGTAAATGTATATGGATCATTTGCAATGTACTAAAATTATACCTTGTGTTTAGCCTAAGGAAGCTCAGACTGTATCATCCACCCAAGGGCATACTGCCTGCCAAGGTGTGCCTGAGATCTGCAGGCACAGGGCTGAGAGCTGTGGATAGTGACACAAGTAACATGTTGTCCCAGCTTGACAAGAATTTTCCCCGCCAAGGGCTCTGTGAGTCATCTCGTGAAGACAGGTACAGAGCTGCTAGAAAAGGCCATTTCCCATTTCCCATTGGTGTGAGGTGATCAAACCACTTGAAAGGCACAAAGTGATTAAAGGCAAATCCCTTCCCTTCCCTTCCCTTCCCTTCCCTTCCCTTCCCTTCCCTTCCCAGTTATGGGTCCCCTTACTCTAAAAAGAGGCAGACCTTAATTAAAGATACTGAATATTCTGGTTTGACAGCAGGCCCCCCACAGATATTTGGACAAGGAGAATGGAGTAAATGGTGCCTATTTACAGCACAGAGGGCATTAGTCTTCACTGACAGCACTCCTGTTGTCTGTGTTCCAGAAGCCTGCTCAGAGGGGTGAACCTGAGGCCCTGGGACTCCATGAGTCTTTGTGGTTATCCACCTTTTTTCACTCTGGATTCACTCTGGAGCAAATCCAGATGAGTGTGAACATCTGTTATCTATTCCAGGAGTCTTGGTACACTGACATTCTGTGCTTCAGAAAGTAAATACAGGGGTGTTAGCTCATGTATCTTTTTAAGGATTGAGTGAGTCTACCTTGAGAGAAAGGAAAAATGTAAAGGCAAGAAACATCATTCTTGCAGAGGCTGTGCTTAATCCACTAAATAATTCTGTTCTGTGGATTAAAGTCAGCTTCCAGATATCTCGTCTCCTGGAAATTTTTCCCAGACGTGCTGGGGAGAATTCAAGCATGGGGGTTACTGATTTGCCTCCTGTCCTGCCTCTGGGAGAGTCATGAGTGCTGTACTGGTGAGTCCAAAATGCAGGCAAATTTCAAAAGGCCCATGTTGCTGCTCTGCAAGATTTATTTTTGGCAGGCTGTTAATAAATAAAAGGACAGTGAAAATACAGGTCACAGAATACAGCAATATCCACTCCTGTTCTTCTCCACTGGGCTCAGTGGAGTGATGCTAATTTGGCCTCTTTCTCCTTCCTCTGCAGCCTTCCATCTCAAAATCAGTTTTGCTCACATTCAGGTTGTAGGGACGTGGGAGTTAAAATTGCTCAATTGGCAGCTCAGAAACCTGAGAACCCCTTCAGAACCAGAACTGAAACCTCCTTCTTAGTTTCCTCCTACAGATTCCTGTTTTCAGCTGTGGGGAACAAACCCCTGTGCATTTAAATTTTTTTTTTTCCCTCACAAGAAAGACACCTTCCCTGCCCAGAAAGTCCTAATAATATTAAAGCAGGCAAGAAGCTCAATGCCTCGAGTCCTGCTGCACACACAGACCTTGACTGTGATGTCAGCCAAGCTGATCCCTGCAGCTGTGCTTCAGAGGCTCAGCTTGTCGTTATCAGGGTCCAGCAGGCAAATGGCACCCTGAACTTGGCTGCTGCTCAGCTCCAACTCTTAAAATCCTCTTTCTCACCTACCTCCAAGTTAAAACAATTCCAGCTCCATGCTAGTTAGGAGTGCAGGAGGAGATGAGAAGTTTGCAAGTAGGCTAGACTATTTCTTCTTACAATGTTTAATTGCCCTCTGGAAGTGCCCTCATTGTGCTAAGTCACATCACTGTTGTTCAGCTTTCCCATGGCACCTGGCTGATCCTTCTGCGTCAGTGGCACTGTCCTTCCCTCCTGCTTCCCTCCTTGCCACACCGTGCCACTGTGACTTCATTTGCTATCAGATATTCCGGCTGTTGTCTCTCCCTCCCAAAATCCTTCATCCTGTGGTATTTTATTATATGGTACAGTAAGAGAGGAGACAAGGTGAAGGAAGAAGTGAATTTTGGCAGCATTGTGCCAGACTTTGGTAGGAAGGGGTGATGGCAGAAACCCAGGTGGAAGAAAAATGTAGGACAATGGGACAGAGTGAAGGAAAAGGAGAAAATAATTGCAACCTGCCACAGAAGTGACAGATAGAAAAATCAAGTAGGGTCAGGCTTACAGTGCAGGCAATTATTCTGCCAGTAAAGATATGAGAGCAACTAATAGAATCTTTTGCCCCAGGATTTATTTCTCCTTATTTATTTCACCATTACCGAGAGAGACACGACATTGTAGAACAATTGCTCGCTTCATTTCAGGAGCATGGAATGGTGAGTTGCTCTGAGGAGGAGGAAGAATCCTGAAGTGGGTTATGAAAAATTGGGTTTTTTCAGCCTGAGTGAAGGAAAAATGTGATTGAAAGAGTCTTAAGTGGACAAAATAACTAATTCATGATAATGATGTTGAAAGAAGCACTGTTTTTCCAAGTGATTTTTGTAATGAAGGATGCAAATCCATGCCCCTGGAATCTCTTACTTAGAAACATTCTAAATCATCTATTACTGACAATAATCTTGGTTTTGCTTATTTTAATGGGTCATCCCCTGGTGAATGGTTGGGTTTTATTTCCTTCTTTGCTTTCATGGCAGAATGGTCTAGATTTTTCCATATATTGAATTTTGCATAGGAAAATTGATATTTACTTATAGTTATTAAAGAAATTCCTCTGAAATTTCAGGGTGGTAACTGAGCCTCTGATTTCTATTTTGAACAGGGAGGAGCCAAGAATATTTCAGATATTCCTCAGCCTCCAGGCAGGATAGAACATCAGATTAACAATGTACTGGGGATGTTAATGGAAAAGCTGGAGAATGCAGACAAGCTCTGCACTCATTTCTAACACTGTTTTGGCATTCATTAAAACACTTTGTGCAAAAACTAATTCTTCTAGGATGTCATAGCTGGTGTCATTCTTCCTAAAGACTGGATCTGTTTGACCACATGAAGCCATGGGGCAGCTGGACCACCCATAACTCTGTATCCTTTTTGATCATTTAGTTATTTACTAGAGGGTAAATTTTTCTGTGCTAGTGTGTAGGATGTTCATTCTTCTCCAGACAATTTTGCAAGTGTCTCTTTGCAGAAATGATACCAGCTTTAAAGTAATTTGTTCAGATTTGAAGTAATGCCATGAAAGAAGAAGCTTTATCAGCTGTTGACAAACCCTCTAAGTCAATACAAAACCAGTTGTAAGTTAGTATGGACTAACTAATGTAAGAAAATTAAGAGCAATGCTGAATTGCCAGAAACCAAGTTCTCTGAGATGTTTCCTGTGCATTGGAGAGGATGCCTGTCTGTCTCAAGTGCATGTCCAGTTTGGGGCTTTTCTTAGGAATCCAGGATAAAACTTGATTTTTCAGATGCTGAGTCTCAGAAGCTCTCATGGACTCCTGGTGGAACTTGCAGTCCAGGCAGAACATATTGAGTGATGAGGTTCTCTTTGTCACACTTTCCAAAGTTATCACATCTGGTTTTAACGCTGAAGAATATAAGTACTTTTCACTGAAGTGTGCAAGAGACCACCCAGAATATCCACCAGCCCAGTGGTTAGGAAACTCATCTGGCTCTTTTGGCATGATTCCTTTTCTCTGTTTCTGATTTTGAGGAGAAATTAATCTGAAGCTGGAAGCTGGAAGAATATGATCAAGGCTTACTGTGACAAACACCATCCAAATATTGTAATGAAGAAGGGGCATGACAAGTTTTGGTGATGGCAAGGAAATCAGAAGTTTCTTTTCTGCAGGTCTTGCTCAAGTCTTACCAACAATAGTTGAAATACTGTAACTCTGCTGCAAGAGGCTGGATGTAGATGTCCTTGCAGCTATACCACAGATCAGTACATTTGCTGCCCAGTGTAAGTGACCTGGCTTCACAGGTCACTAAACAGTTGATTCTGGAAATCAAGATATCTCAAGGTGGCCAGATTGGTATAATGAATTAGTGCAAAGAGGGAAAGTTGATCTCTGTGTGTCTGAGACGTGGCAGTTGGGCCAAGATTCATGGAATCAGAGAATTAACGAGGTCAGAAAAGACCTTTGAGATCATCGTGTCCAAGCTATGACGGAACATGACCTTGTCAATAGCCCATGGCACTGAGTGCCACATCCAGTCTTTTCTTAAAGGCCTCTAGGGATGGTGACTCCACCACCTCCCTGGGCTGCCCATTCCAGTGCCCAATCACTCTTTCTGTGGATAACTTCTTTCTAATCTCCAGCCTAAGCCTCCCTTGATGCAGCTTAAATCTGTGTCCTCCTGTCCTGTCTCTGGTTGCCTGGGAGAACAGACCAACCCCTCTCTGTGCACAGGAGGCTCCCTGATAGAAGAACAGGCAGAGGAATTAATGTTGCTATGCTGAAGTGCAGCTTTACCATCTGCAGTCCCCTACAGTAGGAGAAAACAAATGGTGTGGATCACTACCAGGATCTATAAGGAGAAGTCATGTGTTGTGTTGGAGATGATCTGTACTGGTTCCTGCACTGTTCTTCCCTTTCTCCAGCTTTCCTTCCTGTAAATCACTCCTGCACACATTTCACACCTACCCAATATATATGGAAATAATTAAAACTTTGGAGAGGAAGCGTTTCCTGTGATAAATTGGTACTTGAGCACTGTGGAAAATTGACAACAAATTGCTTCAGACAGGATTAGGGATCCCTGGTGAGGGACTGTGCAGAATCTTGAGAGACACCTGCCACCCCCCCCCCAGCTACTCCAGCACCCCTGCCCCTCGCAGCACTGCCTGCTTCCTCCTGTGGAGCAGCATGAAAGCAGCTTAGTGAAACAGAATAAATGTTGTGTGAGGCTGGAAGGACTCGCTGAGCACCAGCCAGTGTCAGAGCAGGGTCATTGCTGGCTGTGCCCGTGCAGGTTGAGGTGCTGGCCAGTTCTGTTGAACAGGAATATTGCTTTTGCAGGCTAAGTAAAAAAATGCCATTGAGTTATGCTTTCCACACCTATAGCAGTGACAGACCTTCTTTTTTTTTTTTTTAATTTACTTTCTAAGTCAGTATTGGGAGCCTGAAGGAAACTGTACATGAAGACCAACAAGACTATGTGTGGGGAGAGGAGCTAATTTCAACACATTACCAGCCTCTAAGTCCAGCTTTATGCACTTGTGTTTAGTCTAAGCGCTGGATTTGGATTTTTAAGCCTTTTCCCCCCTTCTCTTCTCAGCACTGAGCTCTTCCAGAACAGAATCCTACTGTTTGTATTGGATGCATCTCCTTTATGAAGTGAGAGAGGCTGTAGCAAAATTTATTAGACTGCTACATAGAGAGTGTTATTCCCTTGGTAGATTTGAGTTCATATAACCAAGCAAGAGCTGGAAAGCAGTGGCACTATCTGCAGCTTAATAGCAGCCACCTGAACCCTGGAATCACTAGCCACATGAGGCTCTCAGGGAAATAAAGGCTCATTGCCCATCCTTGTCACAGCTGTGACAAGCCAAGGTGTTTTAAACCACGGGCTTGCTCCTCCTTGACTATTTGCAGTATCTCAGTGTTGGGAGCTTGTGACCAAGGCAAGTTAGCAGTCTGATCTTACTGAAATTTTCTGCTGGTACCAAGTAAGATTTTTTTTTTATGTTTATGGGCTTCTTATGATCCTGATGATTTCAAAACCTGCTGGTGTATCCATGATTTTTTTTATCCTAGAAAACAAACAAACAAACAAAAAACAACAACAACAAAAAAACAAGCAGTGAAAAACCTCTGTCTTCTGCCATGGTTCTCTCAAGCCAAACTCTGCTCATTTATTTTGGCTGGGTTTTACCTCTGCAGCCAGAGAGGTCCTTGAATGCTGGCCTGGCTGTGGGAGGGCAGTAAGTGGTGTTGGGAGGGGGCTGATTCCTGAAGTCCATCTGCACCTGGAGAGTGAAGCTTGAACTGGCATTATGATGTGGAAACAGTTACTGCTTGTGATGGCTTTGTGATACAAGGCCCTATTACCAATCATTTTCTCCTTGCCTTATAGTTTTTAAAGGCTTAAGGTCTGTTGCTATTAGGTTTAACTGGATACATGGCTAATGTCTTAGAAAACATGGGGACAAAATTACATTTGCAGAGGCTCCAACTGCTGAGCCTCTGTTTTAAATACTTAAATTGCTGGGGCTTGTGCAGCCAAATCTGGAGTTTTGTTTTCTTTCAACAGTGCCAAACTAATGCATTTGAGTGTGTTATGTGTGAACTGTGGTTATTTACTTCTGCTGAACAGATTTTGCTTCACTTTCCTTGCTCTGTAATGCTTCTGTCTTGTTTAATTAACAAACCAAAGTCACCTTGGGTGCAGTGTAAACAACCCAGTCTGTGTAGGGGTTGACAAATCTGCCAGGTTTTCCTGGGATTAGTAATTACTTGGTTTTAAAGTTTGTTAGAGAGAGAGAAATGCTACTAATAATTTTAAAAAGTTGTCTGTACCAACCAGAAGCTTTTGCTGCCCCCTCTGAGAGCTGAAGGGCCCTGATGACAGTGGAGGCTGCTCTGAGGGTCACAAGTTTGTGGTTCCTTCATGATACAAATATTGTTTAAATAATAATAAATATTATTTTTTTTAAAATCTCCTGAAAGCTGTCAGTGTAGTGGACTAAATCTGGTATTTGGGCCTCGTGGCTTTGTTCTCTGGGCATGGATGCCAAGTGTAGTGTTTCCTTGACTTCCTATCCTGTCACTGGTGGATTTTTCTGGGGTCTGATGAAGGTTGATCTTGCTCTGCCTTTGGTTCAATGAAGAGGCTGAATATTCATTTTGCTCTTCCCTCCCTCCAATATGGCCATGTTTTGGTTGGGTTTTTTTTTTTTCTTCTTCTTTATGGAAGTTGCTGGGGCTTAGTATCTGTGGGAGCATTTAACTTATTTATATTAGCTTATTTTTAAATATTTGATGGGTTTAAAACTGACTCAGTGAAAATATGGAAGAGTTGAAAATATGGGAATTAAGAAAAACTAAAAATTATATTGACGTGCTATTGGGTACCAGTGGAAGATGATAGCTGAGGGTCATTTGTGCTACTGCATTTCAGAAGACTCAGCAGAAAGACACTGGCCTCTGTATTGAGGAGCTGGATCTGCTGGTGTTGGCCTCTGTGATGAGTGTGTGAGAAGGAGGAAGACTCTGCAGATAAATCTCCTGTAAATTAATTTTTGTTAAGGGTGTTTTGGAGCTCTTGTCAGGTCCTGGATCCCGTCAGTCCTCACTGAGCAGTGGGCACAGACATGGAGTGGATCTGTGTGTGTTTTAACCAAAAAACAAGAAATAAACTTATAACATTTTGGAAGAGGGCCACAAACCCAGGACTGGGATTAGAGAGGATGCCTTCTTGTGGTGAAATCCAGGATCCCAGCCCTGACAAAGGGATCAGAAGTGAAGGGGAGTTCTGAGAACAGTGATGGATGGTAACTGGGAGGAAAGCAGTGAGGAAAAGGTAGAATAGGGGCCAGTACCTGGAAGCTGAATTCAGCAGAGGGGACATCTGGCACAAAGAGATAAGAAAGCAATTGGCCATTGGGATCAGCTTCCATGGAATTTGTGGACATTTTATCTTGTTCTCAAATCATGAGTACCTGCCTAGCTGGAGGATGGATTTTAGCTTAATCTGTCTTTGGAGATCAAAATCAGTGTATCTGTCGGGGAAGTCTGAGAATTTTTTATAGACTTGAGGTAAATGCCATGAGCTGATGGCACAGCTGGATTATGACAGGCAATTGTTCTATAACAACATGTCTCCTCTGGTCTGCTGTTAGCATGGTGGGGCTGCAGTTACTCCAGAGTCTGGTTCATGGAACACGGAGTGAAATGTCTTCCACAGCAAAAAACTCTGCCATGTTTTTAAATCTGACTGTTTCTGCAGCATAATACCACTTGTACTGACAGCAAATGAAGCTTTAGCTAATCAATAGAGTCTGCCAAAAATCTGTATTTATGAATTACAAGCTTGCAGCCTTATGATCAAATTTTCAATTAGAACAATGCAGAATTTTGAGAGTGGTTTGCATCCGAAAGTCCTTATGTCTGAAGGAGGAAGATGTAGACCAGAGAAGCACAATCATTCAGGTCAATTCATCATGTAGTTCTTGCTTCTCTTCCCAAAAAAAAAATGGGGAAATTGAAAACATGTTAACATTTGCAAAGAATTTCTGGTTTTGTTTTTCTTGCTTTGAAAATACATGTTCATTGCAATTTAAAAGAATTAACTTCAGTAAAATTTTCCTTTTGGTGTTTTGCAAACCTTTCATTTCATCTGGAGATTAGGATTTCTGTTTTAATAGCTTTATCTGAGAAAAGGATTAAACTATTGTTTGGGGATAGTGTATCCAGATCTTGAAAATGGAGAAATCGGGTGTTTGAACTGCTTTATGTCCAGTTGTCATTTTAATTGCTGTCAATTTCTTAAACAATTTAAGGTTTTTTCTTTTCCAAAAAATAAAACTATTACTGGGGAAGGGACCCGATAAGGCGGATATTTGTCTTGGCATAGGCTACTTTTGATTCTGAAGTGCTGAAAAGTTATTTTGCAGGGCTTTGTTGCATTTTTGCAAAACTGAGATAAATAAGTACTGGTATGTTGTGCTCTCAGATGGGTTTACTTTAATTGTAACATCTTTTTTTTCCCTGGTTTATTCAGAAAAGAGATGATAAAGAACATTTTGGAGTAGATCAAAGTCTGTCACGCTACATAGTCTGGAAAAAACATAAAGAAGGCAATTAAGGTCTGTTAGTCCTGGGCTTTTAAGAGTAGTTTGGCAGAAAACCTTATTTACCTAGGGAATGGGGTTTGTGGTGTTGGATTCAAATGGCTTTCGTGCCACCTGTGATGATTCAGTCTCAGCAGGCTGCTCTTCCAGTAGTAAAGGTTCATTTGATTGCATCCCTTGGTCATGGCAGCAGCAGAGTTGATCAAGTCTGTGTGAAACCCTGGGTAGATTTGAGCAGGGATCATCCCCTGGCCTTTGGCAGTGTTGGCTGCCTTTCAGGCAGGACTGAGAAAAGGCAGGGATTGGAGGTGAGCTGAAGCCCTGGAGAAAAGTCTTTGTGCATCAGCTCTGGCTTCACATAAAATATCTTCCTCCCGTTGTTAAAGCTCCCTTGCTCAATGTGGGCTTCATCAGCAAGGAAGCTGTCCACCACAAACCTCCTTCAATCCTGATTTCAGATGGTGGCAGGTGGTGAAATAAAAGATAGTGCCAGTGGAGCCTGTGGTTAGAAACAACCATGCTGACAAGCTGTGGCTGGCAGGAGGGAGTTTGCCCTTGGTCAGGAGGAATCAAATTAGGTTGTAAAATATTGAAGCAAATAAACTGAGTGTACAGAATCTTTTCCCCAGAATGATCTGTCCTGTGCTGTACAGCCCTGTTACCCCCTGGACCTTGCTCCCATCTGCCTGCTGAGGAGCTGCTCTCTGTGGGGACCTGGCAGCAGTGCTGTTGTGTGGTTAACCTGGGAGTCTGTCCATCATTCCTCCTAAAGCCATTTGCTGCCCAGAAATCCCTGACCTCAGGCTCTCCTTCCTGGGGTGGTGAAGAACAGCTGTAAGCACAGCCTGACCTTAAATCAAAATGAGAAGCTTCACAGTTTAAAACCGGGGCAAAAGGCTGGGTGATGGATCCACCCTTTGCTACCAGGTTGGTGCCAGGGCTCTCTGTCCTTTGTGTTTGCCAGTGCCTCGGTGTGTTGTGAAACGAGGCACTAATGCACTGCTAGAAATTACAAGAGGCTGGATGGAAAAACGAGTCATTAAAAGAAGGGTGACAGCAGCCGGCGGCAAACCACAGCAGGCAGAGTATTTAGCAACCTGGGCTGCCCACTGTGCAAGGGGTTAAGAGGTGGGAAAGATCATTCATAAAAGAGCAAGAAAGTCTTGCTTGCTGGTAAGTCATTTCTGTCACACAGTTTCACACAGGCTATACTAGAGAGCATAGCCAAACCACAGTGGAAATAACGGATGAGTGTGGGGCAACTGTGCAGACCATGTACTTATTCTCACTTCCTCTCCCCCCTTAGCTGTGTCTCTGAGGAATGTGCACATCTACTAAAACACTGCAATTGACAACTTCATTTTTAGTAGCTAACTGTATTAAGTTCCAGTGATATACACTAAGTGCTTTCTGTTATTCCATTTATTTGAGCAGGGTTTGAGCTTTTTTTTTTTTTTTATCAAGGCCATAGTTATCAACTCTCTTTACGATCAACTCTCTTTAAGATCACATCATAAAGCTGGAAGAAAACTTCTTCATTGGTGTATCCAGGTTTTCACTTGCCTGACAGGTTCATCCCCTAGGCCACACTCTTTGCCTCCTGTTCTGAAAGCTATGCAGTTGTGGTTACACCCATCCCTGCCCTGTGCTTTTGGTAAAATGGGTGCCTCAAGTGTCAAGTAGCTTGAAGATGACAAAAACACCAGGCTAACCGAAGCAGCTTTGTCAGTGGCTATAGCATTTTGAGGCTCAAGTCCTAATTGTCATGGCTAGAGCTCAGCTCTGCAATGCTCTGTGCAGTGAGAGGAGTCAGAAGTGTCCCTTTCAGGATGTGCATTATGACTTTTGTCTTGAACCACCTGGTGAATGGTCCTCTGGGGATGAATCAGATTGAGTTCCCCATGCCACTCTGTGGCACGGTGTGAATGAAGCAGGATATTATGGGACAAAAAGCCCCTGCAACACCCACCAAAAGACTCTTGAAAATGCTTAAAAGAGCAAGTTAGGAAAGGGTACGTTGCTTAGCAAAAAGTTGAAACTGTAGTAGGATGCTTCTGTTCAAGTAAGTAAAAAGTCAGAGTTGTAAAGGAAAAGGCTTGTGTTGAACACAGTTCTGCCCTTTGCATATGTGCTGGTTGGTTAAAATCCCTCCACAGAACTTATGGAAAACTTTGGAGAGGCAGCAGCCAGCCCTGATAGTAGTGTCCCTCCATGGAATGAATGTATTTGTGGTGGAGGCTTCTTTTGTGCTATCCCATTTCTCAGTTTTCATGCCATCTTTTTTTCCTGCTTCCAGTTCTTTGTGCTTTGTTCTTTTTCTCTGCTTATACTCCCCTTAGTCCTGCTCTGAGTTCGCCTCCCTTGAAGTGGAGATTTGTCCTTGGATATTGCTTGACCTGTTTTGCCAAGGTGTTTATCTTCTGCAATGCAGATACCAAACTTCAGTTTAATGTTTCCCCAGGCAGTTTGTTGGCTGAGGTAATGCGTGGGGAGGTTCCTTGGGTGAGTACCTTTGCCTTCCCTGACCCCTCCAGATATTTGGAGAGAAAGTTGAGGGGTGCAGTAAATTGGACCAGGAGGTGGGTGAGAGGGGAGAAACAAGCAACTTTGCACTAGCTACAAGCATTGTGAGTGCCTACTGCTTTGTGAGGATTGATGTGAATTCAAGTGGGTATCTATTACTGGTGAACAGAAAGCCAAAAAAACTTCTTAAAAACATAAGAAAAGAAGAAAACTTTTTTTTTTTTTGCTCCTGGGTTGTGAAATTCCATGATGACTTAAGAGAAATTGAAACACTTGCATCCACTGGTGAATGAACTGGAAGGAGAACTTTGTATTTCATGGGATGTAGTTGTGAAAGCATCTTGTAGCCAAGCAGTCAACTCCTTGCAAGAGCTTTTAGCTTGACATCAAAGACAGAGCCCCCTGCTCCACAATGTTGTTTCTCCTCATGGAGAAAGGTTACAGGGAAATGATGTGGTGTGTCTGCAAATCATTGGTTTGAGGTGCAGTTGTTCTCATTACAGCCACTATTCCATCACTCAGCCCTTCACATTGCATAATTCCTATTTAATTTGCTGCTGCTTATGATAGGGGAGCTCATCCCAGCAGTCAAGGATGGTGCCAAGAGTACCTAATCAAATCTGGTCATGCACATCCCTGTCTGTGGACTGGGCAGAGCATTCCAGGGCTGCAGCAAAAGTGGACTTGCTGTCCTCTTCCTGGCTTCAACAGCAGCTGGAAGAAATGGATGCCCAGGTGCATTGCCTCTGCTGGTACACCACCCCTCTCCCCCTGCCCCCTTCTGACAGGGTAGGGGTGGCCCAAGTACAGCACCTCTGCCGTGGGTCTGTTTTTCCCAATTATTCTCTCCCCTATAGTGTGTGCAGTCAGGCAAGACTCCTTGGAGAATTCTAGTGACAAAAGAAAGAAAGAAAAGGGATGCTTTTTGCTTTTGGAGTTTTGCATGGCTTTGTGACTGTCCCTTCCCTGTGCACAGGATGCCAGCAGGAGCTAAAGCTTGGGTGACCTTTATCTCATTGCTCAAACTCCTGGAGAGGGAGCTGAGGCACTGCCATGCCATGAGTGTCTGGATTACATTCTTTCATTGGCTTTCTATACTGTTGGAGTGAATACACCTTTTAGTTGGCCATTCTTCATTTCTTTTTGGAGTGGTTTGGGAAGAGGTTTGGTCTGTGTGTGTCTGAGGCACTGAAGTGCAGCAGTGACAAGCTAAAGAGAGCAGAAACCTGCACAAAGCCCTGATCTCTCACTGCACTCTGCTCACCAGGAGAAAACCAGACCTTTTGGGCTCTGTGGCATTTTGTGAGTTCTCTTCAAGTCGTGGCTCTACACTGCAGTCTTGGAGGTGGGGTTCTCCTCCAAACCTGATGCTGTTTGAGTCCCTTACAAAGGAGCTGATCTGCAGAAGGGCTGGGTGCTGTGAGCTGAGGGAGCGTGCAGCAGGCGGGCGATGAGGAGGGAGCCGCCCGGCTCTGGCTCTGCTTGTGACGCACACTTTGCCAAACCACGGCTGCTTTGTTTTCAAGGCCACTGCTGCAGCTTTAACCCAGTCTGTTCACAGCTTCTGCTGCTCGTGTCTCCTTCTGAATGCTGTTATCTGTGCTCTGCCCCAGCCTCAGCTGCTTTGCACCCTCCTGCCTCTCTCCAAATGCTGGCAAGAGAATGGCACCAGGGGTAGAGTTAGGAGCTACGGAGCTGTGTGTGACAAGACTGTGTGTATTGGCTGTCCTAAGTGTTTTCCTGAGGCAGGTGCCAAACAGAGGCTAAATCCTTGTCAGCTGGTGCCACTCCCTGGGAATATCAGAGCTTTGGTCTGTCTTGGTAAACTGGGTGAATGGCAGTGAATTGGAAAGGGGTATCTCTATTGCAAAAGTGAGAGACACCAGAAGGAAGTCATCAAATGCACCTGCCCCTTCTGCTCCAGACTATTTCCCTGGCTGCAGAAATATTTCCCCTCTCCTACCACCCATCATCATCTTCCCAGATCTTGTCAAGCCCCTGCATGAGGGCTTCTTGGGCAAACATTTTTTTTCAGCCTTTCACACCCTTCCAGCAGGGCAGTTCTACAGCACTACAGACACTCACTGAGAGCCCCTTGGGAGTGACAAACTGCTGCTGTGTGAGGCTGGCCAGGAAGAGAATGATACCCTTCAGAGGGAAGGAGTAATAAGCATTTTGAAAGAAAAGGCTGAAGTGGAAGAGTTTCAGAGCTTGGGAGTAGAAACCAAATCTACCTTTCATGTAGCAATCCTCATCTTCAAAATTATTCTGGCTTGCACTGGTTTGTTTTACATGAATGAAGGATGCTTTGACTGATGCTTTGACTTCATAAATTCATTTTTACTGCTGTATAAGTAGCAGAACCTCTGTGACCTTGAGTTTTGTGCTTACAACTGAACTTAGAGCAGTGTTTTTGCTTGTGTTTGAGGATCATGGCTCCAGGGTGCCGAGCACGGCAGGATAAACACCATCAGCAAAATGCTACTGAAAAACCAGCTGCCTTAGCTGGCAGCTGCTGGGGGAGCTACCTGTGGGCTACATGTGAAGGAGGAGCAGCCAGGGCATCAGGCTCGTTTTGTAGCACAGCTTGCACCAAATGTTGGAGCTGTGATGTGCAATATGGTGTCTCACCTCCAACACAAACCACACCTGGTGCCTGGAGCAAGGTGGAGAACGTGTAGTTGCCAGACTTGCTATTCATAGAAAGTATGGTAATCCCATACACAATGATGCTCAAAAATACTTCTACAGAGAAAAACTGCTTTTTGACCTTGTCCCTGCATGTGCAGTTTTAGGCTTTAAGGCATATTTTAAAGATATGTACTTCTAGAGAAAGAACTTGGCATGCATTTTAAAGGCATAAACATAAGAGCTCTCAGACAAAGTACATGATCCTGTGCTGTCTGCCTCAGCGTTCATATCTCCTTCATCTGTTTCATCCTGCCAAATTCATTTGTTGTCTTTTGCTGTCAGTGGAGATAAACCAGTGCTAATTTAGTCCACAATATTGTTTTTGTTCAGTCCTGTGCTATGGAGCCAAATGCTCTGCTGAGATAAATCAGCACCCACCTTGGTTGTTGGCCTGGGAAGCAATGGAATAAACCAGCTACTGCCATGCTGGGAATTATGGTTGTCCCTGCACCCATGCCATGTTTGGCCTGGGAAAGTAGAAAGGGAGGCAGGAAATCAGCAGCTGCTGGATTTGTTGGTCATTCTGCTGGCAAGAATGTTGTATAACTTCGTGTAGGTATTTTCTGCAGCCCACTGTGAGAACCTTTCTAAGGCCCTTTTCTAGTTTAACAATAAGAGTTGGGATTACACAGAGCTGAAGGAGCAGCACAGCAAAGCATGACCTTGTGCTGGGCTCCTGCATAGCTTCAAAGATAACTAAGGTGTTTTTAGAAAAAAAACAACAAGAATTTTTTAAAAAGCCCCTCATCAACAAAATCAAACCATGCTCCCGTGCACAGACAAACAAAGGCATATGCAAGACACGGGTTTGCTTAATGCCAAATCCAATTGGAAATAGTAACATTTTAGTATGACCTTTCTTTGCTATGGAAAAATATTTCAGTCCAAAATTCCTTTTTTTTTTTTTCCTTCAGCCAAGCATGTATTGTGAAGGAAGACCCATGAGAGATGGGGAATAATTTCAGCCCCTCTAGGTGGATGGAGAGGCTGGAGCATGGAGGAGAGGGAGCTGGCTTCCTCTGTGGTCACACAGCAGCCACAGCTGCAGTTGGAAAGTAGACTCAGACCTCTTGATTCTGTTTTCTTGCCCTTTCTATCCTGGATACTTTCTGTTACTTCCTGATAATTCCCATCCAGTCCTGCCATTTCAACAGAGCTAATCTTTTAGAAGCTATGATAAAAAGTAGATGGGGAAGGCATTAAAGATGCCAGGTGGAGTTTCCCATGTTCTCCTTTCAGATGCAGTTCATAGAACAGAGATGAGGCTCCTGACAATGAGTTTTCCCTGGTATGGAAATATGTGTATAGTGACCATATGCTTACCCTACTGCCATCCCAGGGATGGGGACCAAAATATGGCTGGGTGGCATTTTTGTGTCTCCAGGAATGTATAAAAAGAAAAATAACTAAGTAAAAACAAGAGGAAAAAACACAACACAGCAACCCAAGGGCAAGAAATAACCCAACCCAAACAAACTGGGGGTAGTGGAAAGCAATTTCAGGTTATACAGATCACTTTATTTGTCAGTGGATTTTGTTCAGGCCTTGAGCTAGTTGTAATTATAAATTTTAAGAAAAGGGGAAAAAAACGGAAAGAAGAGATGTGTCTCATGGGTATAGAGATAAATGAAGGCAAATGCTGAACTTGAATACAAGTGTGAGAGGTGGGGGAGATTTGTGAGAGCAATGATACTTTAGGTCAGGAGTTATGGAAATTGGGACTTTCCCTGAAGTTGCTGTTGTTGCTTTTGGTTTTGTTTTCTGGATCCTTCACCAAACTGAAAAATGTCATGTTTTGTATGACTGTAAGAGTCTTGGTTTGGAGGTGATTTGTACAAGTAAGTGGTTGTCAGAGGAAAATGAGAAGCTGTGACATTCTTGATTTATGCTAGGGCTTCATCTGACCTCCACCATGGAAGATGATGGATGCTTCTTCCTGAAGTTTTTTGGGGATGAATCTTCCACCACCTGCCCCTAATATCTGAAGTATCTGAGGTGATAAAAGAACATGATTTTTCCAGGCTCTTTGTTAAGTGCTCAGGCTGGACAAGTATTGATGTTGATGAGCAACTAACTTTAGTTTGTGTTTGTATACATATATATATGTGTGTGTGTGTATATATATGCAAAAATCAGATAGGCATATTATATTGAAATACAATTATTATTAGTTTATAGGTTATTTCATTAATACAGTTCATTAATAAAGTCTATATTTTTAAAACGTAAAAAGTTCTCCTCCCAGTCATGGGACATTACTGCTTTTGCCTTTGGTTCATTTTTAATATATATCAGATAGTTTTAGGAGTTATTGAGGTAGTTACTCCTCAGATCAATAAACAGATAAATGAATCTTGCCCTCTTTGCTCTTGAATTTTTGAAATTGATTTGCCAAATTCCATTTTCTAATCTGGCCCTTTTGAGCCATCACTCTGTTTCAGACTGGCTTCTGATTCTTTGAATGATCAAGTAGGCCTCCTCTCTTTGTTCCCCTGCTAAGAATGCAAACTGTTCACCAAAACTGCAATTTTTTCCAGTCATCATGTTCTTTATCAAGGCTTCAGGTGAAACATGGGTATTCAGATGTGAAGAAGGACATGTTTTGTGATTTTACCCTTTTGATTTGGTGGTAGTTGGGTAGGAAAAAAAAAAGGTATCCAAAAGGGGAAAACTTAACAGTGATGTAATGTTAGCAAGACTTTTAATTAGATGATGTGTTTTCTGGCCTTTTTAAAAATCAGAAATATGAACTTCTGGAGGCTTTTATTTCTGAGGATAGTGAAGATTAGCCCTCTGGGAAGCAATTCTTCCTCAGTGTAGCTTTTTAATTTGCTTGAGCCCTTTAATAATGTTACTGCATCCTAATTGGAAGTCATTTGAAGGCAAACTAGGTTTTGATTGTGATTGATTTAATAGATCCTCATTGTAGCTGGTCTTGAGAAGCCTGTCTCACCTCGGTATGAAGCTATTAATATGCTCTGCTGAATATTGCTGGTCCTTGGAGGGAGTCTAAGTACAGTCCTCATGATTTAATTTGGCCCTGTTATATCTTGTGGTGGTTTATTCTGAAGTTGGGTGATCTCCTGGAGGAGAGGGCAAAGGTTTGTCCTGTGGGAAATCCCTGTGGGGCCAAGAACCACAATGCCACAGCCACTGCTCCGTGACCTGGGATCTGAGGGGCCTCAGAGCTGCAGCCTCCCATCACCCTGTCACTAGGGCTGGATTTGCTTATCTGGGGTGACCCTAGTGGCTATCATGTTGATATGTAGTGCAGCCAGGACCCTCTGAAAATCTGAAGATACCTTTTGAGACGTGCTTAGCTGGTATTTCCCCTCCTCTATGCCTTTTTGGACTTAGTACATCTGTAGATTTCCCTTGGACACTTTCCACCAGCAGCAATGCAGTTGGCTTTACAGCAATGTAGAAAGGTTCAGAATTTGGCCTATTCACTATGTATACAAAGAAAGTAGGAGTTACTCAGCTTCCCTTTCTTCACACCCTACTAGAACCCAGAACATTTCTTCTTACCCTGCTAGAGCCCAAAACGTTCCTGTTTGCTGGCTCAGTTAAGCTGCAGCCTAATGCTGAACTGCAATACTTTTAGTTTGTAATGGGAGTCTGAGTATTGGTCAGAGCCACCACATGATCTCTGACAGGCTCACCTTTTGAAGCTTAAGACCCAGACATCTTTTCAGAAACTCCATTAGTGAGCAATTGATATTAAAATGCCAATGTTTCTTTTAATTATGTCTGTAGCAACCTGGGACAGCTACTGATTTAGTTTTGAAAATGCTGACACTTTGACAGGTTAGAAGGAAGCCTGGGCTGGCAGGATACGTGACCTGCAGAAGAACCACGGTGAGGGCAGGCTTGCTGGGATAAACTGGCCCTGGAGTGGCTGCTACCTGAGCCAGCACAGTCTAATGGCAAAGATAAGTGTTACCTTTTGTGCCTTGTGGGGACAGGGATGACCCAAGTCCCCCTTTTCTTGGGGTGACCAAATGTGGCTGATCTCAGGGGATGCCACCCACATGCTGTGGAGCAGCTCTGACCCTGGTGTGAGACCCAGAGGCCTGCACTTTCCCTCATGTGGCATGGGACATGCTCCTTTCTGGGATCTGAAATGCTGCCTGGCCCCATGAGCTTGTTGTTCATCAGCCAGCTCCCTTAACAGCTTGCTAAAGTTAATTCTATTTTATTTTCCAAGCAAGAGGGGCTGGTTTCTCATGATGTCAGAGAGCAAACAAGCTGTGTGAGGATCCTGATGCTTACCTACAGATTAAGGAGCACATCCTGGTCCTCAGGAGCCTTAACCAGGTACTTCAGCAGATGTGAGATTCATCTCTGTGTCTAAGCTCTGACGCACTTCATGCTGGCAGATGCAGAGAGATTTCCCTCGCACACACCATGAGTTTAGGCTGCTTGGCTACACATCACTTGTAGTCATTCCTCTTCCAGCTGTCACAGAGCTCTTGTGCTGTGCCAGCAGTACCAGCTCCTTGGCATACTTTTCCAACATCCCTTTGGAGAGGCTCGCATCTGTCTGCGCTGGCTCTTTTGTAAAGGCACTAAACGAAAACTGCAGAGCGCTGAGTCACGGGATAATGGTAACAAAAGTGTTGTTTGTGCTGGACAAATTAATCCTGTGTTGTCTGTAGCACGATGACTGACCCCCTGCTCGAAGGTCTGTCAAAGGCAGTAAGTTTTCTGCATGCTGACATGGCCTCCTTGCCCCAGAGCAGGTCCTGCAGCATCACACCGCTGCCTGTGTGCCCGAGGTGGTCGAAAGCAGCATGACCAGCTGGCTTGGGAGCTGAGGCTGCTCCCTGGGGCTTGCTGCTGTGGCACTTGCTCAGCCCCTGACAAAGGGTCCTGGCCACCTCTGCCACATCTGTGCTTGCCCTCCTCTGCCTCTGTCCTGGGAGTTGTCTCTGCTGCCCTGGAGATGAGTTTCAGGGTGAATCACAGGACTTAGTGCTCATCATTCTGGCTGGATGCAGGGTGGAAAGATGCTGCCAGTTCACCAGCAGCATTATGGTTTGTTTTCTGTGAAAAGTGACTGGCTTCAGATGCTTCCCACCAGCTTGGTGCAGATGCAGTGTCTCAAAACACTGATCTCTGTGTCCTTGGGGGTGGTGTCACCTCTAGTCCAGCTCGTTCCCTGGTACTAGATAATCAGATGACTCATGATGGAGAGCTGATTTTGCAGCTAGAGAGGGCTGGGATACTCAGCCACAGACCATCCTATACTTGCATAGCATTGCTCCAACTGCTTGCTTGGAGGCACAGTGACTCAGTGTGTCTGATGGTGCAGGAGAGCCAGCAGAGAGAGAGCCAGAGATGTGGCTGTCCATGGGAAACCTTGGGATGTGAGAATTTGGGGATGTAGAGGGATCAGGGCAGGTTGAGATGTGAGCAGTCAGGGAATGGGTAGGAATGGGAGGTCAGGACAAGGGTGATGATGTGCACCCCTACTGACCAAAGCTCAGCCTCAGAAAAGGTGCAGGGAGCTGGCAGAGCTTGCTCAGCCACAGGAAATGCAGGTCAGGTGAAGCAGTTGGACCTGGTGAAAGAAGGGAATTTGGGACTAACGAATGCCTCTAAGGACAAGAGTTGGCTAAAGGTGCTGCTGTGACACGTGGCACAAGGGCCAGGCCCTGCCCCACCCTGCATGGCCCTGGTGCAGCAGCCTGGGCACAGGTACCCTGAGCCTGCAGCTGGGTGGGGCAGGCAGCCAGTTGGACAGGGTGGTGAAGGAGACAATGCTGAGGTCACCACAGCCAGGAGCAGACAGTGACAACTCAGTCACATTCCCTGGAATAAGGTGCCAGGGAGCACTCGTTGGGTTTGCTGTCTGCATCTGTGCTATTAAACCCAGCTGGCATTTGAAGGTCAAGAAAAAAATTTAAACATGGAAGTGTCCCAAAAGTACAGGTATTTACACAGAGGAAATAACATTAGAAAGAAGCTCCTGCAAATGGTCTGATTGATGCTTCACATGAACATTTTGGCAGAGATTTAGGATGGACTGAAATGAAGAGCTTGTACCTCTCACACTTGAAACAACTCTCTAAATGTAAAGGAGTGCCTGTATACTATATATTTATCAGCAACAAGATGAAAATCTTTACCTTCTCATTGAACAAAGAGTCAAAATCTTTCTGCTTTTCCAAGCTTTAACCTCCTTTCCTAGAGACACACTGGGTCACCAACATCACATTTTGTACAAGCACCTGAGCTTCAGGAGCATCTTCTCTTCCAGGAAGCCTTTGAGGAAGATGTAAAATCCCTAAAGGTCTTTAGTTTTTATTCTTTTCTTCTGTTTGGTTTTGTGTGGGGTTTTTTTGTGTACAGAATTATTTTGCAGTTATGGGCTGTGACTTTCAGCGTGGCTGTGCCCTGGATTGCCCAGTGCTGGGGGGAGGTTTTCTACATGAATTGCTCTGTATAAATAAACCCATGACAACAATGATGAAAAATGCAGGCTTTCACTGTAAAAGTGCATCAGCTGCTACTTATTCTTAAAGAATCCTTCCACCAAATCATCACAAATCACAGTAAAGAGGAACGAATGATGCAGTCTGACAATAGTATTTTTTTAGAAAGACAAAAAGATGTTGTGTAGAGAAAAGCAGTAACTATACAGCATTCTAAAAGTCTGTTGAGCAATTGCCCCCTGGAAAAAAATAGCTTTACAGCATATGCACGGAAGTTTTAACTCTTGGCTGCCCTTTAAACTAAGATAGTGTATTTTATATCACTCTGGCTTCTTTTGCCTTTTTCTAGGATGTTGAAGATGTGCTTTTATCCTCCCGTGATGTACATTGGCATAGGCTGCTTCATTGCACTGTGGTGCCTTCGAACCAGAGGGGAGAACTGAGGATGGGAGGGTGTTAGGCTGAGGCTGGAAATAAAGGTTGTGTTGGTAGCTCGGGGTGTTAAGTCTGGAGCAGGATCCTGGTGCAAAGTAAAATACCCAGCAAGCAAAGAGAGTCTCCATGACTGCAGGTTGGGAAAGGGCCTCAGCCAGGCTCCCCTTGTCCAAAGGTCTGGCACCTGGGAAGCAGCTGGGAAAGGGTTTGGTGTTATCTATAGCTGGCTGTGCACGTAGCACACGGTTATCTTTCACTGCTGAGGGCTGAGACAGCTTTGAGGGTACTTGGCAAGAGATGTTTATGCCTTATGTGAATCCAGCATCCTTCATCAGCCCTGTCTTAACACCTGGAGGTTGCTGTCACACGGCACAGCTCCTCTGTTCAAGTGCTGCAAGATTTACTGGCTCTCCAGCTGCTGTTAATAATGATGCATTTGTCATGTGCTGTTTAATTAGCACAGAGCATGAATCACAATGAAGAGAAGTGAGGTACATGTCAGTTCATTATACCAACACTGTTGCTGTGAACATAAAATAGCTCCATGTTGCAGCCATGCAATACCACAGACACTGTTATTTCAGCCTGTGGCTGAATAAACACAGGGAGAGCAAGGCTGCCTTTTCCCTGAAGGCACAAAGAGCAATGGATTACCTGACCCTGGAGGGATGGATTTCTTCTTTCCCCTCTAGACCTGACACCTGCCTGACATTTGATACCTGTTATTGCAGGAGGGCAAATAAAAAGCTCATTGCCTGTCTTGCAGAAGCAAAGCCAAGGGCAAAGCCTGCCATCATCTTCCTTGATGTGTGTTGGCAGTGCTTGATGCTGGCTGGATTAACTTGTTTAATTTGCTCCCTGTGTGGCTTTCAAAGCGATAACCGCATGAAAACGACTGGGCTTTGGTTAATACCAAAGGGCTCCTTTTTCTGACGTGTTGATTTGGGATACAGCTGCTCTGAGGGGCACATCAAGCCTCTGTTAGCTGTTTGGCTTGCTGCTGGTCACAGATGTGGTCAGAGATGGTTCCTGCCCGATGCTCTTCAGGCAAAGATGAGCAAACGTTGCATCCCTGTGCTGCGGAGATGATGGGATGAGCCAAGTGCCCTGATGTCACATGGCAGATCTGTGGCAGCTGTCTCCTGAATCCCAGATGGACCCATGGTTATTTTCTGTCCAGGCACCTGGCATGCCAAGTGATATGGATGTCTTGTGGCTTGACTTTGAGTTGTCGCTGTGCACAGAGCCCTGCAGTCTTCTTTCTCACTGCTTACAGCACCCAGGTCAGGTCTCCTGCCTGTGCCTCCTCCCTTTCCAAAGGGCCAAGTCAGCTATGAGAGAAAAACTCCTTGGCTCAACAGATGAGGAGACAAATTCCCGGTGATCTTTGTGCTGGGGTGTGTCTATTCAATACTAGGAAAAAACTCCCCAAAATGTTCAGGTGGGAGTTGTGTTGATGAGCTTTGCAGTGCTGATGACTGGTGTGTTATCTGGTGCCTGTGCTTTTGCCTGCACCTGAAAATCCTTGGGTTTTGCATAGAGGATGACTTTGCATAAGAAGAAAAAGTAACACAGCTGCTGCCAACCTGTGGCTTTCAAATGGCTTTAGGAAACATTGCCTTTTAAAATGACAGATAAATACTGTGAGTAAACTGGTGATATTTCAAAAAGGCATCTGAGTGGAAGACTTAAATGTTTTTCAAAGTATTTAGAGGTGCTGTCATCTCTTATGAGTGCACTGTAGTACTGAATACATAATACTAAATTAGCAGAGGCTAAATATTTTCTTTTCAAGGAGTCAGTAGGCTCTGGTGAGGCTGCACTTTGAGTATTGTGCTCAGTTTTGGGCCCCTCACTACAGGAAAGGTATTGAAGGACTGGAGAGAGCCCAGAGAAGGGCAACAGAGCTGGGGAAGGGTCTGGAACAAAAGTTCTGTGAGGAGCAGCTGAGGCAGCTGGGGCTGTTTAGCCTGGAGAAAGGAGAGCTCAGGAGGAGCTTTTCACCCTCTACAACTGCCTGAAAGGAGCTTGCAGCCAGGTGGGACCTGGTTTCTTCCAGGTAACAAGCAATAGGACAAGAGGAAACAGTGTCAAGCTGTGCCAGGGGATGTTTAGATTGAACATGGGGAAAGATTTTGTCATGGAAAGTTGAGTTACCATCCCTGGAGGTTTTTAAAAGATGTGTAGATTTGGCACTTGGAGACATGGTTTAGTGGTAGAGTGGTAGTGCTGGGTTAATGGTTGGATTTGATGATATTGGAGGACTTTTCCAATTTAAATGATTCTGTGATTCTCATTCAAATCCTGCCCTCTATCTTAGCACTGATACTGCAGCTACTTATCTCAGTACAATTAATCCCTGATTTAACTTTTTGTTTCATGGTTGGAGACTTCTGAGATGTGTCACCACCTTGGGGAGAAGTAAGCAGTGACTTCACTGGATGCCCATTGTGGTACTCCATGTGTGCTACCTTCTTTGTTGGGTGGTACATACAAGGCAGATCAGTGCTTGCTTTCTGTCTCTCAGGAAAAGGGTGGTGTGCTGAAGTTATTTTTCTCATTATTTAGGTTCACTGAACACCGTATAAGCTTATGCTGGTGTAAATTTGGTTGCACAAAGAATATCAGAGAGCCTTTGGTAACTGCTTGCCCACTGCAGCTTTTCCCTCTCATGGGGCAGCTCTGGGGTGTTGCTTGGCCCAGCTTTGGATCAGGTTCCTGCAGTGCTGATGTGTCCTGGACAGACGTAGAGCCCTTGCCCAGGGTCCTCCAAATCAGAAGCACCTGCAGCCATGGGGCTTTGCTTGTGGACCACCCAGGGAGGCTGAGCTGCCCATCCTCTCATGGGGGTGCACAGACAAAGTCACAGGTCAGCTCCTTGTTTTGGGACTTGATGTCCTGCCAGCAGCAATTAGGGAGCTCAGCAAGTAGTGCTGGGATGGGACATTTGGCCTTTGTGCTGTGGTTCTGACGGGATGCCTGATGTTTTGAGACAATGCTCTCTGCACGTTGTGGTGCTGCTGGTAAACACTGAGCCCAGCCTGAATAGTCCAAACACCACAGCATGTTGCAGAGCACTTAAAAAATGACATCACATGCAAAACAGTGGCCAAACTGGGAAGTTAGACCTTGCTTTTGGCAGGCAAAGAGGTTAATGAGACAAAACACAGAAATGAGCTCTTAAAGAATTTTCTAGCAAGACTGGCTTGAGTAACCAGTTTTGCCAGGGAGGATCCTTTTATATGTTTTCACTTGAAATATTAAATAATCTGATTTTAGGATGAAATCGCTTGCGTCTCTGCATCATGTTCTGTTTTGGGCCTTTTAATGCCATCAGGAGTGGGAGAAGGGAAAAGCTTTACCATAAGTCCTTTATGTAGGCTGTCTGGTCTTCTCCACGGGGGTGGGATGGGACTGTCCTGACTGCTGCTCTGTGCCCATGTAATGACGTGCTGAAGGATGTCAGAGACAAGCTCTGTTCACAGCTCCCTTGGGGCTGCTAAATCCCACCCCTGAGGACTACACAAATGGACAGAATTACCAATGAGTAGGTGGTTTACAGCTGCCTCTTGCTTCTAATTCTATAGTCAGTGCTCAACAGTGAGCCAGAAGAAGATAAAACCTGTCCCGCTCTTCTAAGAGGAAGAGGGTTTTGTCATTTATGCTGTATTTTTTGTCTTTCATGTGGAAGAAGTTTGGATATATTCTTTCAAAAAGCTTTCTTTCTAAGCCCCAATCAGGCACAAAGCTAAGTTTCTGGAGAGAAGTAATGGATGGGAGGGCTGGACGGGATGTGCACTTCAGATTGACAGAATTTCCTGGATCCTGGTGCTGACTGGCTGGATAATCGTGTTTAGTGATGGCACATTTCTTTCTTGCAAGTTGTAATTTTCATGTGCTTTCTTTTCCAGCATACTTCCAGTTATCATTATTCATAGGTAGCATGTGCAAACTCCACAACAGATTTTGTTTAATTTTGGGCATATGGCTAAATGCTTGTACTTTGTCATTGCCATAACCTATTGCCCTCCAGTTCTTTCACAACTAAGTTTTTTTCTACCTTGTAAGAGATTTGGAGCGGGGGCCTAGTATTTTTCACTGGTCATAGAGGAGCTTTATGAATTTTCAGATCCAGTATAAATTAAACCATGCTCATGCAAAACATGGCTAAATACGGTCATGCAGAGGAAGAAGGGGTGAAAACTACACACTTGGGGTGAAAACCACCCACTTCTCTAGTAGAGAATTTGCAGTCCCACAAGTAAACTCCAGTGAAAAGGAAACTGAGCTGTGTGAAAAGCCATGAGTGGGATGGGGCATAAACCACTCAGTCTGTTATAATCCTAGTGCTCTACTAGAGCTGATTGCCAGGTCAAACCTGCTCAAGAACAAAACAAACAAAATGAAAACAAAAAAAGAAGAAAAATGTCTGTTGTGCATCCAGCTGCCCCACAGCTCTTAGTTGTTGTAAAACCTGCCAAAATCTACCCAAAAAGACCATATAGCCCCTTCTAGTAGCTGGGAAAAGATGTAGAGGCACTTTTTACAAGGGTTGGTAGGAATAGGACAAGGAGGAATGGCTCTGAAGGGCAGTGGGTTTAGATTTGGTATTGGGAAGAAATTCTTGATGGAGTGGTGGGGCACTGCAATAGATTGCCCAGAGGAGCTGTGGATGCCCCATCCCTGGAAGTATTGCAGGCTAGGCTGGATGGGACTTTGAGCAACCTGGAAGTGGAAGGTGTCCCTAGACTTGCAGACCTTTCTTGGTGTAGTTGCCTTGTAGCTAGACAGTCTTTAGGGTCCTTTTCAACCCAAACCATTCTGTGTTTATGCTGGGGATTGTATCTGGAATCTATTGCTGTTAAAAATGAAACAACTCCAAACACCACTAGAAAAATATCAAAACTAAAAAAATCTCTTATTTTCCTTAATCAAAATTTCATTCCTTCCTTTCATTGCTGTCTTTTGTGTGGCCAGGCCAAGAACTACTCCACGACTCATGCCTGCCCCATTGGAATACGTGGTGTCTGTTAAAGGCACCGTGAGAAGGCATGGGAGGGTGGTGGTGTGATAACGACCTGGTGACCTCTGATCTCTTACGTAGGTCCCAGTTTGTCATGCAGCATTAAAAGCCCTTTCATGGCAGTCCTGGACTGGCAACAAACCCTCCTGGGGCATTAAAGTGCCTGTGGATGGATTAAAGGAAGAGTCTGACAGGAATTACCTTACTGTGGGGAAAAGTTATGAGCCAAAATTAGCACTGGAGTTAGGCATCCTGCAAGAGTTTCACAAATTCAAATGACCATCTTCCCACTCTGCAGGCTCTCTTTAGCTCGTGATCACAGGCGTGGTAGGTGAGAGATGCTGTATTTATAGCTTGAAAGTCAATTACTTGGGGATGTGCCTCACAAATGACACATCTGCTAAAAGGTTTGTGTTCTTAAACTGAAAATGTAAATACTTTAATAAACGGGGCATAAAAAGAAGTGCATAGATGTTGGCAGCATTTTGTACCCACTCTGTCTGAGTGTAACTTATGTTTTCACTCATTTGCTGGGGCTTTACATCAAGAAGGCAGTCTTGAGCTTGAAGGCTCCTGAAGTCACTGGTGTGTTACCCATACCCTTTCTCTCCCAGACTTGCTCTTGAAGTCTTTCCTTGCTCTTTTCCAAGAGCAAGGAAAATAAAGAAGGTATTCAGAGGCTGAAGAAGCTTCTTATAAACTTCCACATTGATGGGGTTGTAGCTGCAGCAGGCAGCTTCAAAGGGAGGCTTTGGGTCATGTGTGATGCCAACCCTGCCCAGCCAGGCAGGAGAGGGTTCATGGAGCCACCTCTCTGCTTCTGGGCTGATAAGCTTAGGAGAGCAGTTGGTGTCCTTGTAAAATGTCTGGGATCTCTGTACAGGCAGCACTGTTGGAACTGGTGGTGACTTGGTTGTCAAGACCTTGAGGTTCCTTTTGGCACAGCATTTTCTTCCCCCTCTGTAGCCAGCCCTGTGGCCATCATGGCCATGCTCCCAGAAGAGCTGCCAGGATATCTCACCACATATTTTGCCAGGGACATGGCTGGCAGGGCATGGTGGTGAGGGAAACCCCTAGCCCTCCTCCTCCTATAGAGCTCATCTCCTATATGTCACTCTGTCGCTTTCCCAGCAGCATTGCCTTTTCTAAAAGTAGTATAAATCTGTTTATAGTCTGCATTAAAAAAAAAAAAAAGCAACGGAAAACACTGTGAATGCATGTTCCATAATCTTACACATTTTTTGGGTTTGTGAGAGTACCTGTGAAAGCACCCATCCTACAGTGAGTCAAACACTGCCCCTCTGCTCCTGGGCATTCCTTACTGGGTAGCAGGTTTTCACTGGGAGGTGTTTCTTGGACGCAGATGTGCCTCTGAATTAAGTTCCTTTCATGAGGTCTTCTCAGGCTACTCTCTTCCCAAAACACATGAACTAATTGAAAACCTCCAACCTTTCCCTTCTGGTACAGAGAACGGGAAAAGAATAGATCCCCAGCAGAAATTGTGGATTCTGGAACCATATGATAGGGCAGCACTCATGTTTCCTTAACAGTTGCTCCCATGCTAGCCTTATGCAAGTGTGACTGCTCTTGAAGGCAGAAGACCACATATTTATGGTAGTGCCATCATATTTAAAAATAATGGTGTGTATTGGATTTGAGAGCTCAGGCTTATTCTCTTTTTATATAGCTTTTTGCTTTTTATCATTTCATGGATCATATAGCAAATTTAGTTTGACTCCCTAGTAAATTTAAGTAGGCCTATAGGAATTGTACTGTTTGATTGTGTTGACTCTATTTCAGAGAGATTTTTAAAAATAATGTGTTTTGGCCTAATGTGGTTTCTGCTGACATCAGCAGCAGAAGCCCTCTCTGGATTTCAGCAGTGGAGGGGAAAGGATATTTCTGCTTTTACAAATACACTCTTTAAAATGTTGATGGAGAGTAAATATCCAAAAATATTCTTAAACTAATGCTTTCCCTATGTTTGTGCCATGACCACTGTTGTAGGTCACTTGCAAGAACTTGTGGCAAAGTGCTCTTATTCTCCAGCTTTAAGTGTTGTAGGTCTCCCTTTCTTTTCTCCCCTACCTTAACCCATACCTTGTTCTTTAAGTCACACTTGGGTTTTTTCTCACTATGCAGCTGCCATACTGGTCAAATGACTTTTTTGTTTTTCATATTTGCTCTGATGTTTTCCCTGAAGTCTTGAGTAGCTGACACTTCATATGTTGCACTGCTTTGCCAGGTATTGCTCAATAAATGTAAATAGGGCTCAGAGGTCAAAGTGAAGCAAGGTCCTTGTGGCTTAAATCAATAGAACTTGGGAGGTATGTGGCATGTGTCATAACTCTTCAGGGTCCTTTATTTCTCCTTCGTGAATTTCTGAGCGATAGGCTAGAAATACATTTAGTGATTTCCTCTCTCTTCTCAGGTTAAGCAAATTCCACTTTAGACACAACACTCCAGATCTGGGCCACAGGTTTTAAAAGGAAGTGGTTGTAGATTTGGATATTTCTGAGTTACATCTAAGGTATTTTTTTGTTTTATCCTGCATAAATATCTGTGCTGGCCATCTAGCCCAGCATTAGGTTTCTGACAGCAGCAATAGGAGAGGCTGCTTAGGGAGAATAAGAGTTTGGCTGCCACTCCCATTCCCAGCTCTTGTACCCTCTCAAGAGTCACAACTGCTGGGTTAGAGCTGTAGAGCCTGTTAGTCCCTTTAGGACCCAATGCCCTTGGCTCTGTGAAATCAGCCTCAGGTACCTGGGCACTACAGACATAATTTTGCACAGTCATGCATTGAGTGGCTGATTTGAAGCTCTCTGATGTAGAAGCCACTTTTTTTTCCCTTCAAAGCTCACATCTTATGTGAAGTGTAGCTGCTCAGCAAATGCTCTTGGTGTTAACAGCCCACTTCTTTCTCACACTGTGGGTTGCTGAAAAGTCCTCCTGCTGGTCTTTCAAGGGAAATAGAAGAGATTAAAGTTTAAGTATTGTAAAAATCCCACAGTCTTGGAATATATGAGAGGTGGCAGTGTCATTGCAGAACTTGGATTCAGCTGATGTGAAGGGGTGATGAGCTAATGCTCTTACTTTCTGGTCTGGGAGGTGACAGGGAGTGAGACAAGTGTTATTTGAAAACACTTGTGAAGAGGGAACTGCCCTGGCTCCTGTTTCATTGCTTTATATCTCCTGGGTGATGAATGAAATTGCTTACAACTATTTGTCTCTCTTCTGCCACATTTCCACCTTCTGCACATGTTTGTGGGGTTCTTCCTTCATCTACAAAAAAGGTCCATAAACCAGCTCTGGGAGCAGAACTGCTTAAAATACTGATTGAGGTACTTAGGGGAGCAGAGAGCTGCAGTTTTCCATCCAGCATAAAGTTTTATGTGAACAAGCAACATCTATCTTGAAGAAGCATTTGCTCAGGACTTGAGTCCTGGCTGCTCCTTGTGGTCCCTGGACTTGAGCACTGGTTAAGTGCTCCCAGGTGGGCAGAGCTGAGGTATGTGACTCAAAGAAGAATAAAAACTTACATGCACCTTGAGCTTTTCTAAAGACTCTGTGGAGTTCTAAGAGTTGGTTAAGATATGTGCACAAATAGAGCTGTGTTAAGTATTTTTCTTGTCAGATCAAAAGGAATTAGGAATGGTAGTGTGTAGTTTTTTTCATCCTTAGATAATTATTTCTTTAATCTTCTTGTTTCAGGCCTGCTTGGGAAGACCATTTTAGGGTCCTCTTGCCTTTGACTGATTTGTGAATTCACTTTCTAATGGTCTCTCAGTGAAATGGGAACTGGAGCACTCATGAGATCCATGAATATGCTGGTGGCCCCATTGTGCACTTGTACATAAATGTGTAGTGAAAGGCCACCAGAACGCCCAAAAGCTAATATTTGAAATGCATAACCTGGAAATTCTGCTACCCTTTGCCATCTGAGAGTGAGCAGTGATACCAGCATACGTAGGTCTGTGACAAAGTTGTGGTTAGCCATAGTTATCCTGAGCCTCACTGTCATTTGGAGAAGGATTAATTTGCAAATTGGCAACCTTACTGCTTGTGACGACTCACTCCCTGGGGTCTGTTTGGGCTCTCATATCCTGAACAATCACCATCTAGTGAGTCCTGCTCATGTTTGTCTGAGTAGAGTAGAGGAGGATTTTTATCAGTACTCCTTTGCAGATTGTTTTCTGCTCCAGGTTGATCAAATGGTAAAAGGGAGGAAATATGCTAATAGGGAATAGAAAAAGGATGAGGAAAAAGAGTTCCATAATACCTTACAAAATCAGTTTTTCTGCCCCACAGAATACACTTTAGCTGGAAGCAATGATGAGGGATTAGTGATTCATGGCTTAGTCTGATCCTTATATCATCCCCTAGGTGATACAGTTACGTGTGTCAAAACACATCCCTTATTAATGTCTTTCTTCAAGCTAGGAGAATTTGGAATGACACTGAAGAGGACTTTATTTGAAAATGAAAAGTTAACTGCTGTTTTCTCCCCCAAATCTTGAGATACTAGTAGGGTTGACACTAAGCATCACTGAACAATAGACTGATTTAAAACTCTAAGTGTTATCACACAGCTACACTGGAATACAATAAAAGACTAGCTGACACCACTTTCAGGAATCTTAATGAGCAGGCACAACCAGAAGTGTAAACAGAAACAAATAGTGTAGGATTTCTCATTCTGGAAACCAGCATCATCACTTGCTGATGGTCCACAGTGTTGGCTGAGATTCCTGAGCTGGCTCAGCTCCTTGTCACCAGCTGCTAAATTACATTCAAAACAGATTAAAAAGATGTTGAAGATATTCCTTATGTTAGTTTCAATATAAGCAATGGCTTTTCCAGTTTGCTGGGGAGAAGCTGCAGATGGCACGAAGATTGATAGAGGGGCAAGTGATGGAGCTCTGGAGAAAAGGGATCCTTTTTCACAGAGGACCAGGACTTCAAAATTTGTTGTAGATCCTTATGGCTGGAACACTCTAAATTGAAATTAAATTAATCACTTTTTACATTTCTCATGCAAAAAAGCAGGAATGAAGACCCCTTTAAGACCTGTGGTTCCAATTGCCACAGTATTGTGCCTGGTTTCCATTACAACTTTGTTGGAATCAAGCTGTTTTCCCAAAACATTTCAGTTACAGAAACTCCATATTTCAGTTCAATGTTCTTTTCCTGACTAGTACTGGTGAATTATGCTAAGGATTTTTCAGTTACGCTGAGTAGTGTGAATTACCTTTTTAGTGTGCCCCAATGAAACAAAGGATGATTTTGCAGTCATTTGCAAAGTAATGAACAGAGAGAAATGCAGACAAACCTTACAAAATGACTAATAATATTGTGGAAAGTAGTAACCCTTAAAAGGATTTAAGGGGTAAGTGAACACAAGCTCCGATCTGATAATGAGGCAGGAAGTCAAATGAAGCTCTTGAGCTTATAGACAGGGAAATCAAAGAGTGGACAGCAGTGATTTATGATCATAGAATGGTTTGAGATGGAAAGGGCTTAAAGATCACCCAGTTCCAACCCTCTGCCGTTGGCAGGGGTATCTTCCACAAGATGGGGTTGCTCAGAGCCCCATCCAAGTTGGCCTTGAACTTTTCCAGGAATGGGGCTTCCACAGCTTCCCTGGACAACTTTACTCCTTCACAGTCAAGAATTTCCTCCTAATATCTCACCTGAACCTGCCCTCTTTCAATTTAAAGCCATTCCCCCTTATCCTATCACTACCTGCTCTTGTAGGTCCCTCTACAGGTTTCTCATAGGTTTCTCCTTTAGGTACTGGAAGGAGCTCTAAGGTCTCCCTGAAGCCTTCTCTGCTCCAGGCTGAGCAACCCCAGCTCTGAGCCTGTCTTCAAAGGCAATGTGCTCCATACCTCTGGGTCTCTTTATCACCCTTCTCTGGACTCATTCCAATAGCTCTACATTGTTCTTATGTTGATGGCCCCAGAGCTGGACACAACACTCCAGGTGGGATCTCCTGAGAGAAGAGCAGAGAGGGAGAATCCACTCCCTTGACCTGCTGGTCACACCTCTTTTGATGCAGCCCCAGGACATGTTTGGCTTTCTGGGCTGTGAGCACAGCTTGACAGGTCATGCTGAGCTTCTCACCAGCCAAGACCCCCAAGTCCTCCTCGGGGCTGCTCTCCATCCATTCTCCATCCTGGCCTGGGACTTGTGCTTGGGGCTACCCTGACCCAGGTGCAGGATCTGGTTCTTGGACTTGTTGAATGTCACAAGGCTCACACAGGCCCACTTCTCCAGCTGTCAAGGTCCCTCTGGATGGCATCCCTTCACTTCCATGTGTTGACCAAACCCCATGGCCTGGTGTCATTAAACCCACTGAGGATGCCCTCGATCCCATTCTTCATGTCACTGAAAGAGCCATTTAAACAGTGCTGGTTCCAATTCCAACTCCCAAGGAACACCACTTGTCACTGGTCTCCACTTGGATATCAAGCTGTTGATCACAACTCTGTCTGATCATACAGCCAATTCCTTTTCCACTGAATGGCTCGTCCATCACACCTATGTCTCACAAATCCAGGTGGATGATGCCAGTTTCTCTTTTATCCACCAATGCTGTAGCTCCATAATACAAAGTCACCAAATTTCTCAGGAACAAATTGCCCTTAGGGAAGCCATTTTGGCTGTCACTAAACACTTTCTTATTTTCAATGTGCCTTAGGAGTTTCCAGGAGGATCTGCTTCATGAGCTTGCTAAGCACTGAGGTAAGACTGGCCTGTAATTCCTTGCACCTTCCTTTTTTTCCCATCTTAAAAAGGGAGTTATGTTTCTTTTCTTGTCAGTGGGAACTTCAGTGGACCATCATAACTTCTCAACTAGCATCAATAGTGGCTTAGCCACTTCATTTACCAGTTCCTGCAGAACCCACAGATTTGTGTCACTGGACTCCATGGACTTGTGTTCCTTCCTTCATCCATCTTAAGGTCCTTTAGAAGTTCTTTAACCTGATCTTCTCCTCCAGTGGGTGGCTCTTTGTTCTTGCAGTCCCCATCTTTGCCTTCTGTGACTTGGTTGGTGTGGCTGGAGCACCTGCTGGTGAAGGCTGAGACAAAAAAAGTTGTTTCCTCATCCCTCTCCATATCCTGGATAACCAGGTCTCTTGTTTTCTTCTGGAGATGCCTGTCATTTTCCCTAGACTTTGTTTTTAGTTTCAAGAAAAACTAAAAAAGTTCTTCTTGTTGCCTTTGACATCCCTGGCCAGATTTGATTCTATCAGGGCTTTAGCTTTCCTAACCTCATTGCTCAGACAGTTTCTCTGTATTCCTTCCAAGTTGCCTGTCCCACCCTCTGTAGGCTTCCTTTTTGCATTTGAATTTGTACAAGAGCTCCTTGTTCATCTATTCTCCTACTGTTTTTCTGTGACTTCTTCCCTTTTGGGCTTCTCCTGAGCTTGGAGGAAGTGATCCTTGAATTTGATGGAATTCGATCCTTGAATTCGATGGAAAGCGATACTTTCCATTGAACCCCTCTTCCATCATGGGGTTTACCCCAAGGTTCTTTACCAAGAGGGTCCCTGGTGAGGCCCAAATCTGCTCTCCTGAAGTCTGGAGTCCTGCTTGCTGTGCACCATTCTTGCTGCCCTAAAGATCTTGAATTTCACCATTTCATGGACACTGCAGCCAAAACTGCTTGGCAGGAAGGGTCAAAACATTGGGATCATACCTTGCTTTTGTGTAGCCTCGGTACACATCAGACATGCTTTTGCTGGTGCGCCTCCACAGTCTGATCACCTGCTTTGATCACTGCTGGTTAGACAGCAGGCAGTGAGGCAGTCAAGGGTAGACAGCAATGGGTGATGGAGATTCACCTGCTGTGACCTTAAGACTTGCAAATGATCTACTGCAAAGAGTCAGAGAAAGTGCTTCTGCCTCTTGGGGAAAAGGACAGAGATGGCATTGTTTTATGCCTCTTGATAACTTGCCAGTGAGTTTTATTAACACCAGTCTCACAACGAGGTCAATCAATCAATCAATTTCCATATTTGCAGCATATTTGCCAGAAATGCCTTAAAGCACTTTCCAAAAATACAGATGTCCCTGTGAAATCTTTACATAAACAAGAGGGCTGGCGAGGGGAGAATCAATTCAATTTTTATGTATGTATTGATATTTCATACCATACATTATCTGTAAATGGGTAGACAGATTTTATATAATATGTATGACCTTATAAAAAGCATGTAGCTGTGATGCAGCCTTCTACTTGCCCTTTCTTTTCCACCTGCTGAAAGGTCATTGTGCAATTGCTGACCTATACAAATCACACTTCCTCCTGGCTGGAGAAAGCAGTGGAGCTCTTACATCTCAAATGTCCTAATAATGATGAAGTAAAACAACCATTTAAGTATTTAAAAATGCTTGTCAAATGGGCAGACTGATGTCTCAGATAATATGCCAAAGAAACCTTTATATTCAAATTATCTGTAGAGTGGTACCATGGTGGGTCTTTAACCAAGGCAACAGTATTTAGGGAAATAAGCCAACTGGGACTTGAAGTAATTCAGATTTGTAAAAAATAGTGGACTCTCATACAGGAGTGAAACAAGAAACTAAAGGAAGAGCATTGGATTCAGGCACAGGATGATCCTGGTTTTTTGTGAGGTCTCAGTAATATCTATCATTGTGCACATCGAGATTCCTGAAAGAGGCAGATGATAATTGAGTCATATATAATAGTAACAGTGAGATGAACAATAAAATGTATGCTCAGTCAAGCATGGCTTAGTTTCTGCCTGAGTTTCATTTTCAGCAATTGCTAGACAGTCAAGACTGAACTCCAGACAAGCAGAGGTAGGACCTAGATTGCATCAAGAATTATGTGTTAGTCATGAGAATTACAGCGTGATCTATTATTAGAGCAACAGAAAATAGCTTTGTGAAGTAAAGGAGAGGCTGAGAAGCAGAGAAACAAGACCTGAGAGGGATCTCACTGTGTCAAAATTTTAAAGGAAAACATTTTCCCGTATGGCAAGCAAAATTTTAGGCTTTTCTGGTGAACTTGGCAGTGTTAAGTTTATGGCTGGACTCGGTGATCTCAGAGGTCTTTTCCAGCCTAAATGATTCCATGATTTTGTTCTGCAAAATGCTGCCTCACAAATAGGAAGGCTCTCCTATATCCAGATGTCTCTGGATTGCCTGCCTCCTCCTGTGGGTGGGTGGCCCTGGGCTTTTCAGATAGGTGAGCATGGATTTGTTCCCTATCCTTAGAGGCATCAAGTCCCTTTGCTTGGGAGTACCTCTGTAGTCTGCTTTTGCATTGGCCAGGTGCCCTGTTGATTGATGGCCAGATCCTCACCCCTGGGCTCACCTTTCCAGCTTGACCTCAGAATAGCCTTGTCACTCTGTATTGACTTGGTGGTCTGGACTCTCTGCAGACCCTGGTTGCAACTCCTGCATGGCTGCTCTCAGGGCTGGAGGGCCAGGCATGTTGTCCTGCTGATCTCAGAGGATGCATGGCTCACTGTGTGTATGGAACCCTCCGGCACCAGGCTGTGGACAAGTGACAATGCATTGGGACATGCTGGAGTCATGAAATCACCAGCTCTGCCAACACTGGTGCTGGCACAGCTCAGCACATGCTGCCCCCAGACCTACTTTCCAATTTATCTGTATCTCTCCAAAACGCTTCCCTCTTCTAAAGTGAAACATTTTGGCGGGATCTAGTTCAGGCCTGCAAGCATCACTGTTAAGCTCATTTTCATCAAAGGCCAGATAGAAAACCTTGAGTTAAGCAGTCTTTGTGTGTAGTCACACACTTGTGTTGCCAGCATGACATTCCAAAACTGAAGGCTGACCTGGCACAATGAACTTGTCCATTATACCTTTGTAATGGGAACGAGTGCACTCAGCTGCAGAGTTGCAGGTTGGTGTTTTTGGGGCTGGTGTGTTTTTTTTTTTTTTTTTTTTTTTTTTTTTAAGTAGAAATGACCACAAAAATACTCTCCTTTCTTACTTATAGAAACTTGTAAACAGATTTTTGACAACTTTTTCCTTGGAGTGGGCCAGGAGTTGGCAGTCTGATATGGGGGCTGTTGTAGTGGGTATCTGCTATGGATGTCCTATTAGGAAGTAACAGATGAGGCCTTCAGATAAATGAAAGAGGCCTCATGTTCATAGGTCCTTGTCCTCATGGGCTACCCACACGATAGCTGGTGGAATAATACAGCAGGGCACAAGCAACCTGGGAAGCTTCTGGAATATCCTGATGATGCTTCTGGCACAAGTAGTCAAGGAGCCAACAGGAAAGGTGATTTCCTGGATCTGATAAGACAAGGAAGAACTAGACTGGGGCATAAGTCAAAGTCAGCCTTGCCTGCAGAACCCTGAGATGGCGGAATTCAGACTCTGAGAGGGGAGAGCAGGGCAACAAGTAGCCCTGGATTTCTGGATAGCAGACTTCAGCCTAGGAGAGCTGCTTGGAAGAATCCCATAGGACATGGCCTTGGAGAGACAAAGAGTCCAGGAGAGCTGGGTCCCGTTCAATGTTCACCTCCTCCAAGCTCAAGAAGGGACCATTCTGAAAAGAAGGAAAATGAATAAAGGGCAGCAGATGATTTTGCTTCAGACTTGACCAGTAAAATTAGCTTTTGGGAATCCCAGGCCCCTGAGGCTGGAGGAAAAGTCTGGAACAAGGAGGACTTGCCCTCAGTGAAGGAGGCTCAGGCTAGGGAGAACTTAACCACACTGGATGTGCACCCCTGAGAGCTGAGGAACCTGGCTGATGTCATTGCAAGGCCATTGATTATCTTTAACTATGTCAAAAGGTCATTATGACTGGGAGAGGTTCCTAAAGATCCTTTAGAGCTTCTGTATCAAGAAAGACATGAAGGACCTCTGAGAAACTGCAGGATAATCATCCTCACCTTGAAGCCTGGGAAGGTGAAGGAGAAAAACTTCCTGGAATGTATTTCCTAACACATGAAGGGACAAGAAGGTCATTTGGAGTTGTCAACGTGGATTGATTTATAAAGATGAAATCACCCTTGAACAATCATTTTGTCTTCTACAAGGTTATCACTACCTTGGTGGACAAGGGAAAATCAGTAAATGCTTGGGTTGTGTTTGTTTGTTTTTGTTTGTTTGTTTTGTTTTTTTTTTTTAACTGTGAGGGCACTTAAACACTAGGACAGGTTGCCCAGAAGGGTTGTGGGGTCTCCATCCTTCAAGCTATTCCAAACCCAACTGGACACAGTCTCAGGCAACCTGCTGTAGCTGGCCCTGCTTGAGCTGGGGGCTTGGGCTAGATGAGCTCTTTAAATTAAGTAATTCTGTGTGAATTTATTCACCGTGTGTAGATTTTGCAACTGAAAAATATCTCAATCTATATTGTGATAGCAGCAACAATGAATTAAATAGAATAGGTTATTTTCTAAAGATATTAAACAAATTGCATTGAAGTCATTAAAAAATACCATTGATTTCAAAGGGCTTTGGCTTAGTTCCAGTACTTCTTATTTAAATAACTATCTAAATGGCCTGATTTTCACAAATATAGGGAATGCAGCTGCTCCAGAGGGTTTCACTTAGCTTTGATCAGATTCTAATTAGTTGTACTTGTTTAAAATGTTTTTTAAAAGTTTGAAAATTCAGGGTTTTTTTTCTCCTCACAGTCAACAAACTCAGTAATTCCTGGAGGGGTATAGCTTAAACTTTCCCCAGAGCTCAACTTTTTATATAAAATAACTTCATACAAAGTATTGCTACAAAATACAACTGTGAGCATGAAAAACCAGCAGCATGGTAGAGAGACTGTTCTGTAATCATAGAAATGGGCCAAGGATTTTGGTGTATCAGGCTTCTAAGGGCAAAGAGGGTGGGGCATTGGTGTCATCCAACAATGTGTTCCATGTCAGGTATCAAGAGATGGGAATGACTGGAACTTGGGAAAGAAGCACTGGATCCCTGTTTCTTACAAGTGACAGCTGTGTAGGAGACTAATTCCAGTGATGGATGGTTTTGCCTTCTACTTAGTCACTAGGTGCAGGATGTGTGAATGATGATGTTTCTGAAAATGATTGGTAAAATAATATTGTAGACTGACTAGAGATCTGAGATTTGTTATTGAAAAACTCAGATGGGAGTGCTGAAACTGTTTCCTGAACCCTGGGAAGCTGAGGTGCCAGAGGGAAAGTGATAGCAGTGACATTCTGGTGCAGTGTTAATCAGCTATTGTCATGCTTTATTAAAGCAAATGAATTAAATACCCTCAACAATTACAGCAGTTATTAAAAGCTTAGGAATGTGAAAATCTCATCCTTAAAGAAGGTCACCTGGGCAGCATTTCCCATTCTGCTACCAAAATGGATGTAATATCTGTATAAATTATTTTGTCTTTTCTACATCTGAAATTATTCATTGCTTAAATGACTATAATAAAAACCAGGCCTTTAGCTCACAGGGATATATTGTTATGAGCCATACTGTTGTTCCTACTTAAGAGGTCAACATTTTTCTTACATAAGTACAAGATGTTATTACTTGGGGTCTTTTTTTTAATGCTTTATGGACCTACATTCTATTTCAAATTATTACCACATCTTAAGGTTGATACAGCCAGAGCCTCTTGTGTGGTGTTTATTTCTTCTTTGGAAGCATTGGTGAGCATGGCTCCATCTATATTTCTTCCCTATCTGCTGCAGAAAGAATAAAAAAGGGCTCTGATTGATGCATATGACTATGGGGAAAGACAAAGGGGAAATATCCAGCCTGGTTAAGTGCATACTGGAAATATCAAACCAGACAGCTAGCTAAGCAGAGAGGCAGATAAAAAAGTTATGGATAACCACAGAAATACACTGAGAATTACACTTAGCTCAACTGGGGAAAGACACTAAAGAAGTAATGTCCCTCTTTAAGATACCTGAATGTCTAGGCATGAGATAAAGGACAGAAAGATATGTCTCCCCACTGCCAAACTTTTTTAATCTCCTAGTGAAAATTCAGGGTGTAACGATAACCTTAAAATAGATACGTGTGGGTTTCTGCTGTGATAAGAAGTAGTGGGAGAAATAATAAATGCCAGAAGAGGAAAAGGTTTGTTCTTTAAATGGTTAAAGCAGATTATGGTGTGACTGGAAGGGGCCAGCCAGAAGGGTGGTGAGCAACAGTGAGTGCTTCCTTTTCCCCAGTGACCCCCATCACTAGAGAGCCTTGCTGTTATCCCACAGCAAGTAACTCATCTGAAACCCACTCTGAATCCATGTGCAGCAGCACATTGAAAATCCACGTGGTTTGTTGGTATAGCTTGAGAAGTCCCTTCTGAGCCTTCTCAAGAGAAAGCATATTATTCTGTGAAACAATTTGTTCTTGTTGAATGAAAAAAACCAAAAATTCCAGCATTCATCCTTTTTACCATTGTAAACTCCAATGAAGCTATACATGTTTCAAATTTACATGAATGTCAAAGAGGAAAAGATACATTTTTGGCTCAGAGACTTTAAACTTGTTAAGAAGGCGCAGATGCAATGACTGATAAAACTGAAGCCTACACTTTCTTGCTTTGCTGTGGAAGAGAGGAAGTGGCTTTTCATCTAACATGCGATACCACAAAGAACTAACTTTTTCCATGCCTGAGTTGTACAGTGTTCTTTGTAGCTAGATTCTTGGCACCTATGAAAATATGACTAATAAAAGGACTTCAGTTGAAGAGATATGTGCAGGATCTAGCTACTAAAATGAAGTAACTTTCTTCTCAGTATGAGCATTCCTCATCAGAGTGCTTCTAGGTTTCTTAAGATGGAGTGCTGTTCCTCCTCTCTACCTGGTTTAGCTGCTGCTGAGGTGAAGCTGCAGGACATGACTAACTAAGATAGCTGTCAATACCCTGAGCTGCCAAGAACACCTGGATCCATGGTGTACCTGTCTGCTGCCATAAATTTCCATACTTCCACAGCATCCACTCACCCCAATGGAAGAGTTGGTTCTACGTGCTGGCCTCTCTTTTCAGGAGCACATAAGATGTCTTGTGGGGTGAAGCTCATGGATTTAAGGAGAAAGAGGATGCTGTGCCAGAGGTTTTTTGCTGTCATCCTGTACCTGAAGGTAGTAGCTTACACAGGAAAAGTTTTCAGGAGGGATGGACCCTCAGATGTGGCCTTCTTTCTGCCCTTTAGCTTTGGGAAAGGGTGGGGGAGGGTGTGCAATTTAGGGAGGGAACTGCATAGCAGGGATTGCTTGGGGGCTCTCAGCTCCCAGAACCAGCAGGATTCACCTTGATTGCTTATAGAAATCCCCACCTCCTGTGTGCTTGTGCTTCTCATCCCCCTTGAGTGATGCCTTCTTCACACATATTGTGGAGGACTGGAAAAGCTGAGCTTCTGTTCTGGCACAACCACTCAGAGGGCCTTGGCTGAAGAGGGGGGAACATATGCTCAGCAGGTGCCCTGTGAGCCTGTCTGGAGCATGCTGCGGCTGCCTTTGGCCTCTGATTGGTTTTCTTTCCTATAGAAACTAAGCTCTTGAGCGGGGGAAGGAGAAAAAATCCCATGTACTTGGGCCACTTATAGCACGGAGGTGAGTGACATAGCAAAGTCTTGCAGCTTTGATGAGGCCAAAGGGTAGCTAATATTGAGGTCTTTTATTTAGTTACTGAAAACCTATTGGGTCTAATTTTAATTGTTGTAAGGCCTCATTGCACTAATCAGAAGGGGTAAAAAGGTACCTTTTAATGGTATAAATTAGTTTTGGTTTTAAAGCACTACTTGAATTCGTTCTTCAGTGTTGAAGAGTGAAGAAAAATTGCATTGTCTTCTTGACATCTTTGCTTGATATATTCCGACCTTCTATGTGCATGTTATCATAACTGGGCAATGGCTGTAGGTCTTTAGTGAATGCAGCAGAACTATGGAGCCTGACTTGAGGCTTCCAGAAGGCACCAGGTCTAGGATTTTTTCTCTGAACATAATTTTAATTATCTTCTAATTGATGCTTTGAAAGAGAAGTTTTGAAATAAATGCAAATGGAAACTTTCTGGAAGCAAAAATCCCCTGAAAACCCATACGCTGTTTCTCAGGTTACCTAAGTGGTTTCTTGTTCTTACACCAGCCTGCTGAAACAAGGCATTGTAAGAGCTCTCTCCCAGTTTCCCTTCACTACTCCAGCCCTTACAAGGGTCTGGTGATGTTTGATATTTTGAAGTGCTTTAAGATCCCTGATGAAAGGTGCTGTAGAAATGCTAGAACCCTGTGTATATTTACAGGGAGATCTTATTCCCATGCCCCATTTGGCCATCTAGAATGTAACAAAAAATTATTTTTCCTCTGTGCCACTGGGCAGGGCTGGAAGTGCAGGTAGAGTCATATTGCCACTGCAGTCTGTATGATTCAAAGAGCAATAAACCTCTTTACAAACAGCACAAAACCCTACCCCGCCTCCTCCAGGTGCAAGGTTACTGTGTGTAGGTGACTTGCCATGCTAGAGTGGGGTGGGGATGAAGGGCTGCTGGTGGCTGGATTAGTGATGTGCTGCAGTCTGCTTTGTCTCAATGCTGGGGTGACCCCCACCTGGTGTGCTGGCATCTCTGGGTGTCACTGTAGCCAGCCTGCCAAATAATCAGGGGGTTCTTCCAGATGGGCAAAAATATACGTGGAAGTGTCACATATCCAAGATGTGTCATGCTAGCTGGAAACAACCCACAGGAATAACCACTCTGGCAACAGCCTGAGTGTGCACACCAGACCATTGTCTATCAGAGAATGATCCTGAGGTGATGGGGAAAGACAAAGCAGTGGGAGACATGTTTTAATGTTAATTGTCTGGGTGTCTTTACCAGCCCTTCATCCTTACAATCATGAGACCCAAGGATTCCTAAGTATCTGCTGGTATCTGGCTTTCAGGCAGTGGGATGCATGAACTGAGGACTAGGTTTGTTTTTTCACCAAACAGTCATGCTCCAAGGGTGTAAGAGTGGTTTACATGCAAGAGGTTTCTCATCTCTCTATCTCCCAGATTTTAGCTGACTTTGTAATAGATAAGGGTGTTGGAAAGAAATCATCAGGCTTGGATTATCTTCTTGCAGGGAAAGCATGAGCACAGATTTTGGAGATGAGCTACACCCTGTGCTATGGTTAACCACATCAACGAGCAAAAAGTCCCCTTGCTTATATTAACAGCAAGATCATGCTTAGCATCCTATTTGATAAAAGCATGTTTTGCTAAGCCTGTTTTCTGTTTCAGTTTTTACAAAGGATGTCGGGCCTCACACACATTGCTAAAGACATGTACTGCTGCTGCTCTAATCCTTGGCCCTTTCAAACCAGGGTGAAAAGCATAGTACAAACACAAGTGTCCTGGGGTGGGCCAGCTGCTGGATCATGGCTTCTTCAAAGTGGGTGGCTTTGGGTGCTCTGATAATTTTGCTGTTTGCTGTTTTTTGTGTCCTTGATCCTAAACAGTCATTATAACATCTGGCATGTGTAATGCGCTGTACATAGAACACAGGAATCATTTGCTGTTCTGCTGGCAAGCAGCCTTCCCTTAGGATGGAGGGACTCTTATTTAACAGCCCATAGACAGACACATGGAAGCTGGAAAAAAAGTAAATATGAAACAGGAAGCAAAACTTTTTCAAGAACCGAAGAGGGAGAACTATTATTTAACGCTCAGGGATGCTCTCTATCCCTCATGATGCTCCCGTGGGTTCTCCTGAATCTGGGCTACTTTTCCTCTTCATTTAACAAAGGCTGGATGGGTTCTGATGCAGTGAGTCCCCAAGAGAGTTGGCAAAGGCTACCCCAGAGTGTCAAGGGGGAGACTGAAAGAAGCGTTTTCAGTCTTGGCGCCTGATTTCATTCAATCTGGCACCACACCTGTACAAGGGAAAGAAAATCAGCCAGGCAGCTAAACTTGTACTTCCTTCTGATATAGCAATACATTTTGTTAGAAACAATCAGTCAGTTATAATCCTTATACAACAGCTGCAGTTTCTCCTCTCAGCCTCTCACACTGTGCCATTATAAATAGATTGTCATATTCCTTGCAGCATTAAATTGCTTTCTACATTCCCAGTCCCTGGGAGGACTGATTGACTTGGGAAACCTGCCATTTTGGTAGCACTCCAGAAAAAGTGATTACCTATTTTTGCATCTGTTGCCAAACCCCTATAAGTATGCGACCATTAAAAAGTCAGTATTTAACCACAATTACCATAAGGGGGTATTTGATATGACAGTTGTTTCCTGCTGTGTTATGTTTCTCTGTACACAAAAAGTTAATGGGTGGTTTTAATTAGAGGAGGGGGCCTTCCTAGCTATATCTACACTGTTTTGAACACGCAATACATCCTTGCCTCTATAACCAATGCAAAGATTAACGATTTAGAAGTGCAGCCCACAAGAAACCCCAACCAAAAATCCAAACAGAAATATACCTGTGGTAGGGAGCACACAAGCAAATAAATGTGAAGTGCCTAAGGGCAGTGCTTTAAGTGGTGTGGTGTGTGGCTTTGGGATGCCAGAAGAATAACAATATTCCCAGCATTTGCCTGTCCTGTGCCCCAGCGCAGAAATGTAAGCACGGCAACATGCTGGGCACTCCAGCATCGGGGATGTGTCTCTGTTTAGCAAGATCTATTTCCATAACGACCTGATCCTGCTTTGGTGAGTCAGTGTAAACCTCTCCTCTGAGGTGAATATGATACCATAACCCTTTAAAAACCTTCCAAGACAAGACAAAGGTGTCTCATGCTTAGCTCTGCAAAATAGGACATTTTGTGCTGCGCAGTTCGTAATGAGGCAATGTCTGTTGCATTTTAATAGAATTCTCTTAGGCATTGGCCCAGATTGGAGCTCCTTCAGTGGCTGTTTATACACTTAACATTGAGTGCTTATTGATTAAATCCCAAACACAGCCTCAGAAGCAGGGACCAGTCCATCCTGACCAGGCTCTAGACTGATGCTCCCTCAGTGCTTGTTTTCTCCCTCTTTCTGTCTAGTCCCATGAACAGTGGATTTTTTACTCCAGAGGGAGAGCTGCAGAGCTGTTCTTGCCTTTATTTTGCTCTTCACCAGCTCTCTTTCTAATCTGACTGTTTGGCAATTAAATGCCATATGAGAAGGTATGTGGTGGGCTGAGAAAGGAGCTGAGTCTCCATTTCTAGGCCAGCTGCTATAAAAATACAGTTAATGCTCAAAGGCTAGGGGAGGAGGTGATGTCCCTAAAGTGTCATTTTTGGGAGTTGATGACCATAAGAGAGAGCCTGCTGGACTCATCTCTCAAGAGAAGTGAAAGATGGAGGAGACATCACGTTTATAGCTGAGGCTTAGAGTGGGTATTAGGAGGCTCCTCTAGGGCAGCTGTTATCATGCAGAGACTTTCTGGTGAGCCTGATGAGCTTGTGATCTGACAGGGATCTCATCAATGTATGTTCCTCCAGGGATTGGTGGCAGGTACAGAATCTGGTTTGGGTCATGCCTTTACACTTGGATGCTTCTCCTCCTCTGAAATGCTTCATTAAAGTGAAACCTAAACCCAGAGACCTCAGAGTGCTTTTTGGAATAGGTAAATATAGCAATTTCATAGATTTGGATAAGGGTAGGATTTCTAAAGATAGCCATATGTCTACCATCATCTGCTGTCTGTTCTTCTGTGAGGGGTCCTGTTTGACATATATTTTAGTATTAGATTATAGACAAGAGACTATTTCTTGATTGATGGTAGAGGAATATGAGGCAGAAATAATTTGTAATTGATGCTCACAGAAAAGTGCAGATATACATATGCTTTTGAATTGAGTAAGAATTTAAAGTTACTAACTAGGCTGTCTGAATAGCATTTTACATCTGGTCTGTGGAGTGTTTTAGCAGGCTCAGCCTATTTAGATTGAGCAGATACTTATTGCATGCTAATCAGAATACCTACTGATTTAGCACATCTCATGTTTTTCATCTAGCTAATAGGAATATCTTCACTTGTTCTTTTCCTCCATAAATCTTTCTAATGTCCAATGCTCTTTTTTTTAATATGCAAGTCCTTCCTCCTGAATGTGAAGAGCAAGATTAAATAGGATGCTTACAATATCACTTATAAAGAAGCAGCTCTATACTACTGAAAGCAGCTGGCTAATAAGTACTGTAAATCAGCATCCTTTTGTACTTTCAACCAGAGCCTTAGGGAGCTTCATGCCTTGGTGCACTATCAAATCCAGGTCTGGGATAATATAAATGCAAATATCCTAGAGTTTTTTTTCCAAAGCAAGGAAGAGATCACAAACCATTACATATCTGCTGTATTTTCCTGTACTACCTTATTGCTGAGCTGCAGCACCCTATCAGCTCTTCCTTCTGTCATTCCCTGTTGCCAGACCTCTACAAAATGCCTGCAAAGCCTTCAATGTGAAGTAGGAAAGATGATGCCTGTCTCCAAGTTATGAAGATTGTTTACAATCCAAATATTTGAAGATGTTGCTAGTTATATGGTAACCAGAACCCGTGTAACTCAATGCTTTAATTAAAGGTTTCTGTTGACTGAAGCACAGATGATAGCTGATTTAAAAGCTGTTGCTGCAGCTAGGTTTTATCTACCGCTAAAGCTGACACCAGAAAACATGTAATTCAAAGTAAATATAAATTTAAAGAAAAAAAACTTGCTGGCTGGTTGCTGTACAAATACAGTCAGCTATGAGTAGTCTGGCATGACAGGAAGAATATCTCTGATGGGGGAAGCTGCACTCTCTGAGAAAGCCTCTGGCTTGTCTTTTCTTCTCTTTTGTGACTCTCTATGGTTTTAATCTCTCCCAGGCCTCTCTGCCCACCGAAAATACCATCTGAACAACTTTCTATGAGCTCTTCGGAGCTTCTTATTTCTTCTGTGGCTTGGCCAACGTTGTTGCTATTGGTGTTGGATTTGGAGACTCAATTATTTGTGTAGTAGCCGGTAATGAAGGACTTGGATTGGCAGTGCAAAGGCATGAGCTCAAGCCTTAGCAGCTTCCTTGTTCCTAATAAATGTGAGCAGAAATCTTCCCTGAGGGGGATATTAAGAAGGCATCAGCTGTTCTGGAGAGGTATCCAAACCTCTGGACCTTTTTAGGTTTGCCTGTCACTTCTTACAATCGAGAAAGAAATGCATGACTCTTTGGGGAAGGTATTTTAAGCTTATTTTCTTTAATCTTCTGGGTTCTGTGGTTGTGACTCCCCTGAGGTCATACAGATATTTTTAAATGAATTCTCACTGCTTGAATAACAAGAAAATAACATCTTGGTTTTCAGTATTCTCCAGCTTCATAACTTTGGGCACTCCTGAAGTGAAGCTGAAGTTGCTGGGCGATTTCAAGAGTCCTTTTGTATTTACACTAATAACAAACCTTCTCCCTCAAAGAACATTTGCCATACTTCAGATGTTTATTGTTCAGCTGGGCCAGTGAACAGCTGTATTGAGCAAAGCTCCATGTGACACCCATTGCATTCCTGGGTGATTATAGAGCACTGCCAGTGACTGTTTAATGTGTAGGTTGCGGTAGAATCCGCATGGCCCGGAGCACAGAGAAGGGGAAAATAAAAGCCCTTGCAATCTGTATGAAATTATTACACAAGGATACAAAAGGCAAGGAAGAGGTCATTGTACCCCTGGTAAAATGTCTTTTGTGCCTCCTTGCACTGTGGCTGTTCTTTGACAGGAGAGCACTCAGCTCAGGCTGTGTGTTCGTGTGTCTCAGCACAGAGCCTTTGGAACTGTTTTCCCCAGAGATGGCTCAGAGCTTTTCTCCAAACCACATTTGCATTGGAAAATGGAGTCTGTCAAAATATATCTAACATGTTGTGGGCCCACACCAGCATTTGGGGGGTAGAAGGAGAAGACACATGGCTGCTTTGGGCATCTTCAGCTTGTTCTGAGTGGTGCCAGACTGGATTGATGTGACAAGAGGAAGGCATTTTGTTTCAACCAGCAGTGCTCCTATTGCTTTTCACTTGGTCAATTTAAGTAGAAGGGAATTTTAACATTAAAACCTAACAAAAGCAACAGCACTTCATATTGTGTTATTGTAGATGTGACGTATTTCTGCACTTTTGAATGGATTTATTTCAAAATAATTTCTGGCTAACAGAAAAGTTAAAAATTGGACTTTTTAGGTTCATCATGACACAGTGTTGGAAATGCTGGAGTTGAATGTGTCCCTGAAACAACATCATTTCTTGCTCTGACCTGTGCCAGATACCAGTGTCTGAAAAATTAAATTTCCAGACCAAAAAGCTTAGGAGAATTTTACTCTCTATTTCACTTATAAGCTTTTTTAAAATTTTTCCCATAAATAACAAAGTTACTCAGCTTTGCTAATAGGGGAAAGATTTTAAATCATCCATGATGCTGAGATTGCTGCCCTACCATGAGCTACTGTCTTGCTAATGTCATCCAACAGGCCAAAGGAAGAATGAACTACTTCAACTTGTTAATAAAAAGAGTTTTAGTGCTTGGGATTGCTTCAAACATATTCTGCTTGGTTGGATTTTTGTGCTAAGAACAACGTTTTTCCTCACCCCCAAATCATCTAAAACAAAAGAAAGGGTCATGTAGTTATTGATTGTCTTTTAGCAGTTCCCAAGTAAAGAAGGAAAGTATATTCAGGCAGGCCTTTTAATTTGATTTGGAAGTCTTATCTGGACTTGCCTTGCGTGAGGGCCCTCCACTACCCCTCTGCTGTGTGCAAGCTGGCTCTACTCCTCAGCTTGGCAAATAATAGCCTCAAACATGGGTTAAACTGACAAGCTTCTCAAAAAAAGCCTTTTTTAAATGGCTCTGTGAGAATTTCCAGCAAAATGTTTCAGGAACATTGGATCTGAAATTAGCTCCTTCTGATTAACTTCCATGCAGCAGGCTATTGCAGGGCCACCTCGATTCTTCCTGTTAATAAGGTTTATTTAAGGGGCAGAATAATGATAGTCTAGCAAATTGCCTAATTTTGCAGGATTTTTGCTACAGTTTTGATGACTCAGAGTTATCAGATGTGATTCTTTTGAATTACACGTGGCCAGTAACTGTTAACACTGGCAGAGTATTAAAAATTTGAAACTGTTTCATGGTAGCATTTTTGTTAGGAAATAGGAAATGAAGCTTTGCAGGCTGCACAGAAATTTAGTGCAGGTTTCGGTTTCTTGTTTTTTTTTTTTTTTTCCCTTAATGCTATTTTCTACAAAATTAAGTACTCCTTAAAAGAATGTTTTAGTTCATGTAACTTTAAAAAAGGTTTTCATTTGGAGTGTATAATTTCTCCAAACCCTAGATAAAGCTGTGCCAAATGAACTTAAAGAATTGATTTTGCTTAGGAGCCAGTACCCCAAGTCAGACTCTTTGGGACTTACTTTCATGAGATGGAGAAACTGGGAATGGAGCTGCTAACCATGGTACAGGCCACATCCCTGAATCCAAGGGGAATAAAAAATTACTTTCTGTGTACAGCTCTCAGGCACTGTCTGCTACTACCTTGCTAAGAAACTTCTCTGAACATTTACTTACTACTCTGATTAAAGTGGAGGTCTGTTCAATGCCTCTCCCTTTTTTGCCCCATTTTTCATCTAAAGTGCTGACTTCAGAGGACATTTTCTCTGAGATAGTGGGCAACAAGATACAATTTTTCCTTGAATTACTTCCCAATCCTGTTCCTATCTAGCCTAAATTAGCCCAGCAGGATTGAAGGGATGGCCATTTGTGTTTCCCAGCTGGAAAAGGATGCAGCCTGGAACAGCAGGGAGGTGGTTGGCTGTGAAATGGGTATTTTTGATGCAGAGCAGAGAGACAAGAGATGGAAAGGACTGTGACCTGAAAATTAAACTATGAGCCCACTGAAAGTTTAGAAGAAAAATTTCAAGGATTTTGTTTCTTCTCAGATGGTTTAGAAATAAATGATCCATCAGACCTTCAAGTGAGGAAAATGCCATTATTTGAAGAAAATGCTCCATTGCAATGGAGCCACAAGACTCTCAATTCAAGGGAAGGAAGGAGGAATGCCTCTGTGGATCCACGGGGATGCCCTGACATCCTCCCCAAGGCTGTTGCAGGAGAGGTGTGGCTGCAATGGCATCTCCATCATGCACTGGACCTTGCCACATGGATAGTGCAGCCTGCACTTATTTTCTGTCTGCAATACTTAGGAGGAAGTGTGGTGCACGGATGGGAAGCAGCTAAAAATGAGCAGGCTAAATCTGTTTGGATCTGCAATGTATTTCAACTTTGACCTTTGATATCTCCGGCTGCCACTGTCTCACATCTTCTTTTATCTGAGACTTCCAGTCTCATGTCAATTTTAAGACATGGGCTGAGGGCCCTTGGGCAAATATTCACTGGAGATTAGGAGGAGACTTTAATGAGCTCAGCGCAACAGAAGCATTTGCACGACAGCGACTTTTGAAAAACCTTTCTCAGGGCAGTTGCAGCAAATCTGGAGCACGCCCTGATTTTGTTCACTTGAGATGCCAGCTGCAAGGCATGTTGTTCCATGTGAATTTTCCTCTGCGTTTCACCCGCTAAAAATGTCTGCTCTGTGCCTGCTGGGGGCTTGGAATGAATTTGGGAACATGTCCAAAAAATGGTGGGTGGGTGTATTGCGTGGGTGAAGGGTAGTGGATGGAAATCCTTGTCAGATGAGGGGATACAAAGAAAAGATGATGCCAGGGCACACCCTGGCCAGAGCAGGGACAGTGGGAGGGAGGAAATGTTTTTTTCCACAGGGTGCCTCAAGATGCTGACCCAGATCTGCAGCACTGTGGTGGTGGGGTTTTCGCAGCGCTGACTGCGCTGGCAGCAGCTCAGCAGGAAATGGCTGGTGCAGCATGAACCTTCCATCACATCCCTTCCAGGGTGATGAACCAACTACCTGGAAGTTTCTGAAGCCTGATGGCTGGATTGGGAATTGCTTCCCACTTCTTCCTCTCTTCTTCTCTGTAGTTTCTAAAACTCTGTAGAAAAGCTGAGCAGTGGGATCAGGCTGCAGAGTCAGCTGCATCGCTGAGGCAAGCCCTGCCTTGAGCAGGTGATTGCACCAGAGATCCCACCTGGCTCACCAAAATCAGTGGGTTTGTAGTGGCATGAGGATGGTGTCAGGTCCCTCAGGATATACACACCAGTGCAGAGCTGGCTGCAGGTGAATCCACCTGCCTACAAACTGCTTCAGTAAGAGTTTATCCCTTTTACCTGTGTCCTAATTAGTTGTTCAGTAACCAAAAAATGATCACTACCTAGTGTTTCCCCACCTTCAGTCAGGTAAAACTATCTGTGTTCTTTTATGTCTTGTACAGTTCTGTTGAAGGAAATAGTGTTATCCAAACACATACAAGATGCAGAATTTGGACTGACCTAGAGCTTATTTAATAAAACTCTGTTGACTTTATTGACTTCTTCTTTCTGTTTGAGTTACAAATCCACATCCTCCTTTCATTTTCACCTGCCTTCAGAGTTCCAAGCTCAGACCTGTAAGAAACACCAGGGAAAAGAGAAAGGCTGGACTTGCTGGTAAGGCAGGTCTAAGGTCTAACTCAGTCCTGCTGAGATCTGTTTAAACTGTTATGGACTTCTGCTTCCTGTTTGTGACCCCTTTTCTCCCTCTAGAAAGTGGGAAATGATTCTATTGGCCTGCTATCAAAGCATTAAACAGCTAAAGAAGTTGAGGCTTAGAAAGACGCAGACAAAGCACTAACTGTGGCAGCATCATGTAGTCTTCCAGGAGATTGTATTTGCTTCATCACAAAGCAAGGTCCCTGGGAAGGTTGTGGTAGTTCAGCTTCTTGCTCCCCAGGATTTGGAAGGTGACTTAGCCTGGCTGCAGCTGTGTGTGAACCCTTGGGTCTGTGGATGTGACTGTAAGGTAGCCATTCTTGGGATATTTCAGGGTTTTTTTTCAATTTCTATTTCTGATGAGGTAGCAAGAGAAGAGCTGATGGTCTGCTCCTTGTACTGAACCCCAGAAATGTCACTACTCCTCCAGTTTTGGCAGATGAGTCACAACCAATGTTATCCTAAGTGAAAATCACTTGTGTTCCATGAGGAACTGTGATGGGTTATCTTCCTGCAGGCTCACTTCTGTAGTGACTTGGCCAAGCAGGAGTTGGGTCCCTTACGTGGGACAGCTTCATCAAGGAGCTGAGTTTTGGCATCATGCTGGGCCCCCTCTTCATGCATGAGGTGACATCATTTTAACCCTTTGTGCATTTTAACCCTTCCTGCTGAGGTCCAACACATCACTGCTGTGTGATGCCAGCCCTATGTCTGCCCTCAGACATGCTCATCGTGCCTGCCAGCATTGATTTCATTGAAGGGAAGCCCTCAGTTTATTGTGCTAAGTTCTTTTTTTAATTTCTTTTTTTTTATCTCCTTGGCACAGGAGAGAGGGGTATTTGTCAGGAACTGTAGCTATCCCTGAGGTTTGCTGGTAGTTTTCAAAGTGGCTACAGTCTGTGAATGACCATGGTGGCTGCAGATTCCAGGTCACACAGGAGGGACTCGGTCATCCCAGGCCAGGGTGTTCTGATGGGCTGCAGTTCCAGCCTGCCCAGTGAGATAAAGGAACAATTCTGCCAGCACTGTGCTGGGTAAGGCCATTCTCCATTGTGGAACACTTAGTGTGGTTCCTGTGGTCAGGATATGTCCCCTTTGCCTGGTTTGGGACACAGAAGAGCTGGGAGCATGGCTCCAATCCCTGTGACTCTCCCATTTGCTGCCTCTTCAGCTGAACTTTCTCCTACCCCTGGTAGGGAAAATGCCAACTCAGACATGTCTAATTCCTCTCTATCTTTCTCAGCCTGGACTTCTTTCCTTATCAGGGCGGCAAAAAATAACCTCTGCCTCCTGTCCATATGTTGTTCATGCAAGATTGACCTCCCACTACCCACATAGGAGAGTAAAGTGCACAGCTGGGGTTTTGTCCCTAGGCAAAAAAAGACAGTAGTGCAGTGAGCAGGGGATTTCCAGAGGGGAGGTTTGTCTGCAGCTACTGGGGATTTTCCAAAAAGGATGATCCAAAGCGGAAGCTTTGAATAGTCCTCACTGCATCTGTTTGGGTAGGTCGCATTTCACGGCCTATGTATCAGAAGACATTGCAGGAAAATATTACTGTTTTGAATTCAGAGGGGATTTTTTTTCTTCTCTTCTTAAAAAAAAAAAAACCCAGAGATTTCTTCCTTTAATTGCCCTCTTATTTTGATGTGTTTCTTTGTGGTTACTAGGTAAGAGAGAGACAGAAGCACTGGTGTAGAAATGCCCTGCATGGAAACAGAGACCTTGATATGGGTAGATAGAAAGGGGCCAGACCAGGGACATCTGATGGACTCAGAGGTTGTTCTCCTGCGCAGGTGAACTTTCATGGATGTGACTGTTCAGGCCAGGGCAGCTCAGGCACAGGCTGCCCCATGAGCACATCGGGGAGATGTGTGGGAGTGGCAGAGGTTTTACAGCAGCTGGGGCTCTGAGTAGAAGGGGCATGGTGTGGCAAGAGCCTGTGTGATGCAAGTGCTGCATGTCTCTTGCATGTTTGGTGCATGAGGTATGAGGAAGCATGGGGAAAATCCTTGAGCTTTTTAGGCAATTTTATTGATACCATATGTTATTTTAAAAGGCTGTTCAGCCATCTCCATCCTCCATCTCATTCATTCAGCAGGGTACTGCTTCTCCTGTCATACCAACACAGAGGAGAATGATAACACTGGCTATACCTTAGGACTAACAAAAGTGTCACTTGAAATTCAGGATTAGAGCCAGGCTTTTGACATAGCAATCTCCCAGAATGATACTTAGTAAAATTTTCCTTTTGCCTTGCTCTTGCATGATGTTCAACTCTTCCACATTCAGCTGGAGACCAGAGGTAAACCTGTGACACCTTCAGTAGGGCCAGGATGTTGATTTCACTGCCAGGCCTGGAATAGAGATTCTTGAATTCTGGGCACCACTTATGCACCATTAAATAACCCATGTCATGATTTCTTAGGGCTTTCCATCTCAGATTTCATGCAACCTGGGCATATATTGACTTTGCCTATAAGCTGGAGGCAATGGCTCTGTCATCAGCTTCATCAGGCCAGCCTGGATTGACCAGTGCTGCTGTTATGCCCATCACTGCTGGCTGCAGATCTGTTCCCTCCATGGCAGTGGAAATATCTGAGGAGGGGAAAACTCTTCCCTGGGGTCAGGGTCAATGTATCAGGACATTGAAGCAATATCAGAGTTCACCACTTGCTTTGCTGAGGCAACAAAATATTAAACATTTGGCCTGTCAGAATGGCTTGAGGGGTGTGCTTATGTGGAGTGAAGCCTTCAGTCAGCAGGTTGTTACTAATGGGTCTGGTAGCAATGGCAAAAATCTGCTCTTCTTTGGGATTATTGAAGGGATTTCTCAATAGCTTCCACTATCCCTTTGTAAATAAGGGTGTGACCCTCGAGTGGCATAAAAAGACAATACTGCCTTAGTGTCATTGCAGCTATTCTGCCCAGCATGATAAGGAGTGTTTGCTTTATTGTTACTATTGGCCTTTGTTACTCATTTTTTCTGATTTCCATTCAGAATTACTCACACCACTTTTTCAAATGGAATATTTGTGCTGATTAACCAGGGTTGAATGAGTCTAGCACAGTTCATGATATCTTATGCTAAAATAAGATCTTATTTTTAATGTACTGATTTATGAAAAGTATAAATACTGGGGGAGAATGGGTATTATATATGAATATACTATATACAGGATCTCTGCTTGTAGTATCAACTTTCAGGCAGTTGAAAGTGCTTCCTATTTTGTATGCAACCATATAGAATTTGATTTAATGCTCCATGGGGCTATGTAAAATGATGCACTAAGGGAACTGGGACTTAAAAAGGCATTTAAATGCACTGTAATATTTAGCTCCCAATGTCTGTGCAGAAAGGAGTGGTCTGAGACATTTGCCAACACTTGTCCACAGCTGTCCCAAGAAATACTGTCCATGGTTTTCCTACTGTGTGGTGGGTGTGCAGTACTGACGGGTTATTGTGCTCCTCTGACACTGGAATAGCAGCTTTACACCCTTGGTGGGAGCAGCTTGCTGGTATCCATTTGCCTCTGCGGGCCTAAAAACATGGGGAAAAATTAGTCAGCAAAGAAAAAGCCTAGGAATCTTTTGTTTTTCTACTAAAAGACAGGTATCTTCAGAGGAAAACAAAAACAAACTGCTGATTTTGTTGGGTAGATCTGAGCTGAAAAGTCAAGAGCCTAATATCTTGCCTGTGAATTTGTATTTATGCATAGCATGGGCTCAGGAGGTTATGGAGCTGCAGTATTGTGCCAGCAGGAAGGTGTTGGGCAGCTCAAGGAGTCGTGATCCTGAAATCTCCCGAATCTCAGGAGCTGTTGCAGTGTCCATAGGGAATGATTGTGTTTCATGGCACATCCACCTGACTGCTGAGAAACTGTGGCACCACTGAACCCTTGGGTACGTGTTATATCCTCCATTGGAGGTGGCATTTCAGCAACCTCTCTTTTCAAACCCAGCAAGGGTTATTCTCAGAAAAGAAAATCCTCTCTCTCCAAGGTGGTGGTGACCTGGCAGGGTGTGAGCTGCATGCAGGTTGGAGGGTAGTCACTGAAAGTTTTCACCACCTTCCCGGTGTAATTACCACCCCTGTGACAGTTTTGATTTCTAAACAGTTAAAGCTTATGAGTCACCTTCTATTTCCCTTTTCCATAGCTTGATAATGAATGTTTTTTCCTTAAAGTCTAGCCATGACTGATCGACTCCAGTCATCACTGCTGTGAATGATTGCAAATTGTGCAATATTGTCCCTTGATGAAGATTTGTCCCTTGATTAAAAGGGGTGACCTCATCGTTTAGGACCCAGTGTGACTCTTCTCCCAGGCATTTTCTTCATTAGCAGGGGTTAAAGTCACAGAGGAGGAGGAGGAAGGCTCCTGTAATGAGAAAGATCAAACTCAAAGATTTGGGAATGGCTCACTGAAACTGCCTGAGACTGTCACAGCCCTTTTCGGTAACTAGCACGTGAATGGGGAAGTTAGCTCACCAAATTTTTATGTGCTTCTCGCAATTTGGGAGTATCCCAGAAAAATTAAGAGGCAGTGAGTGTGTGGCAGAGTAATAACACTCAGTTTTACACACGGTATAATTAACACATGGAAATTCCTTTCACAGAGAGTCTCCAAGTCAAGAGGCAGGAGAGAGGGATTAAGAGAGTGAAGGAAACGCTTAGAAGGCTAATGAGACTGCTACTAACAGCTCTGTTAGAAGGAATCAGAAGCACTGAGGAGTTTTGCCTTCAGGAGCGTTTGCCAAGGCTTGGATATTATAGCTGTTCTTGGTTGTCTACTGAGGGGTTCAGTAAACTTTTTGTTGGATCTCTTTGCTGTCAGAGGCTCAAAATGGAGCAGTCAGTCACAGGGGTTGCCCACAATGCCAATTTGTTTGTGTGGCATGGAGGGAATCAGCCAAAAGCATTTTGTGTGTGTGCAAATGTGTGTGCAAATGTGCCTATGCACACAACATTAATTGGAACTATTTAATATTCAGAGTTGTTCAGACCTCACTAACTTTTATGGCCAAAAAGTCTGAAGCCATGACCTTGTCAAGGAGAAATGTTGCATTTATCACCTTTTTGCTTGCAGTCTCCATTTTATATACTGACCTCAGCAACTGTAGCAATGAAGACAGCAATATCAAGGAAAAAAAATCAAAACAAAGCCTCCTGGCTGCTTACACATGCATGTTCCCAAATCCTACACTGTGCTAGGTTTGAGTTTTGCAAAATCTTTTCTTTATAATGGCTGAACAAGCAATTATATTAAAACAACCTCCTTTTCCCTTCCTCTCCCCGCTCCCTACCCAAACGTGCACTAAGATCTTCACACCAAAGTTTGCTGTTTAAACTAAAATTTCCAAGCTCTTCCTGATATCTGTGTTTCTTTGGGATATCTTAGTGAAACGTGTATGTCCTAATCCTCTGAGCAGTGGCTCAAGGTCCCTGCTGTTCCCCAGCAGGCCAGGCTGTAGGACATTGAGCCAGCCAGGATGACAGAATGCTTGGAAGCTCCCATCACTCTCCTGAGCCCAAGCTGAAGTTTTATTTACACAGTTTGCCAGAAAAATGTTAGTCATGAATGAAATATCCATAAGATCACTGTCCTCCTAAACTTTTATTTCATGTATTTTGAAAGGATGTGTAATCCTGTAATACAATGCAGTCTTTTAAGAAATGCTGTGGATGAGAGATGACTTCTATTTGCAGTGACAAATGGAACAGATGAAGAGACCTGTTGTTTATGGCCCATGGTGACAGTTACATACATCCTTTGCCTGATGAAGCAATTCCTTATTTTGTATTGAGCACTAATTGTTTGTGTTTGCTCCATGTCTAACACAGAGGACATTGCTCACTCCCCTGTCATTTACAATGAGTGCTAATCATGAGCAGCGGAGTCAGACTACCACAGTGAGTAGTACACTAAGGGCTGCTGATTTTGTTAAACCTCAAGGTGGGAACATCACTATTACCTGCATCAGGAGCAGATATTTCTCCCTGGCAGGTGCCCTGTACTATCCTAGGCCCTCCTGGGAATGAAGGTGTGATTCAGGAGTTGGGAGGAGGCCAGCCAGAGAACAGGATGAACCTGCAGGACCCCTCTTCCCTTCTGGTCTTGATGCCCTGATGAGAAAGTGGTGGGAGGATGAGGGCAAAGGAAAAGCAGTGCTCTGGCTGCGCTTGGGATTAAAAAAGTGCTCTCTGGCAGGGAAAGCTTTGGTGATTCATTATCAGAGCCTTCATGGGTCTGAAACAATTTTACTGCACATTTCTCAATCCCTGTTCTGCTCATCCTACAGATAAATAGGCGACAGGCAGAGACTTCTGAGAAAAAAAAAAAAAGAAAAAATTCAGAAGTCAGAAGCAGCAATAGAGCAGAGCAGCATCAGAGCAGAGCAGCAGCTGGCAGAGGTGCTGCAGATAAGGCTTATGACGATTTCCATTACTCTGTTGCCCGAGTGCTTATGGCTCAACCATTAAAATTAGTTCAGAACTAAAAACTGACCTTGAGTTGCTCATCTCTAAAACTGAACACAAAAGGAATGTTTTTTATAGTGAAGATCTCTCATTCTTGGCAAAATTAGTAGTAAATAGATTTGCCACCCTCTGTTAGCTGCGGGCACAGACTTACACGTACTGTTTGCAGGTGCAGGGCACAGACCTTAACGGGAAATTATCCAGGTGTGGACTCAGGGCTTTGTCCTCAAAATGTGCAGGCAGATGTGTGGCTGAGTGTGGAATGTACCCCAGAGCTTCTCCGTGTGTGCCAGTGAGAGCAGCACACACACACGGGTGGACTTGGCTGTGCTTACTGCTGTTTCTGGACACTCAGCTGGCCTGGGTTGTGACATTTGCTGGCCCCTGTCTGGCCATGATACCAGAAAGAATTTTTTTTAAGGTAATGGAAAGCCTGATTTAATCCTTTACATTTTTTATTTTTGGAACCTATTTAGGTGAAAAGCTGTACCCTTAAAAGGGGAATGAAAGTCCAGATCCCATCCCTTTCCGTCCTCCCAAGAGCCCCTTAGCAGTGCTGCTACTGCTAATAGTTGTGTTGTGAAGCTTCCCATGTGGACAGCGAAGTACATCTTTGGTATACAAGGGGAAAAGTCGCTTTGGAGTGCTTTTTTCTAAGAGGTCATCCTGCAGTGTAGGAAGTAAAGAAATAGTGAAGATAAATCTTGAACATACATTGTGCCTGTGCAGACGCAGAGGGATCTGGTAGCTGCTGTTGTCAATGCATGTGTTTATTGCAATGCCTCTGGAAACACCTCTTGGAACAATTGTTTTTCCTTACTGATTCTCTGCAGTGTTTCTGAAACACCAGGTGTGCCTGATCACTGCATATGGGTTGGATTTTCTCCAGACAAGCAGTGAAGTAGAATGGGAATGGGACGTGGAGGGCCACCAGGATATTCAGGCTAAAAAAGCTGGGACTGTTCAGCCCAGAGAAGGCTGCATGGAGACCTCATAGCAGCCTTCCAGTATCTGAAAGGAGCCTACAGGGAAGCCACAGGGCAATTCCTTGTCAGAAGTGTAGTGATGGGACAAGTTAGAATGGCTTCAGACTGTGAGAGGGTAGGTTTAGATGAGAGATTTGGAAGAGATTCTTTAGTGAATCTCTTGTGAGTGAACTGATGAGGGCAGTGAGACACTGGCACAGGTTGCCCACAGAAGCTGTAGCTGCCTCATACCTGGAAGTGTTCAAGGCCAGGTTTGATGGGGCTTGGAGCGACCTGGTCTAGTGGAAGGCTTCCCTGCCCATGGCAGAGGGGTTGGAAATGATGATCTTTAATGTCCCTGCCAACTCAAGCCATTCTATGATACTTTACATGAGATGAAGGGTGTAATGTCTGCTGTGAGGGTGGGTGTGGTAACTGCCCATCAGGCAATATTAATCTCGTAATGACCCAGCAGACCAGGGTGGGTCTGTTGTCCCACCTGAAGACAATAATCTCGTCCCAGCTCCCACAGGGCCTGTGTGACCATGACTTAATTAACACTCATCAAGAAAGTATCTTTTACTTCATTATATCATCACTTTTTATTTTTACACTCCTTCGATTAAAACCTTGAGTAATTACATGCACTGTTGACTTTGGCATCTCCTCTTAGATCTCCAGGGATAACCAGTGGACAGGGAGGTGACTCAGAGCACTCCAGTGATGTGGGGGCGGTGTCTAATTTAGGCAGGGACAGTTGGGTGCCTCATCTGGGTGGTTTGGCTGCCTCATCTGGATAGCACGACTGCCTAGAAAGGAAGAGGACTAAAATCCTGAATGAAAGTCCTGTGACAGGATTTGGAGCAGACCTGTATGATATCTGGAATGACAATGTTCACCATGATATCGCTTCATCAGACCATGAAAAAAAAAAAATCTGTTATTTCTTGCTGGCCAGATATTATTAGTCTGCAAATTAAGAAAACTACTTTAATCAGACTAATAACAAATGTACATCCTCATCTAGGAAAAATCCTTTTTATTTTTGAGGAAATCTGCTTGATTTTCCTGATCAGCACAGCCCAGAAGTGTTTCCACAGTGCTCTGTCCTGGGTACAGGTGATTGTTTTACTTGATTTTGCTATCAGAACCTTTCTCTTCTGCTAGGTTACAGCTACTTACACTGGCTTCTGCAGCATTTTAAGGCAGAGTCACCATCTCATAAATAACATACAAAGTCCTGCAAGTTTTCTGTACCTTTATTATTATATCTCTGTAATTAATGGCCTTATTTTGGAGGAGAAGGAGAGGAAGCAGTGTTCTTTAAGCAAAATTCATCAGCATTTTAGGAGGAAGAGCAGAATTTGAACACAAGGATGAAAAACACCAGGCATTGTTTATGCCATCAGCCCATCTTTGTGTGTTGCTGTTGATTCACACAGAACTGAAATTCTGATGGATGTCCTGGCATGCACCTAATGGTTCAGTCTTGGAGCTGCCCTGGATTCTTCTTTCTGGGATTGCCTTTCATCCTTTTATGTCCTAAACAGTCAGGGTTTAAGTCACCCAGGACCTCTGAGCTACCAATGATCCCCCAATTTGGACAGGATCTTATCTCTCAGATGGTCACTTCGGAGCCTGCAGGGCCACTTCTGGAGTATGGCACCCTCTGACTGGATTGCAGAGTGCCAGGTCCTCCTTCCCTTGTTTCAGGCAGGCAGCATGGGGGACTGGTCAGCATGCTGACAATGCTATCAGGATGGACGAGATCCATTGCTATGACCTCACACAGAACTGCCTTTCAGTGATGAGGAAGGAGGCAATCCTGGGGTCGGTGTGGTTGTCATTGTGAAGGTGGCGTGGGCATCGCTGCCTCAGCCATGGAGGACTGGCACCACCACTGTTTTCATCTGTAGTGACTCATTCCAGTAAGATCTCAAAGGATGAGCCCTGAGTTAGAGATCACCTGCAAAAGGGTACCCTGGTGAGGTGATGGAGCAATAGGGTATTGCAGGGTGATGATCCTTAGGGTAGTGACAGCCTGTCCCACAGCTGCCTGAGTATGGCATGCATTGGTGGAGATGCTGCTTTAAGCAGGGAAGGGGCTGTCATTAAAGCTTGCCCATCCAGCTCCTGACATCTGCAGTTTGCTGCTGAACATAGAAATAAGGGCTGAGCTGACCAACCCTACCAGCAGCCACTGAAAGTGGAGCTGCAGCAGTGCTCCACTGAGAAACTCTGATGGGCAGAGCAGAGCTGTGTAACCCAAAGCTGGGATGTGAACACCTCTCTAGGAGATGTCTCTCCAATACATTGCACCTGATGCAGGGCAAAATGCTTCTTCTGGGATCTGGAGCCACTGGTGCTGGCAGGGATTTTACAGCCATATGGCTGCCTGGTGAGAACAGGATAGTTACAAAGACTGAAGGAGCTCATTAGTGGTCAGGAGAACTACAAGAATTGTCCTGGACAAAGAAAAAGGACTGGTCAGGTGGTGGCTGCATGCCAAATTGCTTTCAGCAAGTAGCAGGGGGAAAAACGATTATTGGACCAACCAATGCATTAATCTCTCAAGGAGGTATCTAAGTAGATGGTAGGTGTGGTGCTAATCCTCAGTGGGCTGGGGAAGCAAGCCCATAATGTGTAATCTCCACTGCTGACATCTCTTGTGTGAGAGATGCACGGTGGTTTCACAATCCATCAGCTGCAGGATCGTCAGCGTGGGAAAACAGAAGTCATGGGAAATGCCTGGGACATTAACATTAAACCTAAAGAAACTTGAGTTTATATTTAGTACATTGCTATATAAGAAAAGGGCACTGTGATTTCCTATTAGGAACAGTCAGTCTAACCCAAGCTTGGTAATCTCCCTGCTAAGTGAGAAAAAACCTTTTACACAAGATCTGTATTTATGGCCAAGTACTGCTTGCTGTGCTCTCAGAAGGGGGCACAAGGAAGCCAGCTTCCTCTTCTGTCTTGATTACATTATGTCATTTTCTTTCTACCCAGAGTGGTAGAAGACCCTTAGGAAGTCCCTCAATCTCATGAGTAAACCAAGCAGGATTTGCCATAAAATGTTTAACAATTGCAACCACTGATTATATTGTCCCACTGCTGTCACTAATTTATATGGTAGAAGTGTAATCTGCCTGCTTAAAGTTTGGTTCCAAGCATGCATCACAGAGACAAGCTCATCTGCAAGAGCCAAATTGATCTGTAATCTTCTCTTACCCTCTCCAACCATCAGTGTCCTTCCCTCATCTCCTGGTGGCTTTGGTACATACTGACCTCACAAAGGAAGAGGGGACACCTAAACCATAGTAAGAGAGCATGCTGTTCCCCTTGGAAAAACAACATTTTTAGAGGCTCAGCATGGCCAGAGCACCACACTAAGATAAAAGTGGTGGTGACCTACCAAGGAAAGAAATTCACAGCAGAACATGTGAGCTGGTGTCCCACATTGCATCACCTCACCTGCAGGGATTAGCAAAAGCTTGGCCTCCTGTACCCACTCTGGCAAGTCTTGGCAGCCCCCAGCATCACACCTGTTGGGCCAAAATTAAGGGAGATCCCAGGCATGTTGTGGGTCTCAGCTGGCATCTGTAAGAGCAGAAGGAAGTGAGGAGTGGTTTTCTGGTTGGAGGGAGGCTCTTTGAAGGCAGGAGGTCGTTTTAATTAAAATCTCATCCCTTTCAAAGGGAAAATTTCTTCAATGAAAGCTGTGTAAACTCCAGTGGGCCTCACTAGCCTTTGGTACAATTGACTGGCAAGGGAAGCACCCTCTGCAGTTAAACTGGTTTGTCATATCAGCATGAGGAAAATGGTGAATGTAAATATTGCTCACTGCCTCAGGGAAGTGGAGGAGGAGGGAGAAAACCTCGTCCTGTGACCCAGAGCACTTTGCTCATTCACTAATGAGTTGAAATTCTGGAGCCCATTAACATGAACTCCACTCTCCCTGTTGCCTGGCTTTGGCTGCATGGGGGTGACCACTGATCACTTGGCCATAGTGGGAGGAATGAGATTTGTGAGACGGGCAGAAGGTGATGAGAACTCTCTGCTGTACCTGCTTGCCCCATGCTGGTGATAAAGCAAACTGTGGCTTGCACTGAGGTAGTCATAAGTAGAACAAGGTCAACTGCCTATTTCAGTGAACATGACAGAAATAGAGTTGATCTCAATAAGATCCCAGCTCTTTCTTCCTGTTAGTTCCTCAGTTCCAATTTTAGGATTGCTGTAATCAAGCTGAGGAAGAAGCTGTTTATCCCATGGAGGGGAAGTTGCTTGAGGCCCAGGCTGGAGAAAAAGAGTTGCTTGAAAATATACTTTTAAGAAAGGTTTTGCTAGCCCATGGGGAGGGTCTGTGTGGTTCATGAGATGTTCCCATCAGTATAGCCATGCAGAAGGTATCCTGGCCAGAAGAGGACCTGTTCTGCTTCTGTTCTGGCAGCAGCTGCACTGAAGAAGGGAGGTAGTTGGGCTAAGCCATCTAGTTGGCCAAGAACAAGTTTCCAGGTTTGCAAGTCTGCACATTTGTTAAACTGTTAAAACTGTGGCTTTGCATAGAGCCTCCCCTGCCTGCTGCCAGGGAATATTGATGTTCTTTTCACTGAAGGTGAGATGCTGACAGCTCTGTCGAATACAGACAGAAACGGAGTGGGGTAGAAAGTGGCGCTGAATGCTAATCTGAATGCAGCAACTCACAGTACAAAGCATCCTCCATAAACAAATGAGTGAGGATGTTCTCTTAGGACAAATGTTTGGAGTGGTTTCATGAGAATTCAATTAGTTTTTTCCAAAACACCTGCAAATGCCAAAGTGCAGCGCAGCTGACAGCTGACTGAAGTGCTTTTCCTTGAAGCCTGCTTGTGTGGTCCTCCACCCCTTCATCTCCGTGGGCTGGTGGGAGGGCTGGGAGCCTGGTGTCCTTCCACCTGGTTAATCAGGTGAGTGAGCCGTGCCATTCCTACCCTGAGAGAGGCTGTGGAGGCTCAGGTGGTCTTTGAGCAAAGAGTGGAGCTGATGATTTCCCTGCATGCGTGATGTTTGCCCGTGGGTCTCTTCTGCTCTGTGCCCCTTTTCTGCTTTGGTACAGAGCCTGGTGCAAATTCAAGAACACCCCTGGTACAAGGAGAGGTGGAGGAAGGGAGATCTCTGCCTCTTCTGCTAGTTCCAGTCTCAGTGGGCCAGTGGAGGGCAGACAGTGAGGCAGGGGCAGCATCTGGAGGTGATGCAGGCACAAAACACGGGTTAAAAAGTTGCCTGTAAATCAGGGCAGTTAATGCCAGTTATCTGGACTGCTATTTGACCCCCAAAAGTCAGGTCAGTTATGTCAGTGAGTGAGGCTGGTGAGAGCTCATCTCTGCTATGGACACAAATCTGCTGTCTGGAAGGGCTTCATTTGTATTGCACTTATTACACCCCTGACCTTCAGAGCCTGACTAGTGTTTGCAGGCAAGCAGGACCAAAACTGTGGTCCGGGTGGAAGGCCTGATGTGAAAGCTTGCTCTGGAGGATGAGAAGCAGGAGCTACCCTTCCCAAATAAGGGCTATACAGGGCTGCTGCTTGAGCAGCTATGGCAGCAGTTGAAACCAGTATCTCTGCTGATCTCTTCTGGTACACTTACAAGCACACATTAAGTCATAAGGGTCATATTCCTGTCCTGCTTCCCCTTTTGTTTTGGGGGGTGGAGGCAGAAATATGCAAGACAGAGTATTCTCACTGTTGTGGCTCAGGAGAGAGGAGCCACATTGGTCCACGAAAGAAAAAAACAGGAGGGAGAGCACACCACAGGTAAGAGTTGTCACTTTTAGCAGGCAGGGAGCCCTGGCTTTGCCGAGTAGGAAGGCTTAGGTCTGCCCAGGATGACACCTATGGTATCTCTCAGCTGGAGTCCTGAAAGGAGCCCCAGAAGTGCCCTGTCCCACTGTGCCAGCCCCAGCATGCCCTCTCCTACCCCGTGCACATCTGCCTGCAGCTGCCAGGCCAGGACAATCGGATATTTGCCTCGGGGAAGGGGACCTTGTGCATGGAAGGCACTGTTTGCTCTCACGGCATTGATTGGGAGGGTTGGGTGTGATGGGGAGTGGAATTTGGCCCAGCTGGCTGTCAATAGCTCTGCAGCACTCTCGCTCACAGCGATTGTCACAGCAGCGACTGTCTGTGCACTTATTTTCCAACAGAGCCAATTGGAATAATTCACCTTCCCTGATCTCTTTTTGAAGCCAGGAGGGACTAGCCTTTATGACCCCAAACTGCTGAACTGAGTTATGGGAGTGACTCCAACTGGACTTTTTCCAGCCCTTTTGCTCTGCTCCTCATAACCGGTGTCTTCCCCTTTGGCTTTCCGAAGGAGAGATAGAGTGATGGATCTCACCCGAGCTCTGAGAAAAGGAAGTAAGACTATGTCTGGCCTGGAGGCAATTTATAAACAAAGACCTTCAGAAAGCCATTTCTTTTTTTTCTTTTCATGCTCTTTTACTCCTTTCCTCCTAAGTGCTTGTCCCCTCCTGGGCAGCACAGATGTGCCTGCCTTGTCCTGTCCTACTCATGTGCTCTTGCTGTGCTCTCAATGTGTTGCTTCATGCTGGCAGTGTGGAGGCTGCAGGAACACACCTGAAGACTTCTTGTAACTCAAGTCTCTTCTGCTCTCTAAGGTACAAGTACCCTGGGGAGACCACAAATTGCCTGTTCACTCAAACAGCCACAGTTTAAATGGGAAAATCATAATGATAAAAGGACTGTTAAGAAAATAATAATCTCTCTCTGTCCTGCAGAGATTCCTGGCCAGGCTGTAGCCAGAGATGATTAGAGAACCTTAAATAAAAAAATGAACAGGTTGTACCCAGGCAGGTTTGAAAAACCAGCTGACTTTACTGAAGCAAACTCCTATTTAATCATTCCTCTGTTGCTTTAAAGGTGGCATATACAGCCAGGTAAGCAGAAATATGTTTGTTTTGAAGCCCTGGGTAAATGTCATATAGAGGAATTAAAATGTCAATCTGTAGCTACATTTGTTTAATGAATTTGTATAAACAAGGCTGTGAACACATATAATCTCACTCCAGCATCTTAAAGGTGTTGAACCCCTTCCCACTCCTCCCAATGTGCAGCCATCCCCCCAGTCTGCTGGCAGAAGGGTTGGGGGGATGCTGATGAGGGTGCTGGAGGCAAACTCCCCCAGGCTGGCTTGTCCCCTAACTCATCAAACTAACTCATCCATCTGCAGCAGCTCAAGGTGTTTGCAGGGTGGTCTTGAGCTGTCATCTGCCACCCAGCACAAGGAAAGCAGGGATGCCTGCAAGGGCTGTGGGGTGAGTATCTGACCACAGTTCCACAGCAGTGACCCGGAGAAGGCATGGGCTGACTTCACCTGTCTGACTGCCTGTCTGTGTTGTTGCTTTGTTTAAAGGATGCTGCTCACCACCATGACCTCCTTGCCCTAACTCTCCTGTGGTGTGACCCAGGGAAGGGACACCTGGCATCACCTGTGCCTTACCAAACCCACACAGGCTGGTAACTGCAACAGAAGCATCCACGTGGAGTTACAGTGCCAGAGCTGTTGCATTTCAGCTTCTCACTTAGGTCATTTTATAGCAGCTTCCCCACTGGGGATAAGCCATAAAAAGCAAGCAGGAGTACCAGGATGCATCTTTATGTTTACTACTGGCCCTCATTTTCCTTATATATACATTTTGTGCACAGTTTCAATCCCACCTCCTTGCTTAGAAGATGAACTGTTTGCCTAAAGCAGGTTGTTTTCTCTCGTACCAGATGATCACTTAAGAGGGAAGCTTTTATTTTACTAAGGTGCCTTTAAAACAGGGTTCCAAAGGAAAGGAAAAATGGAGATACCCTTTTCTTGCAAAATGGCTAACAGTGGTTCCTCAGCTTTGCCGGTGTAGTGAACTGACATTTCTAGCAAGGAGAAACAAAGGTATGAGATGTAGTAAAGCTTTACAAGAATCAGAGATTGCTTAAAAAAACAAATGGGCAAATTTAAGTAGTGAACACATAGATGTTCAGTCTAGCCCTCAAGGACATTTTCTTTTAGCCACTTCATGTGATATCTGATGAAGTGCAAGCTACAGGTTTGCAGTTGAAATACTGTGCTGGTTAGCACCTTTGTTTTCCCCAGTTTCCCAATTTTCTGCTCCACTGTGTAAGCTGTTGTTACTTTAGAGAAGTCACTCGGCCTCTTGCTTCCCATTTCTGCTGGTAAAATTGGGAACTTGCATTGCTCTGTTCAAATGACATTCTCAGGAGGGACACGTGTCTGTCCTTTGTTGTCTTTACACACAGGCTGTTACTGGGAACTCCTGGCTTTGGTTGTTACTGTACCCCTAAAACCAGAATAATGCTACCCCAGAGAGCAGCCAACATTGGAGTGCCCTGTTCTGCAGTCATAAGTACAACAGGTGAAATTCTTATTTCATGCATGACTCCAGAGATTTGAATGTTCAGGGGACAGGACAACACACCTTCTTCTCTACCTCAGTGCAGGGCATGTGCTGCATATGTCTGTGTTGATGAAGGTAATTATGTTCTGGGTCTTTTTCTAATCCTAAACAAGATAAAAGGTCCCTTATTGTAGAGTGGAAGAATGGCTGATGTACAAGAAATCTCTCAATAAGATTGAAATAAGTTTCAATAAATTGAGTTTGAGAGCACTTAAGGGGTGTCTGTGTTGTTGGCAAGAATTGTGATGGCTTCTTTTACACATCTGTTAAATATTCAGCGTGTGCTTTTAGCAATCTTTACCCTTTTTGTGAGATTGAACAGTTCTGATTGGATTTTATGCAATTAGTATACTGTAAGAGTTTGTGAGGATTTGCTTCAATTGTGAGATAATTTCATTTTGTCTGCTTGTGGTTTTCTTCAAATGTCTGAGCACGTGCACCATGGTGGCAAAAGCATTGAGGAAAATAAATGTCAAAATCCCATGTGCCGCTACTGGTGGAAGTGGGAATTCAACTAAGATGTGCCAGCTTTCATAATAAGAATTCTTGTGTGCTTTTCAGATAATAGAAGTTTAGTTTTTAGGGAACAGATAAGTCTTGTCTGTTTTGGGTGTTGAATTACAGAGAGCAAAAGCATTTAGAAAGCTGTTCATTGAATATGCTCAGAAAAAAGTCACAGCAGGCTGTGGTTTCTGAGAGCAGGAAAAAGGCCAGTCTTATGTCATAGGCTAATAAAATGTATTAAGCATGAAGTCAGTAAAGTTGTGTAGGAAATCCTCTAAAATTGGGATGGAATAGCAACTTACCAAAAACATTCTTGGAAAAATAAAAAGTTAAGTAAAATATGAAAGAAAATAACATTTGATCTCTCTTTGTATTGTAAAAAAAACTTGGCAGAGGCTGAATGTCCTTCAGAAGGGAGCATTGCTCACTGTGAGTAACCTCTGCACAGATCTCCTGTGAGGAGAACTCCATAAGCAAGTCACAAAATATTTTCTTGGTGCACATTTGTTAGTACTGTACTGAGAAGTTTGGTCAGAAAGTAAAATCAATTATTCCAAGTGTTTTCTAGCAAATATTTGCCTTAGGAGATGCCTAGCTTTGGGAGATGCACAAGCAGGGACACGGTTTCCAGCTGCCTGGGTGGAAGGTGCCATTTCAGGTGGTGAACAGAACACAAGCCCACAAGGAGCTCCTTCCCCAGGCCAAAGTGTGGCCTGAAAGGGAGATTTTGAGGGAAGCACGAGCTACCCCCCCTGTGCTGTGAGCCCAGTGCCAACCTCAGCAAGCCACGGATAAAGAGGAATAGAGAGTGTGGAAATGCTCCAGTGGTGTCTGACAGTGGCACCTCTGGGGAACTGACCAGTGTCTGTGGAGTCTAAGTGAGACCCAAGCATTTCTTCATTGTGCTGTTTGCTCCCTCGCTGGGCAGGGCAGCTGTGTTTGCAGCAATTGCACTGCACTGTTAAAGCCGGGTTTGCATTTATGCTGGGTAACATGGGGACTTATATTTTATGAATATTTTATTCAGAAGGTAATACCTCCAGACTGTGGTCTTTGCTGGGTGAAAGTCACTCTATGGCTTAATTGCTCGAAGTCTTTCCCCACATTTGCTCTCAGTGGAAGCAGATTGCTGGAGGTGAAGCTGTTACAAGTGAGAGCCTTCCCCCACTTCCCCTTCCTTCCCAATGTGCAGGGGAACTGGTGCTCTGCTGTGCTATCACAACACTGGAAACCAAAAGCCTGAGTTTGTGCTGGATGAGTTGCTGTCCTACAAGGAACATTTAGGAGAAGCAACTGATTGTTTAAAGAATGGCTGTGAGGAAAAAGATTTGCTGTTTACCTTAGAATTATTAATACAAAAAAATCAAGTATTCAGTGCTTCTAAAATCTTGCTCTCTGTTTTCAATTTTTTTTTAAACTGAGTTGCTGGATGATATTACTGTGCTTTTTTTTTTTTCCAATAGACCCAGTTGGATTGGTAGTTACACCTGGAAAATCCCAGTTGAAAAATTAATTATCCACATACATCCCAGAACCAAAATCTTTGGGGGCTAATTTAGATTCCATGTTATAAAGTTGGTAACTTCTTACCAGCTCTAAGTTCATCTTTCCTCCTGTAGCCCAAAACTCGGTTGGCATTCCCGCTTGTAGGTGAAACACTTTGTCACTCCCATGGTTAGGAAGGACACTGGAGGATGCATTGCTCTGGAGATGCCACTTTCCCTGTCGCTGACTTGGTGGATTGATGACTGGTACACGATGAGCTGTGGTTGCTGAACCAGGAAATGTGTAAACAGATTGCACAGTGAGGAAGGAAGGGGTGCAGAAATCCCATGCTGCTGCCAGGTACTCTTCTAGTGTGTGTGATGAGCTGATCCATGTGGCTTGAAAATCAGTTCTCACCTTGTAGTGCTCACGTAGCAAGGGTGAGAGCTCATTATTTTGCCCATGTCAGCCTCTGACAGAAAGGATGAAAGGGATTTATGCTTATCCTTAAAGTCTTATGCTCCAGTGTGTGCTGCTTTCCTTTTTACACTGACTGTACTGGGGGAGAGCCCAGTCTAATCTGAACATTCAGGATCTTCACTGGAGAATGTGCCAAAGCTGGGTTCTATCTGAGTTTCCATAGCACGGAGCATCTGGGGGTCAGGCAGGCAGGGACCTCCAGGCCTGGCTGTCTCTGAGCTGTGTAAGGCACATCTCCTGCCCTCCCTGGGATTTACTGATTTTGGGTGGGGAAACTACTGTTCTTCTACTCCCAAGAAGTTAGTGTGGGCTTGTTCTTATCTGCTCCAGCTTTACCCTTCCTCCTGTAGCTCAGTGCTGGGCTCCAGGTGAAACTCTCCAGTGCTCCCGTGGTCAGATGGATGGATGGTAGGGAGCATCATTCTGGAGATGCTCCTTTCCCTGTCCCTGCCTTGGTGGATTGATGCGTGATGGACTGACCCAGGAGGAGATGCGGTAGCTGGCTTTTCCTCCTCCCAAGTACCTCGTGCGGGCTCCTTTCTGGCAGGGAAGGACTGCTCGGAAAAGCCGCTAAGCAGCATCCTCTGGGGCTGGCGCCGCTCGCTCACTGCCGAGCCTCTCGCGGCGGGGCTGGGGCGGACGGGCAGCACTGCCCGCTGCCGCCGCGCTCCGGGAGCGGGGCCGATGCTCTGCTGGGCCCCGGAGCTCCCCGTTCTCGCGGGCCGCGGCCGGACGCGGGGCGCTGCCGGTGCTGCGGGGGACTCTGCCCGTCCAGCCGGGGTCACTGCCGGTGCTGCGGGGTGCTCTGCCCGTGCTCAGGGAGG
>QUSF01000008.1:8065140-8305140 GCA_003676055.1 Chloebia gouldiae
GAGCCGCGCGGGGCATGGCGCGGAGCGGGGGCCCGCGGCTGCGGGAGCCCGCGCAGGGGCTGCCGCGGCGGGGAGCGCCGGCCCGGCCCGGCGCGCGATGGGCGGCAGCCCCGGCTCCGTGCGCTCGGGGGCAAAACTTCAGTTTCCCGCTTTTCGCGGGCTCTTTCGTTGTTTTCCCTCGCTGGGGGAACTGGGTTGTCTCCCTCGTTTATTTAAAAATTTTAACTGCGTCAGGCGAAGGCGCTCGGGGCGCCCTTATCCTAGTTCTAAAATAGGGCGAGGGGAGGGTTGGGGAAAGAACGGGCTGGGAAAGCCTCCCGAGCGAGCGGCCGCTGGCCCCGCTCTGCCCGGCAGCGGCACCTCCGCCGTGCCCCGGCGGGCGGGTCGCGGCCGCTTTCTGCGCTCCGGAGGTGCCCGCGGGTTCGCTCCGTGGAGCGGTGGCTGCTGGCGGTGCCGGTGCCCCCCGGCCGCCCCCTGTTCGGGATGGACATCTCCCAGCCGGCCCGGTGCAGAGCCAGCCAGACGGGAGCTGCGACTGCTCGCCCCGCTGCGGGGCTTGCTGGAGTTGGTGAAGTTGGTGCTGGGATGGGTTTTTCAGAGAGAGCTGCGGCTGCTCCCGAAGTTGCTGGTGAAGGGCTGTCAGGGCCGGCTTTTTGCTCTTGTCTTGTCTGCCGAGGAGGGATTCAAATCCTGCGTGCTGCGTCTTAGCAAATGGAAAGGCAAAGGTGGGGCAGGCAGTGACCTTGACTGGTTCGGAGGGGACCACTCTTAGAAAAAGCTGAGAAATGTGGTGGGAAGCAGGGAACTTGCCTCACGAACTGCTGGAGAACAGCAGCCTTCCCGAGCCTGGAGCTAGGGGCTTAACTGGGACTGGATTCACCTCTAACGGGGAGGGAAGTGCAAGGTGCACGCTTGTAAAGGATCTCTAAGAAGCGAATTTTTTTTGTTTTCTTCTGGGTATTTTTTTGTTTAGCCTTACGTGTTCAAGTTTGTAACTGTCTCAGAAAATTTATTCACAGGCTAATTTTATTCCAGCCTGCTGGAAAAGTTGCATATCACCCCTGACACATTCAGCTATTCAGCTCTTACACGTTCCTCCCTGTAGTAGACTCAGCCCAGTAGTTGCTTCCTTTTCAGTGAGCAACGGGATAAGGGAACATGCCTCTGTCATTATCAGTGGTGAGCCTTGCAGCCTGGGGTTTCGGAATAGCTCAGTACCATCTGCATGTAGCAAAATGCCATCCCTGGTTGTCACTGTACAGTCCAGGCTGCTCGTGTGGATTCTGTGTGCCATGGGTGCACATGCAGATAGCTGAAGTATTCTCTGCAGCACTGAAAAGGGCTTTTAGCAGCTACTGTGAGCTGGAACTGTCAGAAAGGGCTGTTAGGTTAGGGATAATGGGTGTCGACAAAATAAGTTGTTGGATCTGTAGGTTTTTATGTGATTTCATGATGTTTTCATCACCTTTTTTCTTCTTTCCCTTCTGCTTTTTCTTTTTCAGGGTGATCTTGAGTTCTTCTTAACTTGCTAGTGCTCAGCCTCCTCATGCCTCCATCTCCTTTAGACGACAGGGTAGTAGTGGCACTTTCGAGGCCAGTGAGACCTCAGGATCTCAACCTGTGTTTAGACTCTAGCTTCCTTGAATCTGCCTCTTCTGCTGGTGAGAGCCACTCCAGTCTGCTCGGCGCAGCTGTCGTGTCCCTAAAGACTGCTAATCTCACGTATATGCCCTCATCCAACGGCTCTGCACGCTCCCTGAGTTGTGGATGCAGCAGTGCCAGTTGCTGCACTGTGGCAACGTACGACAAGGACACTCAGGCCCAAACTCAAGCGAGCACCAGCAGCACCCACGCCGGAGCCTCCCCCGCCTGCCCTGCCAACCAAATGGTCAACAGCAATGAGAACGCCGGCAGCCTGAGCCCGCTGGGCGGAGTGGGGAGCCCCGTCTCGGGCAGCGCCAAGCAACTCGCCAGCATCAAAATCATCTACCCCAATGATCTGGCCAAGAAGATGACCAAATGCAGCAAGAGCCACCAACAGAACCAAGGGCCTGTCATCATTGACTGCAGGCCCTTCATGGAGTATAATAAGAGCCACATTCAAGGGGCTGTCCACATTAACTGTTCTGACAAGATCAGCCGGAGAAGGCTCCAGCAGGGCAAGATCACCGTCTTGGACTTGATCTCCTGCCGGGAAGGCAAGGACTCCTTCAAGAGAATCTTTTCCAAAGAAATCGTAGTTTATGATGAGAATACCAATGAGCCAAGCAGGGTGATGCCTTCCCAGCCCCTCCACATAGTTCTGGAGTCACTCAAGCGAGAAGGCAAGGAGCCCCTAGTCCTTAAAGGTAATTCTCCTCGTTGCCCAGACACAGTGTGTTGGTTTGCTTTGAAGTGTGTGCTCTCTGCTGTCAGCCTCGCTGATGGTTGCACCTTGAAAGCATCTGTTTATCTCTGGGAAGGCCTGTGTGCCTCAAGTTACCAGTGGCAAAGCAAATGCCTTCCATGGACAAATCATGGAGCTGGTAGCAGAGAGATGCTTGCTTTTCTCTGGATGTTGTCCTTGAGTAGCAGGGCGGGGGTGAGAAGTGGAAGGAGGAGGAGATGTGCTTCCTGGTGTCTGGCTGTGCAGACAAAGAATTTCCCCCAGTGCTTATTCTGAGTATTTATAGCCCGAGGAGCAGAGGTCCAGGAGGGGATACTTCTCCTTTAGCTTGTCAGACTGACCTTTACTTAGCAGCCTTATTTTAGTCCATGTAAAACTGAACTCATAGGTGCTGGAGGTGGGAAGTGGGAGAGTAGAAGGAGGGGGCAGGAAAGGCGAGGGAGGTCACTTGGTCTGAGGCATTGTGTCATGGGCCAGTCAGCAAAACTTGAGGAGCAATCAAGCCTTGTTTTGGTGATACGGGGCCAGAATAATGGACAGAGGGAGATTATTTGTTTAAAAAGTTATTTGAAAGTGGTGTGTTTCTGTGTGAGTGCTTATGTATGTATATGGCTTTCTGTAAAGGCTCCTGTTTTAATATGGAATTTGGTTTATCCCTTAATGCTTTGGTGGAGATGAGCCCCACCAATTAAGGCATCATCCAAGGACACTTCCCTTTCTTCACTTTATTCTCGAGATCCTATTTATAACAATGCTGCTCTCTAGATTAAATTTCCTTTCCCCTGGGTGCTTATGCCATTCGGAGGCATGGTTGGCAAAGACTGGCTGTGGCACTGGGAAACTATGGAAGGATTTGCTGCTTAGCTCATAGTGTATGTATTTAATTTGCTTAATTTTTCTGTGCAGCTTGCTACTTCCAACCTGCACAGCGTGGCAGGAGAATGGAGTGGGCTGGTACTTTATCCCATTTCCTCAGCTGAGTTTTGTGGCTTTGTAGGACCTAGGGATCCTGTGAGATACTTTTCTGTGTATCTTGTGGAAGCTTGAAATTGTTGAACTGTCCCCTTGCTCCTGGCAAGAGTGTGGTCATGCTGGGCTTGTTTTGATACTTGCTGCAGGATCCCAGTATGCTTTTATTGAGTCTCTAGGGTCGTGATGCTGCCCTTCATCTTTGGAAGAAGGTGATGAGGCACTTGGCAGTGTGAGGCTGCCACTGGAGTCCTGCCTTTCTGGTGGTAAGCTCTTCTGTTGTACAGCCTTTGCAGCTGGACATGTGGTTGTAGTCTGCAAGCCTTCTTATATTTAGAGAAGTGGTGTGCTGAAGGTGTTCTCCGTGTTTCTCTGAAAACACTGTAGCTTCTCTGAACCTCACACTGGTACTTTTTCAGTACCTGGAGTGAGCTCATTGCTGAGATGAAACTGCAGAGCAGTAATTGGGCAGTGTGGAGCTGTTGGGCCCCGTGGTCAGGTTGTGGCAGCCCCTTCTTCCACCTTCCAGCTCTGTGTGCTGCTCTGGTTTTAACCAGATGCTCGTGGCAGCTCTTGGGCCGTTTTTGGTTTTCAGACACTGAGAAATGTTACCTCAAAGCCCTGCTTAGCAGAAATCTCCTCCCCAAGCTGGCCTGTCAAGAGATCTGGAAGTGTGCCAGAAGTCAGAAAGCCCAAATGCTTTGCTTTTTGGATGTAGTGATGAGCTGGGCTGGAGCAGACCTCACCTCGGGGTGCCTGTAGTGCGGAGCAGTGCCTGTAGTGCGGAGCTCCCCCATCACCATAACTCCCCTCCCGTTCTTTGAAGTGGGGCTCCAGCTGGGGTCAGATGGAGTTGAGCATGGGATAAAGCAGCATTTAGGAAAGCTGTGGCTGAGTTTCCAAGCTGGGGGAGTGGAAGCACTCGTTATTTAGTTACATTTGACAGCGTTTTTTCCTTTGCGCTTCATGCGCCCCGGCGCTGGCGCATCCCCATCCCCGCGTTGAGGCGCTAAAACGAAACTGGGGGTGCCGGGGGAGCCCTCTTTGCCCGGGTCTGTTCCTTTGAGCGATTCCTCTGGCTCTCCCCAGCCCAGCCCTAATTTATTGCCGGCCCATCTGATGCCCCGTGTTGTGTTTGCAAACACTGGTTGCTAGCGGGGCTGTCCAAGTTGCCGTGCCCGGTGCGGTGCCACCTTCTCCATGTTTGGTGCTGCCTGGGGCCCCTCGCTCCGCTCTCGGGGCTCGCTGGGCATCGCGGGCTCGGTCCCCTCGCCGACACCGGCGCTTGGCTTACAGCTCTGCCTGACAGAGCGGCTTTGAGGTGCCCCAGGCTTTTGGAGCAGCACAGAAAACCCTCTGCTGTTTTCCAAGGCCGGGCCGTGATCTATAGATAAATGTATGTATGGTGCGCCCTTATTAGGCACGAGTTAAAAAGAGGTGGTCTGGTTTATTTTTAATGTAGCAGACCAGTGTATAAACTAGCGCTGTGACAGGGGAGGGTTTCGTGTATGCTGTGGCATGGAAGATTTTAAGACTTCAGTTCCTCCCTTTCTATCCATGCCTCTCCTTGCTACTTCCTTTAACATTTTTTTGGTCATAAATGTAGCATATGCATAATTTTGATTTAAGCTCTTAAGAAAGATTTGCTTATTTCTTTTGCCACAAGGCATGGCAACACTTGAGACAGGCATAAATCTTCTGTTTTTACAAAAAATAAACCCATAAGAATCCTGTATTTCACAGTCCTGCTACATGGGCTGTAGCAGCCTGAGCTGTCCTGGCTGAAGCTGCTGCTCAGTCTGTTTATAAACAAAATAGGAAGAAGTCATATTTCCCCCAACACCCTATGACCATGGTATTCCATGTTTGCTGAACTCTAAAGGCCTCACTTTCTGTGGGTGCTTTTTTCTTTTTTAATTTTATTTCTTTTTTCTTAGAATTGGAATGGAGAGGGGGCAAAACCAGTGATATCAGCCCAGTGTCCCTTCTGCTTGAGGTCAGTGTCAAAGCTGAAATTGGGCAGGGGAAGAGCGTGGTGCTGTGACCCCAGGCTGGGTCAGCAGCCCTGGCCCTCTTTGGTAGGATCAGTAGCCCTTTCCCTCTGTCAAACTCAACAGTGAGGCATCTCTGCCTTCCCTGAGCACCTCAGCTCATGCCAAAAGTAGCCTGGAGTCCTGGGGGCTTGTGTGCTTGGGTTTGCTACTGGGAACTAAAAATGGAAAGCGGGAAATTAATTTGCATTCAGATGAAAAGTGCTCTTTTTTCCAGTATTTAGGCTTGGAGTTCAGCTTTTTTCTTCACAAGCTAAATTCAGTCTAGGAAAACAAAATGAAAAACTGAAGTATCTATGCCAGCACATCTTTGCAGCTTTTAACACAAAGGGAGTTGCCCTTGTCTCCCTGACCAGGGTCCAGTGGCATTGTCTCCATCCTGCCGTTCTTCCTCTTCCCTCCCAACCCAGCAGCAGGAGCCTTGTGAACCTGCTTAAGTCTTGTGTTTAGTTTGTAAAGGCTTCTGTGTTTGACTTCAAGGAAGCAATGGAATTCAAAAGCAGAGGTGAAAAATTTGATTTGGCTTTTTTTTTTAATTCTCACTATATGCTGTGAACTCATGGCTGGACTTCTGGAAAGAAGGTGGGGAGGAACCATCTGGTTCTTCCACAAAACCTGGTTCCTTCTTTGTTCTTGTTCACAGTCTGAGGAGCTTATTTATGCTCTGGCTTTCAGTCTTCTCTCTGCTCATCTGACAGAGAAATAAACGAAGTGACTTGCTCTCATTATAGTGGGGAGTGCAAGACCTGCCAAGAAACCACTTTATACTTTCTGCTATGGTCTAAGAATAGTTTCAGATCTCTTACCACACTAGAGTCACATATCAGCAAAGTTGCAACAACTACAGAGGGACTGAGATCCTTACAAAAGGAATAATAACTTGGGTTATGTTCTCCTGTATTCATGTAAATACTGTGATCAGCTGCCTTTGAAATACCTGACCTGGTCATAGCCTGGACAAATACATTAATTATTACTATCATTAATTATAGAATTTGACAGTGTCAGTGTTGCTTTAAACACTAATTGGATTACACTGCACAAGTGTATTTGAAAGTAAAACTTGATGTAATGGTCAACAAATCCAGCTGACCAACAAAACATGTGCCTGGCACTGATTTCCACCAGAGATCTCCACTGAATAAGTATTAGGTCATGGTTGTAATAGGGAAATGTGTAGTTTTAAAAACACTGGACGTTTCGCATGAGTTACTTAACATTTAAAAATAAAATATTTTCCCTCTGTGCTGCAGAGGAGAGCTGGCCCTATCAGACACTGGGGGAAAAACTTCTGCTAGCTCTGTCAGGGCTGAGATTTCACCTTCAGTGTTCAGGCTCTTATTGCTGGTGCTTAAAGTATCTTTCTACTGGAATAAATAATCTTCTCGGCCATTACACTAGAAAATTGGCTGTATGTGTCGTTACCTTTTGCATATAATGATAAATTGGGATGATGGTGTGGCTGGAGACCAGGGTCTTTGTCATATTTTGAGGCCTTACTTCTGCAGAGGAGAGGTATCTCTACACTTTGCCCCTTCACCAGTAATGGTAAATGTGGCATTTTCTCCCAGATTATGGCACCTGAGAGTTTGCTGTGCTGGCTTGCATGGTGCCTGTCACATTTTAACTGTCCTTGGGAAGAGAGCAATGTCACTGCCTTGGAAAGGGAGGAATAGAAAGGAGTTCCCCCCCCCCCCCAGCCCTGTTTTTGGCTCCTCAGTTTCTTACACCCTTAGAATTATGAAGTAAGAGTTAAGAAGCAAAATGTTACATTAGGCAAACCTCTCTAATGCTTGTAAAGACAAATCTGGTTTCAGTTCTGCATAAACTGGGGTAACGTTCCCCATGATGTTCCGGGTAGGTAGATGTTGGGCTATAATTAGCTGAATGCCTCATGTGCTGCCCTTACCCCTGCCCTGCCAGAGGTGAGAAATTCCTCTACTGAAATCTTTCTAGGACGGTGAGCTCGTCTGTTTCTGGCTTTTAATTCTTGAGGTGAACACAACCTTTTGGAGAGGTGCAGGATGGAAGGGTAGCTGTGTTTGAGGTTTGAGTGGTCTGCATCTTAACTAATACAGATGAACTATTTAAAAAGAAAATTTAGACCTATATATGTGTGGCTTGCTTCCAAAGCAGCAGCCAAAGTTTTCACACTTATGAGCACAGAAGTTTTTAATGAGATTGCCTTGGGTTTAAGATGTGTTTGAAATGGGGGCTCATCCCTTGTCTTTAGGCTGTGGCTCTTTATTCTGTGAAAAACACCATTATAGTTAGGGGTTATTTATGCAAGCAACTCAAATCTGAAGAAATGTCATGAATAAAAGCAGCATGCACACAACTCAATGTTTCCCTGCTTTGCAATTTCACCAGGCAGCTGGAAGGGAAACACCTCTCAAATATTCAGCATCAGCTTGCAGGGCTATAGAAGCCATGCTGTTTAAAGAAATAGATTATGGCAATCTGAAGATAACCTAATGCATTGTCCCTCTGTATGTGGGATAAGATTATGTGTGGTGCTTTGGCCTTGTTGGGAAGTCCCTGGTGGGCCTGGGAGAGTGCTGGCTACAGAAATCACAAGGCTGACCTGAATTACTGTGAGCAGCTGTTTTTCTGAAGCTTTGCTTTTAACTTCTCACCTGAATCAGTCTTTAGCAGTTTTTTAAACACCTCTGTAGTGTAAAAGTTAATTTGTTGTTATCACAAAGGTATTTGGTAAAAGCTGGGGCTTAAAGAAGAGCAGTGTTTCTATCATAGATGTCACCTTTTCCTGCCTCATGGAAAAGTAAAGGCTGCAAAGAGTCTCATTGACAGGAGGCTGGATCAAGGTGCTGTTTTGAACATTGCATTTGCTTCAGCTTCCTCTGGCAGACCTTTCACCTGCTCTTGATCCATTGACTGTTGGGTTGTGGGAAAGCTGAAATGTGCACTAGAGCCCTTGGGTTTGGCCACCAGTCCTGGCTGGGCCAGTCAGGTCACCCTGTGGCAAGGCAGAACAGGGACTGCTGGGGCAGGAGGCACGAGGGATTCAGGGGATCTGCAGCTGGAAAGTCCAGGGGTGCACATGGTCTCTGCACAATGCAGTGACCAATGTGCTGTTTTTCAGTAGTGAAACTTGGGGATTTTGTTGTTTCATTTTGTTTAAACACCTTGTGACTTTTTAGTACAGGAAACTCCTTGCTTCAGTTAATATCTATGGTGAAGGCAGCCTCACATCCAGGAGCACTCTGAAAGTTGTTTTTGGTGTGTCCTCTGCTGCTTAGAAAGATGTTGATTCCTCATGGGCCTGTGTCCTACCAGGAGGTGGTCTCTGACCTAGTTCTGGAGCAGGATTTTGGGCCTGGAAGGAAAGGGGGAGAGATGGAGAAGCAAGTCAGTCCACCATGTGGTACAAAAGGGGAGGAACTGGACTAGAGGGATAAATCTGGGCCTGGATAGCAGGGCAGTCTCGTGGCCAGGGGAGCTCTGACTAAGCCCAAACGACAGACTTGCCATGAGACATAGAGAAGTTCTTTTTATCTGTTGGTTTTTTTTTTTTGTCGTTGTTTTGGTTTTTATTGGGTTTTTTGGTTGTTTTTTTTTATTTTTTTTTTAATGCACTTTGCACCATTTGTTACACAGAGCTTATCCCTCTTGTTGCCATTGGTGTTAAGCGTGTTTGACCCCGGTTCCATTCATGGTCACAGTGGTGCCCTGGGACAGCACAGCTGCCTGCTGCAGAAAGTGGAAGATGGATTTAGGAGCACCCTCTTCCCTTGACAGTGCATTTTTGCTAAGCTTTAGGCTCTGATTTGCTTCTGGGTGTTCTTTTAAAAAATTGAGGTTAATCTTCATGTGTTTCTCTGCTTGGGTGAGGGAGTTGCCTCCTTTTCAAAGGAACGCTCGGCTCCCAGTAAAGAGAGTGAGATCAGGAAGGGTCACAAGCTTCTGATCTCCTGGCACTCGGGTTCAGTGAGCCTGTCCCACGAGAGTGTGTGCAGAGGGACCCAAACTGGCCAGTCTACAGGGAGCAGCTGGGACCTTGTAGGTCCAGATGCCACCCGATCCTTCTGACTTGGAGGAATGAGCTTCTGTTTGCTGCTGCCTGGGGTAGTGCCACTCTTTGTCTATCTCAGCTACACCCACCCCCAGCTCCTGCAGTGGGAGCTTCTGCACTGGGCTGTCCCCTCTGGAGGGTCTGGGCTGGTGGGGTTGGGAGGGAACTGTAAATCTGTCATTGCCTGCTGCTGGAGCCACAGGAATGCTCCCACTGGGTGGGAGGGCTTGGGAGCCACTGCTCCTGACAGGGTTAAGTGCTGCTTTGTGTGCATGCAGCACCCTGCTTCCGAGATCAGGGCTTTGAAGGAGTAAGTTGGAAAATATAAATTAAGAGAATAGAGATGTGAACACATTGGCTTCAACTCTTTACTATGCCCTAGCTTTAAAAAGTCTACAGCAAGCCTGGATAAATTCCCACTTGGTTCACTGCAACAGAGAAGAGCTGCTTCTAATTAAAGGTAATAAAAAGAAGAACAAATGTTACTCCTTGTCCGCACATGAATTATCATATATTTTATTTTATTTTTTTTACAATGGCTTTAAGAGACTTGGAAAATAGGAGATAACTTGCAAGCTTCTTTAATATCAGTCAAATTGGTTGTCTCCTGTTCATTATGCCAAAATATGATATTAAATCTTATGTAAGCAGCTGAACACTAATGTTTTAAAGCAAAAGCTGTTGTTGGATCAGTTGACCTGCACTGTGTTGCTGCTGGGCTCTTAATTTTTCTTGTCCTCTGTTAAGGTAATGGGAATCTGTCTGTCCAGTTGATGAGAGCTAAGAATGAGACTTTTTCTGCTGCTTAAAATTTGCTGGCATATTTTAGGTACAGAATCACTCTGATTGTTTAAAATGAAATTAATCTTAAATTCATAGGTGTTAATCCAGGAAGGCCGAGCAGTATCTCTGTTGAGAGATAACACAGTTCTTATGTTTCCTGGGAAATATTAGTGGAGACAAGGAGTTCTTTTATTTGGACACAAGGGTTGATTTTCATCTAGCTGGAGATATTCCTTGTTTTATTGCTGTTTAGCTTTGGATTCTGTTTAGCTCTGCTTTCTTCTTGCCTTGAGTCTGAAAAATATGGATGCAATGTGGGTCAACTTCCTCTTTGCCTGTGGGGTTTTTGGGGGCTAGCCTTGGTTCCTTGACCATTTAGACTGGGTTACATGTGCCAGCAGAGCTGGCCCTGAAGCTTATGTCAAAGTAAGGGGCTGCCATGCACCATGCTAGTTCCAGTAGCTTGATGCTTTTATTTTGGACTGTGTGACACTGGGATATGTCAAGACAGTATCTTTTGCCTTCTCTGTTTTTCCTTCACGTGCTTTGGAATACCTTGCTGGAATATGTCAAATCAGAGCCAGATATTGTTATTTCTAGATAAAAAGGTAGAAACTTTTCAGTCTAAAAAGAGTTTAAATTCATTGAGAATGGATGGTACTCCCAAATGGGGGTGTGGTATATCAGCACCCTGTTTTCCTTTCATATTAATGTGCATGATACTGATGTTTCTGATGTAGAGGAGCAGTGGCTTGGACTGGAAAAGAGCCTGTGTTATCCTCAGGAGAAACAAAGCAGCCTGTTCTCTCTTTAGAAAGAAACTGTCCTGGAGAGGTTGCCCTTAAAAGGGGAAAGAGAATAAATGGATGGCTGAAGCATGAAAATGTCAGTGTTCTCTAAAACACACAGATTAACAGAAAGGTTTGCTCCTACGCATCCAGGATTACGGATGTCTGACACAGGGCTGGGACCCTCCTCCCTCCTCAGGCGTGCTGAGCCACAGCTGCCCAAATCCTGCTCCTGTGCTGCCTCTTTCCAAGCCACTTGCTTGAGAGATGCATATGGTGATGGCCAGGGAGGGAACTGGTAATAGATTAAAAAAACAAATGAAACTTGCTGTTCTGGGCAAATCTGCTCAGCTCTACCTCTGTCTGGGAGAACAGACCCATAGCTCTTTGTCAATATAAAACCATTTGTGGTATGTTATTGCATTAAAATAGTTTCTGTCCCCTCCCCCCTCACTTCCTCTGCCTCCTTTGTACATAGCTGTAGCATTTCTTGATGACCTTTTTGTTAATATGATTTCCAGTGGGAGCATTTCACAGTAGAAGTATGTATTCCTTCAGGGTTTACGCTGACATTTCCAGTGATTATTTAATTGGACTTCATGTTAGCCTGCATCCCCATGGGAACACATACTTTTGCCATGAGAAGTTGTAATGTGACTAATTTTGAGTTTCTGCTATAAACGCTTGCCCTCCAGGGAGAGTCCAGTCCTCTTTGGTGGCTGCAGAGTCGTCTCCATAGTATGGGATGTGGGGTTTCTTGCCTTATTCCTATTCACATTCTTGTATAGTTAATCCTTGTACCAAAATTCAGAGCAGGCCTTCTCCTCTTTCACCTTCCTGACCACTCCCCAAGGATAACACAGTGCTTTGAAGGATGCTGGCTTATTTTCCCGTGAGTACTTGATTTTCATTTTGAAATAAGCAGACTCAGCACTGTCTTGAATACAGAGAGGTGGTCCCAAAGTATTCAGGGTGGCTTCTGGACAGGCTGATGAGCCCAAAGCTTAGTAGCATCTCTTGGGAAAGCTGACAGGTAAAGGATGGGATGTGTGGGTTTGCGTGGGTGTCCAGGGTCTGAGAAAAAAAAACTAAATTTAAGACAAAAAAAGTATAAAGAAGAAAAAGAATAATTAAGCTGAAATCCAAGAAAGGTTTTCTAGTGACAGGTCAAGGAAAAAAAATTGTTTCTTTCTAATTGGAATGAATTTACATGATCTAGAAGTCATGAGAAGAGGAAAAATGAAGGGGTGAAAGCTGATGGTGGAAAAAAGCAAGTCATGTGTTGAGGTGTGGGAGGCTCCTGGGGGGTGATGGTGTGGTTGAAAATGGGGGGTGGTGGTGGGATGGGAGGAGCCAAGAATGGAACTGGGCAGAGCCAGCAGCTCTGTCACAGCCTGGCAGGGGAAGGGGCTTTGGATGACTTCGTGCCTGCCTCCCTAGGATGTGCCCCTAGGAGAGCCAGCTCTGCTGTGCCTGGTGTCAGAGTTAAAAAATAAATGTGGATGAGGCCAAGGACCTCAAAAGCCAGTGGGAGAGGATGTGCTGTGGCGAGGGGTGTGAACCATAGTGAGGTAAAATTAGAAATGACATGCAAACGTGTGCGCACGTCCCTCAGTGCTGAGGGGAAACCTTTCCTCTTCATCCAGCGTCACACTCTTGACTTCTAAAGGGACCTCAAAGCCATTGTGTCAAGGATGTGCTTGTGACTCCTCTAGGCCGGAATTTGTGTACAAACTGACCTCTCGGGATAGTTCCCACATGGAAAAAAACTGACCTTGCAAGTTCTTCAGAATGCAAAGTTTTGCCTTTTTTTTTTTTTTTGAAGTGCTGTTGGCAGCTCAGTTTGAGGGGGAGACTAGATTAGATTGAGTGTATCGAGGTGGAAGCTGTTCTTTGTGTGTGCTGTTTACTTTTACTTTTTTATGTTTGCTCAAAGCTTAATCTTTCGCAGCACAGCTGGTGCTGAATGCTGTGCTGGTGATGGGGAAAGCCCCATGGCAGCATTTCCTTGGAACATCCCACTGACAGGTGAGCACTTCAGTAATGTCATCTGGCTGAGTGTGGTCCACTAGGTCCCCACCCCTGTGGATAGGAGGTGGTTGTCCTGCGTGCTCTGTGGGCAAATACACTATTTCCAGCCGTGTCAAGGTTGCTGCAGCAGTGAGGGCAATCCTTGAGCACTGCTCAGCTGTAGCTGTGGTGAGAAGAAGTCCATCTGCTTGGAGAGTAGGAACACTCCTACACTGATCTGCTTGGATTGACCCCATTGCTCTAGAAGAAGGCTGGGAAGCAGAGCCCTGCCTGGGCAAGGAAAGTGTGTGTCTTGTGTTGTTCACGAGATCTGAGTATCCCTTCTTTCAGTGCCTCAGGATGAACAGAGCATAATCCCCAGGACACACCAGGAACCATCTTTGTTGTGAATAAAATCACTCCAGCAACATCTGTGAGCAAGTGTGGTGGCTGCATCTTCTACTGCAAGATGATCTCAGCTCCTGTGCCTGATGGGTGCAGCCCCAGTGCCTCCATGCCCTCCCTGACAGTTTCCTTGGTGCTCAGCAGACCTACACCTGCAGCCATAGTTGTGTTGGTGGTATGAAGAGATGGTCTAGGTTGTTGTCCATATCCTGGGAGGGGATTGGGCCTATAATGGCAGAATTCTGCTTCAACCTGTACAGCAGCATGTTTCTTGGTAGAAGGCCCGTGGTACAGGAGCAGCCTGCATGGTGGCATTGCAGTGATGGTGGCTTAGCACCAGGGTGCCACCCTGCAGCAGGACCTCTAAACACTGGTGGCAGCATGGTGGGGGGTGGCCATGAGACCTGGGTCCTCCTGCCCAGGAGGCTGAGGAAAGAGGAGAGCACCGGGTGGGTGAGGCATCTGGACAATACCTAACTTCTATTTTTACATGCTGGAGTCACGTTTGCTTAACCTTGAGGCATCCTGTGCTTTGAATCAACTTGACACAAAGTCATCTGTTCATTAATAACACAGGAGCAGTTTAATTGTTGTCTTAGTGGAAAAATACATGAGACTGTCATCAGCTGTTGCTTCTGGCAGTGCTTTTCTGCAGTAATGTAAATAAATGAGGTCACAGGTTTAAAGGAACAGGCTGTACTTGCACAAATTCAAAGCATCGTCTTAAATAGATACACACCAATTGTCTGAGTGTCTCTGTCTTGCACCCCAAATGCTCCCTGTGACATTTCAGCCCTAAACTCACTCAAACACAGCCGCAGGGTTTGCTGTGGTGGTACTGACAGGGCACATGCTGAGTGGGTGTTTTAAAGCTTGGCTTCATTCCTGAGCGACTGAAGCTTGTGGTGACCAGAACTGTGGTATCACCAGATCCTCTGCTGTTCACCCCAAGGAGCCCAGCAACACGAGAGGAGGGGAAATTACACATCCATCATCTCTTCTGCTGACACTTCCCAGTGTCCCAGGATTTCTGTTCTTTTTGTGCTTGTGTGTGCAGTGCTTTTCTTTTTTTTTCTTTTTCTTTTTTTTTTTTTTTTCTGAGATGGCTTTGTGGTATTGTAATCGAGGATGAGCAGATCCAGAAATCCGCCTGGACAGCTTTGAAATCTGTATAAAAGGTCTGGTTGTCTCCCAAGACCACGTGCTTAGTCTAAATGTGGCTCCCACATCTGCAGTCTGTCATGTATAAAAGTATGTTCCTGTTTGCAGTGGAGCAGGAACACCCAGTACCTGCCACGCTCAGAACAAAGTATATCCACACCAATGAGGTAATGCAAAGGTGTTGCCTTGTGGTGAGGGTATTTCACTGCAGCTGCCTCTCTAAACTCTCCCACTGGAGAGGGAACAAGGTCATTCACTGTTTCCAGATAGGAAACATATTGCAAATGTGCCAAAGCATATTGTGAACCCAAATCCTAGTTTGCATATAGTCACACAACCAGAGAGCAGCAGTGGTGGCTGAAGGAGATGCCAAAGGAGAGACAAAGGGGGAGGACAGGTGTTACTGTACTCCTTGTACTTAAATTCTCAATATTCTTGAACAACAAACAACAAAAACCCTAACCTAAAAAGCTGCAATGTTACAAACAAACAAAAAAAATCTCCTCAAACAAAACAAATCTCCAACCAGCCAATCCACTTTTATAGATTTGTGCAGGTAAGGTTTGTTTTTCTGGATTTCTTTGAAGACTATGCTATTGCAAGGCCATAGTTTTTCATAAAAAGCTGGCCACATCATTCTTGCTGTACCTTTCATGCCTGTTTTGCATTATATTTGCCCTCTTTTGATGGCAAGTGACAGATACTGTGTAAAGCATGACTTTTATGCCAGCACCATGCTTCTTGTCTTTTTTTTTTTATTTGTTCAGAGCTGCTTTGGCTGCTGTTCAGCTGCTCATCTGGTCTTGCATTGCTGGTGTGAGCCCCGGGCTCCTGGGTGGCTTTGGAGCTGGGAAATCTGTGTGCAGCTGCTGCTTGGGTGCTGCCTGGTGGGGGAGTTTGAGGAGCATTAAGTGAGATGTTTATGGGCAGATGGCTGCAGAGAATTTGAACAAATGAGTGTGAATAGCTGGAGCACATATGGTACTGACTTAAAACTTCCCCAGAAGTTTTGAGATCTCAGACAGTCCAAAGTCTCTTGTCACTTACTAACTGTTCTGGCAGGGCAAGACGTTGGAAAATGTCATGCAGTTACAACTGCAAGAATGATTCTGCAACCTGGGTCTTGCATCAGTGGTGAGCAAAGAGCCCTTGGTGCTCTGTTGTATTCTGCTAAATACCACGCAAGGCCATCTGCCAGCAAAGGTTCTGCTTCACTGATTGATTTCCTCATGGAAGAAACACCTCAGGTTCCCCAGAGTGCTGAGTGTCCTTTTATGTCCATCTCTGTTTAGGTTTGGGTAGGTTCAGCCCTCTGAACACCTGCCCAGCAGCCGTTCTGGAACAGAGGAAAAGCTGTAGTGTGATGCACAGGCTGCATCATACTGGCTGGGCATACTTCCCCATGCTTTGGTCATTACAAGCTCTGTGGAGTGTTTAGAGCCAGGAGAGATGGGCTGCAGGCAGGACAGTCTGTTGAAGTGGACATCCATCAGTGGCTTATCTGCCTGCTGGCATTTTGGTTTGTCACTGAAGGTGGCTACACTCCTGAGTCCTGGCTCCATGGCTGTGGTTCCAACAGTGCTGCCGTGCGTTCCCATGGGCTTTCTTGGTGGATATATTATATTGCCTCTCTACTTAGGTTGTCTCTATATGATGAAGGCTTTTCCCACGTTGCAAACAGCATCTAAAAAGCTGCTTTTAAAATACATCTTCTGTACTAGTGAGAGGCTTCTGCTAAGTTGTGCTTCTTGGCCACAGGTGCTGTTACTGCCCTCTGTAATGCTTCCTTCATTCCCCAGGTTTAGAAAGGCCTGGGCAGGGTCAACCACAAAACAGCTTTTGTTACAACCTGAGGTGCATCTCTGCACCCTTGCCTTGAGCTTCCTTGTGGTCTGGAGTTGTAGTCAGTAGCAGAGATGTCTTGCATCTTACTGAGTCTAATGAGTCAGCTCTTAGACCAGGCTTGCAAGAGCTTTTTGTTGGCCTCTGGTGTGGGTACTGCCTCTTCTCTCCCACCTTTTCTACACTTCCTAAATGAAGGGTAGAAATGAACTGAAATAGCAGCTGCTTGCCAAGGAAATACAGATGCATTTGAGTACTTTGTATTTTGTATTTATCTTCATATGGAAAATCCATCCCTCTCTTTCTGATTGATCATTATTTGCTTGGACTTGTTTTGGGAGATAGTCTCAAACTTAAGAAAAGCCTGAGCATTATGCATGCCTGAGCGCCACTTAAATTACTCTAGTGCTTCATAAATCTGGCAGCACAGATCCAAGCTAAGCTCCTGCTGTTGGATTAGGGTTCAGCTTCCTGCCATGACTGCATCTTGCTGCATCTTTTCCTGGGTACCAGTGTTGTTGTCCAGTCCTCCCTTGCTGACGTGTCTGAGCCAGTTCAGGTTGGTAATCCTCTCCCCAGTAATGTGTTCTTTCAGGAACATTTACTCTGAGGGTTGCTTTAAATATTGCTTGAGCTGACTTTTTAACTCTCACATGAGCAGGTGAACGAGGAGAGTGGGGGATGTGAACTGACATAAGGAATGGTGACACAGGCAAATGTCTGTAAAAAATTGTGAATGAAGGTATTATATGCGTGGCTACTCCCCTCACTGGGGCATCTTCTGCATATTGTATTTGTGTTTTCCCATCCTTTGTCCTGATATTCTGCTGTGTCTTACAAGGCAGCTGGGAAGCAAGATGATGTCTGCCACACCATCAGTGTGTTCCCACCTGAGTGGTGAACCAGTGGGGTCTTACCTCCACCTGGGGCTGCTTATTCCCAGAAGTCAGCAGGAGAGGTGGAAAATGAGCGCTGGCTCTGGGGTCACTAAAACAACTTTTTCAGGGGTTTTCTTGAGAATCCCAGCATGCTGTGGCTATTGTTTAAACAGCAATAGTCAAGCTGAATGGATTGCTGCTTGCCCATTCAGAAAGATGGAAATATGGGTTAGGGTTTAGCCTTTAGCCTAGACTGTAGGCAGGGATTGTTTGTTTAAATGAGACTTTGGACATCTTCAGCTTGGGGACTATCATCTTTGTTTTCTTGAGTGGATTGAGAAGACTTTTCAGGCCCTGTTGAAATGGTGTTTTTGAGCTCAGATTTTTGTCCTTGCTCTCTCTTCCTTCTGTCCTGAACTCCTGTTGTAACAACTTTGAGACTAGAGCTCTTTAAGGCAAATCTGTTTGCTCTGTGTCCTGTAAACAGCAGAAATAGCTGAAGACAAGTACATTTTTGAGGCACAGGAAATATTTTGCATTTTGTAGGCACTTCAAGGATTTCAGGGAAATAACTTTACTAGCAGCGTGTGAAGGACATAAGTTTGGATGTGGAAAAAGGCACTTTTATTACAGGGGCTCAGATGGTTGTAACCTAGTCTGGGTGCCTCGTGCCCTTGGGATACAGCACAGGGCACTGAAGAGGGCCTGGGTGTCACAGACACTTGAATTGGACATTTGAATTGCAGCCCTCAACAGCAGGCATTGAAACTCTTTGCTGTGTCTGATCCAGAGCCTGAGTGGTAGCAAGTTTTGTGTCACTTTGAAACCTTCGCTGGATTGCAGCGAAAGAGCTCTTTTTAAATAGCATCATTGGGAGGGTGACATTCCACATTTATTTTGGCTAGTGTGGCTCTTTCTAGTAACTTCAGAGTCGCTCTCCCCACTTTTTCTGGCTTGCAGTTAACAAAGTGCAATTGAGCCTGAGCACTTGGCTCACGTTGATGCCGAGGATGACTTCCAGTATCCCGGTACAACAGCAGCGTGCGTGAGGTGGGGGGAAAGCATCCCTGCGTTTCTCCTCTTTCTGCCTTTTTCTTTCGGAGCCACCTGTTAGCATTACATCAGCGGCTCCCAGGAACGCCGCCGCCGCCTCCTACCAAAGGCCTCGCACAAAGTAGCACTTCTTGCATTGTTTGCACTCAAAGAGCTGATGTCATGCCAGCTGATGTCATTGTGTGCTTTGTGGGATCGCCATGGAAACCGGGCAGGTGGGGAGCCTGCCGCTGATGTCAGCGCGGAATGAGGTGTAGAAAGAAGGGCTGCTTTGCTTGCTCCAGCTCTGCGAAGCCGCCCTCCTCAAAAAAAAAAAAAAAAGAAAAAATAAGAAAGTAAGGGGAGGGAAATGGTTATTGAAAAAGCCAGCAATAGAGCAGTGAAGGCATGAGCTTCCTTCACTGAAAAAGTGACTTCTCCCTCCCCCCGCCAGATCCATTTCCCAATCCATTTTAATGTCCTAAAAATATAACTCTTGCTAGATATTTTCAGGTGGCCGGGCAGCAAAAGGAGAGCTGTTTGCCACATGTTAAGCAAGCACCTGGGTTGCTGTTAGGTTACAAGGAGTGGTTTTCTTTTGTTTGGGCACTCAGACGGGTACATGCTGTTCCCTGGAGCGATGCCGGGGTGAGCTGCTCCCATCCTCCTCAGAGCTCTTGGGTGGGGGGATGCCCTGTAGGGCTGCTAAAAGGCAGATAAAGCTAAGACTGTTCCAGCTGGCTTGCTGCTCTGGTCTAGTGTGCTGATAGTCCCTTGACCCCTAGTTTTGGTGATGTTTTTTTTCTTGAAAAAACACCTTCCTTGTCGCATGGGGCGGTAGGTGAGGCAGCCCCAGCAGGCTGGTGTTGCACAGAGGCGTGTTTGTCTGTGAGCCTTTTCCTTGGCACCATCTGCCGTGCAGAGGGAGGACAATGCCTGCTGCTGATTCGTGCCACCCTTGCTGTTGTCAGCCCAGCGGCACTGTTACAGTGGTGGTGGGGACAGCAGAGCCAGCTCCAGCCCCACTGTGTGCTCTGAAGAAATCTTGGGGTGTCTAACCATAGTGTCTGCTTGGTCTCTCTTCCCAGGAGGACTCAGTGGTTTCAAGCAGAACCACGAAAACCTCTGCGACAACTCCCTCCAGCTGCAAGAGTGCCCCGAGGGGGGAGGAGGGGGCGGCGCCTCCGCTGTGCCCCCCGTGCTACCTCAGTCCATCCCCACCACGCCAGACATTGAGAACGCTGAGCTCACCCCCATCCTGCCCTTCCTCTTCCTCGGAAATGAGCACGATGCTCAGGACTTGGAGAAAATGCAGAGGATGAACATCGGCTACGTCATCAACGTGACCACCCACCTGCCCCTGTACCATTACGAGAAAGGCATGTTCAACTACAAGCGGCTCCCGGCCACTGACAGCAACAAGCAGAATCTCAGGCAGTATTTTGAAGAGGCTTTTGAGTTCATTGGTAATTACCCTTGCCTGGAAATATTCTTGTTTGTTTTTTTTATTGTTATTATTTTTACCCGTTATAACAATTTAGATGGAACTTTATGCTTTGCCAGCAACTCTGAAGGCTGGTTAAGACCATATTTCATTTAGTTTGGGTTGTCAGAAATGCTGAACACCTCATATTTCTGTCCTTTCTCATCTCTGGCACATCCGGTTCAGTAGCCCGAGGTTACAATTTTTATCCAGTGATAGTGACACCCACTTCCAGGCTTCTAAATTCAGGAAACCCCACAAAATTGAGACTTTTGTCATCCTCCCTTTTTGATTCCTTTGCATTCCTAGTTTCCACACAATGGCTTCTAGCCAGCTTTTCATAGAGACTATTCTTAATGGTGTCTCAATCTTTGCTAACTTAACGAGGAGACTGACAAACTTTTCACACTTGGCTTGTTCCACCATTAGATTTGTAGTTTCAGAATGTATGCGTGGTGGAGCGGACAGTGATGAAAACTTGCATTAATAAGCATCTAAACCCTGTAGGCTGTGTGAGAGAGGTCACCACAGACACGGAGCTTGTTGTGGAGATTGCTGAAGTAGTGACCCAGCAGTGTTGTTCTGGACCTCATCACGATCAACACAGCACAGCCCTCAGCCAAGTCTGGGGCCATGTTCAGCCAGGCTGAAGCCAGATGGCCACTTCAAACAGGGCTGGTCAAAGAAGACTTCAGCATGTGGTACTGAAAGCTTTTGAGGACCTTTCCTTGCCCCTCTAGATGTCTTTGTGGACACTGCTTTTGTAGCATAGTATAGCTGCTTCCCTAGGACAAGTATGTGTCCTGAGAGGTTTTCTGAAATATGCCAGGGGAACCACTGATATAAAATTCTATTTACTTGTGCTGAGACTGAGCTAATTCCTTTACCAATACTTCAGGCTTGATGGGGGAGTACTAGACAAAGGAAGAAGTGCTTGTGTGTGCACCGCAGCGTAGGTCCTTGAGTGACCCCGTACTGGAGTGGGTGCAGAGCCGTGTTCCTCCCTGCCCTCCCTTGTGCTGCCTCTGCACTCAGGTGCACTCAGGCTCAGCAAGGATTTGGCCCCAGCTGTGGGACTGGTTGCCAGGCTCAGCAGGTTGCTGTGAGCCCATCTGCCCCTGCTGCGTGCCAGGCAGGGCTGGCAGCTCGGAAGCAGACGGCTCCTCAGCCTCGCCTTGGTCACGGTGTGGATCTGGTGCCTGTGCTCTGCAGCCATGCTGCTTTAGTGAAATGAATAGAGAAATCACTGCTTATGCTGCAGTTCAGGTGAGTTTTACCACTCTGAGCCTTTGGGCTTGTTTTCTACAGGGTGAAGGACCAAAGGATCTCTAACTCAAATTTTGCCTCGTGTTCCTAACCCAGTCCCAGTGGTACCAGTATTGCTGTCAGCTCCCCGAGCTGCTGGTTACTGTGTGCCTGGGAAGGTGAACACTCGTTTGGGTGAAGGGCAGAGAAAAGGAAACCTTGCTTTGAGCCTCTGGGAAAATAGCTGTATCAAGAAATCCAGTAAACCTTAAACTTTGAGTTCAACAAGATGGGGAGATGAAATAGGCTAAGCTTAGGTAAGGAGACTGTGAAGCTCCATTGAGATCTTGTGAGGTAGAAGAGAGAGATTTCTGCTCCCCTCACCCTCATGAATGGCAGGATTCGAGTTCTCAAAACCACTGAAAGATAGTGTTTGGCTTGTGACCTTACCAAGAGCAGAGAAAGCAGCTTTGCTCTGGAAAGGTTTAGAAAGTGTTTCAAAACTCATTTTACTTCCTCTTTAATAATTACAGCATGAGGGTCTGTCTTTGTTTTAATAAACAAATATTTTCTCCATTGAGAGTTTTTCTTCTGTCTCAAATTAGCCAGCTGAGGAAGTAACTGGTCAAAGCTTTCCCTTCCTCAGGGTAAACTTTAAATTGCATTTGAGAAGATTTAGAAATGTTTAAACAGCAGATTGTTGGCCTATGTTTCTTTAAATATGTCTTCAAAAAACCACAACCAACCCTAGGTTTAGCTAAGACTAAAGCCATAGGAAGTGAAATCATCAGAAACTCTCTGGGAATGTGTGTCAAAATGCGTTAGAGAGTTTCAGCTTTCTGAAATACTAACTGGCAAAAATGTCTAGAGGGAAGTTGGCTTCATTTATGCTTTCACAGTACAGGTTGAACATGTGGGGTGGTTGAACTGTAGTCTTGGTGGGGTTGGATTCATGCCAAAACCTGCAAACTAAATTCGTGTTCCTCCTGCGGATTGAAACAAAAGAAGTAGCTTGAAGTGTTACTTCCTGGAAGTTCCATCTCCTGTTTTAAAAGCAAGCTGTGGCAGATGAGGATGGTATGGTAGTGACTCTCTTCTCTCATGTCCTGTTAGCGTGTGGTTGAAGGACTCTGTCCCCACCAGATGCTGCCCAGGGTGCCTCCCTCTGAGGGATAATCTTGGTGGAGTGGGGATGTGTGTGTATCCAGCTCCTCCTTTTGCAGAGGCACTACAGCAGAGACCCCTGCCAAAGCTCATTTCAAGAGTATCTTTGTAAAGCGTAAGAGGACAGGGCTTTGAAACAGTTGTATTGTTATGAATTGAATCTGAAAGTACCTGGTCTTTAGAAGTGGTTCCCTGCTCTGAAAAACAGGGAGCTTGGGATGCTGACATAATGCAGCAGGGCTGCAACTGAGGTGGAAATGGAGCCTGAGATTCTTCATCGTGGACCTTGCCCTCCTCACAAAATGCTCCTTGGCATGTGAAGCAGCATCTCTCAATGCATGGTTCTACTAATAAGGAGTAGAGAGTGGATGTGAGGACTTTCAGTGTCAGACTGGACTGAGGGTTTCACATTCAGTAGCTCTGAAACCTTGGGGGAAGATGTGCTGGAGGGGAAGGGGAAAAGACACCACTGTGCTTGTAATCAAATCAAGGGACTTTTTACATTAAGTTACTCTTAAATGCACTGAGCTTGTTCTAATTTACCAACTGGCAAGAGTCTTACTTTCTTCTGTGTGTCTCGTTCGCAGAGGAAGCTCATCAGTGTGGAAAAGGTCTCCTCATCCACTGCCAGGCCGGTGTCTCCAGATCTGCCACCATCGTTATCGCGTACTTAATGAAGCACACACGCATGACCATGACAGATGCCTATAAATTTGTCAAAGGCAAACGACCAATCATTTCCCCCAACCTTAACTTTATGGGGCAGTTACTGGAGTTTGAAGAAGACCTGAACAATGGAGTCACCCCACGAATCCTCACACCAAAGCTGGTCGGTGTCGAGACTGTCGTGTGACGGCCAAGCTGCGAGGGGGCGGAACCTGTTCTTCACCTGATTTGGGGCAGTGATGGGTGGGTTCTGGGGTTTTCTTTTTAGCTTTCAAAGGGGAGTTTTGTGGCAAACTTTTTGTGAATAAAAACCTTTTTTTGTAAGGAAAGGTTTTTAAAAGATCCAAGAACTTTGCTGGGTTTGGGATGCTGTTGTGATTTCCTTCTCAGACACCGGCAGAGCAGAGAGGCTTCAGTGCAAAAGAAGTACTATTTAAAATAAAAACAAGAAGAAGAAGAAGAAATGTTGGGCTTTTTTTCTTTCAATTTTTATTTTTCCCTCTTCTCCGGCTACTTGTAGAGTTTATGGCTAAGTAGTCTGTGCAGGTTCATAGACTGAAGAAACCTAAGTTGAAGATGAAACACAAATAGCCAAAACAAAGCAGAAAAAAATCTCCCTGAAACAGAAGGGCCTTCATTCTGCAAAGGCTTTGCTAAAGATAACCTAGCATAATGCTCACCGATGCAAAGGAAATCAGAGCAGCTTAAAAGTCTGCAAGGCACTTTTCACACTCCTGACTCAAGCTAAAGAAGAAAACAAAGTTTATTTGGCGTGTTTCATGTTCCAGTTCTATTTTTCTATTTTGGGGTGTTAGGTTTTAACAGTAAGGGACTTCGATCATTCTATGCCATATGCCTTCACTGGCTTCTTGTGCAATAATAATTTGGGGTTTGTTTTGAGTGTTCAAACCAATTAAGAGTTGGCTGCCCACTAATAATAAGATAATAATTTTAAAAGTCTAATAGTGCAACAGCAGCCAGCTTGGTTCAGAAAGGATAAATGAGAGCAATTATTTCGTTCCTTTATATGATTTTGATCCTGGTTACAGTGCCATAAACCTTGTTACATATGTATATCAGAATGTACAAAAACTAGAACAAGCAAAGTTTATTTAAAAATATTTTTCGCACAAAATATTGGTGTGTTTCAGTTGTCTATGTAAAAGAAATTTGATTATAAAACAAAAAACCTTTTGGAAAGTGTGTGTCCTTTTATTTCTTTAGCCATTTTCCATTTTCTTGCTACGGGATGGGGTTTTTGTTTTGTTCCCTTTGGTTTGATTTTTTGTGGCATTATACCTCTCCCACTGACAACATTGATCTCTCTTGTTTGGCATCTCCCCTTCAGCGTTGCGTTCCTGTCCTCTGCTGGTGGAACATGTTTTCTTTGCTTTCTGCTGTATTCTTGCATCTCTCTGTAACCAGATTTTTCTCTCTGGTTCGACTGAATTAGCACTATTTGGTGAGGGCTTTTTGGAACAGACCTGTTATTTCTACAGCTCAGTAGCCATTTGGAAAAATAAGAAATAAACAATCTCCACTAATTCCTTTTCATACTCCTGTAGTTAACTTATCTTCTATGTTACAAAATTGTCCAGTTTCTAGACATATGTTGGTCACATGTGCTTTTCCCTAGCCTCTCTATAGCCCCCTTGTTTAGCAGTTTCACAATTCCTGGGAATCATCCTCCTGGTATTTTTCCCTCCCTCTTGCCCTTCTTCCTTTCATGTCCCTCCTTTTCCAGCTGTGTCAGTGTTGTGTGGTGTGTATTGTAGGGCTGATGTTTCTACCTGACAGTGTCCCTTGGGCAGCTGACTTTCACTTTGCTTGTTTGTATTCACTTTTTTTTAAATGATATGGTATAACCTGATCTGTTCTGGACTGTTACCACCTCTAAAGTTTATTTGTATGAGCATAAAATGAGTTAGAAAACATTTCTCATATGATTCTGTTGTGCAAACTGATCTGTCCCAGGAAGGCTGATAGCAGTGAAGGCTTTTCCTAGATGAAAACCTACATGGACTGAACCAAGTGTAAAACAGGACCTGTTGGAAAACTTAATGTATAATCACATTAGACATGTATATTTTTGTGGACATTTTACTTAAAATGTTGTTACTATACAGATATTTTCTTGAAACTTATCCCTTTATTAAATTATTTTTCTACTGGAGTTGAATTTAATTTTTTTTCTTTTCTATGATTATTATTGGTAATTTTGTTTAAAACACCCTTGGCAGTGATTGTTGCCCAGTAAACAAAACTTCTTGGACTATAACTGCTCCTGGAGCTAAGGGAGAGAATGGCTGGACAGAGAAGGTGCCATTTCCTGGTTGGGAGCCTTTGGGAAGGAAGGAGGTCCCTTAGCAAAGCTGCTCTGCTTCCCTCCCCCTTTTCCTCATGTTTGGGCCCAACCTCTTCCAGCTGTTCTCCATGAGCTGCAGGTGCCCCTTGTTAGGTAGGAGGGAGGAGATTAGAAAACCTTTCTTACCAGAGAACCAAAAGCAGCAGCAGGGCTGAGGGCTGGCTGAAAAGTTGGTCCTTGCAGTCTGTTTGTGGCCATAAATACTGTGTTATTCACCAGAGGTATGCAAGCTGCATACCTGGGACACAGTGTGAAGGGAAGGAGGACTTGATTCAGAGTTGCTCTTCCATCTTACTGCTTTTCTTGTCCCTGTTTGAGCACCTCGAGAGGGAGGAAGGTTGTGCTTCACCAACGTGACTCACAGCATCCTCTCTCTGGTCCAGCCTTGGCATGCTGAGTGCTTTAGGATGAAGTTTGCAGCCATGTAAGTACTGCTGTTTAATTCTTACTTGAGCCAATGAGTAGCTCTTGCAGCCTTGAGTGAGTTCCTGGCAGCAGAGGATTCCTTTACCTCAGCGGTTTGGCTGCTGCTGCTCCATGCATGGGTGTGGAGCTGAAGTTTGTGGTGCAGGAACTCTGCCAGCCTGTGCTTGTCAATGTGAAGACCAATGCCTGATTTTATTCTCCAGTGTGATGGTCTTGGAAATGATGGGGCAGGGCAGTGCAAAGCTCTGAGTGAGTGGAGTTTGCTGTGGGTTTGTTGATAGTGGAGATGGTCGAACCCTTGATCAAATCCCTCTTTTGTGGATACCATATTTTGGAGGGGACATCTAGAGGGTTATGTCCTACTGAAGGCAGTGCTGGGAAATGGCAGCCTGAGAACTGTTTCACCAGGGAACAGGTTGGTGGGTAATGCTGATTTTTTTTTTTAAGGCAGAATTTACTGAAGCTAGTAAATGATCACTTAGCACTATGCTAAGGGCAGGAGAAATTTGGTGAGGGTTTGAGGAGTCCTGCCCTTTTGCATCCTTTCCTGCTACCCAGTATGATGCACTGCAAATATGTGCCTGTGTGTCAGTAGAAAGCCCTGCCTGACCACTACTGAGAAAAAAAATTAAAGATCTGCCCTCATTTCTGGGAGGGAGCAAGGGTGTGAAGGGTGGGGGGTTGGAATTGTGATGGGGTTTAAACAGGTTTTGTTATTGCTGTGGCACAGGAATGCCAGAAAGGTTATTTATGACTTTAAGGATACAGTTGAGGCTTGATCACCCATCCCCTTCTCTTACAGCTGGCTGTGACACCCCTCAGCCACCTCAAGATGAGACAAGGGTAAAAAAAAGGCAAAATCACTCAGTAGCCTTTTATTCACACATGGGTGTCAGTGAGACCAAGACCTGCTTTTCCCTGCTCAGCGTCAGCATTGTGCTCTTGTGTGAGGTGTGCTAAAATAGGCACAGTCCTGGAAAACTGATTCCTTCATAACTCATTTTCCATTTCTCCCCCGAGTTCTTGTTTCTGAGAATATCGCCCAGGTCCTGTGAGTGGCTCCCTGAGATCCACCCTGCAAAGCAAGGCAGATAAGGTGTTGTGAGCAAGTGCTCTTTCTGGTTGGGAATTTACTTCTCTTTACAAGTTTCTTTCTCACCCAGCCATGTGTGAGACCTCCTATAAAGCTCTGTTAAAGCTAGAACTGTTCAATTCATCCATCTTGCAAGCTATCCTGACTTTAGGGTTGGACTTCCAGAGCCAAGAGGTTGTTTAACTTTCCATGCTAAGCAGCTCATATGCTTTATTCTTCTTGGTCACACTGGGGATGACTGAATCCCCCTTCTTGTCCTGGCAGATGATTTTCTGAGGCTTCCTATGGCTTTTACCTTTCACAGATGTGTCAGCATCCTTTGGAAAAAGACAGATGAAAGGTCCCTCCCCTACTCTCTTGACAGATACAGACTTGGAGTATTTTGAGCTTTAACAAATATATGGAAAGTGCATTATAGTCACAAGCTCTGCCAAGGACTCCTTGCAGGGAAGTGTCCTCAAAAGCACAAGCAGGAGCTGACAAGGCTGAGGAGCCACAAGGGGTGTGGGAAAAGGTGGATGGGGGAGTGTTTTGGCCTGCAGTCCTGTTTAGCCCTGGTGAAGCTGGCTCCTGGCATGTCTACTGCCAGCAGCAGGAAGGTCTCTGGGAACTGAAGATGCTGATTCAGTAGGGAGAACAAAAAAGCCTCTGGGAACTGAAGGTGCTGATTCAGTAGAGAGGACAAAAATAAAGCCTGCTGTCTCGAGACTGAGCTAAGGAGGGAATCAAAGACAGATAATTAGTAGTTGAGGGCTGGCTCATTAGCAGGTATCTGCTTTCCTGTGGCCTGTTTGTCTGCTGTTCCTGTAGGTACCACAGAGGAATTACTGGTGAGCAGGTTTCAAATTATTTGGGCAATCCTGAGATCAGTAGCTGATAATCAGAGCCATTTGTTTTCCCAGTGAGCGTGCAGCTCCTGGAAAATTTGGATCCTATTGTGTTCCCAAGAGTGATCCTGGGTGCTGCCAGCCCCTGTCATCCTCCCACTGCTGGGTGCAGTATTGATCTCTTTGCTCAGTGCAGTGCTCCTTTTGCTGAGGAGTTTCTTACCTCTGCTGCCTCCACTCCTTCTGTTAGGCCCTTGTCCCAGTGGAGCATGGGCTGGAAGAGCAGGCTCCTTTCTTGTCTTGCTTTAGCTGTCTTCTGCATCTTTTCCAGTCTTGTCATTCCTCAGACTGGAGGAAAGCAACTTAAGGTCAGTCATTTTTAATGCATATTGCAGCAGGATGAATGTTTGCAATTATCTTGATGGGCTTCTGGTGTGACTTGGTTATTATCAGGCAGCAACTCTTCACAGCAGCCCAGAGCCCAAGATGTCCTGCAGCAATTACAGCTTGCAATTACCTCCTTACTAGAAACAAGGGCACTGTTGGGATGGCAAAATTGCGTATTTTAATCACCTGCTGAGCATTTCGAGTTGGTGCTGCCCAGGTGGAGAGACCTCTCAGGTGAGCTGTGAGCTAGAGTGAGGAACAGTAGCAGAACTTACCCAAGGAGCAGGCAGAAATCCTACTGCCAACTCAATGACTGAGCTGCCCTGCTCTTTGCAGCTTTGTGGAGTCAGTATCCTCTATCCTGCAGCGTGTGGAGATACAATCCCTGGCCTTGGAAGCTGTCTGAGGTCCTGTTGAATTTGGCTGGATCCAGTCTAGCTTAAATCCTGCCTTGTGAGATGCCCATCTGTTCAGTGTCTTCCTGGGATGTGACAGGAGTTTGTCACACTGAGCCAAGAGCCTATGACCTCCTTCTTCATGGCTGGGTTCATTTCAATGGCAAGGAAAAATAACCTAAAGGTTTATTCCCAAGGATAAGAACAGCTGTATCTTGGAGGGGAAGCGTTCAACACAATACAGAAACACTTAACCTTCATGTGAACCAGAGAGTAAAATTAAAAATGTAGCAAACTATTTCTGTTAGATTAATCACTAAATGAGAGGTTAAATATAATTTGACTCATATGCCTTGTCTTCACACTTCTGCACCTTAGTTTCTTTGATTATCTATATATAAGAAGTGACATTGGAGAGCATGGATTTATCCTGAAGATTTATTTGTCATGAAGAGATGAAGGAGCTGTCTGGCACTTTTAAGTTTCATATCGAGTTGCGCTTCTGGCAGACACCAGTGGAGCATTTAAAGAAGATCACATTGTAGAGCAGCCTAGTAAGTTGCTATAACGATGGGCAGATATTTGTGATGCAGGGATTCTGGGTAGAGGGCTGCTGGGTTGTAAAATCTCTCTCTGGTCCAGGACACATGCAGGTTAAAAATGTCTAGTCAGAGACATTGGCAGCAGCTTCAATGAGAGCATGTTGGTTGTTAGAATCCATTGGGGTGATGGAAGAGGATGCTGGTGTGAAAAACTGAGATACTGGCAGGTGGCTAAGGAGCTGTTCATATTTTCAGAGATCCGAACAAGGTCTGGCTGTCCTGAACCAAGCTTTGCCCTGCTAGCATCCATTTGGAAGCTGTTTTAAAGGCATCCAGCACTGATGCAGTGTTGTGCATGTGCCTCAATGCTTTGCTCTGCCTTGTAACCTTTAAATGCCTGGGACCAAACTTTGCAGTTATTGATAGCAGCTTGTAGGCACTCGTTTCCAGTGTGAGGCAAAGGGGTGCTGAGAGGCACACTGATGGTTTATTTTCCTCATCAGTTTTCAGCTGTGCCTCTTGAGTGGTGAGGGCTGTGGTGACCATCAGAACATGGCATGGAGTCCAGCTGTGGACCTGCTGGAATGCATCCTGTTGGTGAAATTCCTCTGGGCTTGGCTCTTCTGGGCTAGAGTCTGTGACAATACCTGGAAGGGAAACCTTCAGTGCCCTGGTGAGCTGTGTCTTCCAGCTGACTTAGCTGAACTCTGATCTGTGTAGCAACAGTAACAATCTCAAAAAGTTTGAAGACTCCTTTTCCTACTCTGAATTTTGATGCATAATGATGATTTGATGCATGGTCACAAATACGTAATCTTTGTCAGTGAATCTAGGCAGATAAAAAGTTTGCTGCTCCACAAGAGAGGTATGAAACATTGTATGTTGGACATAAGAAAGGATTTGGTTTATTTGGAAGTCCTCTCTTGAAGTATCACCCATACTTGTAAATAACAACATGGAAGGAGGAGGCAAGACTTCATCCTTTAGACAGGTGTTGCCTCTCCCATTTTGCAGCTGGGGTGGATGAGAGGGATCTCCATGGTCAGGATGAGGAACAGAGCCCAGGAGCTAGAATTCCTCTTCCTTTACTAATGTCACAAAACCATTTCTTATGCTGATAAATGTGGTGATTAGCTACAGCTTCAGACACTGAGGGCCTTCTCCTTGCACCTGGAGCAAATTAGGTGCTCCTCATGTCTGGCTGTCCTATGAGCACTGAAGATGCCAGAGGAGTTTTAGCTGCCACAAAGTGACACTGAAGGCTTGTTAGTGCCATTCACCAAACTCCTTTCTCTCTAATGCTGTATAAGCATTAGCAGGTGGCCCTCCACACCTTAGCTCCAGGGGCAGAGCAGTGTGTACATATGGCTGCTACCCTCCTATATTTAACAAAGCTGTGATTACATGCAGATATAGAAGGGACTGATAAGCTGGTTGAGTGCTCAGCAGAGAAATGGTACCAAAATAGTCATAGTGTTGTTTCTAATTGCATGGATGAGCAGCCTGGCCCATTAATCCTCCCTATCAGCAGCACATAGCCTGTCTGCACCAGAATAGCCCTGATCTCAGCAAACCTGCATCCAGCCCTGGCCTTCTGTTTTCGACGTATTTGGAAAAGACCAGCTTCCAGCACAGCCCCAAAGGGACTTCCACTTGGCTGGGCTGACCATCCACGGCAGAGATGACCCAGGGCATGAGGGGTTCTGCAGCAGTTCTGGAGGCTGCCAGGGTGCACACACGTCTGTGCAACCCTGGCCTCAGGCTGAGCACGAGCACAGCTTTGGCAGGTGCTGCAGTGCAAGCACTCAGATAATCACAGAATGGTTAAGGTTGGAAAGTCCTCTAAGATTGAGTCTGACCATTAACCACTGCTGGTGAGGGGTGAACCATTGCCCCAGCAGCGCCCATGGCTCAGAGGGTGTTGTGCAGGTCACCAAATATTGTGCAGGCAGGAGGTTTGCTTTGGGGACAGGCTAATAATGCCTGTTGAAAGGCGTGAGTTTTTTCCTCATCTTTTTTCCTTCATTTTAATTGTGTATGTTTATTGGCTTTGAAGGCTGCAGAGCTAGCAGCATCCTAGAGCACACTGCTGAGGTGGGATGTGTCAGCTGAGTGCTGGCAGCTGGCTGGGACCACTCAGGCAGTGCCAACCCATCTCAAGGTGGGCACTGCAGAGCTGAGCCCTTCTCCGCTCACCACCTTGCCAAGAGCATCTTGCAAGCCATCCAGTCCAGGGTATGCTCAACTTAATTGCCCTCCCAGCTGAATTCCTGATGTGGCTGGACAAACCACGGGGGAATTAAGTAAATAAACTCTTGGTACCTTTTCCCTGCTTTCGCTGGGGTGACTGCACATTGTACACGAGGAGGCAGAGGAGCCGTGGCTTGGTGCAATCTGTCAGAGTAAGGGTCACGTATGGGGAAACTGGGCAAAAGAATTTCTGGATCACCCTAACATCCCAAGGAAATTCACTATAGTATTTTTAGTTCTTCAACTTCTCATTTTCTATGTTTCTGTCTGCCAGGTGCCTCCAGTAGCATTCCAGGCACATGGCGTACACACCACAGAATAATGATGGCTTGCCTATTGAAATTCTCTTTGCTGTTTCAGCCAGAAATGGTGTTTCTCTTTGCTTCCTTTTTCACCCTTAAGGTGAAAAAAAACTTCAGGCTTTTAATGATTGAAGGGTGGAAAAGACATAACAACCTTGCTGAAAAGTAAGGGAGATGTGAAGAAACAAAGGAAGGGATAAACAGGGAAAATTTGGCACAGAAGTGAGAGTCCCCCCCCCCCACCATCACCTGGATTTAAGGGACAATGGCAGGTCTCTCTCAAACGGTGGGGATTTGGGAACAGCACCTCTGGCAGCTGATAGCAGGACCTCTTGAGGTGAGGTGCTGACCAAGGATAGAAATGAGTCCTGGGAGCTGGGCTTGAGCAAACCCTACTACTTTGGCTTCACTCATTTGTTTAAGATATTGGCCTGGTTCAGAGAGATGGAAACAGTGACCAGACAGGCAGGGATTTTCTGTGTGGCCAAAAGTCCCCCTCAGTCCCTGCTCTGGGCTGGGATCAGACATCTGCAGAAGGCAGTGGAGTAATTGTGTGCCCATCCAAGGGTTTGAGAACCTGGTGGATCCCCACCTTCCCATGATGAGCCTGGGGCCAGGCTGGCTGAAAGATAGTCATGTCCAGCAGGCATCCTAATGCTGGGAGACAAGGCTGGATGCCCAGCCATTGGCAGCTCTTCCTACCTGAGGTCCATCTTGTGTTCCCTGCAGCTCTTTTGCCATAAAGGTTAAATTCTGTGTCCCTGTGGAAGGGACTTGGGCACTTTGTCATCACCCTGCTCACTCTGTCTGTCTTACTGTGGCTTCCTTGCACATTATCATGAGATGGCTCAGGTTTCTGTTCCTCATAATTTGAATGAACCGGAGCTATTTGAGGCTAAAATTTTCCATGCTGGGTAGGTGCCAAGGCTGAGCACCCCTTTATGAACATCTGAAGCTGATTTAATCTATTTCCATTGTATTCTTAGGTAATTATCTTAACTTGAACTGATGAGAGTGCTTGGAATAAGATGTTTGGATTTTATTCATGAGGAAGATTAAAATAATTTGAATTTCATTAGGAAAATCATTAATTTCATTAACAGCAAGACACTGGATAGAATACATAATTCTCTTAAGAGTTTTGTTTAGAAAATAATTGGAAAGAAAACTTTTGATAAGGGCAGAGTGTGTTACTTTAATCTTTCTAGTGATTAATTCAGTTGTTCAGGCTTCATCTTCTGAATGCACATCTAAAATGAAATCAAGTTGTTGGTCAAAAGAAGTGCTTTGGCTTTCCTCAAAACTTTTTGGTCATCTGGAAAGGAACCATTTTTTAAATGGCTTGGTGTAGGTAGTTTTTGAAACTATGGTGTTTCTTCCAATAAGGAATGCTAATGTTTCCCAGTAGATAATAAGTAGTAAATGTGAGAGAGAGGGGACCTCTGCCTGCCTTTGGTTGTTTCAAAGTCTTTGAAGCCTGGCCAGGGGCTGGTGTGGGTCACCGGCAGGAACACTGGTGCCATGAGTGTGACCCAGGTCTGTAAATGATGTCAGAATGGTGAGCTGACACCCTGAAATGTGGCTGCTGCTCTTCCAGAGGAACCCAAGGCTTTACTTGTGGCTGGAACCAGGTAGAAGTGTCCAGTCTGGCTGTGGTGGGAGGGATAACACAGAAAGGAGCTCCTGTGTTGGGTTTACATTGTCTTCAGGCAACTCATCCCACAGCATGGCCTCGGCAGTTGTGCTGCTGCTAAATCAGATTTCATGGGGCTGTGGGTGGGAAAGGAAAAGGGAAATGTCTGTGCCGCTGGTGGACAGCACTTGCAAGGCTGCTGTGCCTTGCCTGGAGGATGTTTGCTATGTATTTGTTCTACCAAGACTGTCTGGCAGCAATGGGGGTACAAGTAGACATGTATCTCTGAATTGGGTCTTAATGCGAAGGTAAAATTTCTCTTTATAGAAAATAATTATGTATTCTCATGCTCATGAGAGATCTTAAAAAAATATTGACTTACAGAGGCTCTGCAGAGTTTCAAGGTTTCCCAGACAAAACTTCAGTCTCTTCAGCCTGACACACTTTGAGGGAAGTGAAACTTCCCCTCTAGATGATGGTTTCTAACAACAAGCTTTATGCAGGTATTTATTTTCTTCCTTCCTGATGCTTGCCTGATCCCCTCTGGGGGAGCATTCAGACTAGAAGCATTCAGCTGTGTTTACTGGAAAAATCCTTCACCTGATACCCTGAAAGTGTAAGAGAAGGACTTACGGGAGTTTTGTGTTTGTAGTCTTGACAAGTGAACTGTTCATTTGCTGTTGAGCTGAGATTGAGTTTCAGCTGGACATTCCCTGTTGGATATCCCTGTGAGGATCCAGCCCAGCTGGAGGCCCTGGAAACTGTCAGCTCCAAGCCAATGGAGCTGGTGCTGGTGTGCTGCTCTGGTTGTAGCAATGCTGTGCCCACACTGAGGGATGTGAGCTCCTGAAACAGCTCCTGACCCGGGGCTGGCCACCAGCCAGGGCAGTGGTGACAGCTGGGGCTGATTCCCTGAGCTGGGAATCTCACCTTGCACCCATGTCAGTGGAGGTTTTCTTATTTCTGCTCCTCTTTCTGGACAGTCAGGAATTTATGTGGTAAAGCGTGGTCTTAATTCTCCCTATCACCATTCCATCAGTACAATGAGGGAAGGGAACCACATCTCAGGGCTCATTTCTGATTTCTCAGGGCTCATTTCTTCCATCCACACCTCATTTGCAGAAGGTGTGGATGGAAGAAGATAGGTTGGAAGTCCTTCAGGAGAAGCTGTGGCCTAAGGAGGAAATCGTGGAACCACAGAACGTTTTGGGTTGGTTGGAAGGGATGTTAAAGATCATCTGTTTCTCCTCCTGCCTTGGTGCAGCTCTCTGGATTCACCCTGGGAACACCTGATGTGCTGCACGTGGTATCAGGGTGGGAACGCTTGGCCTTAGAGCAGGAGCATTCAGAGGCAGCAAAGGGGTTTAAGAACTCACCAGGGGTGGTTGGTGCTGAATTAAAGGAGGCTTGATGTTTAACATAGTCAAGAAGGGAAGAAAGCAGCACGTGGAAGTTGATTTCTCTGTGATAAAGGAGAACAAGCAGTAAAAGCTGGTAGAAAGACCCACAACACACTGTGAGAAAATCAGCCCAAAATGTGCTGGAAAGAGCAAAATTGTTCATAATTATGATAAGACCATTATCCTGTGAAAACCTGCCATCTAAGGTCGAGTTAGAAGCAAGAAAATTATGCTTCAAAGGGATTTTAATATTTTAGTAATTCAGAGATATATATTATTTAGTTGGTAATTTATTTTTATTTCTTAAAAAAGCATCTATCCCTTTTTTGCAGGGCAGGTATCAAAGGCATTAGTTATATTTCATGCAGATAATGCCTCCACTGATGAGGTAAAAGGTATTCTTTTAAATAACTTTTCAGCAACTTTTCTTTATTAAAATTTCAGAATTTTGTGTCTTGTATGTACAGTTTTAGTTCTGCACGGATGATACCAGGGTTGACTCCTCTGCATTATTTTGTAGAGATTTGTGGCATTTTTTGGAAGTTGCTAGAAAATATTTTATAGACCTGTCATCACAGCATTTAAGCAATCTTGTTTACTCAAAATCATACTTGCAATTAGCAGTTTGGGTGAATTTCTAAGAATTAACCTACTTTGAAACATCTTTGTTTTTACTGTTTTGGGGCTAAAGTCCCCAAAGCTTCTAAGCTTCTGCAAAGTGAAACCCTCTCAAATGTCTGATCTCAAAAGTCCTGTGGGTGCTGCCTGAAGCTGAAGCTCTCAAGGACCTCTAAGTTTTGATTCTCTGTCCACAGACCTGGTTCCTCTCTCTCCTTTCCCCAGGTTCTGTGTTCTAGAAATGGAAATTCTGAGATAAGAACCTTTCCCCTTTCTCCTTTCCCCCCATTATGTTTTGACCACTTGCTTATCCTGTTCCAGGCAGGATGCAATATTTCTTAGAAAAGGTGGTCCTTTCTTCTTCCTTATCAGTCCCACTATAACCCAGAAAAGAAATTAGTGAAAGTTCAAATTCCAATCTAGTTATCAAAATCTCAATGTTGGAGTTATTACAAAATATTTGCCTCTCTGTACCCATACTTTCAAAATTACTCACTAATGTTGGCAGTTTGAACAAAAATCTGTGTGTTATTTGAAAGTGGCTGCTAATAAATCCAGGTTTTTAAGCTTTGCCATGTTTAGCACCAGCTTTTTATCACTTTTTTATAGCCCTAGACTCCATGGATAGTGGTGAGCATCAGTCATGCTCACAATCTGACCCACCTCAATCCACTGACAATGTATCTTTCCCACTACTGGTAGTTCATCCTGTTTATTATGCACTTGCATCATCATCATCTCCTTCATCATCATCTCCTTCATCATCATCTCCTTACCTGACCCTGAGGTTGAATGCCACAGAAATAATCCTTCACAAACACTTAAGCAGCCTGTTTTCTGTCCTCCTAATCACAGACTAGCTGGCTGATTGAGTAATTTTATTTCTATTATTTAATTTTGTTCTGTAAGCCTTTAAAGGAATTCTTTTTGAATGCTAATAAGGGGATAATTATTTAATGTAATTATTTTATTAACATACTTTACAGCATTTTTTACCTTAATTGTGTTGAGGTTGTTATAGACTTACTGCATTACAGTCCTGATGGCAACACCAGATTTTGAAATTCCAATTAATAACTTAACTTCTAATCAGAAAGAAGTAAAGCTTATGCTTGACTTCTAAGCTACTCTGACCTGACAAATTCAAACTCCTCCCTCCCTAGTGGACAACATGGTCTTAAAATTTCTCCTTAAGGAACTGATTTGGTGCTGAGTTTGAGTGTTAACTCTGGATCTCCTGTTGACTGTGTGGCCCAGCAGAAGGGTGACAGCGTAAGTCCATCTGTACTGTCAGGTCACTTCTCACATCCAGTCCAGCCATGTAGTTTCCCAAAAGCTGAGAGATACTTGTGGTATATGAAAAATGTACCAGCAGTGAATGGATTTCAGCATCAATAAATCCCAGCTGGAGGCTGGAACTTGCAGTCTTCTATTTATGCCTTTTTTTTTTCTTTTTTTTTTTTTTAATGTGTAAGGAATTTAATGATTGACAGCTCATTCTTCACAGTTTCAATTTAAAGGCATTGCTGTTCTTGGTCTGTGTGCATGGGAAGGGAAACTGAGCTACTGCCAGTCTGAAGGAAGTTCTTTAGCAGTAACACTCTTGCAGTGATCACTTGCAGTCTATGAGTATTCCATAAAAATAACAAACAAATCTGCTGCCAGAATCTATAGAAGCTTTTTCATAAATCCTGAAGCAAACTGGGGCCATAGTAATTGCTGCCAGGCAGGAATGAATAGTGTTTCTTTGTAGCATAAATACCTCCAAAGAAGCAAATCTAAGATATTTAAAGAATAAGTAGCTTTCTGGATAATAAGCAGAACCACGATCCCCTCTCCATATCTGTCTGTTGTTGATAATGAAGGGGGGACTTGGTTATGAGGACACAGGTTATGGGTGAGATTGCTCAAGAAATGGCATTTTCTGACTCATTGGAAAGAGTGGAAGTGGGCAGTCGTGAATGAAAATTTCCACCCGAGGAAGTGATGGGTTGATAGAATTGTTATGCAGAGCTTAGAAAGTGACTTGGAAACAGCCTTGAGTCTAGGACATCTGTACCTTTCCTGAAAATGTCTGCACAAGATGCTGTGAGAAATGACCTAGTTCATCCTAACATAGTGGTGGGTTTTTCCAGGAGATCCTGACATTCCTGATGCTTTCCCTTGCAAAGGGGGGTGCTCAGTGAGGATGAGACACTGTTTTATGCACATATAAGGTACCAACAGTGAGTTACTGAAGTCTGTGTCACCATGTCCTCAGCCTGTTGTTCCCTGCCAAGTTTGCAGACACTCCTGACTTGAACCTTGGTGACAAAGAATGGTGAGATGTGGCTCCTGTACTGCCTCTGCTCCCAGGGGTCTGTGTTCCCCAGGCCTACAGCCTGGGAGCCCCAAAGGCAGACAGGAATCCAGCCTTTCATTAGAAATGTGAGATGAACTTGGAGTAAAGCTGAAATTAAATGGGGATTAAAATGCTGGATGTCACTTAAAACTAAATAGTCATTGACTGATGTGAGGTACAGTCTCATCATAAGCCCCTGTCTTATCTAATTAGTTGTAACAGGATTAAAATATAACAATATCATTAAATTACAATAATTGCAGGAAAGTGAATCATAGCACAGCTAAAGCTCATGAAATTTGGTGTCAGTTTTCATGCATTCATTGCTGGAAGTGGCTGAAGCAGCAGCTCTGGTGAAACACTCCTGGCAGAGAGGGGTAGGTGACTTACTGGGGCTGGGTTTGGGGGTTTGGTCATACACCAGAAAACAAGGAGCTGGCTTCCTTGGGAGGATCTCCAAAGTGACTTTTTCTCTTCCACTTGTTCTTTTTCTTGCTATATCCTGGCAGAGTGGAAGCATTTGTCACCATCCCTCAGGTTCCCATGATCCCAAGTCCACATCTTCCCCTGTTTGGTGTAGACCAAACAGGTAAATGTGCAGGGTGAACTCCCCTGAAATAATACTGGGTTTTTCTGGAGGGTTACAACATGGTATGACCAGAGAGTGAGGAGTTCTCACCTTCCTCTTCCCCTTTCCTTAGAGGGAGGATGTTCTGGTGTTTTCAGCTGGAATGCTGAGGGTGCTGTGTGAAAATGCTTCTGGGAACAGGACATGTCAGGGCTGATGGTACAGGCATTTCCCACCCCTGCATGCGTGAGACAGATGCTGGCTGGAGGGAGCTCTGTGTGGAAGTCACTAAAGAAAAAATTGGGTGGTAACTGCTCCCTGCTGAAGAGGCAGGGAGACCTGACCAAACACCAGGTGATGGGGCAGAAAGGTCAGGACATTATCTTTTAATTTCCACAATTGGTAGCAAAATGTCCAGCTTTGTATCAAGGCTTCCGAAGGTGAGAACATTTAGAAACTTTTTGGTGAATTTTTCTGTTTTGGCTTGCTTGGTTGATATGTTTGCTTAGTTCCATCCTGCTGTCTGTGGTCTTGAAGAGTTGTAGGGCCTGACTGAGGGGGAATGAGACAGATTTGGGGGTGTTGGGACGTTTTCATGGCACGGTGGTGTTCTTGTGCACCAATAACTTTGGGCAGAGTGGATGTCAGCATTTGGCCTAGACAGTTACGTGTCTGTGTGAGAGAAATGCAGCATTCCTAGGGAGAGAGGAGTGAGAGAACCAGGAGTTGTTAAGGAGAACCACAAAGCCAGCAACCAGCATGATGAGATCATCGTGTCTGAGGGTAATGTGGTTCCTGGGAAAGGTTTTAGCAACTGATTACTTTTCTGCTTATGCAGAGATGGATTTTGGGTCCTGCCAGTGGTCGATAAAAACACATCCATTACTTCATGATGCTGAAGCTTACCAAGTCCCTGAGTGAGACTGTTGGTCTGATGTGAGTTGGGGTATGTGGGGCTCATTCCATGTGTGTTCCTGCTGATCAAGAGACCCTACATTTCATGCACTCAGACTTGTCTTATTTCCTCAAAGACACTCTTGAGTTTGTTCACTCTTCTGAAGGACACTCTCACAGCGGGCAAGGAGGCAGCCCTGAGAATCATTGCCTGAATTACTCAATGCCTCTGAAGTGTTTGTGGGTAGAGGGAAGGATGGAAAAGCGGAGGAGATAACGACTCTGTCACTGCTACCTTGGCAAGAGCCCGGATGGCACAGGGATGCAGAGGAAGATTGAAGATTGACTTGTCTCTAGGATACATTAAGACACTGCATCCTGATCTGTAAAATGTTTGAGCTTCAACAATACAGAAATTAAAGGGATGATGTCTCTAAGAGCAGCTGCTGGCATACTTTCATTTCGTTATAACCATTAAAACGTGGCATGTCAAGAAAGCTGTGCCCCTCCACCTGCCTGCACGCAGATGTCCAGTTAGACACAGCAGTTATTGATGAGCAAAGGCAATAAATGCCTGCAGGGAGATGTGTGTGGCTTCCTGTGTATTAGTGAATACTCTGCTGTTGTCTTAGAGAAAATTAATTAAATCCAAGCAGTGGGAAATCAGTGCTGTGTTGTGGCTGGCAAGCAGCAGTGTGTCGACTTTCCTCTCCTCCCCTCACCCTCTGCAAATTATGAGGTGCCTGGATTAGTGACATAAGAATGAGTAAGGTTTTTCTGAGTTTGCTTACATAAAATCTAGTCCAAGTACATTTACTGAGGGGATACATTTTTTTTCTTGCATTAAATCACAGCCTTCTCTGGCAGTGATTCCCAAGCCTTTCCAGTAGGCAAAGCTCCCTTTCCCACCTACCACCAAGAAGGGCAGGCTCAGCCCCAACTACCCCCAGCCCTCTTACAGAGTCTCAGGGGAGAAATGTATGTATTTTATGGATGATTACTAAATACTGTGGAGACACAATCCTAATATTGCTCCAGGCATTTCTTATGAAAGCTCTGCTGCAAATAAATACAGATGCCCTTTATTATTTTTTGTCTTAATATAAAAATTGTTCATCCGTGAGGTGTGAACAGGCCCCATCCCCACCACGCAGCAAGAAAGGCTGCTCCCCACACTTTGTTAGTCCATTAGCTGCATCTGAACAGCCTCTTTTAAAATAGTTTAAGATTTTGACCTCCTTAGGTCCAAACAGACAGTGTTATCTCAGATGCCATCTGCATAAAAGATCCTCATCTGTTTCATGCCAGTGAAGCTGTCAGCCAGGTCTCTGAGCCATCTGAGACCCCCTCTAGGGCAAGGCACAAAAAATCTAAAGGAAGGTTTTCCTCTGACACAGAGGAATCCTATTGCTTGTGGTCATCTAGATGAATAGGAAATAGCTAAGGAAAGGGAATAGATTGTAGGGATAAACTTAACAGCACACTAGAGGAGCTGGAGATGTGGTGAGGGGGACTGCAGCAGTAGCTTGGCCATGTGCTGTATGCCCTGTAACATGGAAGAAGGCTCTGCTGTTTGGGTATCTGCATGGCAGTGCCCCGTGTCCCCTGGCAGGGCCTGGGCTCTGGCACAGCAGCAGGGAGGGCTTGGGGTGCTGCCTCCATCCCCCAGCAAGGGAGATTACAAAAGGGGTACAACTGCCCACCAAACAAGAAAATAGAGACATTAATCAACCCAGGAGGTTCATTTCATTGTGACATGAAAAGCTCCCCCACTGACCCTGCCTCGAGTGCAGCTCACTGCGATGAGGCAGCCTGGGAGAGAGGGAAGGGCAGGAGCTGTGCTGCTGCAGGGGGAGGACACAGGTAATAGCCAGCACTTGAGCCTAAGTGAACCTGCCAGGGGATGTCACACCCATGTGCAGGGACACGTCTGAGGGAACATTGATCTGGCAGCTTCGGATTTGACTTGTGGAGGAGCCTCTGAATGCCAGGTTCAGGTAGTTCAGTGCACGGCAATTCCCGCTCGTCTTGGAGAGGAGCTGGAGAATGTGCCTGTGTGTGTCCCTGGCACCACAGCACTCCCTGCCTGTTTACAAACTGTGTGCTCTGTGATTTTGTGTACACTAATGCTTGGCAGCTTACAGAAACAGGCTGGCTGCTGATGCTCGAGCAGCAGTGGGCTCCAGCTCTCCTGCCTGTGACTGCTCTGCTCGCAGAAATAGAAGGTGTTTTTTTCAGTCCTTCTGACTTTCAACACTGCACTGTAAGCCAATCTTTTATATTAAAAATAAGACTTCCTCACAGAGTCTTTTTTGGAGTGCCTGTGTATCTCTGCTTTCCTTCCCTCTTCTGTGCTTAAATAAAGACCAATTAATTAATCAGGCTTTTGTCTGCATAAATGATGACAATCTCTGGCAAGCAATATGGTACTGCTATCTTCATGCTCTCCATTGAAATCTAGGGAAAGCAAACTACTTGCAAATCACTGTCAGTGGTGCAAGACAGTGCTGTAGGTTTTGAACAGGGGAAACCATGCATAAAATATTAGATAAGGGCTTTATTTGAATGAATCTGATTTTTTTAAAAGAATTGGTTAATCATGTGTTTGCTTCACCTAAAACTAAAAATGGATCAAACTTTAGTCCTCTTTGCACCTGTGTGCTGTGTAAGGCCAGCACGAAGAGTTAAACCTGACCAAAGCAATATGGAAATTTTCAACTGCAAAATTGAATTTTTTATTTTTATTTTACAAGGACTGTGCCGCCATTTCATTTTTGTTTATGACTTGGGAAGGGTCCCTTTTTCTTGGTTCATTTTGCTTGGCTAGGGTATTTTTGACCTCCATAGCAATTGGAATTTGTGTCGGAAGCTTTTGGAGCTCATTCCTGCAGAAAGCTCTGCCTAGGAAGATAAAGAGGAAGGATTGTTTGACATATCAGTAATAAATTAGATCCTCTTATCAGTGTTATTTATCTAATAAGAGACCATTTTGGTGTCAGGAAGTGTGTGCTATGTTCTCATTTCTGTACTGACATAGTAGCCAGCCTTGCTAATCATTTTGTCTCCTCCTGCCTCTTTCTCGGTTGTAAATTGAGGCTGATGATGCTTTCCTCCCTTCATAACATGCTTTAAAACCCCCAGAAGGAGATTGCTGGTGGATGATCAAAGGGGAGCCTGATTGCATTGCTCAGTGCATCAAAAATGGGGTTTATTACATGAGTTCTTCTACTGGAAATCTTGAATTTACATTTACAGTGGTATGAGTCTGACTGAAAGCTCGCTGACGTCAATGCAGGGCTTTGCATTGGTTTCAAAGGACATTAAATTAAGCTTTATATAAAAAATGCATGCTTCATCCTTTTTGCTGACTGCTGTATTTTCCTTTTGTAAAATGGGGCTTAATTCACTTGAACTATCAGAGGATATACAAGGCATATTTTGCAGCCTGAACAGGGAGAAGGACTCCACAAAAATTTGGAGCAGATTTCTGTTTGTGGTGATCTTGGAAAACCATATAGCTGTTTCTCGTCTCTGAAAATAGCAGAATCGTCACTATAAAATGGGGATTGGAATCCTGATCTTCTCCCTCTTCAGACTACAAAAATGTCTGCTGGGTCTATCCTGAAAAATCCCTCCCAGTGACTGAATGGCAGGCATTCAACCTGCTAAAAGAAGAAACAACATATGTGGGCACAGAAAATAGATGGAGGCACTTCATTAAGAAAAACCAACATAATGTGTGTTCTTGAATTAACAGTGCAAGAGACCAGTGATTACTTATCCACTGTCCCTTCCCCTTTGTTTGCAGTGCCCAAGGAGACTTTCTGTGCAGAAGGCTGAGTGTGTACATGAGCTCTGTGCCCTTGCCATTCACACTGCCCATACCTGACCCACAGTAGCAGTGAGGGGTACAATCAGTGAACACACCCCTGTTAAACTGGCAGCCTTTAAAGACACTGCTCTCCCTTCCACACATGGAAATAAATCAGCTGGAATCTTCTTTTCTAGATTATTTCTCCTGCTAGCAAAGAATTCATTTTTAAGATCTCCAATTATCCCTTTAGAAGCAAGTAATAATCCTGATTTTTAAAAATTCTTTCTACTGATTACAATTTTATGGTAGCTTTAGCCTTCTATTTTCTGCAGCAGCCTAAAGGCAAATGCTCAGATGAGTTATTGCAGCAGAGACTCAGACCCAAAGAGGGGTAAACTGTGGCTGGGACATGGTCTGCCATGGACAGAGGTATGGACAAATTTGCCATGGACAAAGCCATTAGCAGTGAGACAACACTGTCTTGTCAATGCCCTTGTGGCACTTTTGGAGATAGATGCTCACCACCTTGGTTTCTTTTGATGTGTTTTCTGGCTCTTTACTCTAACCTGAATCTGGGCTCTGCCTGTCTGGAATTGCAAAATGTTCTTCATTTCCCTGCAGCAGGCTGGTGGTGAGCTCTTTCCCCCCTGAAGGGTGGTTTATCCACCTATTCCTCAGAATGACCACACTTATGGACAGTGGTGATTATAGATAAGCTTTGATAGACAACTGCAGCATTTTCTCACTCTCTAAAACCAAGTTGCTCTTTTCATCATCACACTGAGGACTATCACAGGTTAGAGACAGGTGAATATACAGCCTGGCTTTCAGGTGTATGTCTTCTACTTCCACAAAACAACTGTTTCAGCAGTCAGCATAACAGAGGTACAAACATAATTCGATATGGGGCTACTGTGAGGTCATGGGATAACACAGAAGCCTTAAAATAAATTAAAAGTATGTATTTGGAGCAACAATACCAATTTACATTTTAAGGATTTAGGTTTACAAGCAGAATTGTTTGGAGAAAAATGGGGATATAAGTAGTGATTAGCTCTGGTGTTGCAAAGGTCAGAAAATTTCCCCAGATTTAACTATAACATGAAGTATACTTCAGAATTGGTCTACAGCATAGCTTTCCAGTAATGAGGTTTTTTCCTCAGCTGAATATCCATCACAAGGTATGGGATACATAATCCTAATGATCAGTCATTCCACTCTTGCTATATGTTTTATTTCTAGGATGAATTGGCCTAGATTCATCTTCCATCAGTTGATTCCCACTATAGTTTTGTTTGCTGAATGTAAGAGACATCAGTTATGGCAGTTGTGGAAACTGGTGATTAAACTGTGAAGAAAACATTTGTAATGTCTTTTTTTTTTTTTCCCAAAAATGCTCCAGACTGGTACTCTGTGCATCCCTCCATCTTTAACTGTTTTTATTATCCACTGAACCCATCACAGTTTCCTGACTGCTTTCTAGGCACGTGGACAGCAGAATGCAGCACAGCAGTAGCTGCAACAAAGCCAAATGAGAGGTTATTTGGCTTCTTGACATTCCCCTGTTTGCATGCTTTGATTATGCTGATCACAGTGAGTCACAGTGGATTGATAAATGCCATCGACCTGAGCCTTTTTCAGTAGTTGCTGGTTCCCTGTGAGCGTGGTCTGGGTCCCTCCCTCAGGGGTACAGAGGCACTCAGTCCCCTCTCCCAGAGCAGGAGATTGTTCTTGCCCCACCAGCAGTTCAGGCCAGCAGCCATCACTGCCTGTCCTTCTTCCTCCCTGATTCTCAGATCTCTCTGTCATTTGTCACCCTGGATCCAGAGTGATTTTATTTGTGCTTCAGCTGACAAAAAGTGATAAATAACACTGGGTGAGGACTGTTTGTTCAAAACCCCACCTGTGTTTGGAAGTGATCCTGTATTGCCTGCTGGAGATCTGATGTTTGCCCAGATTCAGAGCCACATGGGTCAGTACTGTTGTCATTCTTTAGTCCAGGAGGGAAATCATTGCAGAAGGGTAAGAACTGTGACCTCAGCTCCAGTCCCACACCAGGCATCCTCTTGTCTTGGTCAACGTTGTACCTTTCTGGTACAATATACCTGTTCTTGTCCTCTCCTGGAGCTTCAAAGGTCTCAAGATTCAGCTTCAATCATCTGGACAACTATTTTTAAAACTTGAATCCACATTAGCTTTCGTTAACTTTCACCTGTTATTTTTATAACACAGGGTATTTCATCACCATATGATAGGAGCTGGTGTTCTCTTACCTATTTCTGTAGCAGAGAAATATCTGTCAACTACTTCTGTATTTTCTTAATTTTACAGATAGCTGTACAGTTTCTGCATTGTTTTCCTTTCTTAGCACCCTCATAAAAACTGAATAACTTTTATTTAGGGTTAAATATATTTTTTTTAATCATCTGATCTTTCAGATGTAAATTTGTATTATTAGCTAACAACTTCTGCAGTTGGCCCTGCATGACAGCTTGGGGTTTTGATGTTGTTTCAAGTGTACAGTTGCTCACTTCTCTTGAAGCCAAGGACTTTTAGAATTTACCTTTATTTTTTAAAAAAGTGGACTCTTCATTACTAGGTTATTTAGTACAATGCCATTAAATAATGATAGCTCATAATTTTATGTGCCTTTATTTCCTGTTACTGTCAAACATTTTTAGCTGTGTGAAATGACAGGAAGTAGATTTAGATCAGCAGTTTGGGCTGTCCATTTGTGGTGTACAAAATGGAGAGTCAAAGCACTCACATGTACCAAAGTGTCACCCCTGGGTTTCTGGTTTGATTCTCTTTCTCCTTGCTACCTGCTAGATCGAGGCAAGATACAGCTACCTCGAGCCAGGAAATGGTTGAAAGTGTTGCTGATAATGTAAAAAAATATGGGCATACTTTAGTTGTGGCAGTTTGATGCCTCTGAAACAAAATCCTAGTGCTGAAAGGATGGTCATGATGCTGAAGGAGAAAGCTCTGTTAGAGAGGGAGGCTTCAAGATCTTCTCTGATCACTTGCATGGTTTTGGAGGTCTGTAGGAGATAATTTTCTCATTAATCTGCCCTGCATTTTTTTCAGAGCATTGACTCATGCATTTGTATTTGTTGGTGGGATGTCAATGACAACACAGCGTTGGTTTTGACAGAAAAAGCTACTTCTTCCAATTAAAACCTCTCTGTATACACAGTTGTAGCCAAGAACAGATTTTACTGATTTCCCCCTGCTGTCTCAATTTTTTTCCCATCTTTATTTATTCCTTGCTTTCTCTCTAATAACCTGTTTCTGTCTTGTGGTATTTACATGCTGCTTCCAGTAACATCTATAATTTATGAGCCTTACTTTTGGTGCACTGGAAGATCAAAACAATGTCCAAAGAGCATGACGCAGTAGTCTCAGCTTTGATATTACTTTATTTTTAGTTGTTCTCCCTACACAGAGCAGCATGACATTTTCTGTCAGCTCCTGCCACAAATTTTCTAGACGGCATTGCCTGAGGCCCAAGTGATTATAAATTTGTATTTTTAAGGTGGACTGTTTTATATTTCACTGAGATGTTAGCAGCAATCACTCCTGAAACATCTGGGGTTTTTTTCCCCACAAAATATTTTAGCTGCAGATTAAGACAACAGTTTTGCTCCAGCCTTTTTGCATCTTTTTCAAGATGTGTGAGATGAGGTTGCCTTTAAAGCAACAGGGCAAAATAGTAATGAAAGAAATATTTTCTTCTTTGCTTCTTTCTGGTACTTGTTCCAGTTAGCAGCACACTAGCTCTCATTGCATGCTCTTACCTGCACTTAAGGGCTTTCCAGAGAGAAGAGAAATGTCACTAGTGGGGAAAGCAAGTTACAACTTCAGACAGCAGATTAATGGCAGAACTAGAAACAAGGCTAAGTTTTTGAACTCCAGTGTCTAAAATACTGCTTGATTGAGCAGGCTAAAAGGTATTTTTTTAAGCTCACACATGCCAAATAGTTTCAGTATCTTCAGCTCCTCATTGTGCTCCCCAGTGAGCTACAGAGAGGGAAAGGTCCCCTGGGGAATCTGCATGGCTGCTTCCAGACAGTGCTACCAGCCATGGGGAAGCTAGGGTTCAAAACTCTACCTGCCCCATCCTAACCTTTCCAAAATTTGCTTTGTGTTAGATTCCCACAGTCGCCAGTCCCAGTTTGTATTGTATGTGCAGGAACTGAATGAGAAGCTCAGGCTGCTGAAGGGCACAATTTATCACAGGACACTGCAGGTGCTGTTTCCCTGGGAAGGGCTGGGGCTTGTTTGTGGATTTCTATTCTTAAATTCTGTATGGAACCTAATCTGAAACACTTTAGTAACAGCTGGAACTGCCAGAAGATTTCTTTGAAATATTTCGTGAGATCAGGTGGGTTTTTTTATAGGTAAAACACCTTATGACTGTAGTGGAAATTAGAGGTCCTAACGATTGTTCCATTCACTCTGAATTCCCAGGGGGAGGTATTTTTAGGCTTGCCATTAGCACTACCAGCTGTAGCCTGTCAGCTCTCCAGCAGGCATTTAAGCTTTTCTGGAGGCAGTGGTGTGTTGGCTCCACAAGCCCAGTGCTGCTCTCAGCTCGGTGTGCCCAGCTCCCAGGCTGGCCAGCCAAGCATTCCCACTGCACGGCTCCTTTGGGCACCCCGGCTGCATCCACAGCCAAGCTGTGCTCCACCTCCTTCACCACAGCCTGCTAAACACTGCCCGGGTTGGTTGGCAACTCAAAATGCTCCATAAAAAAATGTTATGGCCTTCAGTAAGCAAGGGCAGGTGGGTTGGAGTGCACAGGAGAAGAGAAGGCTCTGGGGGGACCTTACAGCACCTTGCAGTGTCTGAAAGGGTCTGAAAGAGAGCTGGAGAGTGGCCTTTTACAAGGAAAAATACTCATAGGACAAGGGGGAATGGCTTTGGGAAGCTGAAAGCAGTAGGTCCATTGAGAGGAAAACATTTTGGGGACTGCCAGCAAGGAGAAGGAAGAGAGAAAGAGTGAGGATCATGTGTTTGGTCCTGAATTTGAAGTAGGAAGAGAAATAGGATAGGGTAGTGCTGGGAGGATCCAGAGAAGGTTAAAAGGATTAACTGTGAGCAAGAAGGGTTATGGAGAAGAAGGGATTTTACACTGAAATAGGGCTATAGGGCAAAAAAAATAAAACAAGCCAGGAGAAAAAAAAAAAATCCAAAAAAACAACAAACCAGCCCAAAACGTCCAGAAAAGCTGGCGTTTGGGGAGGGAGCTATGAAAAGGAAAAGAAGAATGATGTCTCTGTTAGCCTGGGGACATAAGACTGATTTATTTCTTAACCTCTTTAGTATTTGACTAGATGCAAAACCAAGAATTGGTTTTATTTGTTTTTAAGATACTGTCCATTGTAGGGTAATTCCTTCTAAAAGAGGGACTTTCACTCAAGAATTTGGGGTAATAAAGACAAGGGATGAGGCTGCATGTGTAAAGTAGAAGACCCCTGATTCCATAAAATGCAATACAAATATTTAGGGGGTAGAAAGGTCCTGAAATGAGTTGTTTGTGAGTCAGCCAGGCCCATAATCTTAGGGAAGCTCAAGTACCCTTATCCTCCATTTCCAGTGCTGGTATCCATGGCTCATGGGAAATCTCTGTGCAACCCAGCTATCTATAGTTCCTACGTAATATGTAAAATTTAAATGCCTAAGGAAGACTTTCTTAGAAACCAGAGTATACTTGCCATGCTATTTAGACAACCAGTATTTCAGGGTAAGAATATAGAGATATGGACTACAGCCAGGAGGATAAATATATATGGCCACAGCACAATGTGACTGAATCCCATCTGAGAGTTCCCAGCACTATGTCAGTACAAATGTCTGCTTCCCTCAGTCAGAGCTGGCTTCGAGGGATGTATCCCATGAAGGGAAAATGCTACTGCAAACTCTTGGAGCTAGGAAGGTGTTAAAAGCTCAGCCAAAATATGAAGCTGTATTATATAAGGTTTGGAAAAGTGCAGATTGCTCCTCCATGGCTAATCTGTCATAGCCATCTGCTGGCGTGCTGTTGTCTCACAGCAAATACAAGCTGGTTTAGGTTAGGTTGGTGGGGGTTTGGGTTGTGATTGGGTTTTTTTTTTAACTGGCTCAGTCACTGTGTACTGTTTCAGGTGAAAACAGGCCTAAGGAAAGTTAGTGTGACACACTGCACTGTGTTGGAGCTCACAGGCTGCTGGGAGCAGCTCATCAGGCATAAAATAATCCTTACTTTGCCAGATTATAAACTCTGAAATGTGAAAACAATGGTATTTACAACCACTTTCTCTTCTTGCTATTCTGTCAATAAAACCCCTCATCTAATCCAGTGGATGCAGTTGTTTCCCAATCTCTAATGACTCCTCATGTGCAAACACAGCAGTGGATGAGAGTAGGTGGCTCCCTGTCCAACACCCCCCTGCAGGCACAGAGGATGGGTTTGCTCTCCCAGCCCAGCCATCACACAGAGGGAGACAAATGTGCTTCTCCCAGGAACATTGAAGTGGGGGTACTAATATGTGGCTCAGAGAAGTGATTCAGGGAAGGTGTGCCCTGAGTATGAGACATGGGCTTTTATGGTGTAACTGTGGTTAAAACTATGGGGAAATCTCTTTTTCCCCCCAGCTTTTTTAATTAAATTATTCATGAGGAGGTGTCAGGACCATTTGCACAGGCAGAAGAGATGAGGATTGGATTGAGCAAATAGATCATACTCCTTCATTTTCTGTCCACGTTGCTCTTGGATGTGTTTCACTGCATGGCTTTCTGTGGATGAACAGTACAGGCTTTGGCATTGCATGCAGTGTGCTGTGAATGTGTTGTTCCCTGAAAGTGGACCATTTTACATAAAATAGCTTTCCCCCATCTGCATGCCTTCGATTTGGTTTGCATGTGTTCCACCAGGCTTCCTTGACTGGATGTGCCTGTTGCTGTCTCGCTTTCTCTGCTGGCACTCGGGGGAAGCTGCTGCTGCCCACTCTGCAGAGCCAGTTATTTCCAGCCATCAAACCAGCTGCAGCCAGAAACTTCATAAATGTCATTAATTTGGGGTCCTGCTCTGCAGCTACAAGTCACTCTAGCTATGTAAGTCCTGCACCTATTTATAACCTAGCAATGTCTCTGGGGGCTTTGTGCAGTTCTTTGCTCTGTGCCACGTGGGTGGTAATGCAATAGCTGGCTATATTATAAGATTTCCTCTACCACTTTTTAGAAGCAGCAGGTGCAGTGTCAGCAGACTTCTCTGGTAACAGAGCACAGGTAAGGTGGGAGCTGCTTTGTGGTCTCTGTCTCTGCTGCACCACCTGATGTTTAGAAAGTGGTTTGTTTCCTGCTCCTCTGTGTCAGTGAGATCCCAGCTAGAACAGACTACAAAAGATGAAATATATTGATGGAGAGGTGTCACTTTTGCAGCAATGTGCAGCTGCAATGTTCCCTGAGAGTTTTTCCCCCAAAACCTCGGGGGAGGATGCAATATCATTGTCTACTTCCTACCCAGAGCATGGCAGTGCTGGATGCTGTGTGGATGAACACCCAGCTCCAAGAAACTCCACAGTTTGAAACAAAATGGTTCAAGATATGCAGGAGACCACAAAGAAATGGCAAAATGACAGTCAGCACCACAGACAGTGGATGTAGGGCAATCAGCAACCTTCAGGCTGTCATGTTTTCTGTGGGTAAATTGACAAGAGATCACTGCAGTGGAGACACTTTGTGGATGCTTATAGAAGTTCTTCAAAAAGAAAGAAGTTTTTCTCAAGACACTCTAGCCTACTGGGGGTACACTAGGAGCTTTGGGGGTTAAATCCCCAAATAAAATCAGTCTTGGGGAAAAAAACAAATGAACATGGGCTGTTTACTTATGGATGTTCTTGCTTGTGTGTTTTATCCAGAAGCAGGTGAGACTGGGGCTTGGAGAAGTGAGGTCTTTTATCTCTGCCTGCACAGGGAAACCAAGTGGAGGGAGAGAGGAAAGGATGTGATCTGGCCACTTAAGGGGAATTCTCTGTTGTCTGCAGTGATGTTCTTCTTCTACTGCTCAACTGCTTCTTTCATATTGTGTCTGTGGATCTGAAGCTGAACAAACACCTGAAGTATGGGCTTGCTTAGTGCAGCCAGATGCCTTCACAGCTGCTTTGTGGCTCCTGAAATGCTTAAAAATGGTTAATTGGAAAAGCAATATCTCATATGTTTGTTGAGTGAGATATGCCATACAGACAGGTTAAAAAACACTCAGGTTTTGTGTGTGGGAACAGGTTCCCCAAATGCTCAGCATTTGCCCAGCAGCACATACCTCATGTGGTTTGGGGTGCAGAGCACATGCTCTGGGTGATGGGTTTTTGATGGTGGTTGTGCTCTGGGAGCCCCTCTGGTCTGGGAACAGCTGAACTCAGATCCACCTCTGCTGTTGTGGGTACAGCCTTGGGAAAGGGAATACATTACACCTATTATTGGCAGTGACTTGAAGGGAAGCCAGGCTGTCTCACATGTGAACCTTTGAGGATAAAAGGAAGGCTATTTCATGCAGTCCTGGCTGAGGGACAGCTGCAGCTGCCTGTCCCTGCTACATTACCTAAGAAAAGCTTCTAGAAAAAAAAAAAAAAGCACCCCAAACCAACAGTTTTTGGTTTATCTTTTTATAAGCCAAAACTTTAGGGTAAGTGTCAATTCAGGAGAAGGCAAAGGTTTCCTCTAAGAAGAATGGTTGAGGTAGTCTGGGACAAGGGCCTGGTGGGGAAAGCACTGAGACAGAGATGCTGTGGGGGAAGGAGGACAGTGGCACAGGAATGGTGAACTTACAGAAAATGGAGGAGCTTGGGAGGGAGCCAAGTGCATTGGAGGGAAACTGGGACTGGAAAAAGAGCCAACATAAGCAAAGAGCAAGAGAGGGACAGAGAGTAAAGAAACCTGCTCTAGGATGAGTCTAGGAAAGAACAGGGCAGAGACCTGAGCACAAAAGCATGTTCTGTGCAGGGTCTAAAATAAGGCTGAGCCTTTGTCCTCCACTGCCAGAAAGCAGCTGCAGAGCCTGGAGTGAGGCCCTGGGCCTCAGCATCCTCTGCTTGCTGAATGGCACAGGGAAAACCACTGAGCCCCTCTGCAGCTGGAGGGCAGAGATCTCCTTTTGGGTCCCTGCCTCCTGCCAAATCTCACTGAAGGGACTTGATGCAGGGCCCCACAGGCAAACAGCCACAGAATTTGGGGGCTGGGATATAGGACGTCCAGTGTGTGGGAGGAAAGGAAGGTTTGCCTCAAAATCTCCTTATTGAATAAAATGGAGGCTTGGGGGAAAAGGTAGTATGGCACCATGTAATTAAAGAATTCTTGTAATAGACAAGTTCACCTTAATTTCTTGCTCTGACAAACTTTTTGAGTGCTTGACTTTTTAGTCTCAATGCCTTTTGGTGGATATTTGCGGATGTAATGTAGCTGTGGAATTCCATGCAACAGAAGCGGACAAAAACTTTTCTCTACTTTGTAAAGTATTCATGGGATTCACAAAAGGATCTCCAGTTGGTAACTCTGTGTCTTGGCCTTTGAATCCCCAGGTGATTATTTTCTAGCATGATGTAATTCCCTTTCAGAAAGGGAAAGCCAGGCTTTGAATCAGGCAGACAAATTTTGCCTTTCTCTACCCTGATGTCTTTTCCAGGTGAATGTTCTTATAGTGTTTGGCCTTTCAAATTAGACAAAGGAAGGACTGAAAATGTAATGCTTCTCGAGGGTGTGATGCCATTCACACTGTGTCATAACATGTCATAAAAGGGCAGTAATTCATGGGGCCCTGCCTGGTGCTACAATGAAGTGAACTCCTCTTGCCTGAAAAATCTGTCTGGGGATGATGATCTGTTGCAGGCTGGATGCTATGGAAAGGGGGCACAGACAAAAATTTTTATGAGCTTTAACACAGTCCTTATGCCCAGCTCTAGGATTCTCACTGTTTTTCCTGGTCTGCTGGCACCTGAATATTTTGTCCTTTAGAAAATGGTCAAAAGCTGTTCCTGGGGCTGAACACTGAGGAATGAGTGTGCAGGCAGGACATGGATTGCTGTGTACAGGATCTTGCCTGTAAATTTCATGGGAATGGATTTTGATGAAGAGCTGGCTGACAGGAACAGAGGAGAGGTGGTTTTATCCAGCACATGTGCCCACTGTATTTAATCAGCTATAATAATTACAGAGAGATTGAAACAAGATCCTTATGGTGTGCTGTTCAGCCAGGCTTTCACACACAGGGGGATATCCACAGTGAGGTTACATGGCAGGTGGAAACAGTGCCCTGTAATCCCACCTCTGCCCACACTTCCACCCACAAGCCTGGCACAGAAAACCTTCCTAGCCATCCAAACAATTGCCCTGCTTGAAATGGGCTGCATTGTTTCCAAAAACTGGCTGAAACACCCTTATTTTTCACAGGATGATTTACATGAAGATTGTAATGTATCCCTGCTGTTAAATTCTCTACCAGGACAGCAGCAACCCACACGAAGTCTCAGGCTACAGGGTCCCACATGTGATTGTTTCCATAACCCATCATCCAGAGGGGAAGTAAGGGTTCAACAACAATAACCAGGAAAAGGGCTAAGGGCTTAGAGGGGATCCTGCTGCCTGCCTCCAGGCAGATCCACTGCTCACCAGCCAGCAGCAGCACCAGGCTCATGGTAGTGTTATGCTGAGGGTTAGAGTTTTGCTGTCTGGTTGTTTCCATACACAGGACAGAGCAAAATTAAGGAACTGCAAAAAATGAACAGGCATTAAGTCTTCATGTTTTTACAGAACTTATTCTGAAATCCTAGGCCATGCAACAAAACTGGGCTTTCACAGGCAGTTCCTGGTTTCCTTTCCATACTGATCCCTAAGGCTGCTAATTGGAATTGAAATTATCAGCATGGTTAAAGATCCTATAACAATGGATAGGCACATTGCACCAACCTTACCTGAAGGAAAGTCAGATTTGTGTCTCTCAGCTGTGATGAGTGACGCCCTCTGCTTCTTGTGAGACTTTTGTGAAGGACTGCACTTTCTATAGAAGGGAAAATGTTCTTAAAACTGACAAATTTTGTGTAACCTTCCTATAGGCTTGTTATTAGTGTTCTAAGCTTTTAAAAATATGCCCTTAGTTACATATAAAAAGCTTTATGTCTGATCATTCCTCTTTAGCTGTTCAAAGGCTATCCAAGTTAGCTTTTGTTCTAGTTATGTTAGGAGTTCTAGTTCTCCTAACCATTCTGCTCTAGCCCTTCCCACCACATTTCACTGTTTCAGAGGGAGCACTTGGTCTTTTCCTTCACCTGTCCTGGTGCTGGGAGGGTGGCAAAGTAGCAGTGACTCCTTCCCTGGCCAGTGCACTTGGAGCTGGCTGCTCAGAGCCTGCATTAGGAGACTGCCTGTTCAAATGCTGACCTCCAACACAGCATCAAACTGCAGCTGAAATGCAGGTCTGACAATGTGTGAAAGTACAGTAACATAAATAAGATGTTGGCTGTAGATCTTCTGATGACAGACGTAAGTGTAAGTATGAAGTGTGCTTTCTAAAAATAGCCTACATGGAGAAGGTGCTGGAAGTGCTGGCTATTGGAGAGGCTTAAAAATAGGTCATAGATGACCAAAAGAGTAAAATGGAAACATCAGCAACATTCATTGTGCAAGTCCAACATTTCAGGGCACCTGGACTCTTGGGATCAGCTGGGGGTGAAGTGGCACCTGTGTGTCATAGATCTTTCTACAAAGGCAAGATGTGGGATGGGAAGTCAAACTGGATTTACATCTGAAATGCACATCGGTTGTCCATTTAATGTAGAGGAGTCACATTTTATTCCCCCTTTAATTCCATATAAAAGAGGAAGAGTTTCCCCAATATTTCCCACTTTCTTTTCCAGTCTTCTCTTTTGAGACAGTCCTTCATTTGCAGCCTGTTCCTGCTCTGGGCAGTGCTGCAGATGTGTTTGGCTCCTCTTCACTGCTAAATCCTGCTCTTTGCAGCTACATCCAGGGCAATCCTGCAGGTTTTGGTGGCAGGACTGGCTGAGTACAGGCTGAGCAGGAGTGACGAGACCCTGTGTCAGGGGGTGCTGTGTCTGTGCCAGCTCTGCCCTCACTGCAGAGGTCCTGACAGGGCAAACACACCCAAGAAAGACTCTTGCAGAGTGTGCCAGGAGTAGCCTGAGAGTTTGAAGGACCTGGACTTGCACAAACCTCTCAGTTAAAAGCTGCATGGAGTGAAAATAAAAGCTCAAGCAGACTAAGTACTGAACAGAACCTGACAGTATTTGATATGTAATTTTACCTTACAGTGGAAGATATGAGAGGTAGGAGTTCAACCTTCAAAATGAACCCAAATAACCCCTTCATGCTCCCCAGTGATCTTTACATAACGAATACTTGAAAATAGACATGACCAAGTTCTGTACCTTGCACTCCTCTGTGGTACTCACTGAACTGATGTGTAACACACAGACCTGCCACTGGAATGAGTGAGCATACTCCAGTGCTGTCCTCTGGTATTTCAACTAAAAGAAATTAGATTTTAACACAAATTTTTCATTGCCCATTTTACTTTGCACCTGTATTGAGATGTTCTCTGTAGGCAGTGTAAGGATTCTTCCATTCCCTCTCACAACTCCAGTGAGACCTTCAATCCATGAGAAACTCCAACCAGTTTTCTGCCTCTCATATTTCTTGTTTCATTGAGCAAGAGCTGCAGCATTTCCCCCAGCAAGAAGGGACTAAACTATTTATTAAAATAGGAAATCCTTCATTATGTAAAATCATAAAAAGAGAAAATATGAGCTACCTTTTCAGACCTGAATGTGCTCTAAGATCATTCTTCTAATATGGGTGTGGTAGACAAAGAAAGCACGAATGGAGGTTTCTTTTGTGGTCTTTTAGGAATTTCTAGATCAAGTCCTGTTGCTTGGCAAGCAGACAAATTGGTTTAATTTTTTTTTTTGTAATCACTATATCTTAAAACACTGTAATCAACAGCCCTACAGTCACTGAGGGCTGAGTAAGAATAGACATTGGGTTGCTTTTTTTAGGGCACAGCAACACTCTCATTAACTCTTTCAGTGCCCTTCTGCCACACGTTAGCTCAAAGTAAATGATTGCAATGCAGCAAAGGATTTCTGGGCTGACACATGGAGATTGGAGACTGTCAGGTGTTTGCTCCCAGTCCTCCACATCTCAGTCTGTCAGGGCAGAACATGTGGGTCCTTCTGAAGAGGCTCAATGACCCTGCAGTCACTGTGCTTGTGCTTACAAAGGTGATGAGCTGGGGAGTATTCATTTTTCAAATGATAAATCCTGCCTGGCTCTGAGGTTCTTCCTGTATATGACAGAATACAGCCATGCTGGGTATATTTGTGTAGATGTCTGTCCATCTCCATAAATTATTCATGTGAAAGGGGAGCATTTTGATGTTTCTCCATGGAACAGCCAAGCTGTTGTAAAACAAGTTTTATCTTCTCTACAACACCCTTTGCAGTCCTCTGCAGACATAATGTTCCACAGCATGACTTGGCTGCCTTGGCAGCAATGCACTGTTGGGGTTACTGGGAAAAAATAATACAAGTGTAAGTAACAGCTGAACTGAGGAGAAAATTTTGTGACATTTTTCACTAACACGTTTAGAACAGTGTTGTTAGGGAAGATCCTGTCTGTAGAAGGATTTTTCTGTTTGCAGTTGTGAGACATCAGATTCATTCATAGTCACTTTAACCACTACTGTAGTAAGCCTTGAAACAATGAAGTGTTGCTTAGTGATTGAGCTGTGGGTAATGGTGGTTTTCATACACAGCATTTCCCATGGGTTTTTAAACCCATCTCGTGGTGCTGCTGCACTACACTGAAATTTCTGGAGAGGTTGCAGATGGAACTCTTTGTCCCAGGCACTAAATGTTCGGTGGTGATTTTGCAACAAAGATGTAGAACAAGAAATCTGAGTTTTCTTGAGCTTGCTCAGCTGTGTGTTTAGCTAGCAAAACATGAAGTGATGTCTGTTGTATGACTCTTCAGTGGCCAGAGTGAGAAATGAGGGCAGAAGAGGAAGGTCACCTGGGATGGAAGGCAGCATCCTGTAGTTTGAATAGCACTGGCCAAATCCAGGGCCTCCTCTTTCCCCTTCAGTTGGTTGTTGGAACACTGGGCCACATTGCTGCTCCATGTGGACACAGAGCTGCAGTTAAACTTTCCTTTCTACAGAGTTCAGATGTCATGAAACAAGGGGAAGTATTTCTTCATGCAACAGTGGCATGAACCTGCCAGATTCCTACATCAATTGCTTGACTGAGTCTTCCTGAGGCTCTCCATCAATAAATGCCCATCACCTCTTAGTTTGGAGGAGAATGAACAATAAAAAACCCACACAGTTTAACATTGACCCCTGTTTCAGGCTTTTCTTTTTTGTCTATTTTAAGGGGATAGAGGAGGGAAGACCGGGAGAGGAAGTCGAGATGAAGAATCCTCCTTCATGCCCTTGGAGAGCTGCAATATTTGCATCTCTTTTTTGAGGTTAAAGCCTTGTCCATCACTTGTGTTAAAGAGAGACCAAGCTGCAAACACACCTGGGAGTGCCTCTGCTGCAGGGTTTTGCAGTCTAATGGAGCAATCACCCCTGCATTTCTCTAGTACTCAGCTTTCAGGAGAGATTGCTTTAAACAGTTTTGACAGATCAGATGGTATAGGAATGCTGAAGCTGATACTTTGATCTGAAGAGAAGTGATGCTGAGCCATCACTGGAGTATTTTTTCTGCAGGAAAACTCCAGCTAAGGAAAATGTCATAGTAGGCTATCAGTTCTGGCACAAAACCTGCTAGCAGGTGGATATTGTGGTGGGAAGTGTTAAGTGGGTTTTGCTGGCTCACTGGTGCAGCTGGTTTGTTCTCTCACTTACATAAATGAGAAGTGGGACCTGCCCTCAGGCTAGAGTGAGAATTTGGGTTTGATGTGAGGTGGAGAACATGTAACAGGGACAACAAAGCCTCAAGTGAAGCCTTAGGCTGAGGTTTAACACAGTATATCAGGAGAAGTGAAGGCAATGGCATTTTAGCTTTCCAGGCCTGTTCCTTAGCCTGACTGCTTTTAGTGCAGCTGTTACAGAAAGTGTAAGAAGGAGGTGAAAGGAACTCTGAAATGTCACATGCTGCCACAACGTGGAGCTCGCTTTTTAAGACCATCTTTGAAAAACAATTATCTCATCTGCTTTTGAATTCTGATGCAGCCAGCTGCTGCCATCCTTGTAATGCTGCATTGGGTCTTTTTCTCTTTGCCTGCAGTTTTAGAATGACAGACCTTGACCTGGTCTGGGGAAATGGCTTTCCTCTCCCCCTTTGCAGTGATTCTTTACATTCAAATGGTTTTCATCCTGAATTCTCCTATTTTTCTTGGGGGAAGAGAGGTTAGTGTGGAGTTTTGAGGGTTATTTTTTGCTTTCCCCAACCGAGTCAATACTCCCACATATGTGGTATTAAGAGAGACATATGTGAAATTAAGGAAGTTTGTGTGCAGAACTTAGCTGCATTTTACAGAAGTGGCCAGATTTGTGATGGGGAAAGAATGAACAACAGCTTTGGTTTTGGCAGAAAAGCAGTACAGCTTTGGATCCATGCTGGAGAAGCTCTTGGCTATGCTGCAATAGGAAATCTACAGTAGGAAGATTCCAGTCCTTTTGCTCAGAGTAAAGGAGATAAAATGATGTTCAGAGCATAGATTTTATCTAAACCAAGCCCTTACTATAAGCAAACAAAAAGGAAATGTTAGAATATCGTGTTTAATTGGCTATAAGTGCTTTATTATTTATCTATTTCTGTTTCAGGCATTCCTTTGGGCACCCTTGTAAATCAAAACACAGGGATTTCCCCACAGCTATAATTTAATTTGACCTTCATGTGAACAAATGTTAAAGTGACATTGCACCTAAAATGTGAACATATTCCCTTCAGCACTTCCCCTGTACTGGCTGGAGTGGGAGTACTCTCAAATCCTGGCTGCCCAATATCCACCAGCCATGTGTGCCTGTCCTGTTCCTAACCCAGCTGCAAGGTCACTTCCTTTGGAGTGACCACTGCTCTGCCTTCTTCCCTGTTGTTTCCATCCTTGCTGTTCCCCACTGCAGCTTTAGTGAAACACTGGCAGGGCTTTCTCTGTGGATGGGGATAGGGGAGTCCAAAATCTGAGCCAGGCCATGGTGGGGGCTCCTGACTCCCTGCCCTGCTTCTTCCACAGACTTTGGGCACTCCTTTGGACTGTTCTGTAAAAACTTAATCACTTCAGACATAAGGACCAGTGTTCTTGGCAATATATTGAAATTATCATGCCTAATCTTGGACCTGACACACACGTAGCTCTTCACACATTTGAAAGTAAGGCTATTAATTAGTTCTCACAACTCTAGCTGTGAAAGATGATCACTTTGCTGTTGAAAACAGCATACTGAATTAAATAAACCATCAGACAAAGCAAGGGCACTTTTCCTACAGCCTTCTGAAAACATAAACAAGTTCTGACATTTCTGTTTTATGGGGGAACTTGAGGTCCAGAGAGGTCAAAAAAGCCTGTAGGTACTGAAGACCCATTTACCTTCTATTGTAGGTACCAAGTCCACACTGGAAATCTCTGCAAAACAATCTTGTTTCACACCAGTTTACTTTTGAAAATATCTCTGGCAGAATAATCTGGTTTGTAACTAGATGACAAACCCAGTTCATAATAAAAATTAGTCTTGAGTCTTTGTGCACTGTGTATACATAATTCCATCCTTGGGATTGTTTTTTCCAATTTGCTTCCTTTTCTTATCACAACAATCCAATGAAAGAAAAGTAAGAATGGAGTTGCTAGTCCTAAAACAAGGTGTTAGGCAAGGCTGAATACCAGAAGCAAGTTGTAGGACCAGAGTGTAGCTCAGGCTTCCTGAAGGGATGAAAGGATGGTTGAGGAATCCACAGCCTTGTTCCTCTGTGGAAGGTGTTAGTGACTGTTCCAACCTCTGGCACACTCTGCCTGTGCAGGCTCTCCAGGGTGTACACAAAGAGCTTTGAATCCACCTGTGTTTGCAAGGACAATGGTGTCTTACACCCCTGGCAAGTGAAATGCTACGAGTGAGGAAAGGAAGACCTGCCATGGTAATTTTAAAGTTCTGGTCTGTGTTTCCATAGTAGTCATGAAAGCATGGGATGAAGCTCGGGCCACACTCAAGATGGTAATTCCAGCCTGCTGGAAAAGTTCTGTACCCAGGCAGAGCAGTTTATGTCCCTTTTACTTACTTTTAAAGTTAAAATGGTACCTCCACTGCTTTCAGTAGAGAAGAAACTGGTGCCACCTTCTTCAGATAGTTTCAAAAATCTTGTAAGAAATGATTCTTCTACATGGGTACAATGTTGATGCTCCTAAAGCAGATTTTAGGGACTGCATGGAGGTACAACCAAAGCAGAGAATCAGTTCTCTGTCAATGCACTCTGATAAGATGCAAGCACAGGTGGAAGGGAGATCTACCCTGAAGGGAGGATCTTTGACCATTAGAATGGGGCTTCATAATTGTGTACACAAAGCTAAGCAAAAAATATTGTTAAATTCAGGGGCATCTTAACCTCATAATGTACAACAGGAGGAGGAAACAATTCTCATGTGCAAAGAACAAACGTCCTCTCTCTGAAAGGTGTGCTTCAGGAGAGAGTGAACAGCAAGTCAGGAGATAACCAAAGCAATTTTTCATTCTCCTAAGGCTGTGGTCAGCTTGGATTTGGATCAGGTAGAGAAACTGCAAGAGTATTTAATCTAAGTTGTTTTCTAGCCATCTTTCCTCGCAAAACCTGGAAAAAGTATCTTCCTCCATGTAAAGCCATCACCAATAAACTAACTTTTCCCAGAGGAACTCTTCTCCCTGAGGAGAGGGAAAGTGACCTGTCTTCATTCCACATTTCTTACCACTCTTTTTTGATCTGGTTTTCCTTTTGCTACTTTCAACCTCAAATTCACTTGTCATTACTCTTTCATGAGCTTTTAAAATAATATGTTGGGATAGAGAATGAGGCTTGAGTGTGCTGCCTGCCAGTTCTTTTTCTTGCCTTCTCACTGTTGCTTCTGGAGCTATGCTCATTACCAATTACATTTAATAGAGAAGATAGCAGTCACAGATGTTATTCCCTAAATAAATTAAGTTTTATGAGAAATGGAATCTGGGGAAGTACTAATGAAGAGAAAGTAGTTTTTGGGTATTTTGTCATTTTGTTTGCAGAAGACAGATGGCCAGTCAGCATTTTAAATGTGTATTCTTTGAAGCCATGGCCTGTATTATCTTTGTGTACTAAGGAATATACACCTTTTTTTGTCTTCCCCCAGGGAGACCTATATGACAAAACACAAACAGTAGGGAACTGAACATTTGCACTAGCCCTTCTTCTTTTTCTTTTGTTCTCTTTGACTCCTCAAAATGTAGTTTTCATATGCTTTGAGCTCTCTTTTGCCAGAAAGGTTGCCAGAAACTTTGGTAGTGATGGAGGTGATGACTCTAGAAGAAGCAACTGAACTTGACTGAGCTGTCTACTCTTTTCTCTTGGAATTTTGGATCTAAACTGTTCCTTATAGTGTTAGGAGGGTAAAGACTGGAGAATCCTCATGAAATATATTTTGAAAGCATTATATGTCTATTGCAGGTATTTCAAAAATATTTTTTCTTGTTTTAACTAAAAGGAAAGGAAACTTCTAAAAAATATATTTCAGATTAAAAATTCTGGATGTTTCACTAAGGAAAGCTACATGTTTCATGGGAAATATCTGAAGATATTTTCCAGTAAATACTTCAGTAAAAAAAAATTTAAGTTGATGCGGAATTGCTAAACTTGCTCCCAAATTCATAAAAGGAAAAATTTCCTCAAAGCTCTTTCCACAAAAAATGTCTTGGGTCACATATGAATCTGATGTTCATTTCCCTAATGGTGTCATTTTTTCTAGATGGTGAATTAATCCTGAGATTAGCAGCCAAGAGTTCACAAGTCTGTTTCTGACCTTAATCTTTGTGGGGAGCAAGGTTGGCTACTCTCATGAAGTCACTCACAAGTGGGAGGTTGAGGCACGTAGCTCCAAGGATGTGTTGAAAGCAGCACAGCACAAGGTCGGAACAAACAGTGTGTGTGCAGCTGGTGAGGCTTGCTGGAGTACAGCATGAGATCTGTGATTTCATCCTTTTTTAGGATAAACTTTCTGCATTCACCCCTAAACCAGTCAGTTGTGCGAGCCCTGAGCTCACAGGCTCATCACAGCTTTGAAGCCATGTGGTCCAGATGAATGACTTACATCAGATGCTGTTGAGAGGGCTGGGTCATAGACAACTCACAGTCTTTTTCATCAGAATTGGGTGATGAAATGTTGTGACTAATGAAAAAAGAATTCTTGTGTGAAGGAGAGACAGGGAAAACTGACCTTGTTACCATGCAGGAGGACATGATGGAAACCTTCCCTAAAGCTGTGTCACTTCGAAAGAGACACATATCAGAAGAGGTGAGGTCAAGTCAGAGTTGGAAACACTGCGTAGTCAAAGTGTCTTTGGATTGGAGGGATTTCAGAAAAACCTGTAAAATAGTGTAAAGCTCTAGGGACGTTCTCACTCTACTAGACATCTCTAAGAAAAGAATGAAAGGCAAGTTGTAACTGGTCTTTTTTTGTTTTGTTTTTTGGGGGGGGGTCGGTTTTTTTTTGTTTTTGTTTTTTTTTTTGGTAGGTTTTTTTTCTTACTCAAGACCTTATATAATTTAACAGGAAAAAAAAAAAAAAGCCATCCAGCCAGGGAATATGGAAATTAAAAGCAAACAAGAAGAGAAATTCAGCCTTTAATGCCAAAAAGGTCTGGAATACTTTCTGAAGAAAAATCAGCTGGATGGACACTCTTGGAGTGGAAACTCAAGTCCAAAAAGACAAATGGCTCTTGATGGGCTTAATGTGGTTCATTCATGTAGTTAGGAAGGAGGATAGTTGTGTGGTGAAGTCATATGGCCTGCTAAAAGAATCAGAGTGGATAGCTATAGCCATATTTCTCAATATTCTTCACCAGTGTATTAAATTCCCTGTTGACTGAACTCTCCACAGCTCTGCAGGCACATTGCTGTTGTTTGTATTGATCTGTGGTGCTCAGCAGGAGTTTATTTCAGCAGTTATTTCTCTTGCACAGTTGAGAAGTGTTGATTCATCTTTTTGCTGCAAAAATGACTAATAATAAGTGCTTTCCAGGAACCAGCCTCAGTAAATCAGCCACAGACATGTAGCTGAGATTCAATTAAATTGATAGGGTACACAGTTCAGCTCCAATTTAATTATTTCTCATTTTATGTAAATGAGATTTCTTAATACAGTGAAACAAATTATTATTTTTTCATGACAATGCCTCATTTGCATGCTTTAATCCTTATTCTGCCCTTAGTTTAACCTGAAACAAAATAAAAGGTTCCTCAAAATTCAGAGGCTGAATTGAAGAGCTAATCTATCATTAGCATTCTGGAGACAGTAGTTGTTTTGTGATCTGGTTGTGCTTAACCTTCCTATAATACTGCCTGATTAAAGCCGTGGGTTTGACAAAAGAGATTAAGCATGACATCTGCCAGGTATATAACCCCTGAGGTAAACACCCCAGCCTTTGGGAATTTTTATCCCAAAATCTGCATTTGGCCAAATTTGCAGTTAAATTAGGATCCAGCTGCTTAAACAATATCCGATTTTTATTTCAGGGATGAAAACATTTATTTTTTCAATCTACTGCCTACTTACCTTCTACCATGAGTAATGCTCACTCCATTTGGGAGTAAGCACAAAAACAAGTGAAGCTGCACAAGTTTTTCATGCCACTATTTTTCTCTGGGACTCAATCCAAATGAATTTGTCTCTGCAGAACCCCTGTGACTGATGCCAAGGCAATGTCCTACAGACAGGGAGCTGGAGCATACCAAGAGTAAAGGAATTGCTGCAAGGCACAGGCAATGCCAATGGTCAGGAATGAAATTCAGCCCTCTTGCATCCTGACCCAGTGCCTAAGCCACAAATCTGTTCCATTCTGCATGTAAATTATACTTCTTCAGGATGCAAAGCTGTTTGCCTGCTATCTCCTCTGCTGACTGTCAGAACAGGGATGATGTTTTTTACCAGCCATGTACGTGAAGTTCTGTGAGTTGGGCATAGCCAGTTTTACTTTGACAAAAAGATAATGGAATAAACTCTGTGCAGCCCATGAAAAAAATCCTGTCCCTCTTACATACCTGAGTAAGAGTTCCACTGGGAAAGACAAGACCATTCTGGGGTTATTTGCCTACCCAGCCCTTGTAATGTAAAGTTTTTACTGAAGTTAAATTCAGCAAAGTAAGCAAGATGCTGTATTTATCATCAGTAACACCCTTCTCCTGTTGGGAAGCAGAGATGTATAAATTGTCAGGTGTCTCTTCAGGCCACAATGACCACTGTAATAGCTGTGAAGAGTAGCATGCTTCTAAAATACCCAAATGGAGAGTGTGCTTTCACATAGAAAGAATAAATCAGCTTTTCTTTTCCTGGGCTTTCATTCTGTAGTAATTTTTCACACTACCTCACATTAAGCGGTGACTGCTGAAGTTCATCCTGCAGTAACTTTACAACCAATGGGAACAGGTTAATTAAGCTCTATCAGTCTAAACACCAGTCCACACTGCTTAGGTTTGTTGCTGCATTCCTTGCTGGTTTAGCAGCTTGGACACAAATGTTCTCAGGAGCTGATGTTGCCAGTGTCCTGGAGGCTGCTAGGAAGAAAAAATAGTTTTGTTCAGGCAGTCCCAACATTTCAGACAATTTAACTGTTGTAGCAGCATACCTGTATGCTCAGAGATGCAAACAAGTCACTGTGAAGTGCAGTGACTGTGCTGGTCCCTGTTGAAGCCTGCCAGTTCCAGCCAGGCGTGGGCCAAGGTCTGCCTGAGCCAGCAGGGATGGGACAGGGCTGACAGCTGAAGGGGAGCAGAGAGAATGGCCCTGTCCCTTCATCTCTGACCTTTTGCTGGGGGCCATTCACTTGAGTACCTGTCCACTTCTTACACAAAGGCCACTTTTTGTAGGGGTTTCATGGAATTGGTGCCATTCTCTTTTTTTTTTTTTTCCTTGCTCAAGTATCTGCTAGGATTAATTACTTTTCTTTTGTGGTTAGAAGGAAGAACAGGTTGGATTAGATTTAGTTTCCCTCTTCTGCAGTCAATGGCATGAGGACTTTCAGTTTCAATCCAGCAGGACTCCTGGACTGGGGACAGCTTGTGGAAAGAAGAAGGTGCTGCAAAAGGCTCTTCAAGATGGGCCATGACTCCATTCACTCCTGCCCCTCCTTGTGTGAAACACCTCCCCTTTCCCAGCCATGGCCACTGCAGCAGGCTCTGCCTGGTGGACACACTGACCCCAAGGGCAAGAGCTCTTCTCATGGATTATTAAGCCAAATGATAACTCTCCCTTGGTCTTATCATAAGAATTGATGTTATTTGTTGTGCAGGGAAGGTGTGCAGGAGCCAGCAGCAGAAAAAAAACCTATGTGACATGGGTGTGTGTGGGGGGACAAGATGTGGGTGCCCCGTGGGGACAGGCTGCGTGCCAGATGTCCCTGCTCTTGCCATGGCAGCAGTGAGTGCAAACACAAGGCTTGGAGAAAGGACTGGGAGATGGCAGTGCTGGTGTCTCCTCATGTCTCCATCTTCTGTGGGAACTGTGAGAGGAATGGGGAGCTGCTCCTGGGTTTTGGGCTGGGGAGCCCTGCAGACTGTGACCAGAGCAAAGACAGCCTTTGGTCTGACGGAAGGAAAGGGGAAATGTGGAGCTGCATTTACGCCAGCTGCTAATCTTGCTGTTGGAAGCTTATTATTTTTTTTTTAAGATGCTTGATGAAAAATATCCCTTCTGTGTAATTTACATTTGTATCCTTTGTGTTCTATAATAAGTAACTCATCTGCATGTAGAGAAGGGACAATTCTTATACACAATTGTCTGCTTGGCATATGATCTGCAAAGCGAATGTAATGATTTTCTGCTTCTGTGAGCTTTTATTAACAAATACGGGAAGAAGAGCAGAAAAAAAGAAATTTGGGGAAAATTGCATAGCTATTATGAATATTACGTTTCTAGTTGTTTTTTTTGATTTGGACATAACTTAGGCCAAAGCTTACTGGTTTCAAAAGCTGTAACAATAGTGACTACTCTTGTTTCCAGCAGTTTGAGTTTATTATCTCTCATTATTTTTTGGAAGCAAAATTAAACAGTTTATTTTTGTTTCCACAGAACCACGATTTGGCAAAGTGTAGACAACTTGCTATCTAAACTTTGTTCAAATAAACAGTCATTTTTTTTTTTTACCTCTTAAAACTCACTTGCTGATATGCTCCAGAAAAATTTCATAAGCTCCAAATGACAAAAATGAGGAAAATTATGTACATATTTCTTCAATTGTATCCCAGTGCTGTCCTTATCAGTAGGCTTTGCAAGCAATTTGACTTGCAGTCCTATCCTTTTCTGGTATCTCCTCTGCAGCTGACAAGAGATTTGCAAGCAAATAGACCTTTTTGAAAATTCAAAGCAGATTTGCTGTTTCACAGTTTCTATCTCTTTTGCATAAATACATTTTTTCCAGAAGGCTTATAGGAAGTATTATCTGACAATCCCACTGGCCAACTTCCTACAGATTTGTTTCCTAGTGATTTAAAAGAATCTATGGTCTTCCCACCCTGCTTTGCCATCTCCTCCTCCCCAGAAGCCTCACTTGTCTCCCTTCACATGTGTTTATGATGTCTCTATCATGTAAGAAGAGTGTTTAAAGGGAGTGAAGTGTATTTAAATCAAATTGTTTTTCCCAGGGGAATCATGCACTATTATCATTAGGGCTGTTGCCACAGCTAAATTTACCAGATATTTTGCAGTGGGAAAACCAAATTCAGTTACTTACAGCCTGCTGGGATTCAGCAGTTTGGGATAAACTCTTCCCTGCCAGGAATCTGTTTTAACTCCATGCCACTCCTTTGATGCGTCCAATGTGTTCAAGGAAAGAGATGTAAGTTCTTTGCAAAGTCTAGGATGTAATGAAAGACTTTATAATAATGAATGTGCAAAAAGCAGCAAAATAAAGTTTGAAATGGGCCATTTAATGCCAACATCTTCTAGCATTAGAGAATTTGCCTTTGGAAGTGGGCATCAGTGTCCTCTCCCAGTTAACAAGTGACAGTATTAGAGGAAATGGCCACACGTTGTGTCAGGGAAGGTTTAGATTGGACATTAGGAATTTTTTTTTCCCAGATGGGGTTATCAAGCACTGGCACAAGCTGCCCAAGGAAGTGGTGAAGTCACTATACCTGGGAGTGGTCAAAAAGCACATGGGTATGGCACCTGAGGACAGAGTTTAATGGTGAACATGGTAGTGATCATAGGTTGACAGCTGGATTTGATGATCTTAGGGGTCTTTTCCATCCTCAATAATTCTATGATTCTGTTAGATTGACTTAAGACAAATTGTAGGGAAGCGGAAATTTTCTATGATCGTTTTTATTAGTAGCTAGGCCCAGATCTCTAGCTTATCATATACCCAATACTGAACAACTATACTTGCAGGCAGCTCTTGTAGGTAAGGAGAGAAGTTTTCTTGTTGTCTACAATCCCCAGCAGTGAAATTTGCAGAGTAGTAACCCAAGGCTTACAGAATAACCTCATCTGGAGGCAAGGTTTAAAGTGTATTGCTCCTGTCAGTGGGTATCTCACCTCTTCCTTGCCTTGGAGAGTCCCAGTTCTCTCTGCCCTGACAATTCCATCCATCCTACAGCAGATCCTTACCGTGTGTGACAGCACCAGGAGAGGGGCAGGTAACACAGAGCACGAATCATGCACACACCGAGCCTCAGTGGGGAGATCAGTCTCACACCACTCACCACAGAGCTGTCAGGGCCCATCAAGGAGAAAATATGAGATTTGTGAGCCAACAGGAGTGCACCAGCACACTGAGGTTGTGCAGCTGTAGCTTGAGTAGGAAAATGAAGCACTCCCAATGGAAAGCTTCAGAGGCAGTAGGGAAGGCTAGGGAAAATATTCCTGTTTGAAAGTTTTCATGGTGTGTCTCATTCTGGGACAAAACACAGCTCCTTCTTCTTTTCCCATGTCTTCATGTTTTTGGAAAGTTCCTGTCTCTGCCTCAGTGATGTGGCCCCACACTGGACAACTTTGAGTTTTTTTCTCATAAAAGAGTGGACAGAGGTTTCCAGACAAGCCAGATTTTCCATGTTATGTGCAGGTGAATCTTACCTGCCCCTGCCCTGGTAGTGTCTCACTATCCCAGCACAGTGCTTGAGGATTCTCATCTCTGGTCAGCCCTGCATTTCCCATCTCAGGCAGCTTGTTGGAAGAGATCACATCTTCTCAGAGAAGCAGGGAAGTGAAAAATTAATGAACAAACTGGTTTTATGCAAAGTTCCTTGATTGCTGCAATAGTTCTGCCCAAGAAAAATATCAGAAACTCATACCAGATCAGTCTTGAAAATTCGAACTGAAATATCTGAAGTGAGAGAAATGAAACTGCCACCCTGACCTGAGCACAAAGTGAGTCTTTTGGGTTGTTTTTCTAGACTACAGCACCAGTATGGAAAGCTGACACTGCAAACCCATTTTAGTTATTCATAACCTGCAATAAATCTTTCTGAGCAACAGAATAAGTGGTCATGCAAATACCAGCCATGGGCAATTGATACATAGATCTACCCTCTGGGTTGATTTTAGCCATACCAAACATGAATGCTTCCCTTCCCCAGCTAGTAAAATTAAACTTCAGAGCTACAAAGATATTATTAGGGAATGTCATCCACTGTCTTAGAGATCAAGCAATCTTTTGGTTTCCAATAGTGTTTTCCTGCTGAACACTAGAAAAGAGAACTGGAGGAATTATTGCTCTTTTTTCCTATATTGTTGTTGCTTACTGCTAATATGATTTCTCTAGGCAAGTGGAACCTGATTCCCAATGAGCACATGTTGGGCTCTGAACTTCCACATCATCAGCAGAAGTTGGAGCTGTTCAGAGTGGTGCAGTGTCTCCAGTGTATCATGGGGTTCATCCTCTGGCTCACTGGAAGGATCCTCTTGGGATATGCCAAACTCAGCCCAGCAGGAGCTTGCAAAAACACTGAAGCAGCAATAGAAGGCTATGTGCTAATTCCAGCTGTGATTATAACTGGGGGAGTAAATTGCATATTGGGCACACGTTTGTAATGAAATAGGTGTGAGTGGCAAATTAGCACGACATCTCCTGATGAGGAATGAGCCTTGCAGGCTAATCCAGGAAATGTAGTAGGATTAACAGATTGCAGAAGGATGAAACGTAGCTCTGGAGCCCTCTTCCTTTAATTTCTGTGTCCATCACATCTGCAGAAGAGCTAAAATGGAAACAACAGCCATGTATGTCAGGGCTGACTGTCCCCAGGGTAAGTCAGGTAAATGATGGGGATGGTTATGTGTTCAGGAAGGTGCCAGACTGCTCTCCACACTTGCTTTACCCTGTGCAACAACAGCAATATATGACTGGCAGTGCCCATATCAGCATGAGAGCTCTGCTAGAGGAGGGAGGAAATAGGTTTAAAAGAATTTGTTTGAAGAGAGATATTTAATGTGCTGCTCACTTTATTCTCTTCCTCCTCTGTAAGAGCTGTCAGACAAGGCTTTCTACCAGTGTGGTTTGGTAGGCTTTCAAAAAGTGTCTCATTCTTTGAGAAAGCACATCTGAGGTTGGTGAGAAACAGCTGCAATTGGAAAGTGTTGTAATTGCTCAGACATTAAACATTTGAAAGAGTGGCTTTGTGCTGAATACATGATTTGCTGAAAATAGTCAATCTGTTCTGGCTGCCAGCACATCATCCTCTCTAGGTCCCTGTATCTGCACTGAGTATCTCTGGGGGCCTAAAACTGCAACAGAGTCTAAGGTCTTGTCTGTGCTGGGCTTTTGGTAGAGGGTGAAATCAAGAAAACTTTGAACTGTGCCAGTAACCACATGCTCTGTTATGTGACCCACAAGTTGTCCTCCTCAGTCCTGCCAAGACAAAACCTTGTTGTTTTAACAGTCCATTTTGGAGAAATCATTCCCAGTCACTGCTCTATGACAATAATCATGTTTCTGGATGGAGATCATCTAAATACAAATATTTTTGCTGTCCAAGTGCTCTGTTTAACTGTAGTGCCTCCTTGATACTGCAGAGCTCTGCAAAGTCACTTTTCTTACTGCTTTTTAAGACAGTTGCTGACAGCATGGGAATGGCCACTGCCATCACTCACTGGTCCTTCAATTGTGACTGTACCTGTAAAAGACAGAACACACCCAAGATATATTCACATAACACATAAGGAGACTTAGTGTTTCAGAGACCAGCATATCTAGCTTTTAGGGACAGGGGGAGAGCAAAAACGAGTATACAAGAAAATGTTCCTATTTTACTCTTGCAAGGGGCGAACAGAGCAGATGTTTACATCTGGAAGTCAAGCTACAAGTACAGCAATTCTCCAGCTGAGAAATATCTAACATTCTTATGGTGAGCAGGAGAATGGCTTATAAATGGTATCTTCAGAGTGACTTCACTAATCAACATGAAGCAGAAATGCAAAGACTGACAAAAGTAAGCATTCAAAACATGCCATTTTTCTCAGGGATGCTCTTCTGAGTGAGATGCACTAATGGCTAACTGAGCAACCCAGCTAAATTAGGCAATTTCCCTTCCATTCAGTGAGAGGAAGAAAGTGAGGAGGAAGAACAGAAGCCCTAAAAATAAGCCCTCTGTAAAAAATGTTCAAAATTAATGTTACAGGTTTTATTATTAAGTGCCTAATTCCTTCTCTTTGTGACAAAATACAAAGAAAATATTTGACATGGGCAGAATTCCCTTTCCCTGCCTTTCACTTTCTGCACATAAAAGGAAACCAGCTCTCTGAAATATTTTTGACATTTGACTAAGCACCCAGAGATGCTATGAAAAATACATTCAGGATTTTATGGCTAGCCTTTTCATAATGCAGTGTGTGAGGAACAAGTGATGGGGCAAGCCAGCAAACAAGAAAAAAAAAAAAAGAAAAAAGTCCAAACCCACAAGCTGCTGTGAATACACTATTACAGCACAGTACTGGCCCCTGTGCCCACAGGTCTGTGTCTGACCTGGGTCAAGTCACTTCAGCTGCCCAAAAGGACCAGAGAAGCACCAGGAAACACACAGGCTTGACTGGGGGGAACTGGGGGAAAGGCAGTAAATGATTCAGATGGCAGAACCACCCATTTGGGAATGACTGGAGGTGACAGCGGGCAGCAGTCGTGCCTGAGCAGGGGGAAGGGGGAGCGATGCAGGGAGAAAGGACTGATCAAAACATCCCTGGGGGAGCCGAGTGAGCAGCTGCCACATCCCCCTGCTGAATGTCACTGCGAGGAAAGCAGGGCACGCTGCACCCGCCGGGCAGCCGGGCGCTGGCGCTGCCATCTGCACCGCTCGTGCCCTGCCTGCTCCCCAGCCTCCCTCCCCTCTGTGCCACCTGCCTGGCCCATATCCCTCTCTCTCTGCTGCCTGATGCTGAGGACAGGGTGGAAAAGGGCTTGTCCATGGTGCCTTGGTTCTGGCCACTAATGTTTCATTACTCTTCTCTGGTTCTGGAGTACTGATGGAATTTCTGTCCATCACTGGGTGGCACTGGGAGACAACGCTGTGGCTCAGAGGTCATTTTGATGTGTTTTGTGTGTCCTAATGTGCTTTAGTCCCTCAGCAGCACCTTCCCAGCTCTCCAAAGTGAAACAGAGTAGCCCCTGGGTTCACTCATAAACAGGCATTTGGCAAATATAAAGAATCTCATTGGTCCTCTTTGAAGCCACAGCTGAACTCCTTTCTTGTTGGTAAAATGCTTTCTCATGAACTTTCCTTTGAGTGTAGAGAAAGGTCCCTTTAAAGTTATTAAATAAAGGACAGAAAGTGTTTCTTTTTGCAAAACTGAATGAGGAACTTTAATAGGATCAAAAAAAAATTCCTCTTTGCTGTTTGTGTGAGTTATAAAGTCTCTTTTCTAGATGTTGCTAATCCATTTTCTTTTCACTGGTGTTTTTCATATGGACTTATGGAAATATTACAGTTATCACTGCATCCCACAAAGTCAGTTTATATTTATTCACTTTGCCTCCTTCCACATCCTTTCTAGCAGAAACAGCACAGTAACCACAGGGGAGAAAATTACTCAGGCAGATTCTCCATCTGTCTCTTTTTCTATTTCCCAGGGTTATTTGACTGTGTGTATTTTTGTGAGTCTTGGTGGATCATTTTTGAATGATGTAATTTAAAACAAAAGAACCCAAACCCACATCTTCATTTAGACAGCTAATCAGATGGTCTTAACAAGGCTAACCTGGTCTGTGGCTCTGTTGGGTTACATGCCATTGTTTGCTTTGTCTGACTGAAGACACTGCAGGCTCTGACTTTTTTTCCTCATGGTGTTTGAATTCTTGTATCTGTCCCTTAGAAGTAGAATAGCAGAGTAACCTGAGTTGAAATGGACCCACAGGGATCAAAGTTGGCTCTGCACAGGACAACTCCAAAGCCCGTATCTTGTGCCTGAGAGCAATGTCCAAACACTTCTTCAACTCTGGCAGACTTAATGCCGTGACCAGAATTTCTGGGTGATCGTGTCACAGAAAAAATAGCATTGTGAGGAGCCTGAGTAGATGCTGGCCACAGAAATAAAGCAGGAAAATGCTGAGATCATCTAGATAGAGGAAGACAGAAATCGGTGATACAAAAGCCAGAGAGTTCACAGAAATTTGGAACAGAAATATCCAGGTCAGGAAGACACTATGTGAGGAGAAGGCAGAGGTCTGAGAGACCATGTGTGTGAAGAAAATAAGGGACAGGAGTGAAAAGAAAACCCCAAGTTGCAGGGTCTATAAGGCTGCAGGACCCTTGCTTTTGGTAGCATTTTTTCTGTGACGGCTCTTCCTTCCTTCATTATGAATTAGTTTGATGTATGTTCTCTCTACAAATACTTATGCAAAGTTTTGGCTTGGAAACAGTTTGTACAAAGTTCCACTCGTGGTGCTACAAGGGCTCTGGTTGGGCTGCTATTTGCCTCTCCCAGTTCATCAATTTTACCTCTTCTCCTTGATTCTTATTGCCAAGGCCACAAAAAACTTGCCAAGTCCAGCCCTGAACATCCAGTATCTTTTCAAGCTCAAAGCTCCCAGCTCCTCTGAGTCAGTGTGCTCCTGTCAAGAACAACCTAAAAGAGATACGTAAGTGCCAAAGTCACTGCCATAAATCATGGGTGTCCTAATGCCATTTTCATCTCTGAGAGTGGTCTGCCCTTTGTGCCATGTCCTGCCAACATCCCCAAGTGCTGGCCATCTCTTCACAAAGTACACGCTCTCGAGAGCCCACCCAGCACCAGAGGTACTGTGTGTTCATGCTGACAGCCTGGGACAGCTCATCTCCATTACTCCATCCCTGGGAAAGAAAACAAGCCTGAAACTGAATCAAAGGGGTTGCAGTTTGCTGCCGGGGAATGCCACTTGAAATTTTACTCATGCTTGATGCTAGATACTTTTCTCTGGTTGCAGTTGCAGCATATTGCAAAGATGATTAATTTGGCCACTGTGAGTGATACTCATAAATTTAGCCTGTTTTTCTCTGGTTGAGCTGTGCATGAAATGATCTGGGTTTCTTCAAATGTATTTGTTATTCATAAGGATTCTCAGAATAGTTTGGACCAAGACTTTTCAGCTTGCAACACACTCAGGCTGATGATTTGCAATCCACTTTCCACTTTCCATGGTTTGTGATTTGTCTTCCAAGCCAAACGCCATTACCTCTGTTTGCCAGGGAGTGACAGAAGCTTTATAAATAGAATAGTAATAAGTATTGAATAATGATTTTGTTTTGTATGAGTTTTTGGCACAACTCCATATAGATCTGGGCATTCTAGAATACTTTTATGCATATCTTATTTTCCTCATAGTACTGAGACAAGTTCTGGTGTAAATTTGCAAAGCCAGCTGTCTTCAATCCACTTGTCCCTGGAGAATATCTTAATAGCAATGTACTGAATTATGACAAGTTGCCTTGGCTTATGCCAGCTGCACGTTAATCACTGTTAATGTTTTATGTTCCAAAAGCTGAAAATATGTCAAAGGACAGAGCAAACGAAGACTTTCTGTATAGTTTGCCAGCTTGAGACATCAGCTTTGCTTCCCTTCAATCTGATAGGAAAATTCCCAAATCATCCCAAGGCTGGGTTTTTTTTTAGCTGACTCTTGTCTGGAAGGTGTTGTGACACCTCAGGACTTGAGAAGTTGTTTTTCTTTCTTGAGAGGTTAGCAAAGTAGATTTCCAATGCCATAATCCAGGCCAAATCCAGGCCTTGTTTGGGGCTGCTACACCATTCCTTTCCCCTGACCTGCAGCAGTGTGTTTGAGAGTCATTTCACCCCAGCCTCTTTCAATCCTTGTGACTCTGCAGCCACAAAGAATATATACATTTTAAAATACCTCAAAGCTGACGCGAGTGACTTTATTTAGATTGATATTGGGATTTGCCATTGGATTCCCTGGACTCCTCCCAGAGACATCTTAATTCTGTTCCCACTGACTGAAGGATGTGACACATTTCTACATTTGTGGTTCCCGCGTTCCTGGGAAAGTCCAAAAAGAGATGACCCCTCCTACAAGTTTGAGAAAGAGAAAAGGGAAAACAAAAGAGGGATATGGCTCATTTTCCATAACCATGGCTTTCCCTAGTTCATTTCTTCATGCACTTCCCCTATGAGCCAGAAGCAGAAATCTTTAGTCAGAAACAATGTTTTCTCTGGTGTGGCTGTTATTCTGCTTATTAAGTTGGTAGTGACATATAGCAAAAACAATGAGAGAAATCTGTGCAGGGGTAACCAGAGCTCTATCTACTCCATCTACACTTCAGTGGCGTCAGATGTTGAATGAATTAATTGCTTGGGTTGAAAGAAATTCTTTCTGTTGTTACTATTTTAATGGCATAAACTGGTGTAACAGTGTAAATTGGCTGTAATGATGTGGCAAGCCCTTTTCCCAAAACTCAGTCAGCTTTACTGGGTTAAATAAAAATACCTCCTTCTGACAAAGGAACTGGCTACACCCTTCTTTTTGCAAGACCTCCTCAGCTGCCATTCTGTAGTATTATTTGCATTCCTGTAGAATTTAAAGACCCCAGGTTTTTGTGTGGGTGCACCATGTTGCTGCAGCTGGTGCCACAGCAGAAATGGTAAAGCCCTCCTGAACGAACATGAACTGGCACCTCTGGAAAGTGTTGCACTCCCCCAGAAGACAGAACCAGCTTGGGTCTGGTCTAATCTGGGGTTCTCACCATCCTGCTTCACTGTGGGGCATTAATACGCCTTCAGCATTACAAGTAATTTATGGATACTGTGGGACAGCATGGGACAGATGCAGAACAACTTTTTCTCTTCCTGGTACCACCTAGCTATGCTTAAGCAAATAATTTCCTTGTGCTCTTTTCCTTAAAGTGGAGGCTGAGATAACAGAGTCCTTTCATGGATTCCTTGGAGATGTGCAGGTGCTTGCTATCGATGCAGTGGGTGAGGTGTTTTAACACGTGGATCTGGCAGCATCAATGCTTATTATGCCTCAGCTTCTCTGTGCAGTGCTCCTGGCCACAGCAAAGCCCCTCATTGCACCTCTGTGTTTGTTCTACTGCTGGGATAATGCAGTTTTGAGATGGCTCTTAGATAAAGGTTTGCTGGCTACGTTGCCTTGCCGAGTCACTAAAGGCATTAGCTCAAACATTCTGAAGTCCTGTGAAACCACCACAGCTATTTCTTCAAACCTGCTGCAGTTAGAGAATGGGGATCCTTTTCATCAAGAGCCTTCAGACATGCTCAGAGTACTCTCAGCACCCCCACAATTAATTGCTTTTTTTATAAATTGTTTCATTTTTCTGTTTGAATTTTTTTCAAAGAGGAGGAATCTTCTACAAGATAAAATATAGGCATTTCGTTGTCCAGTAAGAATAAATTATGTTTAATAATAGATAGGCAAGTACTGCAGTATTACAGAATGTAGATTCACAAGATTATTCCATATATTTTGAAACAACCACTGTCTCTCCATGATTCAAGAATCATCTATCTAAGAATATAATTGGGTTGTATTAGAGTTAATGTCAGGTATTTGGGTGAATAACATGCGTGTTTGTTCTAGAGTTTGCTGATTCTGTAGCTAAGGCAGGCTGTTGCTGTGTTGGTACAATATCATGTGGTAAGACAGGAAAGATGGCAGCACCACTGGAAAGGAGTGAAGTGACTTGGATAAACCAGGAGACAGCTCACTCTGGGACTTCCATTCAACCTCAGCACTTTTCAAGGCTTAGGATCATCATCCAGTTTCTATTTCATAGTAGTATCAAAGACATAGAGTCAAACTAATCACAGTTATAGCAAAGCAATTGTAACAATTTACTTATAACTAACATGGAGTCAGTCTGAAAATACAGGTTGTAGATTATTTTGAACAGAAGTGTCTCTCAAACCCTGTCTGACATCTTGTATCCAACCACTCCTGGGCTGGGACAAAGCTTAGAGTCATATATGATTTCTACTGATCAAAGGTATTTCATTTGCCTTGTCAAATTATCATTTTCCCTGAATAAAGGTACATCTTGCTTTGCTCAGAAATCCCCAACATTCAGAAATATTACAAGGCAGAGGATTTCCAAAACATTTTGATTTTCTACTGAAATTTGACGTGCACTTGGTGAGTGACATGTGACCTGCTCTTCCATGTATGCTGCTACTTCCTTACAAATTTCCTTCCACTTCTAAGAATGAGCTCAGAAGGAGAGAGAGAACAAACATGGCATGTGCCTTTAAATGCAAAGCAAGATACACTCCAATGCATTTTCACTTCAGCAGAGGTGATAAGACCTCCATACAGCTGCAAGGAAAACTTCACAGGGAGGGGAAGGATGAGCAAGGAAAAGAGGAACTTCCTTATCAGCACCTTTAGTTTAGAGTAACCCATTGCTAGAACTAGAAATAAATCAATTTGTCAAGGTGGCTAGCCTGGGTTGAAAGCCTGGGTTTGGACATGCTGAGCTGATTATTCAGCTCTGGTCTGCTGTGCATGGCAAATGGTCTTCACCCTGCACTCAAACATATTTTCCAAGGCAATCTGCTTGCTGGCACTCAGCCTCACAGAACCATCGTAAATGGCTCTGAGTTGTCATTGTGAATCAGGACAAAAGTGATCCACCTCCTGCACAGAAAACAGAGATGTGCATTTTGTCCTGATGCGTGTGTTAAGCTTTCTTGGGCTCAGGCTTACAGGAGCTTTTATCTTTCCAACTGTTCATTATCAGCATCGTGCAGCAAACCAAATGGGCAGGGATTATGCAACCACTGCCGCCCATTATCTTTTCCCAACTTCTTCTATCCCTTCAGAAGCAGTAGTGCAGAATTAATTATCATTCCTTTGAAAAGATATCTGAGAAGATCATGTGGAACCTCCTTCTGTAAAACTTGCTTTCTAATCAAAAGTGATTATGTAAAATCATAATTCCATTGTTTCAACTTTGATTGATTCAGACACACTAGGCTTACAGCAATTAAGCTAATATAATGAACAAATATCAGCAGTTACATGGCAAGTTAGCAGGCTATACAAACTGCAAATACAAATGCTGAACTTTTTGCTTTTTGAGGACCTCCTAGTTTAAAATCGTGACTGAAACCAGACCACTTGTACCCTTACAGCTGATTCAATTAATGTCTCTTCATTCTGACACCATCCTTCCCCTCAGCTTTAAATACAAAGACAAGAAATCAGCCAGACTGCAGATGCCTTTCCATCAGGCTTTGTCGGGGAGAACATCTGCTCCTGGTACCCCCTCCTGATGGGGAGTGCTCAGGATGCAAACGGATCTCCTGCCATCCCATACTTGTCACTGCTGCACCTGGAACAGAAATTCAAACTCAAAACACCCACAGGAGCACAATTCTGTGAGAACACCTGGGAATAGCTGAGCCTGAGGCTATGCTGGAGGAATAGGCATGAAGTGGTAAGTCTATAAATTCTGGCCTTTTGCCTTCACACCTACAGGGAGAGCAGTCAAGCACAGACAAATTTGTATGTACCAAAACTAGGTAGAAATGCAGGTTCCTAAATTATAACCTTGTCTTTTCCAGCAACCACCTGGAGATACTTCCTAAATAGTGATGTGACTTGAAATGCTGGCAGACAGTTGTTAACACTGGACGTATCCATGGGAAGTTCGCTCTCCTCATCTGCTAACAAAGGTGTTTTGTTACACCCACACATACATCAGCTGATCTTGACAAATGGATGACCTCAACAAACAGAGCCTCTGTCAAGCTTGATCTCTTAATTTTCTATTTCATACTTGTAGGATATTAGAAAAATACAGATGGCAGCTGCAGATCAGAGCTTTTTAGTTACCCTCTCAAGCTTCTTCTCTAGCAACAATTGTTCTTTATGGATCTGCCTGATTACTCACCAATTGTCTCTAGATCCCCTTTGGATTCTTGCTCAGATTTTATCAACTCAGCTGTTCTCTTCCACCAGCTTCCTTTTGTTTCTTGACAGTTCATGCCATTTTACAGATAGAGATGAGAGTTATTCTGAGGATCCAGAAAGGACTTTTGCTTTCAGCTCATCACTTCCAAAGGCACACTGGGGACACTCAGGTGGAGAAAAAATGTATGTGCTACAGTCGGTCTCCTTTCCAGAAAAAGCTATGCATATTTTTCAGGAATTTGATAAAACTGGCTTCTTTCATGTAGTCAGGGTAAAATAAAACAACAGTGGCAGGTCATTTTAATAAAACATTTGGAACAAAAAGGAATCCTTATTGTCAAAGGCACTTTGGCAATGTTAGACATTTCCCTGGTTACACTGGATTTGACCACAGTTTGTCTTGCAAGCAGAATCTCAAAGTGTAGTGGGGTTTCCATGCTGTCCCATCTCAGCTCAGCTGGTGCCATGTCATATTTGGCTGCTCTTGGGAATCAGTGGATTTATACTGGAAGATGCAGAGGATTCTGAAGGAGTTGAATAACACCTTCATGCCTGATCGTTTTTTGTTGTTTGGTTTGGTTTTGTTTTTTGTTTTTTTGTTTGTTTGTTTTGTTTGTTTGTTTGTTTGTTTTTATAAAAAGTAACATTTGGTGAACAATGAAATTATCACCTGCAATTGCTGTGGACTATACACAAGAATCATTGTGAACTCCTTTCCCTGCCCTATTACTCACTTTTGGGGAAAAACAGTGAGTCTGATAAACAGCAGTGACACTTCTGGGGTTGATGGCTTTGTGTCACTGCTCCGAATTCACAGGGCCACTGCACATGGAAGTTTAATGATCGCATAAATTCCAGGTGCCGTCTCAGCCCTGCTACAGAACCCATCAAATAAATTTATCTCAATGCTCTACTGCCTCCATAGGCATGCTGCAAGCTTTTCCATGCTGCTTTTTGCCTCCTCTCTTTTACTGCTTCATTTAAATCACTGCTCACACCCACAGCTGAGAAAGGGAGGTCATGCATCCTAGCACAAGTAACAAAAGGGGTTTGCTGCTACTGGACACCAGAGTTTACTCTTACTGGGACAGTGTTGTGGCACTAAACTGTTCTGGTGGAGCCAGCTGGTGCCAAGGTGCAGAAAGACTGCCTGGGCACAAATGAGCAGGGTCTATGATGTCCTTCCTTTACTCTCCTTGCCTGGCTGCCACCATTTCCACAGCCTGCTTAAAAAGCATCAGCTGAGGAGGTGAGCACCTGCTTAGTCACTTTGGGTGGAAAGCATCCTAAATCCTAATTTAAACAAAACCCAGTGGACAAATGACCCATTTCATGGTCAGTGTTTAGGTCAGTGTGTGCAGTATCCATGCTGCTCGTCTGGTAGCAATTCCCACCATACATATATATATTTTTCCCAAACTTTGCTTGATTGTTCTTCCACACCTGACTGATGACCCTTTCCCTGGGCTGAGCCTCAGCCCTAGAGCAGAGCATAGCAGGAGACTCCCCGTTTCAGCACCTTGATAGAAAACAGAGATGCACTAGATTTCCCTTAGGCTGCGAGACAAGACCTGACACACACAAAAACATCAGTGGTTTATCTGGTCTTACTTATAGCAAAAACAAAGCACTTTACTGGCCCACCCTGCTCCTTGTCCTGCCATCTGTAGCCAGTGCCTGAGGAGAGCAACACCCTGATGGACATATCCACCTCAGAAGTGCCCATCTGGGTGCCCATTGGGATGTGTAGCTGGATCAAATGAGGAAAATTAACATCTAAGACTGCATTGCAGCCCCCAGTGTGTGAGGAGGCTCTGAAGAACCCTGGTTGTAGTTGGAAGGGCAGGAACAGCACTGTAGTTGTGGTTAAAGGGCAGCCTACCCTTGCCTTCCATGGTCAGAGGACAGGTTTGCTTTACAGAGAGAACACTGCCTGCAAGTTCAGCAGCAGCAATTGGTCACTGCAAAGCATCAGAGAGAAAAGGGGAGAGGCAAGTGCTGCAAAACAAAGGGATAATCAGCATAAAGGTGCATAGGAAAGGTGAACAGGTTCAGGAGGCAGAATTCCTCCTTCCCGAGCTCAGGAGGTCCTGGAGCATGACAGGAGGACGTCGGTGACAGCAGAGCAAGGTCTGATCAGCTCTCCCTGTAATGGCTGTTGCTGTCAGCCCTTGTGCTGTTGAAGTAGTGGGGACATGTGATCTGTCCTCTGCTCTGGGATCACAGCTCTTGTAAAAACCAGAATTGCCAGTAGTTTGTTTCTTAGGATCATCCAGGACCATGCTGTTTGGGAATGTGGAAACGGGCAGTACAATGCCATCTCTTTCTCTTCTGGAGAGGGACATGTAAGGAAAAATATCTTGAAGTGGCACCTGAATGCCTGTGCTGCAGGGGAACTGCAGGGAACAGAGACAAAAGTCACAGAAACAGGGAGAGCAGATGAGAATTTGATGGACAAATCCCATTTCAAGGACAGAAAAAAATGCATCAAAACTGACCATCTGTGCGGGAGTTTCTAACATTTGGTTTGCTGTGAAACAAGGCAAAGTAACAGCTACCTTTAAAAAATAATAATTAAAAAAATCCCACTGTGCCTCTCTCATTGCAAACATTTTTAGTAGCTTTTACATAATGTCCAGACTTGGCCCATTCAAGCAGCCTTGGTTTCTGTGAGGGAATATAGTCAGGCACAAACTGTGCCCACCGAGTTGATGAACTGTGTAAAAGGCTCCTGAGACATTTTCACTCCTAATTGATTGAAGAAAGCTTCTGTGCCATGTGTCACTATCCACCTTGAGAAGAGCTTGACCTAAGGGGAATGTGAAACAACAAACTGCGTAGCCCCTTGAAAAATCAGCTTGTTTGGGAACAGCACAAAATCCTCAGCAATCTCCTCATGCTGCTGTCCCTCCTCACCTTTCTGCTTCCCAAATGTTTTGTAAGAGGACACTGGAAGAAGGGCACAGCATCTCTGTGTAGCTGAATTATTCACAGGTTATGGAGCAAAAGGCTTTCTAGATATAAAACCATCCTAGAGGACTTTCAGCAAATTCTTCCTGTTTCTTACAGGGAGGCTGCTTTGATCTCAGCATTCAGCCACCACTTGAGCATCCCTTTTGGTTGGATCTTGGACATTCTTTGAGAAATACAGGGATACAGCCTTTGTCAACAGTGCCTGTGCATTCCAGTGCCTGACCTGTCCTTTTTCATCCTGAATTTTTCAGAACTTGTTTTAGTATTTCAGCTGGATAATTTTCCCATTGATTTGCTGTGATGTGAAAGGGCACATCAGCATTTTCCCATTGATACTGGTAAAAGTTGTGGTTATTCTCCTTGGAAGTTCTCACTAGCTGTGACACTGCTGAGGAGCAGCAAGGGAAGAGTAGATTTCCTTTTCTTTTTCCCCTAAACATTCTGGTTTTTCTCCTCCCTAGCTTTGGATGGTATTGATGGCACATCACTGCCCAGTGCTCCTGTGCATCTGCAAGCTGAACAAGAGCAGCTGCAGGTGCCAGACCTGCCTATTGCCTTCTCAGAGAGTGACAGGAGTGAGGGAATGTTCGTTCATTGTGCTCAGTCTCACAGGGCCTCAGAGGTAGGCACGTTTCTCTTTTTGAGTGCTGAGATCAGTCTTGAGAGAGGACATCTGAAACAAAGACAGAAAAGCAGAAAATCTGAACTCTGTACTGCACTCAACAAAGGCTTTGAAACAGAAGGGGAAAAAAAAGAAAAGCATGGGAAATTATTTTTCTTTCCTGTCTTGTTCTTTAATCTCTCCCTGTTTTTCTTTTATTTTAATTTTGTTCCTGCTTGCTATATCAGTTGTTGCTTTCATGCCCACAGAAGTGGATTTTTGACAGAAGCCCTTCACAGCTCCTGCTTCATGTCCAACTATCAGCATATAATGTGAGCAAAGCCACCCAGCTTACCAAGGCACAGCCACAGCCCCATGTGTCTAATGCACTGAGGTCATGATGGACTCATCAGGAAGTTTCTAATGGATCATGGCCCCATTCAGGCACAGGAACAAGTTAGCTGCAGTAATCCCAAGCATTTGTACTCATTGCTATAGCTTTGAAGAGTCACATAATTGTGATATCCAAGACCACCTTGACATCAGCCAGTCAGTTCAGGAGTTAGGCACAGAAAACCCTCTCTGTTTGCAGGCTTGCAAACTTCATGTGCAGGTCAAGTCCCATCCTCCAAGTCTGAGAAGTTTCCTCCATCACATCACAGAACATGGACCCTGTGCTAAACAGGGTGAGAGGCTGTGTCACACACCCACATCTCAGAAGATACTTGGGGAATGAGGGGTGACTTCTGCTCGCCTTGATATTAAAGGAAAATAATCTAGTGTTGTCTTTCCTAGTGTTGTAACCAAGTGACATAGGAAGGGACCGGTTCTGCTAGATAAACTAAATTTCTTTTTAATATTTTCTGATCCTCTGGTGGTTAGGGAGACCAATGCAGCTTCAGCAATGTTCCAAGATTATGATGTTGGCTACAGCTTACTCCACTGATAGGTGTTTTCCTTTTTCAGTGACAGAGTTTACCTTCTTCAGCTTTCAAAGATTTGCTTTGTTCTCCTTGCTGGCTTCCCCTCAGGCAGGTGTCCTCAAAATTGCTTCCAAAGTGCCAGTTCTTGGAGCTGGCTCCTTGAAGATCAGGCTGTGCAAACAAGCATTCGCCAGGCAGTTTTAATATATTGTAAATAGGTATGGACAACAGACCTCTCCAGAACTGTTGTCCTTTATTTCACTCCTAAGGGTGGGTGGCCTTTTTGATGCTACATCTGCAAACAACAGCTTTGAAAGCCTGTCCTTTGTTGCTGTTGGGTTGGAGAAGGATTTTTGAAGTTTGGTCACAGGCATCAAAGGGACACTTTATATTACCTTTCACTGTAATATAATGAAATACATGATATCTGCCTCCCAGATTCTACACATAACTTGTCAGCTTGTGCTCGATGGTCTGCCTCTAAAAGACCATGTTTGAGGTAAATGCTGCTTTTCTGGTAAAACTGAGGTGCTCTGCCTCAGCTGTGGTCCTCAAGGTAACTCAGCCTAGCACAAATGGGAGATGACTTCAAATGTCATCTCAGTAGCTGGTCAAGATGCACATGAAAATATTTCTTGGAGCCCTTTTCTGCATTGGTTTTGTGGACATACATACCCACCCTGAAATAACTTTGTTTTCGTTATGATCTGCTCTGCTGTTCCCAAATGCTTCTAGCAGTTGGTGCATCATTAAAGCTAGAAGCTGATAGAGCTTTCAAGTAATTACTAGTGACAAGTATAAATAGATAAAATAGAATTAGGTTTCCAGTACTGAAAGCTTGCTTTCAAGAGGATTGCTAAGCAGCTCCTTTGTAGCTTTCTGACTGTAGAAAACCTTTTACTTTAAAGCTGATTATTCAGTTGGAAAGCAAGCCCCAGTTAGTGTGTAGCTAATGTTTAACTCAAGATGTGCTTTATATTCAAAGGTATTAGCCTGATGTAGTGCCTGAGGAAAGGGGAGTGATGTAATCACTGATGGATGCACGGGGGAGAAAGTCGATGAACAGCACAAAGGAATGAATCACAAACATGCCTCATTGTTCCAGGCTGCTCATTTCTCTGGCAATTGTAGTAGTAGAACTGCAAGTGAGTGTTGTGAGAGGGCAGGTACAGCACACACTGGGGAAATGGAGCATGATTCAGGGATTGGAGGGAATGTAGCTCCTGCTGAAGGCTTTCTCTCAGTAATGTACTGCTCTTAATTTAAGAAATGCCTTCCTTAGAAATGTCCTTGTTCTAAACTCTGAGCTCTGTGAACAGGCTTGGGCAACTTTGTTAATTTGTGTCTTTTAAATGAAAAAGCTTTTAAGTCCCTTCCCCTGAGGGAAAAAAAAAAAAAAAAAAAAGAGCACCATTTAGCAAGCAGCATGTACCACATCTTGTAGCAGGGCTTAGCAGCTGCATACAAGGGAAAAAGGTTTCGATAGGAAATTGTAAAGTTTAATTGTGCAGTCTGGATTGTGGTTTTGCTGTGAATTATTTGGAACTCCTTTATATGATCTCTGGGACAAGTCAGTACATCCCAGACTGAATCAGCACTGGCAACTGCTGTGGGATCTGAAGGGGATCTGGTTTTGGCAGAGTTCAGCTGGGACCTGTGATGCCATGGAAATCCCCTCAGCCAAACAAGCTTATTCATGAGGGCTTCCCAGATATCCCCTTCCAGCTCACCATAATTTTTCCTCTAGCTTTCTCTTCATGACACTGCAGGTTGTTTGCAGCAGTGTGTGTGTTGGTGTGACACATGGAGCTCCAAAATAGCTGTAAAAGTTCACATAGGGAAGAAAAGAAGGGGGAGTGCAAGGTCTTGTCTTCTTTCTTGGGGGAATCTCCTTGCAGATTGTGAAACAGAGAGGATCTAGCAAAGGAGCAATAAAAGACAGAGAAATCAGAGTTCCTGACTGTCTGCATTGTTGACATGGGACCTGTGTTTTATACAGCTTTCTCTGTCCATGGTATGTCCTGCCAGGATATTGTGAGATGGATGGGATCCACAAAATGTTTTATGTGTCCATCTCAGGAGAAAACACTAAACTGTTTCTCAACAGATTGTGATGGTTTCAGGGATGTGACGTGTCAAATGGACTAGAGCATCAAATGAGAGGAAAGGGAAAGTGGGAGGAAAGGTCTAGCTAACTTCTGCCTCTCCTGAGCATGTGCATGAATTAAAAACAGGGTACAAAATGACCCTAGAGATCCTAGCAGTGTTATGGGACCTGTGCTGACACAAGAAGTACCTGTGCTCCTCAGGAGATGAGTTGCACTCCTCATCTGCCCTTGTGTAAAATGGACATGAGGGTGACTGCAATCTAAATAAGTCCAAGCAAGAAACACAGAGTATGTGTATTCCTCACACTTATTAAACTTTCAAGATATGTTGAAATACAAAATAGCAAACTTTAGGAATCCTGGGCAGAGAAACTCTGTGTGTGTTAATAAAGTAATGAAGCCAACCTGTAAATTTTGTTGCATTTGTAGCTTTGAGAATCCAGTTTGGTTTATGTTCAGTATATGGAGAAGAAAGAAGAAAATATACAGATTTATTTACTTTATCAGCAAATGGAATGGTTTTGGGTGAGACTTATTAGTGCTCAGACTGGAGTAAGGAGGGAATATCTTTAGTCTTATAAAAGTGAAGGAGTCAAATTTTCTAATGATCTTATAGTATATTGCAGAGACTTGCTAGAAGCAACCCAGAATCAAATAGGCTTATTTAATATCTCTGTTTTCCTGTTTGCTCCAATCAATCACTCCATAATTAGCACCAGTGTAGTGAGGACTTGTGAAATTTTTTAATCTGTTAATGCTGCAAGAAAACAAATGCTTTCCTGACTATTGTACTTCAGCTAGGAAAATGTGAATAAATCATATTAGTTTCTCTCATTCCTCTCTCCTTTCTTACTCATCTTTGTTCATATTTTCTCTGATCCCTATGTTGGGGCATGTGCATTTCTATACATGCAGTGTGTTCCATGAATTTTTGCCCAAAGGAAGGTGTTCCATGGTCCCCTCAGGTAATCTTTGAAAGAAGCCTGTGGGATAACCTTGGAATAAGTGATCATGAAGGCACAAAGTTCATGGGTCATGAAGTTCCTGGACCATTTGGGACCTGCACCCTTCTACTGCTGGAGAACAGGACTTGGGGACAACCCAGACACTGGTGCTGACCATGGCAAGTTTTTCCAAGGGGTGTTACAGTGACTGGTTGCCTGCTGGTAGAAGCAAAGCTCTGATGAAAGGAGAGGAGCTCTGTAAAACCTTCACCTGTCAGTCCTCAGCCATGGCATCAACTGTCCCAGTCCCCTTCTGGCTCTCCTGAGTTGTTCCTCAGCTTTTCTCTTCTCTTTCTGATCTCTTCTAGACTTTCTTTTCCTTGCACAGTTTCTTCTAATTGCACTTGGAGGGGATATTGGGGGAAGGGGAATATATTGAAAATTAATATCTGATGGCCAAGATTTCCTATTGTCTTGGAATTTTTTAAACATTCTCTCAGGTAACTGCCTCATTCAAATCCTGAAGGACTGCTCCACCTCTAGGCAAGACAATTTAGTGCATGTATCTCCAGGCTCTTTGTCTTTCTGCTAAAGAATAAACTTCAGTCCATTCTGTCCAATGATTAGTTGTTATATAAGGGTGGAGAAAAGCACAGCAAGCTTACACAAATAGTACAGAATCTTCTTAGGTTCTCTGTACTAAGAAGAGAACTCTCACTCTGTTCTGTGAGCAAGAAGCTACCTGGTGTCAGGGTTCTCTCCTTTCCTCTCACAAAACCTTGGCCATTTCACCCTGAGTAATGGGAAAAAGAGGGAAGGAGTGAGAAACTGCTTAGTTTAACTGTACCCAATGGGATCTTTTCCATTATTCATTTCTCTAAGATGCAAAAGCTTCCAGAGGGCATTAGGATGATGTAGACACTTCCATCTGTGCATACTTAGCTTGAAATATTCTACAGAAGTCAATTTGTTAAAAGTTCCTAATCCTTTCCATTCTGCCAGGTGATCTCCATAAGGATGTCTCTATGTGCACCCCACAGTCACTGTGGGGAGCACAGACTGCCATTGCACATTCCACAGCCTGTGCATAACCAGGCCTTTCCCTTCACAACACCTTTCCAACAGCATAAAAAGCTTGAGTGATTTTGTTTGTAATCTAGAGGCTCCAGTCTGATGTTTAACACAGACATGCTGAAATCTTGTGGAAATTGCCTGGGAGTTATAGTTCCTTTTTATTAAAAAATGTAAACAAACCCTGAGAGATGTAAGAGAGGTAGCACCATGCATGACTATTTAATAACAGGGTTTGTGAGGTTGTAATTCCCCTGGTACCACCCAGCTTCTCTCCTGTTATTGATGGTTAATTATAGCATCCACAGAGCTCCCAGCAGTGGAGCACAGGGACACAGTGTGGCCTCTTTCTGTTAGACTTTTCCCCTGCCTCAGCCTCCACTTCCCCTCCTGCCTGGAAGATAAAGAAGCAAATCCCAATTTAGTCATCAAGGTCTGAGACATCTAGTGAATAATTCAATTCCTCATCTTCACACGTGGACTCAGCTGTATAAACAAACTCAGCTGCTTCTGCAAGGTGGACAAATATATTTCCCAATGTTTTTTGGGAATGGGGTATATTGCTGCAGTTGAAAGATGTGAGACTTACAGAGAGAAGGGTCAGGAAAGATTTGGTGGTGAAGCAGAAGGTGAAAAGCCAGTAAGCCCTGGCAGCCAGACCTGGAACTGGGGCACCAGGAGACACCCAAACTATCAGTCAGGCAATTGTGCCAGCAGGAACCCTGAGCTGCCTGCCTGAGAGTCACGAATGGGACCAAGGGAAATGCTGACATTTGCATTCAACAGTTCTTCCTGACACTCTGTTCAACGTGTCTGCTTTTTAAAAGCCACCAGACCCCAAAAGATATGAAATTAGTCGGGTTTGTGCACAAAGGTACAGCTCCAAGAGCCTCATGGTGTCAGCAGATGTGCAGAGGTTTCAGTACGTGTGAGAATGTTGCCAGACCCCTGAGTCAGCACAGCTGTAAAGTGGGGTCAGAATGATCTTTATTTCCAGTCAAGAAGATGAGGCTCAGTGTGTAGAGGCTGCCTGACAAGCAAGGGCAGTCACAGAGTAACTTACAGACTGTTGGCTTATTCAGCTGTGACAGTGAGGGAGTGCAAAAATGCCTTGGGAAGGGAGTCTTTGGGTGAGGGAGCTGTTTGTGGACCTAATTCATTCCTCTCTGCAGTATTGCCTGGGATGTGTGCACACACACAAATTTGGCTCTAACACAGCCTCTGATGAACTTTTTCTCTATATCTGTTGCACAATAGTATGTGTGTCTTGATGCTGCCTACATTTATCAGATATTAAGTATGTGAATCATCTTCCACTCCTGAAAGAAAAACTGCAATATTAATGGAGGGCAGCATCCCATGTGAATTCATAAGTGAGGTGGAAGGAATGACCATCCCATAGGTATCAGTCAAACAGTGGAATTAAAATTTACACAGGCTAAGTACAAATCTCCAGGCTCTGCTGGGGTTAATCTGCCAGATTCTGTGGATTTTAAATTTAATATTTATTTGGGATACTATCAGATTTCTTCTTGGCTTAAATTCTGGAGAGCAATGTAACCAGCAAGATGAGACAAGGTTTTAATACAAAAAGGAGATGCTGTCTCCATCTACTTATTTTATTTTAAGAAGTAAGACTTGGTTCTTAGTATCAACCCACCATGTGGATCTTGCTACAAGGGTTTGGAAAAAAAAAAAAGAAGCTCTGAATGCATAATCAAAATTGGGGACAGTGTGAGTTTCAGGCTGGGTAGGTTGTCACCTCTCCTCGTTTGGGGTTTCCTTGTGCTGCCTTTTAATGCTTGTTGCAAAACCTGTCAACTCATTGCCTGACAGACACCAAGAAATGAACTGTGTCAAAGCATTAGTCTGCAAGGTCAGGAAGCTTCAATTAAAGGAGTTTATTTGCAATGTACAGTCATGGAAGAACCAATTCCTAAGCAGAGATAAATTAAAGGGACAATCAGTATGTCTTGGTTTGGAAAGACAAGTGTCTGTTAAAAAAGGCAGGAGCTTCCCTTGAAATGGGAAAAAGAAATTGTAGACCCCCTCTCTCTGAATTGTTATAGATTTGAAATTAAGGGGGGCTCTCAAGTGAAAATATGGGAGCAGGAATAACAGTTCTTTATTAGGGAAGAAAATAAAAAGATAAAATAAACAATGCAGTGAACTAAAACAATACTGACAGAGTCAGAATACAACCTGACATCCTGTTAGTCAGGGTGTTGGCAGCAGTCCTCTTGGAGTGTCAGGTGTGGTTCTGATGTAGCACTGACCCTGTGGAAAAGGGTGTAGTCTTTCTCTGAAGATGCAGTGGAAGAGGCAGCTGCTCTTTTGGGAAATTTAGTGCAGAAAAAGCCATGGTGGTGTTCTAGAAACTCAAGATTATATCCAAGTAGAAGTGTTTGTCTCTTCCCTCTGGGCAGAGCATCTCACAATGGGATACTGCATGACTTTTATCAGTCAGGCAGTGACATTCAGTAAGCCATTAACAGCAGATGTCTCCCCATGGGGGAGGATTGCTTTGTGGAAGAGATAAAGAAAACTGCCCAATTAACAGCAGATAATTGCCACACCTCTAACAGATGGCAATTGAATACATTTTGCCTTTTCCTTGCAATCTAGGACATTATACAGCCAAAAATGGATCTCAGGCTGTAGTTAGAGGAGTGCAGTAGCAGATAGGTTTGGTGTGAAGGAGGTGTATCTGCAGGAGAGCTGTGTCACACCACGTGAGTCAGCGAGCCCCAGACAGGACAGCCATGACCCAGTGGTCCTGCACTCAGGTGGTCACAGCTCAGATTGGCTCCTCTGCCTTTCATTCCTGTGGGCCAGACGTGTCCCATGGCATCCTTGCAGCATGCACGGCCTGGCTGCACCAGGCAGTAGGGTCAGTGGGCTCCATAGCCTGTCCTGCTGTAGGGACAAACTTCAACAACCACCAACAGAGGACTTCTGGGGGCACCTCACACCTCCTTCCCTGCCTGGGCATCTTCCACAGGAACTGGGAAAATGCAAAACGTGCAGTCAGCCAGCATCTCAAGGCCCTTGTCACCTGTCCCACAGGTACCACCTGTGAGTGTCTCGGTGTCTCCTGTATTTTCCATGGTATTTTCCTGCTCACTGCACTTCTGTGGGGAATCCTTCGTGTCTGGCTGCAAAGCACTCAGAGGACAAGTTCTCAGAAGGTGCAAAATAGGAGTTACCAGTTGATGCTGATAATCTCCTGGTTAATGTCCCAGGGGGTGAAGGTCTGGGATGGGTACACACTTGAAGTCTCCTATGCTCGGTTAAATTGCTCTGAGCTTTGGGGGCTGAGAAACTGGGTTGGCTGTCCCCTGGGAAGTGTTTCACATTAGTGTCCTGTAATTGCTCTGGAAATAAATCTGGATGTTTGCACAAGACTAAGGCCAGGTGGGGCACGAATTGGTTAATCCACAGCAGCTCAAGTTGTTCCAGTTTCCAAAAAGCTGTGAATACACAATTCAATTTCCCGAAGCTATTAAGCCCACCCAGCAACAACAGATTTACTCCTGGCTTCCTTGTGGGCCATTCTCTCACATGATGAAACACCTACCCTTTTGATACACAGCCTGCTCCTTTCTCACACCTCTCAGTGAAGGTTCTACTTATTGGGCTCCTCCTGCTGCCAGGCACTTTGCTCCAAGGTTTTACCTCTAGCTCAGTGTCTCCCTGTGTGTGGCAAAAGCCTTTGCTGTGTATGGTACACGTAAAGGTAAAAGCCACCCACCCAGCTGAAAGGCAAATGTCATCTGCTATTATGTGTTCATTGCACAAAATAAGACAGAGTCCTGATGCCTGGCATCTCCCTCTGAAATTAATATGTCTTTCTTCTCCTCCTCCTAAATTTAAGGAAGATGTGTGGTTTGCTCCTTGCCTGTGTATAGGGAGAGATGGAAGAGGGCTCTTGTATCAGTGCCGGGTCATGCTTGGGCAAGGTTTTTCTTCTCCTTATGAACTGGGAGAGCAGGGAAGAGTAACTTGCTAGTCATTCTCTTACTCTTGGCCTCCCTTCAGGTTCTGTGGGACAAATTTGTCACTTCTTGGCCCAGTTTCCTCACTCCTCGTGGGCATTACTGCCAGCATGGGAAGGGAGGACTAAGCCACTGTACACTGACTGCATTCTGGGTGCGGCCTCTGCCACATCTGGGGCACCTCACCTGGCACAGGATCCCACTGCTGGGTCTCCCAGCCCAGCTTCTTTCTGGTAACGTGGAAGTATTTGCTGACAGCAGTGACAAATTTCTGGTCCACCCCCAAGCACTGTTTCCCAAACAATTATTCAGCACCATATCAGCTCTTCACAGTCCTGATTTTCCTCACTGAGAGACAGCTAATTAAAGCAACAGGCACAGCATAGATTTGTTGCTGAACAGGTAAAACTTAATAAACAGCAATGACATTGGTTCATTAATATCTCCCTCTGTTATGCTTCTGTTTTCTTCCCTGAAACTAGGGGGAATGGGCAAGAAAGACTGGAGAGGATGGAATTAAGGAGACAAGGAAGCCATCCAAAGCAGGTGGGATACTTGCCTTATAGAGGTAATAGTTCAGCTGAACCAAGGAGCTGCAGTAGCATCCCACTCCTGTGGCTCCTGGTGATGCTCAGCCATGGCCCAGCAGCAGTTGGAGCTGGAAGATGCATCCATTGCCTTCCCCACTTTTTCTGCATCCACTGCCCACCCCTCCAAGAAAGGAGATGCTGCTTTTTCATCCCTGGAGCCAGCCCCAAATGTAGATAGACAGAAATTGCACGGAGACAGAGGTGTGTGGGCTGTGAGCCCTTCCCACAGCGTGGGCTGCTGGAGCCAGTGACCCGTTTGGCTGGCTGTGGCAGGCAGGGGAGCGACCTTTTCCCACACAGGGTGCTGCCCTGCATTTTTTTCTCCTTCCCTCATCCCAGCTGTCATCACCTTCCTCTGCAAAAAGGAACATCTTGTAAGCAGGATTTCCCCCCCTCCCCCCCTAGCAGGCAGGATTGCTGGGTCTTTTCCAAAGCTCTGGTGCCACGTTTGCTCCCTTGGAGGATATTCATCCCTGCATCAGTTCTTCTTCTACCACATCATCCATGGATGTCTGGGATTCTCAATCTCTTCAGGAGGCTGAAGGTTCCGTTCTGAAGGGCCATAACCTCTACATTTGGGTAGCCCAGAGATGTTCCTGCCTGCCTAAACCCATTTGGATGAATGATTATTTCTGTGGAAGCATGAATAATGTCAAGAGACTTACCTCCAGAACCAGAGGAGGAGTGTCTGACTAGGTCAGAGAGCTCAAGATGAACTCACTGACTCATTTGAATTGCAAATTTTTAGTGTGAGAAGGATGTAAGTTGATTTCTCACTCTCAACTGATGAACTCAAAGAGAGCAGTGGTGTTCAAGGGGGCATCTCAGAGACCTTTGACCAAGCTTCACTGCAAGTGGTCAATCCCAGGGCTTCCCTAGCTCTGCTTGCCATGGATACATGGTTATCCTTGCCATGGCCTTCTGATCTGAGAGATATTTAAACAGCCTATTCAAGGCAGAGCTGCTCCTATGGGAGAAAACTCTTGAACTGTTACCTTGTTTCTGGTGACCACACCCTCATTTTTGGGCAGGATACTGCTTTCAGGCTTTGTTCCCCATCCCATCATAAGGAAAATAACTCTTGTTTCAGGAAGGAAAAGAGAAACATATGGAGTCCTAGCACCCCAGAGGAGAAAAGTCTGCCAATACCAAATGGAGGCCCAGTGTGTTTGTAAGGCCAGGCAGTGCCTGTACAGAGAGAGACCACCCAGTGCCTTTCACACAAGTCTCACAGCTTAACCATTATATACACACAGTAGTGTGCAGAAAATTTGGGGTTTTTTTCAAATAGCTTTAGTGGGAGGGGAGTTAAGAGGTCATTTTTTCCCCTAAGAAAGTCACCAACACCTGCAGTGCTATCACAGATATGCCATGAGGACATGTTTCTCATGGAGAGGGAAGAAGACTCATTCCATAGGTACAGTCAGGGAAAGCTCAAGCTAGAGAAGTACAGCTGCTTGGAGAGAGGACCCAGCTGGATGCTATCACAGGGGTAACATGACAGAGGTAGGTGTGTCCAAATCAAAACACCTGCAGGAAGATCAATGCTATAAGAGGATGGCTGGTTGCTGTTGTTTTTGTTTCATTGCTACTCAGGAGGATTTTCAGGCTCCTGAGATTTCAGAGAGCTGCTCTCTTGTGTCTTCCATTGGAGAAGCTGCTTCTGATTGTAGAGTTTGGAGGAGTATTATTTATCAGGTTTGGCTTTTAGTGGAGGAGTTGTACTAAGGGTGGAGTAATATGTAATAATCTGCCTTATTTTATAGATTATGATTAGCATGTCATCTCTCTTTTTCTGCTATTATAAAGGGAAATTATTATGTTACTTCCAATACAAAAAAAGTGTTGACTTTTATATCCAAAAGGTATTAGCTGTAGACAGAAAGGAAATGGTTGGTATCAAATCAAGCTGTACAGGGTAACTTTGAGATCTATGTGTATGGGCTAGAAGATTATCCTTGTGGCTCTTTATGGCTGGCTCACAGTAACCAGACCTCAGTCAGAGTTTAAGGCAAGTTAAAAGTAGAGTTTTTTAATAATTCAGGGGATCAGGGAAGGCTGTGACAGTTCATACTAATGCTCTTCTCTAGTCTTGAAATGTGGTCTCAAAGTTGTCAATGGCAAGATCATCTTGGTAAAAATTTAAAAAGGCTGTTTTCAAGATCCTCAAGAATGTGAGTAAAGGAATATAGAACTTACAAAAAATTAAGCAAAACTACTGAGATGACACTTCTAATGTGTTTGTACTCTCTATTTATTAATGTGGACAAATATAAGAAAGTCTGAAAACACATAAATGTGTACTAGCATTAGTCTTTTCTTGGATTTTTTTTTCAAGCATACCACATTCCTAGAAAGGAGGTAGAAAACCTTCAAGGAAACTGTTTTGACTGCCACTAATGATAACAATAGTAAACAAAATCATCAAAATCCATAGTTATTGCCAAGACAGGTGAAAGAGTTAAAACATAATATCAGCATAACATGACCAGCTGGGGATTCTGGAACACTGATACTCACCAACTGTCCTTCACTGGGCCATAATCTGCTCCTTGAGTTATTCTGTTCAATGCAGTAATGCTTTTCTGAGGGGTGAGACAGGTTTGTGACCTCCACTTTTAAAATTGCAGGGAGGACCAGCCCAGGAGAGAAGGAAGTGATCTTCCTTGGTGGGGGATCCTCATCAGGTGGAGGAGTCCAGAAACCCTCAGAGATGAGGTAAGAACTCGTGTTTGGGCTGGTTCCTGGTTGTTTGGTGTTTCAGGTGGTGGCTTGTGCCAGAGCAAAACCCACAAACCAGCAAATCCCAATGGGGAGGCTGCTGCTACCACTGCACTGAGCAGTGCTACATGGCTGCATGAGCAATGCCCCTGCTCTAATTATAGTTTAGGGACCAGAAAGAGATGTTCCCATATGTATACACACAGTCCTTGCTTGCCTGACACAGCATCTCTTCAGGGAAGATCGTTTCAGTGGTTGTTTTTTGCCAGATCAGAATGTCTTAAGTTATTAAATAGTAAATAATTTCCATGAGTAATGACACAAAAAAAGAGAAATCTAAAGACAAGACAAGAAAAAAAAAGCCATATATTTATATAATCTGTCCCTGGAAATGGAGACTGCTAGAGACAGATACAAAGCCATCTACAGAGATCCTAATTTACTCCAAAGAAAATTGTATATCTTTTGTGGTCTTAAGTATGTATGAAAAACAAGATTAAAATGGGTTTTGCTTCAGTGTGCAGCATTTTCTGCTTGATTCAGAGACGGGTTCCTCAAAAAAGAGAGCAGAAAACTAACCAAACCGGCATAATTGTTTCTCAGTACCGGTTTTTTCCCCTTTAATAATGCTCTTTCCGAATATTGGACTCGTTGGGTCCCGCTCAGGTGTAAATCGCGGCTGTCCAGGGGCTGTAAAGACAAAATTTTAACAAACACTGTCACCTTCTGGGCACGCCGCAGCAGTGCAGCTTCCAACAAGCTACTCCTGCAAGGCTGTTTCTCCCTGCCCGAGAGAGGCACTGCTTCTCCTGACTTGGAAACTTTTCTGATATTCTACCAAGCCTAGATCCATTGGCTTGATCACTCTAGAAAAATGGAGCTTTGTGTCTCCGGGTGAACTTAGTATTGAGGGACTTTGGTTTGTGTTTGTTTGTATTTTCATGCTTAGAAACCCTGTATGAATGGGATTTGCACAAAATCTTTTTTTTTTTTCTCACTTCTTGGTACATGTTACTACTTAAAAATGTAAGCAATATGTGGTTCCCAGGGTGTTGAGCTCACATCTAATCCTACAACCTGACTTGCTCATGCTCCCTGAGCAGGAAGGTCTATTTCTCTTTCAGCCCCACTGGAGATGCTTGGGGTGCAGTGGGAGGGTAACCTTCTGCTATGGGATGACACCTCCCATCAGTTCTGCCAGTGCCACACATGGTCAAGCTCAGTCACTGATCAGAGCTGCTTTTAAAAACCCACTAGAATTCAGTTTTCATTCTTCTCCCTCACCTAGGCTAGAATTTGGGGGTTTAGCAGAGACCGAGTATTCTTTTGTAAGTCTCTCAAAGGCTTTCAGTCCTCTTGTGGACATCTGGTTTCTCAGAGGCTGGTTGGTGAACGAGCAGGATATTGGCACTCTGAGCATTCCCTCTATGGAGCAGAGCTCCTTGGTATCTGTTGCTCTGCAGCCATTGCTGGTTTATAAATAATTCTTGCTATTGTGGTTGACTTCCCTAGCTTTGTGTTGCCTAAAGCCAAGCCAAAAGGGTGGTGGGAAGAGCAGCTGTCCTTCTCCCTGGGCTAAAGGGAGGTGCTGAATGCTCTCTTGTTTAGTAATATTCACAATAATTGAGTTTGGTACTTGAAAGATGGATCTTCAGGACCTGGCTGACCAAGAAAGGCTTTGCTGGGATTCCTGGAGTGAGCGAATGGCAGGATACTCTCTGTGATATCTATTTTGAGGGAATAGCAGCAGCAGCCAAACGCTGAGAGAGGATAAGGAGGGGAAATTGTGTGGCAATGTGTGTGGGTTTTTTTAAATTCTTTTGATTCTTGGTTTGTCAAACATCAAACCTTGGTACTTACTCAGATGCAATAGTGTCTTGCAAATACACAGCATTTGCAAATCTGATTTTCTTCTCCTGATTGGAAGAGCCCCTCACAGTGTTTTCAGTTTAGGCTGACTGCTGACTCCAGCAGGGAGAAGAGAGAGCAACAAGAAACTGGTCAGGGAAACTGGTCTTGCCTCTGTGCTGCTCCAGGCACTTGGTTTGTGTCTTTACTCAGCATGCTCTTCCTTGTGCAGGGATCTTTTGCCTGCGTTCCTGTGGTGGCTGGTGTTTATTGCCAGTTACATTGCAGTGGTATAGCAGGAAAGGTCTGGATCTTCTGTGTGAACACCTATTTTCATGAAACAGTGCCTCTGGCAAGAAAGTTGAGCCTATTTCAGCAATGTTATGGGTTTTTTCCTCTCTTCCCAACAATGCTTTATTTAAACCATGGCTACTTTTGAAAGATATGTAGAAGACATTCCTGGTTTTATAAGGATTCTAGCTGAAAGCCAGTTTAGAGCACTTAAGAGCCTCATTTTCCACAGCTGTATGAAGCCTCGCAGGACTACTCCAACTCATGGGCTCCTCCTATTTAGAAACACTAGAAACAGCTCCTGGCCCAAAGCAGTACTTCACAGAGCACTTGTATGTATTTTTTTCCTCCTTATCCCCACAAAGATTGATTTACCTGATCTAAGAGCCCAGATCAAGCAGCCACTCCTCTGTGTGGGGCTACCTCCCTGTGTGACCACCCAGCATCAGGCTGATTATGTTTGGCAACTTAAATGGCTATAAACCCCCTCCAGGAGTAGAAGAGGTGTGATGGGCAGCAAAGCTGCCACATTTGGGGGTTGACATCTGGGAGCCTTGAGGAGCTATTTTATGGATGCACTTTGGACCTCAGTAAGTGAATTTTAGCCGCCTCCATTCTACTGGGGGCACGGCAATGGAACCAGGTGGTGTGACCCCACACCTGCCTGTCCATTCACCCTTGTACTTTGCCAGACTGGAGCAATCCCTCCTGGTCTTGTGGAGCAATCCTGCTGTCCAGTGCTCCCTCTGTGACCAAACTATAAGGTATTTTTCCACCTCTAGAGGACACTGTGTCCTTCTGTATGCTCATTTCTCTGCTGTGCTCTGGAGGCATCAGGCCTGCTCCGTGGCTGCCTGCCAGGGCTTGGAAACTTTGTGGTGACCATTGTACCCAGGCTAGGAAGGGTGGTCATGAAGGTTTAAGTGGCTCTGTCACCAGCTGCTGTGTGTCAGGGTCACTTATCCCTCTTCACCTGCTCTGTCCATAGTTCTACAAACCCAGGGAGCCCTGCCAGCTTCTGGGCTTGGACAGCGTGAGGCAGGGATTTGGAAGGTCTTTGTAGGTGTGGGAAAACATTTTCTTGCTCTCAGCACAAATCTGTCCAGAGGTCACCTGGATTTTTCAGTACACTCTGGGGACCTCCTTCCTTATGGCATTTTGTCCCTTTTGGGTCTGTGATTTTGATCCCACTGCTGTTCCCCACACCCATGATAGCTGGCAAATGGGGAGCTGTCAGGCTGAACACAAGCCCAGGGAGGCCATCTCTGTACAGGTTTTCATCTGCTTTCTTGTCTGTTCATAAACCCTGCTGGCTTAGAACTTGACTTTTTCTTTATTTTTTCCACTGTTGGCTCATTCTGGCATTTTGCATTGCAGTAGGGAAACTTCACCCTAAATATGCCTTGTGCTAGTGAAAAAAACTTATGGAGTTCATTAGCAGAATGATTTTTAAAATGTAGTGGTGGTTGATTGGGGGTTGGTAACATACCTGGAAGTGGACAGTGATGTGTGATAATGCAGCTGCAATGCTGCTGGGGGAGGTGTAATACAGCTTCAAGGTTTTAGTGCTGTAGGTCTCAGGGAGTCCCATTTCTCCTGCTTAGAAATCCCCTCTCAGAAGCAATTTTGGACATAACAGTGGTCCCCTCTCAGCAGGTGTATAAGCAGCATTGGATGCACAGATGCACAGTTCATGTTTTTAAGCCTCTTGCAGCTGAAGGCACATCCAGGCTTTGAATCTGACAACTAGCAAAGCTGACAGTACAGCAAGGTTGTTTCATTTAAAATTAATCATAAGTGAGACCTTTTTGGAGAAGGAGGATTCCTTTTCCAGTCCAAAGTCTGGCCATGGTTTGTGTATCCATGGATAAAAAAGGGTTAGGTTCTTCTCACCAACTGTCCTTCCCATGAAGTGTATTTCTAGCTTTAAGTCAAGTCAGAAGTATTTTAGGTATTTTCCAGAAATCCATTGAAACCTGCCACTGAAAGGAAAATCGGACAAGATTCAAAGGTTGAATCCTCATAGGCCCAGGTTGCCACTAAATTTTGTGTTTGGTGTGTTGCTGGTGACAATCCATGGCTTACAGCGCCGGAAAGTAGATGGGAGTGGGAGTGGGAGGCCAAAAAGGGGAATTATTTTTTTATATGCAAGGGTGGATGAAAATATTCTTCAAATCATCCAGCTTTTCTTTCTGGGAAGGAAGTAGAAAGAGAGGAATGTGGAAATCAATGGATTGCTGTGCAAAACAGCTTTTTGTAGTTACCAAAGTTGGGCAAATTTTTGTTTTCCAAGCATTTTATGAGGAGCAGGAGTGCAAAACCTGTGCAAGTGGTAAACCAGTACAAGACACCAGTGGTGAAGGCAGAAACTGATTGTATTGCTCCAGCTTTGGAACCACAAAAGACATCTGCAGAAGTCCTTATGGAGCAGGAAGAGATGGGGGTCACTATTTCCTACTAAATGCAGACACTCAGATGTATTAGTGTGTTGTCACAGACGTGCCCAGTTTTCCAGTGCTACTCTGTGACCCTGCACCCCTGATCCACCTCCCTTCTGCCTCCCAGGGAGGTGGACGTGGTGTGGAGGCAGCAGCCTCGGTGTGTAATGCAGGCACTGACCTTTCCCACAAACGCTTTTCTCCGCAGCCCTCGGGACATCTGCTGGCCCTGGAGAGCCTTGAAACAATGCGGGTTTCCTGGTCCTCTGTGTGGTTTTTCCTCTTATAGGAAAATATATGCTAGAATATTTGTTTTCCAGTGTTTTGGTTTTTTTTCCCCAGTCTTAGCATGTGTGCGTTTTCTGCAAGGCTGGAAAGTCATGGTGAAAATAAGACCATTCAGACAGGGATTTGTAGGGACAAGCTGTCTTGTTTCAAGGGCGATGCCCTGCATGGAGGGAGTCCCTGCACAGCAGGAGTTTGCCCAGCTGTGCTTCTCACATGAGTTGGGCAGGTTTCTCTCATCAGTGGGATTCCTCAGGGTGGTTTTCTCTTCTCTTGCTGTTTTCTGCCCTCCTTACCATACCCTATCCAATACCACTCATAGTCTGACTTGCTGCAGACCCATTGCCTTCCAGCCACATCTTTCCCTGAGCTTGATAATTTATTTGGTGAAACCATATCTCCGAGACAGACATCTGTTTTGAAAATGATACTAGCAGAACTATTGGTTTGCTTGTTAGCCTGTGTCCATCATGGTATACCCTGAGTCAGCCTGACTTGAGTGTCATGAGTAATTTTTTACTGCTGTTCATCACATTTTTTTAGACCACTTTCCTCCTTGAAGACATACATATTCTGTGATCTTGTTGCTTCTTACTGAACTAAGCAAACAAAACGCTTTAAATTCCATTATAAGGCAGCTGCTGAAACACAGTTGTGGGTTGTGGGGTTTTTTTACACCCTTTCCATTATTTTTTTAATAGTTTTTTTTTTTTTTTACAAGTGTAAACCAGGACTGGACAAAACATTTCAGTATTTTGACTTAACAAAACTGTGTACGGAGTCAAACTAATGATAGGATATTTTTAACTGTTTTTAACACTCATGGCTTATGAATGGTAACACCTAGCATTCTTTTTAGTATGGTTCTTTCTCCTAACTCAAGTATACTAACTAAATCCTTTCTCTGAAAATATTATTGTCTAAGGTTGGATTAAAGCTGTGAGGAATGTGTGTGAAAGTGCTTCTGGTAAGTCATTGTTCATGGGAGCTGGGAATCATCACTGTTTACATTTTTTAAAATTTTCCCGAAAGATCTGAGGTGCAGGATGGAGAAATTTAGTTTCTACAGGAGCCAGCTGAGTCAAGCAGCTGCGGGGAGGAGGGACAGCATGGAGCTTTGGAGCAATGCTCTCTAAAACTGCAAGAAGGGAATATTTTTAAATACAGCCACTTGTCCATGCGCTGATGCTCCCCAATACAAGTAATGAGGTTAAACCCAGCCGTGCCATTTCTTTGTGGCTGCTGCCTCGTGGGGCATCCTCTTGGCTGGCATTTGATTGACTGGGAGGAAGCAGGATTTCATGTCCACTACTACAAGCCCATTCATTTGGTAACATTATCTGTGATCCTCTTTGAAATCCCCCAAGCAACTGTTAATAGCTGGGTCCCAGGAAAAGCGATCCAGCAGGACGGGCCCATGGGGAGGCCAGTTGCCTAGCACTAGGCTCAGTGTTGTGAAACAGTTGGCTGAGCCATCAGACTGGCTCAGCTAAATGAGTTAAGTAATTGCACAGCCCTGCAGAGAATATTAGTGAGGAATTTCCATATTGCAGCTCTTGATATTCCCGCCTCACAGTCCTGTTACCACAAATACAAGGCCTTGGCTGAGCAGGCAGTAATTTGATATTAAATGAGGTTCTTATTAAGCAGATGCAATGAAATAGGGCAGAGTTTTATGTTGCATTAGTCATCTAAATGCTTTTTATTAGCATTCATTAGGATGAGGCATAACTGAGTGCAGGGTACTCTTCAGCCAAAGCCTGACCCTTCGGAAGGAGGGTAATTAAGGAGCTAAGAGCTTGGGAATAGGAGCGAGGCCACACACAGTAGGTGTACATCTGCTCACTCTCTCCCTCTTCTGGGAACCGCCTCTGCAAAAGAGGTTGTGAGGAAACTTGGGGGATAACCCACTCTGCCTGGGGATGAAACTCCTCCTTGTCTCATTTTCCAGGTGTTAATTTGACAAATCACAAAGCCCTCTTGAAAAGCAAACCACTGCACAGACACACGTTGCTCTTTCCCTTGGACTGAGCATATCAGACCATTGGAATAACGTTGGGGGGTTTGGTTTATTTTTAGGGGATCATGAAGCCTCATAGGCAGGGTGGTAGAAAAGAAGGTAAAAGCGCCAACTCTTAATTCTGACCAATTAAAAAATCTGTACAAATGTATACGATTGCCAAAGCTGCTTCCACCAAGGTGGCAGTAGCCATGTTGGTGGCTTCCCTACAGGGATGTCTATACTCCATCAGGGAAATTGATCCTAGAACTGGTGGAAAATCCACCCAGAAGTTAGCAGTGCCTCTCTGCTTGTTTTGTAGCAGTAAACTGTGGACTGTGTTATCCAGTTTGCTTTTGTCCTGTTTAAGTTTCTCTGTTTTAGGCTTTGTCTCAGTTTTCTCCTGAGCCTGTGTATTGTGATCAATTAATTAATTAATCTCTCAGGATTAAATGCCCTAAACCCTTTACTCATAAAATGCTCCTTCAAGTTGCATTTTTTCTCTTGGTTTTCTATTGTCTGGCAGGATTCATCAAAAAGTCAAATGATAATTTTATTAGAATTCCCGGTGCTTGGTGTGCATGTGAGTTTGTGGTGGGCAGTTTGTGTCTTGTTTGCAGTGAACTGAGCACTTGTGCCCTCTGTCCTAAACATGCTCTGGTCCTCTTGGGTTTGAAAACATCCACAAAGCATAATTGGTTTGGATGGGATAGAATTTGGCCAGTGCTGAGGCCTTGGCAAAGCTCCCTTCCTAAATAAATGTGGTGATAAGTGACCACTGCAAGCTCTTGTGAGTCATCATGAAGACTCAAGGGTACCCTCTTGTCCAGACCACTCCCTAGCTCTGTGAAACCCATCCACAAGCACACATTTGGGTTCCAAACCTGAAGTTTGGGATTCACCTGTGAAGAGAGACTATGAGTCTGAGTATATATTCCCTTTTAAAAAAAGGAATAATGAAGATTTTGTGTTAAGAAAACTGCACTAATAAACTGTTGGGGCTGTCTGTAACATTGGTTCTTGCAACAGCATCCACAAGGCAGCTATCACTTTGGGAAAGGAATGAGAGGGAAGAAATCATTCGGTGGGAGGTGCTATTTTGGTTGGAGTAGAAGCAGCCTATTCTTTTCCCAAACTATGGGAAAGGAAATGTCTTGATTTTTGAAGATTAAAAAAGGCTGCACCTGCATTGAAGATGTGACAAGAACTGAATGGGGTCAAAACAAAACAATCCCCTCAGCCCCCTTGGCACACGGAAGTGTCCCTGGGCTTTATTTTGCACTTCTGCTGCTCATAAACCACTTGCAGTTGCCAGGACCTGGCAGTGGTGGCTGCCTGCATCCCAACAGCCAGCATGTGGGAATTTGGAGGAGACCTGGCTTTCTCACAGCCCTAGTGCTGCTTGGCCTTCCAGCAGTGTGTGTAGGACTGGCTGTGTCTGTCTGGCACTGAATGTACAGACATTGATCTAGGAACAAAGATATTTGAAGACTTATTTCCTTGAGGGAAAGGGTTTCTTTACTTTTTTTCCTGATCTAATACACTAATGAAAATCAAACATGACTGTACTTACAGAGGCAGCTTGGAGTGTGCACAAAGATCTGAAGGTAGGTGTGAGAGGGGCAATGAACCAAATCCAAGCATGGAAAACTAAATCTTCAGGGGTAAATTACTAAAACCATACAGTATGCTGGCTGAAAGGCTTTTCTTGGACTGCAGTAGTCTTAGTTCTGGCAGATGGAAGGAGCAGTTCAAGCATTTCCTTTTCATTCCTCTTCAGCAGTTGTTCTTCAAGCCCTGAATTGATAAAGTCTCCTAGTACCATTGTTGTTTTGGGTAGAATAAACAAGTTTTATCCAATGCAAGGTGTTGGCTATTAGATATTCTTGTTTGAGCTGTGTTGGTTGACTCCTTGTTGGGGACACATGGTCAGTTTTCTTCATTTTGGACTGTATAACCCATAATCAATATAACTCTCTTAATCAAGAGCCACTGAGCCTTTCCAAAGGGAAAGGAGTACAAAAGTAGCAGAAGAACCTGGAAAGATAATCTTGGAAAACAAATAGGGAAAAGTAGCCATGGAGCTTTTGTAAGTGATGAGCATTCCTAGGAAACTTTAGCATATGTTCATTATCCTATAGTTAAAGAAGTGAGGAACGTTTCCATTTCACGTTCAGTTGTGTGCAGCTCTGTGAAGTGTTAGACAAATTTTGATTGTACCTGAGTCTTCTGATTCCCTGTTATCCTCATTTGCCTTGCTTAAAAAATGTATTGATCTCAAAGCAGCCATAGACATTTTCAAGCGTTAGCACAGAGCAGAAACATATTTGGGAAATCCCATGGGTATGGTTCTCATTACAAATTTGTGTGATATGTTTCATTTGGTCCAGAGCTGAAAGATTCCTTATCAAACTTTAAAATAAATACATTTTAAAAATACCATCTTTCTGGCATCAATACTCCAGAGCAAGAGGTTAAAGTTTATTTTCCTCAGTCATGCATGCCAACGAATATTTGACTTCTGAAAGTTCATAGTGAAAACCAAAGGGTCAGGATCACATCTGAACTGAATTCTGTCTTAAAGGTGGATGATTACCCATGGAAATAAGTTTGTGGTATTTTCCTAGCTCCTAGAATAATAATAGGAAAAAATCTTAAATACATAATCAATTTGCTTTTTAATATTTCTTCTTCTGCATGTGATTTCTCTGCTGCCCTTCTCTTTGGTATCACTCCTAAAGCATTATACTGGTCTGTGACAGTGGTGCTAAAATACTGAAGTGGCAGAACTGGACAGCCTTTGGTTTTCCACTTCCAAGTGCTCTCTGTGGGTAGTGTAGCCTGTGGTATTCTCTGTTTGGATAGCTGTTAGATCACATTACCTGTCTATCCCCTGGCATTGTAGCAGTAACCTGGCACAGCAACTATTTCAGTGCTATTTCCCTTTGCTACCTGGCATCAGCCATACAACAGTTTTATATACTGAATTATTTATGGACTCATAATTATTTAGCATCAATATGTCAATGTTACAATGCCCCTGTTGGCCATAAAGGAGCCAAATCTTTCTTTAATTAAAATTACATGGTCTGTGTCAACTTTCCTTGGACCTAACATTTTAAAACTGAGTTGGGAGTTTGAATTCCATCCTACCAAATACCTGTGTTTTAAGCAAAGACTAAATACAGAGCTTTCTTTCAGTGAGACTGGTCTTGGAAGCCAATAATTTTATGTGTTTTAGGGAGGTTTATGTTATACTGGGGAGTTTACAATGGACTTCATTGAACTGTAGACCACAGTGGCAGTATTTTTTTTATAAGTAACTTCTAATAAGGAGGAAGCAGTGTATAATTCAGACTGTCAGTGCTCCTGTCTAAAGACAAAAGCTTAAGATACCCTGGTGGTTGGAAAATCTGATGAATATTGAGGGCAAACTGGTTATGAAGATAATGAATTGGTTTTTTTTAAATAATGCACAGCTGTCCTTTTTGAAAAAATATTGCATCATTTTGCATAGTAGAAATACACCGAAGGACCACGTAATTTAATTACACGACCACCCTGCAAGCTCCATGAGCCATACTCAGTCCTGGCATAAGCGGGTGCAAATCCCAGTGGGAATTGCACCCGCTTATGCCAAAGCTAAATATGATCCAGTGTTGTTTTCCCTTCTCCCTGAGAGCTGGAAGTTATGGAGATCCACTTCATACTGTGCTGTTCTTGGAGGTATTACCTTTTTTCCACACACAGAGCAACACTATACTTGATGTTGAACTGACTTTTGCTATAATTTTCAGGAGGAAATACAAAAATGGCTCCTGAACACAGTATACAAAGGCAGTTAAGTATTTAAGGTTATCATAACTGGAAAGCAAAGTCCATAATTTTCTAAGTTACATCTGCCATGACAACAGCACTGGCCCTTTGTAGAGAGGGACCAGAATAGAGCAACCATTAGGTGTTTATCCAGATTGCTCCCTTGATGATATGGCAGTGATGCACAGCTTTCATCTGATGCTTAAAGAAGTAATTAATTCTGTGTTTGACTGGGATTTTTGCTACATTCAAAGTGTGAGGCTGCCACTCTCACTTCAAGCTGGCTTTTTCTTCTTGAGCTGTCTCCTCTGACATGGGGAAAAATACTCTGCCAGAAACTTTCCACATGCTCCATGCTTGTGCTATACAGCTCCCCCCAGTTATCTTTTTCTTCCTACCTAGTAATACCTGCAGGTTAATTAACACTTTTATATTCAAATCCAGAGGCCTTCTTTCCAGATGGAGAAAAAGGCATCCCAGAATGGATAAGAATCTTTGGGAGATGGCTCTTCTGAGGGGGAATTCTTTTATTAGCTTTATTTTAAAGCAAAACCCTCTGCCTGCTCCAGGTTAACCACTTGCTATACACGTGTGATGTGTGCAGCCCCACGGAGCCCAGAGGTGGCACAGAGCAGTGTAGAAGGTACAGGGAAGATGATTCAAAGTTTTCAGTCTTGCCAAACATCTTGAATAGCTTTGGCTCGCCACGCTCAGCCACAGTGAGCCAACATGTGCGTGCCAGGCAGAGGAACATAGCCCTGGACGTTTTCATTTCTAGAACTTGACTTTAAACATTTGACTGAGATGGAAATCAAGCAAGAATTACATATGATGTACTCTGTGAGGAACAGCTAGTGTCAGGAGAAGCCTTGTTCTTTCCAAACATTGAGAAACAAGACTCTCTGTTGAGCACAGAGACAATGAAAGGCAAAAAACACATCAAACAAGTACCCAAAGTTTATGAAATAGGCACGTAGTCATGACCTTCCTCCAGTTGCACAGACATGTGCACGCACACATCAGCCTTCAACTTCAACAGGAGTTGCTCACATGTGTCTTTGGACAGATCTTGTCCCTAAGCTGATTTATGGCCAAAGGAAACTTGGGCTGTGATTCAGGTTCAAATCAGGTTCAGTGTGGAAAATCTTGAACTTGGAGTCAGACCCTAAAGCAGCACTTTAGAGAGGCAAACAAACAGGCCAGACCAGCTTTTCTCCCTAGCTGGAGCTCTCTAGCCTTGTGCTCGGGTCTAGCACGCCCTTCTGCCTCCCTCCTCACTGAAACACAATTATTTTTAAAGGGATCTTTATTCCACCCAGGAGAATACAGCACAGGCAATTGGCTAGCAATGATGCCTTGGAGCTGAGCCACCTGGGGCAAGTGTGAGACTGCACAAGCAGGCAAAAGGAGAGAGCAGCAAGTGACACAGAGACCCTTTTGCTGCAGGAGCCTGGGAGATTCAACCCAGAGACTCCCAGAGGCTCAAATCTCATCAGCTTAAAGGGGCCAATACCATGATGTTTAAACTAAACAGGCTGCTGTCACTGTTTAGTTTGGGGTTTTTTTTTTCTGTTTATTTTATTTTTCTATTTTTAACACAAGTAGATGTCATCATGCACTTATTTCTGTATTGTCTCTTCCTGACAGTGAGGAATGGATTTCTGTGATGATTGTGCATGACTGGGCAAAGACTGGACTTTGACCTTTTATTCCCAAACAATGGTGACCTGTCCTTTTCCTGACAAAACGGGAAGGTACTTAAATTAGATTTATCTGCTTCTCTTCCTACAGCATGTTGCTTGCTCTTGGTGAAAGCTTCTAAGTAACCAAATTAAAATGAAGTATGCTGTTACAACTAAGAACATCCACGTAAAATTCACTCTACAGTTAATCCCAGCCCAATCAGTTTAGGGGTGGACCAACCAAATAACTGTAAGCAGTTTATACCACTGCCTGTCACTGAGAAGTAGTGGGCAACCCAAACCTAGGTTTGAATTTCACTTGTGTTCCAGAGCCCACCCTGCTCCAGCACAGCCACCAGGCTGACATCCCCAGCAGGGGGGCAAACACAATCTCATTTTGGATAATATGTTTTCATATTTATTGAGCAAAATCTTGTAAGACTTCTATTTAACTGTTTGTTGGAACTTTGTTTTGATATGGGTTGTTTTGGGGTTTTTTTTGTTTGGTTTTTGTTTTCTTTTTCTTATAAGCACTGTGCAAGCTGAAAAACACTTTTGGGAAGGCAACCGAAAAGTCCTTTATTTTCAACAGATTTGGATTCTCCCTAAATTCAGAGGTGTATCTCAATTGGGAACACATCCCTCCTGTGCTACTCAATGCAGGTAGAATCAGTCTGTCTCTTATTTCAAAACTCTTGCACCCCTCAAAACTGACCTATTTTCAGAGAGGACAACCACCTGTAATACCTATTTGACAACAGGTCTTGAAGGATTTCTTATGGCTAAGATGCTTTCCCCAGCTGCTACCAATGCCATGGAGCCAAATAATTGATAAAGATCACTCTAACATAGTTGTGTTTTTTAAGTTTCTCAGTTCACCTATGAAAAGCATGTGAGCAGCACAACTAAATATTACTTCCAAATTTTCCATGTTCTTGTCATGTCACAGAGGCATTTGATCAACTCCTTTGTTGGGTTTCCATGTCTCTATACCCTTATTTTAGCTAAAATCTGATCACCACCTATTATGCAAGAATGTATTCAGGTATCTCCTAAATAGGAAGAATTTTTTTCTTGCACATCTTACTCTGTACTTTCTTGATTTCAAGGGGTAGGTGACCATTAAAAACTTTGAAGTGAATTTACTTTTGCTTCCTGTTCTTTCATGAAGTTGCTCTTTTTATTTTTCTTTTATTTCCTTTCTGCTAACTCTTCAAATAAAGCCCAGAATTTTAATGAGGAAAATCAAGCATATAAGTTTATAGTCTGTGCAATAGATAGCACCATTGTCATCTGTCCCAAGAAAGAGTTACCTATTGCTGTGTTTCTGCAGGCCCTGCTCTGCTCATTTTCTTCTGCCAGGAACTAACATAGCTGTTCTTCTTGCTGTCTCCTGGCTTGGACCAAAGTTGTAGTCTTTTTGCAATTTCTCCTGAGAAAATTACTTTCACAGTTTTACAAATGACTCTGTATATCAACCCTGGATACTTGCTGTCATGATAAAAGATCTGAGATCAGGGAAGAAAGGCAAATCCAAGTTATATGAAAAACTTCCCATGAATACATGATGGTTTGAAAATGTGCTTATTTCTTGTTGATTTTTTGCCTGGCCTCTTTATCCCCACCATATTCCCTTTGTTTCCTGTTTTGAGTCTTGTTGCATCCTTTTGAGTCAACAACACAGGTTTTTGAAGAACAAGGTGGTGAGTTAGCACTTCTTGTAGCATTCAGAGAAATGGCAGGCATCATAATTTCCAAATAAATGTTTTAGGCTCGCAGGCTGACTTTACTGCAATATCTGCGAGCTTCAGTGTCTAGAGGCGATAGTCAGGGGAAAGATTGTTATCCCCTTGATTCAGGCATGGACCTCTCTTCAGGGAGATGCTGCCAGAAAGGTGCTAATGACAGCCAGTTGTATGGGATTGAGTCGTGATGCTGGCATCCACTCATCACGAATGATGACAGATCCATCAACTTGTTTTATTTTAGCCATTAACAGGAAGAGCACCTTCTTTAAATAGCCTTATAGTAGCAATTAAAGCTATTGCCTAAATCAAAAGCAGTTACCCAACTGTTTATTTATACAGCTGGAATACTTTGTGTCAGTGCTGCATAGCTGTGTTCCTAGCAAACTTTATCTTTAATTGATGGGTTAGTAGGAATGACTTGATGAAAATAGTAGGGAAAACTCAAGCTGTGGAGTAGCACAAAAATCATTAATTTCATTGGGTCAAGCAGTCAGTGTCTTCAACTCAAACTGTTTGTTTTAACCTCACTGGGTTTAGTTCTTGGTGTCTTCAGCTGAAAACTACTTGTATACTGTAATGATCTTGTTTGTTATCCTGGGGCCTTGTCTATGGGCTGCCTTTTACTGCTGTGATTGGATCCAGCTAAAAGCAGAGTTCTGCTGAAGCTGATGTCCAAAAACGTGAGAAGGTGTTATCCTTAAGCCAAAGTGCATGCAGTCCAAATATTTGGCATGAAAATGAGAGGTAAAGAGTCCCTCTGCATGTAACACCCAGCTAGAAGCAGGGCTGGGGCAAAAGCTGTGACCTCTGACTCCCACTCCTCTGTCCTATCTGCTTGCACAGTCAGCTTCTAAGGCAGTGTGCAGATTTTTCTTGAGAACTGATACAAGGAAAGCCAAATGTTCAAATAAAAATAGTTCATTCCCATTTAAGAGCTGGAGGAAAGAAAAGAAGCACTAGGCATTTGCAGCCAACCCATGGGAAATTCTGGCAACATGGAGAAAAGGGGTCTTGGAGCTAGTTCTAGACCTTATTGCAAGATATCCTCTAACAGAGGTCGTGCTGAAGTCTTCTGGTAGCTGCCCACACATGGTGCAAAGCTGTCTCAGCCTGACAGCATGCCCAGAAAAGTGTGTGGATGCAGACACAGGAGCTCCTGGCACTGCTTTGAGTCTTAAATATTTAACCAGGGCGCCACTTTGCCTGAGGAGTGTAAGGGGGTTGGACCCATGTACTGGTTCATAAAGGAGAAGAGGTTTTCAAAAGCACTAAGGGGCATTTAAGCTGTTACCAGTCAGCAACACCTTTGAAAAATCTCTCTTAACTAAACTTTAACTTCCCAAAAGCACAAGGTGATTTTCAGTTTGGAATCTGCCCCCTGTTCAGCAGCAAAGGGAGTTTGCTAAAAAACCACCCACCATTCCAGGCATGATGCTACAACCTCAGCTCAATGAATAACGTTCAACAGTGTGAATTTTATTATTTTGGCTTTGAGGGCCCCACAAAGCTCCAAGTTCATAGACAAAACCTCCCAAAATACCCAGTGAAAGTGCAAAACCAGAATTATCTTTGCATTCAGTGTACCCCTGAAATTTACTGGCTGTTTATATTGCTAGCTGCTACTGTTGGGAGAAGTCCTATAAATAACCTTGACAATGTGTGGGTTTTAGGAAGAAAAGCACTGTGTAGATAATGATCCATTTGTAGCCTAGAGGCTATGTGAGATCTCTGCTTGCTATTTCTTCCTGTGTTTACCCAGGAGAAGCTACCCCTTACAGCTGGGTAAAAGAAGGTGGGGTATTTCTCACTAATGTTGAGGTGAAGGATGGTCAAATTTTTTCTTCTATAGGCAAGGCTGAGTGTAAATAATGAATGTGAATAAATCATCCAAGCCAGCAAGATTCAGTCCTAAAAACCTGGAAGATTATTTGTGCCATTTTGGAGGAATACAGCAGAGACACCAATTTGTCCATATACAGTAGATCCTTCACTCCAGCAGCTCACATACTTCCCTGAAATAGTCCCACGTGGTTTTGATTATACTTGTGTTACTTCTGGTTACTTCACTTGTCAACATGACCAGGCCACCTCAAACAGATCTTATTGTATTTTTTTTTTTCTGGTAAGAGAGGCAGCCAAGGGAGAAAAAAGATAATATAGAGGATTATTATTGGTTTTCTTGAGGTTTTTTTGCTGCACCTTTGAGAAGAGCCCAGAGAAAGGAAGACAACTTGAAGTTAAAATACAGATGGAAAATTAAAGGATTCCCTGCTGAATTCACCTATTTTTAACTGCTTTTAAAAAACCCACTATGAAGTCCAAGTTGTTGTTTGCTCCCTTGGTTCACAATTCAGTCTTTTTTTAGTGGAACTTCATTCATCTCCCTTTCTCAAACTGCAATTTTAAATTTTTTTTAATCAGGCGCAAAATACTTTTTTTAACCTTCTTAGCAGAACTATTAGTGATATGGTATAGCAAGCTTTTGTACTTCTGATGTCTCAGGATCTACAAGCATGATCTCGGTGAACACTGAAGTGGGATGAGTGCCCTGAAGGTGCAGTCACGCAATGAGTGCATGCCCATATTGCCATGATAACTCTTCTGGGGTTTAGCTGGTTCACTTTCCAGCTGTTTCCCAGGGTTAGTCTCCATCAATGAGTTATATTTATGTAGAAGAGTTGCTTGGAAACATTTTTTCCAATAAAACAGCTCCCTCTAACCACAAGCCTGTAATACGATGGCTTACAAGAGCTGAGCCAGTCTGTTTATGCCTTTTCTTTCACGCACTTCCAGTGATCTCCTGCCTCATTCCACATTCTTGTTTGTTTGTGGAAATAGGTTCAAGGAATTTGACTTGCCTAGAAGACCATTGTGACTACAGTCATAGGCCACCTTTTGATTTTTCCGATACAGTATCAGCCAGCTTTTCACCCCTTGAAATACTGCAGGCAGAGATCAAATCCTGCCAAGTGCTAATAGGAGAAATGACTGCCCAAAAGGGCAGGGGCACCTTTTATATCCCTACAGCCACGCAATCAGTTTTGACTGATGGGGAGAGAAGGGGCATGCAAATGGAAACAAAACACTATTGACCCTAATTCACCTTCTGGCTCCATCGCAGTGTATGGAGCACCTGCAAAGCTGCCTGCTAAGCTCTGGCTGTGTATTCTCCCTTTTTTGTGCTGTTGACAGAGTTGGGCAGTGCTCAGTAGGAGATCTTTGTTGGAAATTGCCCTGATGCCGTGGGTAGTCACTGAGCAGCACAAAATATCAAGTTGGCTGGCCATGGGTGTTCTGGCCTCTGTATCACATACACACGATGGAACTGGAGGCTCCCAAAATGTATGGGATGCTCTGTCTCTAAATGTTGAGCAACCACTAACAAGCCATCACACACTGGCCTGTCTTGTTTCTGCCTGCTGCTGAAGTAGGAGTGATTATCACAGTCCAGGCTCTGGATCCACACAGAGCCTGGGAAGCTGGATATTGAATGTCTTTGCAGCCCAACTCCTATTTTAAGTGACTTCCTTTTTATAGCATTATTTCCAGGTGGGGAGATGTATTTCTGTGCATCAAGTCTCCTGTTTTTCTTCCTTGAGAGGAGTTTTAAATAGCACACAAGAATTGTCAGGGGTTAGGTCTTTTAACTATTTAGAAGGGGTTTTCTTAACATAACTTGCAGAATTTGTAACCTTGGTGCACCTGATGGGACCATAGGCTGAGCTGGGTAGTGACACTTGGTCACAGCCCCATGGTGGCTCCCCAGACCCTCAGTGTCCCCTTGTTCTCATACCACATCCCCATGTTTTCCTGAGATGAAGGGAGTTGCCTTCAAGGGTGGTCTCATGGGTGCAGTCAAGCAAACCTGAGCAGGAGGCTGGGCCCCTGCACCTCCCCATGAGGATAATAGTAATCTCTACCCTATCTCTTGTTTTCAAAACATTAAACAGGATTGGGAGTTTACGAGTGCTGTGTTCAGGCAAAAGAGAATCTGTATGGTTGGATAAAATCCTCTCTTTCCTCCCCTTTGGAAAGGAAAACTTGCAGTGTGTTATTTTAGCTTAGACTTCAGTATTGTCAGGTCTTTACAAAGAAGTAAAGCTGCAATGGAAAATAGACTGGTCTCTGGATTTGGCCTGATACAGACCATATATATGCTGTGTCTCACTGTTGCTCCATCCGTCCATCGATCTCTTAATCATCACCCCCTTTCCTGTGTTGGAATTATTTTTATCTAATGACACTGTCAACCAAAGCTCATCCCTTCTTCTGCCATGTCCACCCAGAGGCCTTGCACAAACAGGCAAGTAATGTCTTTTTTCTTTCTCCCTGTTTTTAGTGTTACCCAAATATGCCTTTTATTTTTTTTCTGTTTCACTGCAGATAAGCAGCAGAGTGTTTTAGAAGGTTTTTTCTTTGCTCTAGTTATTGGCTACTTTGGACAGTGTTCTTATTATTTAGTCTCTTTTTCAAGATCTTCCACACTGCATCCCAGTCCAATGGTTGTTTTAATTGTTGAGGGGTTTTTAAAATTTTTTAAACTTTTTTTTGTACAAATATTTCTTTTTCCAGCTTTTAAACAAAGATGTCATAGGTATTTTATAGAATCATGGAGCTGTCTAAAGTTTTGGGTTGAAAGTGACCTTAAAGATCATCTAATTCCAACCTCTGCCATGGACAGAGATTTCTGTGTATCTCTATGTTTTCAGTTGTGTGTTGGTTACCCATTTGACTGGCTATACCTCAACCTAAAAGTTGTAACTTTTATACAAACTTAATTTGTGAAGTCAGCATGGAAAGCAGCCCTGAACTTGGTCTTTGCTGAGGAACAGATTCTCATGGTTGCCTCTTCTTTTTTTGCCAAAGACAACCACACGATCTATGCCTGCAGTAGGTTTTCCCTCCTCTCTCCCTCTCTTTTCAGCTCCACAGTGAGACTTCTGTGAGCCAAAATCTTCTGGTAAGCATAGCTGAGCTGAACATTTTAATGAGGAATGTTGTTTCTCCCAACAAGTACTAACAAAGCAGATTAAGCATGATCAGTTGCCAGAAAAGCACTGGAGATAGTGGTGGTTCTTTGCACAGGTGGCACATCAGAAGACCGCCTCTGCCAAACAAAGCAGGTTACATATTGCTACAGACCTACAGAGCTGGAGGTTGCCTCTTTGTAGAGCATTACAGAGCTCAAGTTGTATGTCAATTATCTGGGATGTGGTCTTGAGTAAATTTGTTTTGGTAGAGCAGAGAAGCTGATTATATGCTTTGCATTTGGTATAAGGGCTATGTATTTATTGTGAACATGTAAATTGTGGCAAAGAGGGACACTGAGTATTTTGCATTAGTTGTCTCCACTTGTCTTTGAACTACAGACTCATAAATTGGTGCTGAAAAAGTCCTAGTATGTGTAGGTGTCTGGGAGTCATAAAGCAGCTTTTCTACTTTTGAATGCATCCTCTTCTCAGCACCTTTTTTTAATGTGCTGAGGAAATCCTCTACACTGTCCTCTGTGCTTGTCACTACTACCTGTTATGATGGGGGAAGAGAAATCAGCTGCAAACCCAAGAGCCTTGTGTTTGAAACCCTTTCATTTTGCATCTTCTGAACCACCAGCTGACCCTACGTGCCCTGGCAAGTTGGTCTTCCATGAGACCCAAGTGACAGTCATGATCAGCTGAAAAGGACAGAGAAAGGGCAGTTCTGGCTTTGAAGTAGGACCTAAGTGGCACAAGCACACAGAAGTATCCCTCCTGGAGAGCTGAGCCAAGCTCACCATGTACCTGTGAGGTGGGCAGTCACCCTCTTCCCTCCCTTCCCTCTCTAGACTGTGCAGAAGAGGGTGATGGCACCTTTGGGAGCTTTCATCCCCCCAGCTTTTGGCCACCCATGGCAAACCAGATTTGCCTGTGAGCAAGGCCATGAGGAAGACTCCTGTCTCCTGCCTTTTGTGAGATGTGGAGGGGGGAGCTCTCAGTGCCTGCTTTGCATCTACAGGACTTCTCCATCCTGTTGGACACATAATGGCCCCAGTCCCTGAGGTTTGCCATGGGAAGAGAAATTGTTCCTTGCGATTTCTGCCTTGCCAAGGTGAATGGTGTGGACAGCCTTTTACTTGGCACAGGCTGAAGAGAAGATGCTTTTTCCCCTCTGGCTAGCTCTACATGGCTCCATAGGGTGAGGGTGCTGGGATACCATGCCCAGGATTCTGTGAGTGCTTTGATCAGACCCCAGGCAGTGAGGTGATGGTGGGAAGGTCTCCTCACAGTATCCATGTGGACATTGCTGGCTTTGATTTCATGTCATTGAGGATGGGTCAGGTCGTGGGTGCTACTGTGATGTTGGAATGGGTTGGGTCTTGCAGCAGAGACATTTAATGTGATTTTATTCAGACTCTACCCTCAGGGTCTCAGTTGTCTTAATGCTGTGTGTAGAAACTCTCTTCTTTCCTTTGCAGCTATGAAAATAGCTGCAAGAATCAAATGCTACCAACCAAATTTCTCAGTTCAAAATATCTTTTATCCAGGACACTATATAAAAAAAATATATATCCTTATTTTAGACTATTTCTCTTGGGAAGGAAAATATGAAAGTTTTATTATGGATTTTCCATTTCTATGTATGATAAATTAAAATAACAATATAGAAAGTTTCTGTAAAGAGTAGGAAAAAAGACTGAGACTGGAAAATACCAATTGCTGAACCAGGACAGGGGATATGGGAGGGAAAATTGCAAATATAGTAGTCTGACTATTTCTTTGAAGTCTGACACATATCTATGACAAAGAACGATTGCAGGAAAATATTTCAGTTGTATGAAAGTAGTCATGCAAGAAAAGAAATGCAGCAGACAAGAGTTATTGCTTGGAATATGGAAGAAACTGCCAAACTCATAAAGCAAAGAAAGGTACATGAATTCTGCAGGGGCTGAAAAATTCTTTTATGGTAGCATTAGTAAGCTCAAGGTAGGGTCATATTTCCTGAGTGTGCCTGTGCAGGTCCTGTAGGTGATGTGATTTTTCCTTTGAGCTGGGCAGAGAGGAGTTTTCTTGTCCTGCAAAACTTTGAGATTTCAGAACATGTTCATTTTCTACCCAGGGAAAAAAAGCTACAACCTTTCCACATGCTTTGTTAAGAATTAAAAGAGAGATGGAGATAGAGAGAAAAGAGTTAAATGCTCTGAGATATTACATCTTCCCCACCAACCCTTTTTAAGGACTGCCAACAGTACTACAAGAACACCTTGAACTTGCAGGGTCTCAAGCCTGCCCCTTCCCTGCCTTCCACCACTCATGGGAATACCTCAAAATGCTGCTTGATTCTTCAACAGCAAGTTTCTCTTTGAGGTGGAGCTTAAAGGGAACCCCTTCTGTCCCTGGTTAGTGCCCAAAACCTCGGTTCTCATCTTTTGACTTGCAGGTTTTCTCCTGTTTTGCTGCCAAAATTGATTTGCAACTGCTAATCAGATGTGAAATTGCTAATGTTTCAATCATTTGCCTTTTTTTCTTAAAAGAAAAATAAATTAAAAATCACTTTCTAAAATAAACATCTGACCTGTGTAATTTTTTTCTCTATTCTGAGTTTCCCTCTACCTTTTCTTGAGTGGTCCACATGAAAAGAGGAGATTCCAAGTGTGTGTGGTCTACTTTGAGCAAGAGTAGTTTTTTCATTGAAGGAGTCAAGGACAGGTCATAAATGAATTCTTGCCACGTAGATGTGATTTATACACTTTATACCTCTTGAGTCAAGCTTACATTTGTGCTGTGTAGCAATACACAACAAAATAACTACCTTCCTTCCTCTTTTTTGAGTGCTAAATCTCACTGTCTGGTGGCCAGGTGCGGAAACCAGTCTGTCATTGGGAAGACCTGTGGGAAGTACATTTTTGGATCAAGAGCCACCAGTCTGATGTTGCATTGGTTCTGGTGATATCTTATCCCCTGGTTTCTTCCAAGCTTTTACTATGATCTTGCTGTTCTGTTCTTATTTCTCAGAGCTGTGGGCTTTTTACAGTCACAGAGGATGTTCTGTGCAGGTGGATGAGTGTGTGATCACAGGCTGGCCACCAGAGCCTCACCCAGGAAGCATCTCTGTATGAGGTGTTGAATTTTTGCCTATGATCCCAAGGGTTTTTCTTCTTATGTCACTGTTGTCTCATCTCCTTGAGTTCTCTTTTTCTATGTATAGTTTTGGGGTTGGCTCTTTTTTTCACTATGGGAAATATTGGAGGTGGTAAAGAGCCACAATCTTGTTACCAGCTATTTGAATTTCACTACAGGCTAGTGTGCAGCTATGTTTTAAAGAGGCACTGCTTTCCGTAACCTTGCAACCTGCTTATCCCACTTTACATCCTGTTACATGACCCTGCTTCAACATTCTTCCCCCATCTTCTTTCTTTTCCAAGGACTTTCTGAAATTACTCTAATCAGAGACGACTGTAGAAGAAGGGAAAGATCATCTGCCTGAAATGCAGCCCAGGTGGTGTTGCTGGGCTGTGCACAAGAGTAATGGGATCAGTAGGAAACTGCTATAATTGTATGCCAGGGTTTGAAGTGTGTCTTACAAGTGATTCCTGCTGGTCAGGAGGAGGGAGGACCACAGGAGGAATGATTAGTTAAGAGGGACAGGGTGTTTGAGGGCAGGCTTTGAAGACTGGTCTTAATGGATGGTTTAAGTGGTTTTAATGGATGTTGAGGATTTGCTTCAGAGGAGAAGGATTACAAGTGACGTTAACTGTGAGCCCAACCGAGTGTTTGGTACGGCTCATTCTGGGGAGTCATTGAGGAGTTTTATTTAAGTATGTAAATACAGGGAAGTGTCAAGAAGGGAGACATTTGCCATAGGTCCTTCATATAAATATTTGCACTGAGAGGATGAACTTCACTAGCTGCTGTGTAAATGATGACATTCACTGCTGCAAGAGAACTCTGATAACTGATTTTGGCACAGGGCTCAGGCTGTGAGCACTCTTTTCTCTGCTTTACACTGACTTGGTAGCAAAGACCTGGGACATAGGCTCAGGACCTGGGAATGTTGAACAGGGTGCCAGAGCAGTCTGGGCTCTGCACATGAAACCAAGGGGAGTTTTCACTGGTGATGCTTGGGCCATGTGCTGCTCGTTGCTGGTGACTGCATGTGGCTTAAGCATTCTCTTCCAGCATGCATTGGGGCATTTCACAGCACCACGCCTGGTTTTGGTGCTACCCTGGGTACAGGCTGGTAAGAGGCATAGTCAGAGAGGTGCCTGTGCAGGTGAAGTGGACACCTCTGTACCATCTCTGCCTATGGATACTCTGACGTGCATTGGCAGCTGGTTCACAGCACTAGGAGATCCCAGATCCCAAAAGGCAGCACAGAGGATGACAGAGGAACTTCTAGAGGGAGAGAGCACTCTGCCTTATGCAGATACCAGGTTATTCATGGTCATCTCAGGCAAAGATGGCACAAGGGTGACACCTGGACCCCCATCAAGCACATGTGTGAGCCGAGCTGCTCAGGCATCCAGAGTCAGCCTCATGACCCTGCTGCAAGTGAGGCTGCTGGGAGGCACCAGTCACACCAGTGGGGAGGACATCCCAGTGCCATCAGCCCACAGCCAAACCCAAGTGTCACTGCAGGCAGCCAGGGAATTCAGTCAGTGAGGGCACAGCACGTGGGGGAAGTTGCAAACAATACAGCTGGGGCTGCTGGGGAGCAGTGGCTGCTGTTCTCATTCCTCTGCTGAATTTGAAAGTTGAATTGTGGTCCTCATGTGACAAATAACTGTGAAGGCTCCGGCTGTCACAACACTTGTGGTGCAGATTGTGGGAGTAGTCACATAGTAAAACTTCCTTGTATTTGCTTGTACTCTTTTTTAGCAGCTATTTCATAAATAGTTTTAGGTTAAGGATTTCATTTTTATTTATCTTTAAAACTGTAGTTTTCTTTTAAATATTGTTTCATGTTATCATTTGAGTAAATTAAAAGTTACTTTTGGAAACACCTGAACTTCTACAGTGAAGAGTCATAACCCCCACGAGGGCACCCTGACTTTTTCTGAATGATGGCCAGACATGCAGTGCCTTACCTGGTTTTGTCAGCAGATTGCCACAAGACGAGATGATTTGTGTGCAAAGGAAATTTAAGCCTCCTCTGGGCATAAATCGCCAAACTACTGACCAAAAGTCAACATGTCCTTTTGGTGATAAATGAATTGTCTTGAAGCTGGACTGATAGTCAGTCTGAATGCTGCCACAAACCTCCTTCTGGCTTCCCCAGGAAGCTCCCTGGTAGGCTGCAGAAGTCAAATAATGGGAATTAACACTGTAGTTGCCAAAGATTTTCAAGCAGAACTGGGAGAGACTGTTTATTCATCACATTTAATCCCTCAAAAATGTGATGGCCTTTGAAATAAAAGCAACCATGTCCATGACATTGCATTATTCTTCCACTAATTTGTACCTTTACTGACTCCAAAAGTGACAAATTAAAGTCATGACTCGCATTTTTTCTTTTCTACTTCTGCAGATACAACATGAGTAATTAATTGCTCAGCGTAATGAAAATACTATAATTAATCATCAGGCACTGAATATTTTTTTCCTAAAGACTTGGCTAGTCTGTGCTTAAGAATTACCTATGGATCATTTCTGACTCAGCCCATGCGTGTTTTCCGTTGTGGTGCTGTAAACGCAAGCAAAACTCCGATGAGCAAATCGGCAGAAAAAAGCCAGACTGTCTGAAAGGAAACAGAATTGAGGAGTGCAAGCACTAAGCTTCAAAAATACTGTCAGGCACATGCAGTGTGACTGGTTCCAAGTGCGTTTCATAGCCATTTTATTACTCACCTAATTCAGGAGACATGTGAGTGACTTGCTAAGCTATAAAACCACCACCCTTTTCTTTCACTGTTATTTGCAAGAGAAAACCTGCATGTTATTAATGTGATAAATCAAAGGTGCCTTTATCAGACCTTTACATATTTATTCTTTTTTCATGTATTTCTTTTGGAACCTATGTTGACCTGATGCTGTTTAATAAATTATTATTTTCCCGGTGAGCAAGTAATGGGTATAAACCCAAAAAGAGAACACAGTATAGAAGTGAGGGGATGTTTTCTCTTTGCCATATTTAATGCTTAACTTAGTTGTCTATGTGTAAGGTTCCTGCACAGCCTTAGAGAAAGGCATACATTTGCTCAAGTGGAAAAAAGAAGCCATCATGGATGAACTTACATATCCAGCAAACTGTATTTCCTCTCTTTCTGCTCTGTAAATGGAAGATCTTTCCTCTGCTTTTGTCTCATGCAGGTAAATAGAGCAGGCTTTTGCTGAGCTGGGCCATCCTTTGACAACGTATCTGGATCTGTTCATCCTCTTTCTGTACCTCACAGTGCTGCTTAGAGTCCACCCAAAATGTCCTGTATTGCTTCAGTGGATGATATAGTATTTCTGGAATACCTAAAGCTGAACAGAACAGCCAGTCCATCCTGAGCATGTGCAGAGCAGCCATAGGTCCAGCAATTACTTTGTTTTGCAGCAACCTCTGCCTGTAATACTTTTACAAAGGGCCAGCTGTGAAAATGAGATTCTTTGATAAACAATCCTATTTGTCATTTTTTTCCTCGCCAACTGGGTGTCTTTTCTTCCCTAAACTTTTCCACTGGAGAAGGCTTTGCCAGGGCACAGGAAGGTGCTCTTGGCTTGGTGTCAGAAGTGTGACCAAACTTCCCCACAGATTTTTTTCTTCTCACTGAGCTGCTTAGTATTTAGATGTATCACTCTTTCATTCATCCTCTGCTTTGTGGCAAAATCTGGAAATGCATTAAAGCAACTGAATAATTTCTGGGAAATTATTAATTCTGGAATGAATGTGACAGATTTCATCATGTGTTTGGCTGAACTCTGCCTAAGTGACTAACTGCTCTGGGAGAATTTTCCAATTGTCCCTCGTGAAAGTCAACCTCTTTGAATTAATTCAGCATCCTCTATTTTGATTAAGTATGTGTCAGCTCATTGTTAGTGTGACAGAGATATGGGGCTGCTTGTTTTCCTTTTATTATTATACAAACAAACTAATTATGAGTCACACACAATATGTGCCCTCAGGGCATGATAAGGGACGTGAATGATAAAGCATTAACTGCTTTATGTGCAGGTTTCTCTTGTGAGTTAAACAAGCAGGGACCAGAAAATGAAAGACATTTTTTTCTTCATCATCTTAACAATTCCTCCTTGCTAAAGAAAACCGTGGTCTTTCAAACCTTATGTTAAACTGAAATAGAAGGAGGTGAAAGAGGAAGATGAGTCCTCTGTGCAGTAGGCATCACAAGCCCAGTCTATTATCTCATCCTGACTCTGATGTCTTCCTACAGATTCTGTTTTCAATTTATTTGTAGTGTGGTTCCTTCCTGTCCTCAGTACTAAGATTTATTTGACAGCATTTGGAACAAATGTGTATTCATGCTATCCTACCACCCTGAAGCATGCTGCCATGGCTCCTTCTAATGGGCCAGAAGTTGAGCCTTTCCTGCTGTAACCTTGTAAAAGAGAAAACATCAACAAACACAATATGTAGACTATCTTGGGAGCCACAAAAGCATATGTTTTCTGTTCTGGAAGAAGTGTTGTTACTTGGTGCTAATTTTTCTGCTTTTTCTTGCATCTGTTGGACAAACACTTTGTCCATGGCAATCCATGTAAGATAACAAACTCACTGCAGGGTGTCTGAGTATATGGAAGAAAAATAACACAGGAACTTGCAGAAAGAGCAACCAGGTGCAGATGGAGCTGAAGCAGAAATATTGGTGACAGATGTTCTTCCTGGCCTGCTGGAGGAGTATGCACCAGACAGCATCTTCATCATGCTGTGTGACATCTCCTGCCTTGGAGAAGTGAGACATTACATGATTACTTTTACAACTGCCTAACGCGGCCAGAGGAGGTGAAGTGCTGCAGCACCTCTGCCTGTAAACACCTTCTCCGGAGCCACTCAGTGGCAGAGGGACTATAAAGAGAGGGAAGGCCCTTTGGAGAAAACATGCTCCAGCACATTATGCTGTTGACTTGTGAAGCTTGGCAACACCCTCCTTACAAACACCTTCTCTACTGGACAAGACATGGTAAATAACAGAGGAACCCATGGTTGTTTGACCAGAACAGAAAATGAGACAGATGTTCACACTTGCAGAAAAAGAGCTCTTCTATTTCACATAAGGTTGTGCAAGGGATCTTTACCTTCCTAGAAAGTCAGGACTTGGTGCATTTGTCTACACTTTCATTAGTAAATAATGTAAATGCCTTAAGAAATGGGTAAAACAGGTAACGTGCACCTTCCTAAACTCACAAACCTTTCTTCCTCACTTCCAAATCTCTCTGGAGGAGAAGCCAAGAGAAGGATAGCCCTAGGCTGTAAGAAACTTTTGCTGCCCTAACTACTCTAGATTTTTCATTCCCTGTAAAGTTTTTGCAAGATATGTACAAAATCCTTTGGTGGGTGCTGAAGACAAAACAAAGATTTATTTTATTTGTTGGTATAAAAAAGAAGAGTCTGACTGCAGAGTGAAAGTTAGCATTTTGAGCATTTGTATCCTGTGACCCTCTCTTCTGTGGATCTCAATATTAGATGAAATATTTTGAAAGGATGATTGTAAATTAATATTTGCATTAGCAATCGATAGGCAGAGCTCCATCCTACATGCAGTTTCTCTTCTTACCTCAAAATTTTTCTTATGGTTGGAAAATCTTTCACCAATGACCCTTTAGTTATTTTGCAGGAAACTTACTGCAGAATGGGTGGACTCTCTATTATAAAGTAAAAATCAAGGTTAAATTTACAAAAGTTAGCAAAGGAGAGGACAACATGATTCAGGCTGCCTTTGCTTGGAGCTGGAGCTGAGAACCAAACAAGAAGCTGATGCTTCCCCCTCTTCCTATTGCTATTTCAGAACAGGAAAGCCTTTATCAGTGTGCAGCCCTTTGCAGAGCAGCTTCCACCACAAAGACTGTGTTTGGAGTTTTCATTTTCCTTGGGATTTTCTCTTGTAAATGAATTTTCAAATTTTAAAAATAATAAGAAGGCTTCATGCATCTAAAAATAAGGCATAAAGTGCCGAGTGCCTTCCTACACTTCTGAGCAGTGTTATTTAAAAATCCATCAGTACTTTTTAAAAGTAATTTTTATAGGACTGTGAGAAATTGATAAAACTTTAAATAAATGTCAGCAAGAAACATGTCACTGCTTTTGGACAGTTTTGCAAAACTGATTCTCTAGACCAAGCAACCTCTGGTTGCTGGTAAGAAATTCCTTGGTAAAGAATGAAAAACAGTTTTCCTTGCTCCAAAACAAAGCCATCATGATAATCAAAATGTTGCCATTTCACCTGACTGTTAAAAAGGTCACAGTTTTGGCTGGAGGCCATGCTGCAAAGCAGTCTGCTTTGTCACTTGAATAGGTTGGCTTGGATCATGAAAAATCCTAAACTGGGACAGTAGAGAGAAAAAGAGAAAGAGCCTGAGGAAGGAACAAAGATTTAATAACACTCATTGCTCATTTGTACAGCATTAAGGAAAAAAGGAGAAAACAAAGCCCCTACCGGGATCCCCACAAGAGTTTGGAAGGCATTTTGAAGAGGCTGATACTTCTTTTTCATATCACCAGTTGTGATCAGCGTGAACCATGTGGCAATGGCGTTACCCCTGCTTGCCGAGAACAATGGAATAGATGTGCACCACCACAGCAAAATTTACACCAAGCAGGCAGGTATATTCATACAGGGCTGTTCTTTGGGGGCTGTCCATGCAGTTAAGTTCATCTCACTGTTTTACCAAAAAAAACCCCAAAAAACCTAAAACACAAAACAAACTCTTTGGTGGGGCAAGGGAGGTGGCAGGAGCATGGAGCAAGAAATGTATATGTGAATATAAAAATGTGGAGCAGAAGGGAATAGTCTCTGTGTGCTTAGTGATATGTAGCTGCAGCTGAGGGAGGAGGAAAGTGTTATTTCCGAGTTGGAAACTGCTGGGATTTGCGTTGCAGATGACTTTACCTGCCACTGTTGGTGGTGGCCAGGCTGGCGATGGTAACCTGCCAGTTCTGAGTGGTGACAGAGCCACACGGAGCTCAGCTCGCCTCACCTTTTTGGCAAAGAGAATGAGAGGATGTGCTTCCTCTGACAAGGAGAGGTATACCAGAGGAAGGGAGAGTGACCCAGATCTCCTGCAGTGGGCAGGGGCCCCGGGTAGATGAGTGAGGTGTGCTGTCATCCAGATCATTTCTTCATATGTGAACTCTAAGGTGGGGAACAACAACAACAAAAGATTGCAATTGGCTGAGAGAAGTGCTGAGAAAAATTGGGACTGCAAGGAAAAAGGAAGATTTGCACTGTCATGGTTATGCCAGGCTCTTGGTGCTCTGGTTCAATCAGCACCAGTTTTTTCTTGAGCCACTGGCACTCACTGTCCTGAGTAACTTATGCTTGAAAGGGGGCTCCAAAACACCAGAGCTGAGGGGGCTGATTGGGGACTGTACAAGGACTGGGAACAATGTGGCCTCCTCCAGCTGGGAGTTGTCAGGTTAGTCAGGGCTAGGGGAAAAGGACAGACCTGCACCTGAGGGGAAGAAAGAAAGAATAGACCAAGAGCTGAGGGTTGCAGGTGGGAGAAAGAATTCTGATAGTGAGATCCAAAGGTGTAAGTAGTTCTCATGTCAACTGTTTTTTAAGGGCATTGCATTTTCTTGGACACATTTTTTCACATCCCTTCTTTTCATAGGGATCTCCTAGCTCTTCTGTAGTACAAGCAGATCTGGAAAATTGGTGGGTTTTTTTTTCCACCAGGTAGAGACCTTTCTTGGGTTTTACCTTTGTGTCTGTCTTCAGGGAAAATACAAGGGTTTTTTTTCTTTGCATTCCTCCTCTGAAATGTACTAAGCTTCTCCTCCTGTTCTCTAAGCATCTGCCCCTTGGGATAGGAAAAGGAAATTAAACAGCTAATGGTTATACTTTAATTAGGCTTTATTGGAGTTAACGCAGCTTATGCTCTGCATATGTGCTGCAGAGAGTAAGACGTTTTAAAAATCCTGTCTTTGCTATTATGAGTTTATGAGAAAGGAAGCCCAAGGAAGATCAATACATCCTCTGTGTAGATTACAAATGGCTCATGACGTATGTCCACAGGAGCTGTTTTTAGTGAGGGTAGTCTAGTTATTATGGATTTGACATGAACTTGGCCTGGTGCCCTGAGGGAATGCAATGTAGGCATAATTTGGTCTTCCTGTAATTGTCTATTTAACTTGGCAATCCAGAGTAATTTTTTCCTGTGAAATGAGACCGAGACGTCACTAAAGCGGCGCTCAGATTAATTAATGAGACATAATAATGCTCCTAATAAAAGCTCATGAGCTGAGTCCTCTTCCCTCCCCTTTCCTGTCCTTCCCTGCTGTCCTCCCCCTGCTGAGAATGCAGCTTCCCAGGAATCCATGAGTCACACTTCGTAAAGGAGTTTCTTCTTTAGTTGACGCAAACAATACAGCGGAGAAAATAATAAGTGCAGAACCATCTGTTTGATGAAGTCCTTGACATTTTATTTCATTTCCCCCTATTGCATATTAAAGGAAGTAAATAGAAAAACATTTGCTAATTATACCACTGTTTACTGAATGCTGGGGCGGCTTTTATTATATTTATCCAAAGTGCTAGCTTGTTGTGCTCTCCCAGCTTCAGCATTCTCCTTTCTGCTTTGGGCAAGAGGAGCACAACAGGAGTCATGGGTGCTCAGCCAGGATTTTGAGCCCTTCATCTCTGAGCAGTTCACAAAGGGGTGGAAATGTGCAGCTTCTCTGCAGTCTGGAAACCCAGAAAATGTAGTGAGACCTCCTGGTCTGGAGTAATTTGCTGAGCTAATGAGAGCCTGAAGCCAAACTCTGCCTCTGAGGTGGGATATTGGGAGGGCATGGTTGCCATTTCTTTTTGTGGGCCCAAGATTTTGTGCTTAGGGCCTTGGCTTTGTGTTACTTTTCAGTAAAATTTACCAGGGAGGCCAAATATAAGCCCTTTGCTGTGGCTTTGGTAGGGTGAGCAGCAGCTGCCATCTGATATTATGAAGGAAATCTCCTGAACATGTCACTCCCCCTATCTCCTTCTCGCTGTGTTGGATCATGCTCATTGACCTGTCTGGGTCTCTTTGTAAGGTACAGTTTTATGGCTTAAGAGTGGTCTATAGACAATACAAGGTTTGAAGAGTGAAATGCAGAGCCTCATCCCTCCCTCAGACTGGCATTTGGATTTGGCTAATTGTCAAAGCATGTCAATGCTGTTTGAAAACAAACTGGTGGCCAAAGGCCAGTTATACTAGGCAGCTATTTCCTCAGCAAAATCTAAGCTATTAGTACTCATTAAAAATGACAGCGATGAATCAAATGTCTGTGAACTAAAGCACTTTTTCTCCCACCACACCATGTAAGGCCAGCACAAGAACTACTTGGCCAAGCCTGTTGCTAGGAAGGGAAAAATTGCAGTGCTGAGGAGGACATGGTGACCTTATCTAGGGCTGAGGACACCAGGAAATTCAAAACCACCACTTTGCCTTTGGATGAGAATTCAGAGATGATGAAAGAATCTATTTCTGGATTTTTCCTTGGGTACAACAGACTTGATGCATTTTCCAGTCAACCATTTGGACAGATTTAAGGGATTTTATAACTCATAATTCCACAAAGATTCTATCAGTAGCACTGGTCATCCTGATGGACTGGATGTTTTGACTCTCCTCTCTAACATCAGCTCACTCAGACAGGTTTATATTCCCAGTGCTGTAAAACTCTCAGTTCAGAGCACAAACAGTGGAAGATATATTTCTCCATGGCTCCAACCCATGGTAACACATATGCTAACTTGGCTCCAAGGGGTGCATATTGGTGCAGCCTCTCAAATGTCATTGTGAAAGGAGATGTTTTAAAGCTAGAGGAAGATGGCTGTCTGATTCTGAAGGAGATATCAGGGTTCACACCACTGCATGTAGTAACCAGCACACAAAAATCATTTGCTATAGGAGGCCCCAAGTAAGAGTCATCTTCCAATCTCCAGGGTAACAAATCTGGGAAAGTTCAAAACTGGCTCACTGGCTGGAATTCATTTGTTGTATTGATAACTGACTACACAAAATAATGTATCTTATATGGATAACTTCGTAAAGCACTTATATCTTCAGACAAGTAGAATTCTGAAGTACTGTGAGGCCTCTGGTTCCCTGTTCATCTTATCTAAAGAAATCTTTGTGTTTGCAGTAATGGCCTTAGCTGTTAGGTAAAAGTGCTTGTCTGTATCTTCATTTGTCGTATCATTCACATGCCTGGTGATCTTTGCACCCTTCTGTCTGCAAATCTGCCACAATAACCCCCTGCAGTGCTACAGGCTGGGGCCAGAGTGCCTGGAAAGCTTCCTAGTGGAAAAGGATGTGGAGGTGCTGATTGACAGTGGCTGAACATGTGCCAGCATGTGCCCAGGTGGTCAAGGAGGTCATTATTGGCAATAGTGTGTCCAGAAGGATCAGGACAGAGATTTATGCCAGCAAGGGTGGATGAGACAGATGAACCCTTCTTTTTGTCCTCCATCCCTTACTGTTATGAAAAGGCTGTGTGCCTGTGGCTGACCATCAGCTTAGTCAGAGGCAAGATTTTGTAGAGAGAAACACAAGGCTGAGGTGCAGCCCTGGGTCATGGGACAGGCAGAGCTGAAGGGGCTGCAGGAGAGGCAAGGAGGACATGCTGACAGCTTCCCCACCAGTTGATTAGTGGTGCTGGCGTGCCTTCAGAGGAGATCAGCTCCCATGCCCAGTGGAGGAGATCCACAGTCACTCCCAGCAGAAGGAAGAGGAGGGAGGGGGCTTTATTCAGCCACAGTAACTCTTCAGGCACTCTGCACACCAGCTAGATCCCCTATATCGTTCCTGCAAAAAATGCTTCGCTTGCATGGGCTTGACTTGGATGCATTGGTGTAATTCCTGGGTTTGACATTCCTCTGTTTGGGAGCTAACATAAGCAAATACATTCTTTTGATCCTCGATGCAGTTTTGTGTTATTATACATGCAGCTCCATGCTTTCTTTCACAGATGTCAGAGTCAGCTGCCACATGGGATCTCTGGGAGAAACTGTATTGTGTGTTTTTAAAAGAAAATTACCCAATTATTTTGATGGAGTTAATGTGGAGATGGTGACCTTTACATTCAAAGCTGTTATGCTGCAAATGTTCCAAATACATTATGTGCTCTGCTAACATTGCTGACAGGTTCTGCATGATTAATAGTGTTTATAAAGCGTGTACAAGAGTTTGGGAAGCCTAGGATGGAAGACCTGGTATGGGATTTATTTTGCACTGAACATGATAAATATACAGTTGACCTTGGAATATTTTTTTTTCTAGAAATTATTTAATGATGGAAGAGAAAATCACTAATTCATTACATGAACTGCTTAATTTTTCTTGCAAGAAAAAGAAAAGCAAAACATTGGTAATGGCTGGTCCAATATGTACATTTAGATTGATCACTTTAAAAGGAAGACTGATGTTTTTAATACATGTTTTTTGCTTCAAGACTGGCCTGGTTCCTGCTTCTCTGGAAGGAACACTTCTGTCAACTGCACCATGTTGTGGTGTTGCCAGGGGCCACACACAGCTTGGAGGAAATTTCAGGGCGAGCCTGACATGTAGGTAATAGAGGCAGGTGTTTAAATAGAGGGAAAAGGTATAAGGTTTCCCATTTGTGCTACTGTGGGGATGTATTCAACAAATACAAACAAGTTGCTCTGCCTCAAGAGACATCTAGGACTCAACTCTTAGCATGATTTTGTTATAAAATGTCATGTCTTGCTCTTGAGCTGCTTTCTATTCTCTCAGCACATCCAAGTACAGGATTCTCCTTTTCCCCACCTGGTGCTGTGGCAGAACTCCTTGCTCTCCCACACATGCCACACTGTTCTGTACAAAGCCATTGCCCTGCATCATGGTTCCAGTTTAAAAAAGCTCTGTAACTCAGAAGACTGCTGAGGAGACTTTTCTCATTTCCAGCAGCATGAGCTGAGCAAAGCAGCCTATAGGCAAACCTATAGAACAGTGTAGAGAGAGAGGGGGGATCTGAGTTGCCATGCAGCCACCCACTGCTTTCCCTCCACATGGAGGGCTTCTGCATGGGTGGATGGATTGATTCACTAGTTGGACTTCAAATTGTGATAACGTAATATTTACATCTGCAAATTTTCAGGTCAGAAAGCCAGATAATTTCTACATGACTTTGTGGCTAATACTGCACCAGCATAGATACACTTAATTGAATCTGATGTTTTCTTATTTACAGGCTAAAAAAGTGCCTAACACTAAAGATCCTTTATGCCATTCTGGCAAGGGAAAGGTTGGTCAGGAAAAAATGCAAATTCCAAGGACTCTGGATGTCTCACTTAGGGATATGTGTTAGGGGTGATTGTGGTGGTGCTGGGTTAACAGTTGGACTGGAAGATCTGAAAAGCCTCTTCCAAGCTCTGTGATTTTTGAAATGCCCTGTCCTCAGGGCAGGTCCTTGAACTTGTTGAACCTTATTGAGTTCTTGCAGTCCTACTTCTCAAGCTTGTCCAGGTCCCTCTGGATGGCCCCTTCCTTTGCTTGTGTCACCTGTATGGCTCCATTTCCTGTCTTCTGTAAAGGTGCTGGGGGTATGCTTGATCCCACTCGCTGGGTCATTGAGAAAGACATTGAAGAGCTCCAGGTCTATGGCAGAGTCCTGCAGGACACCACTCATCTCCACCTGGACATGGAGCCACTGACCAGAGCTCTCTGTCTGCATCCATCTGGGCAACATTCCCATGCACCAAATAGCCTGGTTTTCAAAGCCAGGGCTCTCCAATCTGGAGATGTTTTGTGGGACTGTGTTGAAAGTCTCACAGGAGCCTGGGCATGGCAGGGCCTACAAGTCTAGAAGTCCAGGTGCTGTGTCCAGCAGGTACAGGCAGATCCAACCAGCCCAGATGGTTCGGCTGTGCTGGGAGTGCTGGGTGTGTCCCTTTGTGACAGAGGCTCCTTCCAAGGACCATTATTGGTGATGATAATGATCCAAGGATCATTACTGGTGATACAGAACCACATCAGCATGGAGGCCATTATGACACCAAAGAGTGTCACTGCCCTGACCCACAGGGATCTCATCCTAGCAGAGCCACTCTGCTCTCTCACGAGGAAGCAGCTCCCTGGAGAGATGCAGAGGACAACAGAGATGGCAATTGAGGGGGAAGGCGAACACCAGCTCTTGGTGCACCCACTGTGAGTAAAGCACAGGCACAAGATCTCAGAGCTTAATGTCTGCTCTGTGCCACACCTCATCCCATGGCAGATACATGCTGTATGTATTCCCATGCGTGTCTCACACCTGTCCTCCGCTGGGATCCACAGCCAGCAGCCAATTGCCCAGCAGGACCAAACACTCCTGTGTCAGTTCCCCTGGGCAAGCAGGACCCAGAACGGGTATTGCCCCATATAAGGCAGAACATCAGCAGCATGGTGCTGTCAGGGCCTGAGAAGACTGAGAGGGATCTGAGTGGCACCTCAGAGACAGAGTCTTCTCAGGTGCTGAAGCCCAGAAGCCTGGTTGGCTGTTGTGCTTTTAACTTGATTGTCTAGCTTTAGAACAGGTACTGCCAACCCAAGAAAGGACCCAAAACTTCCTCTGTGTTTAGCCTTACTTACTTTTATCAAGAGAGTCAAAAAAGGGAGCTGTTAGGAAAAAGTACAAATTTTCTTCACACTCGCAGTGTAGTTTCTTAGAGCTGTTGGACTAGGATGTACTTATTTACATAGACTTTTATGTAAATGAGTAAGGTATGAGCATTAATCTTGTTCCTTTCATTTTACCACACACATTAAAAATAATAATAATCCACAAATGTTTTCTGCTTCAGCTTTTCACTGAGCCAGAACTTGCCAGAAGTACTCAATACCTTGACTGTTAGCTCTGCATTAGCTGCCATAGTGATTTTAGAAGGCTCAGGGGAAAAACAAAAGCATCTATAAAGGCATTCTAATTTTTAACATAAGCTTGGGCTTTGATTGTAAAATGTATCTCATTTGGTCATCTTGTTTTTTAAACTTCTTACCATTCCCTAAATTCATCACTTGCTGCAGCTGCTCAGCACTTAGCACCTGTACATTTACCCCTGAGAGACTCCAGACTGAACCAGAATATTTTATTGGTGTTGAGACTAATGGCTAAACTTTCAAGATTTGTTTTCCAAATAAATGCACTTTTTTCCACATTATACTTTCAGCAAGCTGAAATGGTTAAGAGGTTGCTTATGAGAAGCCCACCATAAGGCTCTTTAACATAGGGATCTAAAGAGAACCAGATTGAATTCCCTTTACAGAGTGAGCGTTTTTAAAGAACAAACATTTAATGAGTATCTCATTTCTGCATTAAATACTCAGGGTCTTTTAAGCACAGGTTTTGACTGATCTTAATGAAGAAAGTGAGGGAGGGGCTCCTCTTTATTTTGTGCTGCACTGCAAAAAAATGGAAGCTGAATTTGTCTCTGTGGTTCTTTTTTTATTTTTGAGGGCATTTGGAATTCATGTTTTTTGTGTCTGTATGTGCTGTTTTAAAAACTTTCTTATCCTTAGAGTCTAGGAGTGTTTAGATCCTACTCTGTCACGTGAACAGACATTCTGCTTATGCTTGAGTGTATGCTTATTGTTATTAATAAAGCAAAAGCCAGTAGGAAAAGAATTCCAGTCTGAAACACTGCCTTTTCCAAATGTTAAGAGCAGTTTGAGCATAGATCTGGAGCAGAAGCTCTGTGGAGCTGATGTGGGTGAAGAGCTGGATCCCAAATGCCTGTATAGGGTGAAACATGGCTGGATGCCTGGGCTTCAAGGCTACTTTCATCCCTCTTGACTCTCTATCTTAGCAGTTCATTGAAGAAGGAGAGGAGAAATATGGTGGAGGTTTCCCTGGCTCCCTAAAAATAAGGAAGAGTGGCCTGAATGTCACAGCCAAATGACTGAAATATGGTAACATGGGACCTGCCACTCTTTCAGTCTTCTTAGTGTTCAGCACTGGCCAACATTAAGGCAATTTAGTATTTCTTTAAGGTAGGACTCTAAACTAGAACTATAGGTCCCAAACATTCTACAGATCTACTTCTGCAAGGACAAATTTACAGGGTAGATATTTTCCAGCTAACCAAAATCCTGCTCACAGGAAAAATTGCACATTAGGAACAAGCAAAATCAGAGCTAATAACTATTCAGGCTCTTGAGTAATATGCAGGTATGGCCATAGAATCCATTCAGTTTTAAACAGCTGCACTTTATCCATAGTGTAAGCAGTGGTAATATTTTTTCACCAATTATGTGACATTTGCATTTGATTTGCCCAAATCTGATCAAACCTGTCATTACCTGCTCAAATGATAACAGCATTCAGTGAATTTCCTGGTCTTGTTTGACTAAAATCTGATACAAGATAAAGACTATATGCCTAAAGCTATATATATTACCTTTCAAATGTCACTACATGTAGCTGCAATAAATAGTAATTTCTCCACAATACAAATTTTTTTATCTCTGATGCTTTATTATTTACAGCCTTTCCCCCCTCTGGTTTCAATATTTTTTACCTATCTATATATTTTTCTGCAGAGAACAGTACTTATGAAATATTGACATATTTATTATTTATGTTATTAGGTCCGTCTTGCACTTGAGCCAGAACAATAAACTGTACTAACATCTTTGACGATTATTTAGAGATTGTTGGATGACTTCATCATGTAGTATGAATTCATCATGAATCACTTCAACTGAAGGGAGCATGAGGGAAGAGGAAACTATTATTAGGCAATATATTATCAAATGAACTGTAACAATTTCCAAGATCTCTTCAGAGAATATTCTGCCTGATCAGTACTTTCCTCTCAAAGAAATATGATAACCATTTATTTTTTTTTCTTTTGTGATCGCACTGTAAACCATAAACCATTGTTGCAATATTTTATTGAAAGTACTATTAGTCTTCATTCCTGGTATAGCTGAAAATCTGCTCTCTCAGCTTTCCGTCCAGGTGGAAAGCATCTCTCCCTGTCTTGATGTGAGATGACCTATTCTAAATCCACCCCATTTCAGACTTCTGGACATGTTTGTTCAGTATAGCTATATTTGAATTTCCTTCTTACCTCCTAGAATGCCTGCCATCCTCTGAGGGAAATACCTTAGCTGTCTTTCTGACAGAAACCCATACTTGTTTTGACTTCCTCTAGACACAGAAAGTGCTTAACATACTTGTGGAAAATAAGTACAGGTTAGGGATGTGTGTGCAAGATTAGATAACAAGATTCACTGCCTCCCAGGGGAATGAATTGAAGAATGCTCCATAACAAGAGCATTAGTCATCATTAGTCCCACCTCAATCCCAGCAGCAAGTATTGCTTCTTTTCTTAAGTCTCTTTGTGTTTACCCAATCGATGTGAACATGGAAAGGCCTTTGAATTCTGTGTGGGATGGTTAATTTACTGATGTTGTGTATCCTGTATTCGGGATCCTGTAATAGGTTTTTCCCAACTGCTATCCACAAGAAAGATCATCTGGAAATATTTTTAACCCTTCCTTCCTGGTGGATTATTCTCTCGTGATTGCTGAAGGGAGGTTTCTGTGAAGAAAGGAAAAGCACTTTTTCTAGTGCAAGGAAAAAGCAGATTGTGCTATGGCTCAGAGAGAGACAGTTTTTATGGGATATAAGGACTTGGAAGATGCCTTGGATTCTTACTCAAGCTTTTGCCTCTTCTTGCATACTGAGAAACAAAAATCCCCAATCACTAGATCAGCTTACCTTTTGCAAAGATTTTGCGAGCCTTTTGTGAGATTTTTTGATGTGTTGTTTTGTTCTGTTTTTTTAGGTCAGTACAGATGAGGTCTGATGCCAGTGAAGTCAGCTGAATGCACCTCAGTGCAACACTGGTGCAAATGGGAGTTCAACAGTGTTTTACTCCTAAGGCATCCTTGTTCCCTATGGAATTAGCCAATACTATTAGAAGGAAATCTGTTCTCACTGTGAATAGGGAAAGAAGGCAGAAGACAGCTGCCAAAAGCTGTGAAATCCTATCCTACACTTCCCACTACCCTGCTTCTAAAAGATCTCTTAAATACTCTGTTTTAGAAGAAACAGCAAACATTCACTTTTTTCTCTTTTTTTCTGTCTGTAACAGCAGACTTTTCCAGGGCAAGACCTGAATCCTCTTTGACCTCTCCCATCTTCAGATTCCAGATTTCAGTGGTGTTTTGAATTTTGGGTCTCAATGTTTTTATTTTCCCTCCCTGGAATCCACTTTTTAATGATGACTTAGTAGTGTTTTTTCTTCTTTTTTTCATCTTTAGTCAATGGATTTTTGGCCGTTTTCTCTTCTCTCCCCTCTTTATTTTTTGGGGACACTTGGTTGTGTCTGAAAGTGGTTTCTTTGCATATGCTTCTCTCTCTCTCTCTCTTGGTACTGATTTTTAAAATCATATGCTAAATACTAAAGTACTCAAGGACCTTATAGAAGGGAGCAATTCAAGTTAGGGCTCCTTCAGACCAGGACACTAATTTAAGCAAAGGATTCATGTGCAGCACATGAATAATACTCTGTGAATGGGGAAAGAGATTTTTCTCTTATGGAAAGACTTTGATTGCATGTGAATTAATGTCATGGTGAGAACTCTGAGCCTGCACCTGCAGTGCTGGCAGCTTGTCAGGATCCTCTGTGCTGCAGCCTGCTGATAAATTAGGGCTGTGCTATTGCCAGGCTACCACCTTAATTCATCCACTTACTCCCTTGGTGCTGCAAATGTTACCCTATCCATGCTCTTCTGCTGGCATCCTCTAAGAATCAGCAGTAAATCTCCTTAGTCCTATTTGCTCTGTCACTTTTCCAAGTATTTCCCCACTGTCCCTAGACACCCAGTCCCTGAGTGTCCTTTGGCAAAGGTGTTTTCCTTGCTTGTTTCTCCTCACACCTTTTGCTGCCTTGGACTGGGATCTTGCAGAGCCCAAATCAAAACCAGGGCCAATTTGGACCAACTCAGGCATTAAAACAGCCACTCTTGGATTCTGGGGCACTCCTTTGACCACAGGCAATCTGAAGATGTTTGTCTTTCAGAAGTCTTGGCCTTACATTCTTCTTTGTCAATAAATTAGGTTGTGCCATAAAAACTTTGAACCACTTCACAAATAGAAAAATCATAAGTTGTGTTTTGCAGAGATTTTAGTTTAATCAAAGTTGCTGATGGAATGAATGTTGTTTGCTTGCTATGTGTGGTTTTTGGGATGGGATTTTTCAGTGGTTTTACCCTTGTAGGGCAGGCTGTATCATCTTCTCTTGGTGTCAGACTTCATCAGGATGAAGTATCACCCTTCTCCTTTTGACTTTCATGGTAAATTCACTATTGGACTACTCACAGTAAGAAAAGTAATGGAAGGGTCTATCATAATCTCTGTAAAATGAGTGCTGCCTCTATTTTGCAGTCTTTGGCAATCTGACAAAGGGATGTTGATCATTGCCTTTTTTTTTTTTTTTTAATTTAATGTTTCAGATTCAGGTGGTGAGCCCAAAGCTGAGGAAACTCAAATATTGCTATGGTACACAAACTCGGATGTACCTCTTGTATGCAACAGGACTTTGTAGGCACAATGTGATTTCACTGATGTTTTCTGGAATAGATAGATTAAAATATTTTTAGGTTGCAGTAAACCCTTGTGATTACCTAGTCTGACCCATTTTATTACAGAAGCCAGGGATTTCAAGCAGCAATTCTGGCCTTTAGCCCAACAAATTGTGTTCAATCAGAATTTTCAAATTGGAAATGCATTTGCTCTTTAGTTAGATACTCCAACAAATGGATAATGTTCCACTGTAATATGTTCCAAGGAACTTATTCATGTCATTAAAAGCTTACAGTTTACCTCTCACTGAAAGGTTTGCCAACTCCCAGATTCCAACCAGTGGATCTTCACTTTTAACTATTGAAGGACGGGCTTGTATTTGCTCTCTTTTCTTCACAGAGGTCTTGGGGGCAACGCAGACAGCAAAATATCTCTTAGCTTCTTCTTTCCTATGCCCCATATATTGACTTCTTTGTAGTTCTCATGGTAAAGGTGGGTTTAAAATGTTACCACATTGCAGATGGATATGGCCATGTCAGACTTCCAGGCTAGTAGTCTGGGCAGGGCACAGCCCATGATATGCAGCCCAGGACCTGCAGAGCTGGGAAATACATGGCCTGGGCTGAGTTCCATGGTTTCATGGCACCAGTGGCCCAAGCTAAACCCAGTAGGTTTTTAATGAAAGTGGAGCTACAACCACTTTGTATTGTTGAGAGGCTCTGTAAAGCACAAGCACCTCTTTTCTGCAGGCAGGCAGGACTGAAGCTGGACTGCAACAATCCTCATCCTTTCCAGTTTAGATGTGTGGCAAATCAGAAGGGCCAGCACCACTGGGAAGGTGAACTCCTTTGCTAAATGAAGGGACTGAAAGAGATGATGTCTCTACAGTATCCCATGAGAAGCAGGGAAAAAAGTATGGCCTCTATGCCTAAGCTTGGACTCGTGGGCCAGCTGCAACTTGAAGCAGGGTAGTGATGAAGTACAGCACAGATCAGGAGAGAATCAGACTGGTGTGATGAGGAGGGAGCAGGAAATCAAGTGGTTTGTGTATTCCAGAAAGTGGGTGCAGAGTGTGGAGCTGACGACAGGCTGGGAAACAGGAAAGACAAGGGTTGTAGGTCTTGGGAAAAGGGAACACTAATGGGGGAAAAGAAAAAGCAGAGGGAAAGAAGGGAAGGGAAAGCCTGCACAATTACTGAGACCACCATGAGGTTCAGCAGATGGTGCTGCTGGTGGGTCTCTGCCACATCTTAATAGAATGGGGGTTTTGTCCTCCCTGCTGTGTTTTCTTTTAATTGAAAGGCTACCTACCACCATGTCCTGCATAAACAATGGCATGTTACCAGGAAAATATCCTTTCATATGGCTTTTACCTCTCCCATCTAAGCTGCCATGTGTGTTTGATGCACAAGTTAGCAGGTTTCTCTCCAGAAGTAACTCCATGTTGGGGATGGGCAAAGTGATTTTGGTATAGGACCTCACTGTCCCTGTGCAGTGCTTTGGCAACCCTTGAGATAAAAGACAGTGTGTATGAATAAAATGAGTATGAAAGCTTGCTTTCTGCATGGGCTATTGGCTGGCTACAGCATGTGCAGAGGCATACTCACCATTTCTTTTGCTGTCTCACTTAGTTTGACATAAAGCACAGATAGACTCTGCTTTAAGGACTTACAGAGAGCTGTTAGGTGATCTGGCATTTTCAATTCCTATTGAGTGCCAAGAGCCCTGTTCCAAGTTGCTTAAGATAACCAGATGTTTAAGTGACCCAAACGCTTTTATAAGTGGTACTGTAGTTTGTTCAGAGCTGTGTGACGTTTTGGGTGTCCTTTATTCTGCTTTGGCTCATTTCCCTGGAGATTTCCCATGAACTTCAAAAATATTTGGCCAATTGCTGTTTGTAAATTTAAGTTTTATTACTTAACCTAATAAATGGATGGCTGATTGACCAATGTGATTGATGGTAATTTATTTTCCAGTCAGCACTTCCCAGTTTTTTGTATGTGACTCAATGGTGTGCTCTTCTTGAAAAAATGTTTTGGGCAAAGATAAATAAGAATGGGAAAGGAGGGAGGGAGGGAGGGAAGGTCCTTGCAAAGTGCTAGAAGATTTGGAGGAATTCCTCTGTGGAGAAAAACAACAAAGGAAGGTACCAGGAAACCAAGTATTAATTTCCCGCACCACCATTAGCCTGACACCTGTTAGCCCTGACCATTACCCAGAGCTGAGGGGGAAAAGGCTAATCTCTACCACATTTATATCAACAAACTCAAACAAAAAAAGCTGCCTAATTATCCCATTGAACCTGTGTCAGCTTTAAGGCCGGCTCAGTTTCCCAGGCTGGCTGCCTGCCAGGACCAGCAAGCTGGGGTTCATAAGCTGCATGCTAATGACAACGTCCTTTCATTCCAGCAGCAGCATAATTGCCAAAAGCAGTTTACAGGCTCATTATTTTTATGGTCATATTTCAGAAGATGAAGTCAAAGGTCAGCCCAGGGTTTACTTGGCAATGCATTGGAAATAGTTGGTTTAGCAGGGATTGCATCTCAGTGATAGCAGTGGGACACCTAAAATAGCTGCCAGTTTTCTCTGTGGTGTTAAGGGGTGGATAACTGAGGAAGGAAGCAAAAACGACAAAGATGGACAGAATATGGCTAAGGATTCAGTGGTTCTGCTATGCTTATTTTGCTTCTGGTGGTATGTGCTTCTCAGCAGTGAGCCTGATTTGGATGCTATGACATCCAAAGCCAAAGGATTGATTTGCTTATAGTGGAGAAGATGTGAAGGTGAAGTATCACAGTTGACATGCAAGATGGAAAATTAAATTCACCGATTTTGGTCTGAAACTTAATTTCCCCCAAGCATTTCAGCTGGAAGAAGTCAGAGGAATGGTTGTTGCAGTGTTTTATCTTCCTTTTTTGCAGGAGCTTGATATTTGTCTTTGAAATTGCCTGCACCCAAAACTTTTCTAAGCTTTGAGTTCTTTGCTCCCATTTGGTCGGTGATAGAGCTGGTTTCAGTGGCAGACACTGGGTTTGGACCAGAGCTTTCCTATAATGACACTGACTGCTCAGGTCAGCTGTCTTTGTTCAAAACAAAGTCAGCTCAGTTTCCTCTGGCCATGCACTGCACTGGCAGTAAATGACATCGAGTACAATTTTAAAAGAGCAAATAGCTCCCACTTGTCTTTGTTAATTAAAAAAAAAAAAAAGTCAGTCAAAAATGGGATTATTTCAAATCTTTATTTTTTTGATAAAATTTGGCAGTGGCAGCTTTAGGAAGAAATAGTGAAGAAAACAGGGAAGTCAACCGTCAACTTTTATCCAAATGCCTTTGGAGCAGTGCACAAGGAATTAAGGACATACTTGGATTTCTGGCTGTTTGTGTCAGGATTCCTTGCCAAGTTGTGATTTTTTGAGTAAGAAACTCAAGCAGACTATCCCATGCTGCAGAGGGCATGTCTTGTGGCAGGATGAGGGGTGTGTGGTGTCTCTGGTGCTCCTGGACCACAGGCAGCTGCTGTGAATTGCTGCTGGAGAATAGGGAGACCCAATATAATAAACTTCAGTGAATCCTTTAAATGCTCGTGTTAATGCACCAGCCTGAATGTGTGTCACGGGCCTGGATTTTATTGTAATATTCCTTGGCTGCAGGGCATGACTACTGAGATGTATATTCACATGTAAAGCAGTACGAATACAATTAACAATGACAGATGGAGAAAATCACTGTCAGTTGGCATTAGTTTGATGATTAATGTGATTTTTTTTTAATAACATGCTTTCTCCCCATCCATGCTGGAGCTGTGTCATCCTAGCCTCTGGGAGCAGGAAAGTAAGATCTACATATTTTTGTGTTTCTGTGGTTTCTGTGACTGTCAGTCTGGCACCAGCACATAATTCTCAGAGAATATCACACTGCTGCTCTCTGGGTGGGTGGAAAGGAATGAAAGCAAGCACAGAGAGAAAGAGCTAGGCTGAATCTACAAATATAACACCATAAGGAAAACCAGGCATCCCTTACAGGTTATCCTTCTGTCTCTAAGTATATTGATTTCCAGATGGACCAAATGACCACTACCCAGCAATATACACCTCTCATACAGAAACTTCAGAATGAGAATTGAGCAAAGTACCTTGTATGTCAAATGCAGAAACCATCATATCTGTCTGAAAGTGGAATCCAAATGTTGTCACTCTTCTCTGTCGCAAATATCAAACCCTTGTACTTGCAAAAAACACTGAAGACAACTTCCTATTTCAAGGAAAGCACAAAGAAAATACGAAAGAGTTGAAAACAGAAAGTACATATTCAAACAGAAAGTTAAGAGAAAAGTAAATGAAAGGCACAGAAGAAGTGTTACAAAAGCACTTCTCACAGCTTTACTGTGTGTATTTAAAAAAACAAATGAAAACAGAATCTCTCTTTAAACTACGGTTGAATTGTATTTACTATAGTAAAACTACAGCAACTTGGTGCATTATACAATAAAAAAACGCCAGTTTATTAAGTTGAATAGTAAAACCATAGTCAGTCTTTGCTCTAACACAGTAATGTGGCAAATCATGCTGACTGCAGCTTTATAGTTTCTTTAGCATCTGCAGTTAGTTACAGCAGTTTTACTATCTACATTTCAATATACTCTTCTGATTAAAACTCCTCATAGTTTTTTTATTAGGTTTTCGGTCTACATATGTTTGATTTACCACGACATTGTGAAATAGAGAATGTTGCTTTGAAAGTTCCCTTGATGTTTTGAATTGTGGGTAAAATACAGAAATAGGAATAGGACAACGTGAGGAAGTGAAAATCCCCTTGAACCTCCACTGTAGCATATCAGTCCATGGGGGTAATTTATGGTAGATACCACGGCTATGGTAGAAACCAGTTTTCCTCCCAGGCAGCTGGGTCTGGTAACTGTGAGACAAAGAAGCCAGAGGAGGCTTGGTGGGGGCCAGCTGGCTAATTCTTGTACCTTGGTGTTGCAACTTGAATAGTCCTGTGAGTGTTGTAAGAAGATATGGAGCAATTCCGTTGGGATTAATGGCTAGAAAATTCTACTGATTTCTCTGTCAGGACAGTTGACTTATGTGTGAGCTGAGCATGGAATTCTGGCTCAAAAACTAGAGGCATGGGTTAACCCAGGAGATAAGGAACTAAAAATATCTAGACATTTTAGATCCCTTGGCTACAGAATTGGAGATTCCAGGGAGGATCACTCATCTCTTCCAAAGTCAATACAGGGACCTCAGTGCTGCACTGTCTATACTTCAGGTAAGGCCTTGAGAAGGGGGAGCCAGTGGACATTAGGAACATATTAGTGTGCTTATTAAATTCTAATTTCCTGCTTTTCATGAAGTTTTCCCTTCTCTTGGTTGCTGGCTAGCTGTCCTCATCCATAACATATTTAATGTTCCTGTTAAAGTGTCCCCCACTAAAAAAGAAAGGCCTTGGCTTCAGAGAAGTAAGTGGAAAATATCCTGTAGATGTGACATGGGGAAAAAATGGGACAAATATCAGCTTGTAAAGATGTTGCTTATGAAGTGGCTCTGACAGTGAAGCTGCCTGGGGATCATGGAAATTGCCATGGCTGAAGTACAAAGAAGAGACTGCACAACAGTAGTGTCACAGAGTCATGTTTTGGGAGCAGGGATCACCATGCAGGAATACCATCCCAGCATTCATGTGAATTCACCTCCCACAAGACACCAAAGAAGCCCAGAAGCAGAAGTCAGTCATCTTCGCTTCCAGAGACCCTTCATGACTGTGTGTAGCACGCCAGGTTTACAGCCTCCTGCTCGATCCACATGAACTGCACCCATTCCTCACTGCCCAGCAGTGAACAGCAATCATGGGGCCTCCCTCTGTTTTATATTTCCATCTTTGTCACCAATGCTCCCCCAGGACGGCTGAAAGGTGATGAGACACTTCAGTGTCTGCCAGCCCTCTGCTAATGGACAGCACAAAGGATGCAGGAAGCTCTTTTGAGGAGCAGGATATGAGCGACATTTTTCAGACACAAGAACCTGAATGCCATCCACCTGGAGGAGGGGATAACAGCCAAACTGAAAACTTTCAGGATGCCCTGTCTCTAAGAGGCTATCAATCCAGAATCAGCAGAAACACCAGCCATGCAGTGTAGATACTCACTTGTTTCAAATCAGAGAGCCATTCCAGGGACCTCTGTGCCTTTCTTTGTTACCTTTTCTCAGGGGAATCTTCTGGTTTTGGCAAAAATAATAAACAAGGGGTTTTATGGGTCATACTGTAGCTTTAGAAAAGGCAAGATGTGTTTTCTAGCAGTGATGTCATGTGATAATTGTGAGCAATCTAAGAATTTTTTCGTTGTTCTGCATCAGAAGAACTTAGACAAAAGAGAAAATCTCATTTATATTCTTCCTTTCTGCCTCACTGCAAAGCTTCTGACCCACAGTGAGTCCTCCCCTCCTCATTGCTGCATGAGACTTGAAAAAAACAGTGTGTGATGCTTTTGGTCTCCTTCTAACCAATACAAAGAATGCCAGTGGAGGTCCTGTCACAAGTTTTCTGCAGATAAACTGTAAACAACATCAGGACAATGTAGGATCCTTTTCTTTACCTGTAGTGCAAGTTCTGATAAAATATTTTAAGTGATCTTTCATATGCCTTAACTAAAATATCAATTCTTTTTAGAAATTGACTGATTTGGGGTTTTTTTTTAAGTATATGTTTTTTCAATTCTCGTCTGAAGGGTCATTAGTCTTGCAGCTGTATTTAGGTCAAAATTTTTCTAGTTTTGGACCCATTTTTGTGTTATTGCAGTACAGCTTTTAGCTGTGCTATATGTCAGGCTTTAAGGCAAATAATGAAGAATTATTATAAGAATTACAAATAAAGGAATTCTTAGCTAAAGATACTGTCCCCATCCTAAGCCAGCTCAGAGTGAAGGCTAACCCCACTCACTGGCATAGACACAAAACCCAGTCTAGTTGCTCTTAGACAACAAGTGAATTTTTAGATGCATTTTAGGGTTTACTGTTTCTTTTTTTTTTTCCCAGGACAACAGTGCTTTTTGGTGATTCTTGAATCATTTCATAGACAGGTGAACTAACACTGGAGATCTTCTCTGGATCTTTTATTAAAATTTCATTAAACTCTGCTCCTACAAAATATCTGTTAGGCCAGCAATATCCTAATAGCTACTTTTCAGGTTAGAATGGTGTTGTTTTTGTTTTTTTTTTTTTTTTAATTGCAGTAAAGACCTGAAATTAAACATTCCAAAGGCAGAGGATAAAACAGGCTAAGGTGGGACTAAAGCTCATTTTGATGCTTCAGATAATGATGATATAAGGAAACCTGGCTGCCAGGTTTTATTTTAAATGAATGTGTTACACATCCCTCTTCCTCTCCATCTCTGAGGAATGTTTACAAGTGTCTCATGTAAAATTCAAGTCCCAAAGCTTATCTGCAACTGAATCTTTTGTTTGCAACTGCTTTAAAATGGAGGGGGAGTCCTGTGCATTGACACCAGTAAAACCATTAGATAAACAAACCTTTATTTCCTACATTTCCTTAAGACTTCAGATCCTGCCTTATTTTTTTTCTTCCTCCTAATGCTCCGCTCATTAACAGGTTCATTTGATTCTTTCCTTGGGAATTCAGCAGAGTTTGCCCTCAGTCTCAGGGCAAATAGTTTAGAAGTGACCTGCCGGATGGTGTTCGTTAACTGCCTCGGTCCCAATGGGACACTGATATACCCTTAATTAGGATGTGAAGGGAAAAACCTCCAAGTGCTCCAAGATGATTTGGGAAAGTTAACTGAGAAAGCCTAGCTGTTCATCTTCCAAGGTTCAAGGCAAAAGTGGAAAGGGAACAGGAAAAGGTCCTACATCAGGAGTGAAAAAGAAAAACAGAAACATTAGGATGAAACTGCATTCTGCCATGTTGTTTTCTGTTGGTCACGAGGGTGTTTTGTGTGCTGTAATATAAATGATGAGTTGAACTCTCCTGAGAATTATATTGGGGTACAGCATGAAAGCACTTTCACATCTTTTCCATTCCCCTTCTGGTGCACAAACCCAGTAGAGGTGCTCAGCAGAGCAGTGATGCCCCTTGCCTTGTAGAAAGTACTTGTTTATTCAGGCTAGTCCTCTTGAAAGAAAAAAGCTGTGAGGGGCTGTACATGGTCAGTAGGGCACCAGTCTGCTGAACCAGCTGCAGTTTGGTGAGACACAGGACATCAAGCTCTCACACCCTTTCATTGTGGAAGGCTGGAGAATCGGGCTGGGAGAATTTGATTTTGAAGCCATAGCTTAAGAAAACAGCCTCCATTCAGCACCTCCACTGGGAATGTTCTTACCTTTAAGCACCTTTAACAAGTCCTGCATCCCCACGGAAGCACTTTCCTGAGTTGTGTTTGTTGTTCCAGCCACGGGTGATATTACATGTGTCTCTTGTGTTTGGTACCTTTGGTTGAGATTTAACATACCACTGTATATTAATAATCCTGTAATGTAATAACATCAAGGTTATTCCCCATAACACAGAACAGATGGTGACACCTTGGAAAATAGTGCTTTATCATACAGTTCTGTGAAGAATTGATTTTTGTTCTTATTCCTCCTTGTTGAGAAAATTTCTTCACCTTTCAGTACTTTCTGAAGACTGTGACATGATTGATTAATGTCTTGTTTATGCATTTCCCATTTTTCAGCCCTCCCTTAAAGGAGACGCATGTGCGGATGCTCTCTCTCTCCCACTCTATAGTACCAGGTTCAGCCAGGGAAATTGTAAAACAACCCATTCAGAGATTCCAGCCAACAGCAACATGATGCAAGGGCACTGCTCTTCTCAGCCTGGTGAGATGGAGTTTATACAGGAGCTGAACTGAACTGACAGATATCTCTGCTTGGGCCTAGGGATTGCCAGAGGTGCATGTGAAATGGGGTGGACTGCAGTTTCAAGGATATCTCTTCAAGGTTTCTTAAGCTCCTCATTGTTTGTCGTGGAATGGGCCCCCAGCCAGCTCAGGAAGCAGGGTGGTGGTGTGAGCAGGGGGCTCTGCAGGGTGTGTTACTTACTGGTTTTGGTGTTATTCTACATAAAGCTTTGCATGATTCTTCACATCTGAAGTACCTCTGGGTCTCTAGCACACACAGCTTTAGCCCACTCTTAAGCAACTGCATTCTGCCCAAGCCCCGCTGAAATGGCCCTGAAGTCCTGCAGACCTGAGCCAAGCAGATCTCAACCCCTCAAGAGTCTGCTAAGCAGGCAAAATGAGTGTGCTTTAGCTTCACCAGCTCAGTTCTTACTAGCACTAAGCTTTGCAGATGTAATCCTTAAATATCAACACTGGGCAATTGGAGATAATCTATTATTTAAGGCTTTTCATGTGTTTCTCAAATATTGCTTTAACTTCCTAGCTGCCTGTACCCAGCACATTTCTAGGGGTTTGTCCTGATTGCTTGTATTCTTTACAAGCACATTGCAGACCTGACTGGGTCTGGTGTTGGTTTTGAGGATAATTTCACATATATTAGATCTGCTTGCTCTGTATTTTCACTATCACAAGCTTCCCAGAGAGGAAAAAGTAGCCCACTCTCTAACCTCTGCACCTTCAGCTTCTCCAGCTATTACTAATGGTCCTCCTTCTCTGCTTGAGCCTGGTCTTCCTGGATGGGAATGACCTCCCCTCCACCCCCACTCTTTTATTATTTCCAAGACACACTATGCATGAAACTGCAAACACCTGGCAGACATTCCAGGGAGCAATCTGTAGTGTGTCTCCTCCGCTGCACAGGCATCTGAGCTGAACCTCGTTTTAGGGATCCCAGAGGTCCTCTCAATCAATAATCCGTGTATTTTTATGAGAGCTAGATTATGGGGATTTGCAAAGGGGTTGATTAAGTAATGCTTCAAAGAGCAGTTACTACTAACACCTGCAGCATTAATAGGGACCTATTAATAGAAAGTGCACAAGTTAGTAATAATCCCTTATTCATACAAATGCCCCTTGATTTATGCCTGTCAAAATAGACAATACTTTCCATATATCCAGCTGGATTTAGACTGATGTGACTTCAACATCTGGCTAAGTGATGACATTTCAACTATGTAGACGTCATGCAGGGGACCCAGAACAGTTAGCTAGAAAGGGAATAATAATCATGCTCCTTACATTGCTCACCACCTGCACATTCACACTGTGTGGAAATGGTTTCCTGTGCTGATCTATCTCAGGTGCTTATCTGCAGGTGCCCCAGTGAGACAGTCTGAGCATTGTCAATCATTGCCCCGGCACCAGAGAAACCAATACTGACTCTGCTGTTGGTTGGATGAGGTTGGACACAGACTCAATGTCTGGGCTGTAGCCTATTGTACCAGAGTCCTGGAAATGTGGAGCTGATGGGTTTCCTCCACAAACAAACAGACTTTGACTTAATATAGGATGTGCATAGACATCTCTTTTCAGAACAAGAAAAGAGCTTACACAACTCACTGTAAACTCTGAAAGGCAGATCTCTCAAGCTAGTTCTAACACCTTGCACTTAGCCAGTACCTCTGCCTAAATCTATGCTTCCAGTTGAAGCATGAAGGGCCATCATGGGGTGGAATTCACCCATTGCATTTTGTTATACTGAATTTTGTCTCTGATGCTTGTCTTCCTCATGCTAGTCAATTGGAGATTGTGTAACAATCTTGTTTACAATAATTTTGCTCTTTGTTGGGGTGACTGTGCTCTGCTGAATTGCTGCACAAATGGAACAGGACTAGAAAGCAGATTCATGCATAGATGGCTTGCAGCTTTTCCAAAGGCATATTGTTAGTGCTGCAAACAAATACATTTGATAGACACAGTCCAGAGAGTCTGTCACCCTCCATGAGCAAGGTTCTCTGGTTTCCAGTGAATTTTGATGTTTTGACTTTCTTCTAGTTCTAGAAATAATCTCTCCCACTTGGACTTGCACTTTTCACTTCTCTAGGCTTGCTCTGGATTTGTGCCATTATCCCTAAGAACAGACTGGCTACTCGGCAGCTCCTGGACAGCTTAATTAAGGGCTGGATCTCAGCATAAATCCATGCAAAACTCTTTCTTGTTTGCTTTTGTTTTGCTTTCAAGGCAGAGATCATGACGACAGGTCACTCCTGGATACTCTATAAATTATCTAGGGGTGAAAAAGTAATTTTTCAATGACATGTAGCTGTTACTCCAAAACAAACTTTGATATACTTCTGGGTAAAGTCTGTGGGGAATGTCCAGGCATTTCAAAATCCTGTCGTTTTTCTTTTCTGTTTGAGTGGGAAGCAGTTTTGTTTTGTTTTGTGACACTCCCTATTTCAGCACACGGCACAATTCCTGCCTCCATGAGGCTAGTGCTGCCTTTCTCCAGCTTCAGTGCTCTCAGAAATGTTGAATGTCACCTGGCTGTGGTTCAGTGCAGCCAGTGGTGGGTGAAGTCCAGCACTGATTCATGCTGGACTCAGAATAGTTCTTCTGTCAGTATCTATAAGCTCTGCTTTTTCTCCATGCATGTGAACAGTCATCATGAGTGGTTTTGCTTACAAGAGACCCTGTACACATTCAAAGGCAGAGCTTTGCTTGGGGCGTAAGGACCCAGAGCCCAAATTTCAACCATCCAAAAAAAGGGAAATTATATTAATGTGAAAATGAGGGCATAACTCAGGGGCTGAAATGAACATAAGTTAGCCTGGATTTAACTGTCCTGCTCTCCAGGTGAAAGAGACTTTTTAAGGCGATGCTGTCAAGTTTAAACACAGGTAAAATAGGCTTACTTGTTTCTCATCACCCACTTGGGCAACAAAGGGAGGAAGTTTATCTACTTCTTCCTCCCACATGCCTTGCAGCACAACACATGTAACATTATCAGTGGAAAGCCTATTCTACCACATATTCCACCACGATTAGTTGTGTTGAATAGAAGAGACAACAAAAATGTACTGTTTATTAGTAAGAACTCACTGACAAATATAGTATACGAAATAATGATGTGAGAGGCTCTTGGAAAAATCTGGTCTTTCTCCTGAGCTTAGAAAGCTCAAGCATACCTAGACTACTTCTGTCCTTTATTGCATCACATCCTGAAAAGGGTGTATCCCAGACTCCATAGAGGAGTCAGAATGGATCCAGTTAGCATGGAATGTATGTACCCATGAGATCAGGATCCTGTGACATGCGAGAAATAGGCCAACAAGTAACAGAGGAGAAAGATATTCCTGTTCTTCGATACACATCCTGCTTGATTTTCCAAAGAGTAGGGAAAAATTAATGAGTAAGGAAAAGCTATCCTTACCCTTTGGAATGTATAACGTAGGCTAAGAGTTTATATCTTCATCAAGCAGAATTTGCTGGTGGCTGCTGAGATGGCTTTTTTGATGAGGTTTCTTAAGTATGGGTTGTCTTTCTGTTCCTGCTGGTCTGTGCTCTTAGCAAGTGACTTGTTGGTAATTTAAGAATTTCTGTTATGGGGCAGCTGAGCCACAGAAATTATACTTTTACAAATCAGGTATATCACAAATATTTTTGAGGTGTTTTGGTGGTTTTTTTTTTTTGGTTTTTTTTTTGGTTTGTGGGTTTTGAGATCCTTTAATGGTTTGGGGTTTTTTTATTTATTTAATGATTTATGTCCAGACTCTGCATTCCCTGCAGGTCATGAGACATGCCATGTGCTCAGCAGTGATGCCTGTTGGAGGAGTTTCTGTCTGCTGCTTGTCACTATAAGTGATGTGCTGCTAAGCAAAGAGCCACAATTAGTCTGGATGGTGTTTGTCACTGCCTTTGAGAGGAAATCTCTTATCTAGAAGCTGGAGGAGAGCTTTCCAAATTCACTGGCTTATGCAAGCCAGCTAGAGCTTATCACTTCCCATGTGTCCTGTTCTGTCTGTGGGACCCATCCATTCAGGCTCTGAGCTCTTCTTTCATGCAAATAATTTCCAAAATTCTCTTTTCTACAAAAAACCCAAACAAACAAAACAAACAAGCAAACACCCATACACGCACACACAAAAACAACCTAACAAAACAAACAAACGAAAATACCTCAGGGTTTTGGGTTTTGTTCTTTATTGCATTGCATCCTGAACAGGATATATCCCAGACACTATGGAAGGGCTGTAATGTGCAAGGAGACAGCATGGATGAAGTTAGCATGGAATGTATGTAATCACGAGATTAAGATCCTGTAATATGTAAGAAATGTGCAAGCAAGTAACACAGAAGAAAGATGCTCCTGAAAACCTAAGGGTTTGGTTTTTTTCTGGTGTAGAAAAGAGACATATCTTTTGCACTTTGCTTTTTAGCAGACCTGTCAGATTCCGAAAGACTGAAAAATTACTATTAGGAAAACCTTAAAATTAATAGGAGGGTAATTTCCCCTGCAATCTCCTGTTCTTCCTTCAGGCAGGGCAGAAATAAAAATGCCCAGGAGAGCTGACTTTTGGGTGTAGAGGTTTTAAGTCTGTTTTTAAACACTTTCCACTCTGGAAGGTGGCAGTGGGCTCCCCATGGGTACAGCTGGCATCACACAGGTGGGAGTGAGATCTGCAGCCAGCAAATGTCCCTTGGACATCCATGCCCTGAAAGTGGTAGGTGGGAGAAGAGCAAAGGCAGCAATCTTGGCCCTGCAGGAGGAAAAGCTTCTCTGTCCTGCACTTGAGTAATCGATTCTCCTTACCTGGGACAAACCCTCCCCCAAAAAACATACATAAATGGAGAGGAAACCGGATCCAGTCCTCCCCAGGGCCAGCAAGCATCCTTGTAAAACAGGGCCTTTGTGGAATGAAGGAAAGCAAGTTGTAGGGGCTCCATCTGTGCAGTAAAATACTTAAATGTGCTCTGGGACCAAATCAATAACTCTTCATTTAAGCCAGGCTTGCCGCTGTTTTTGTTTTTATTAATATTGCCCAGTATTATGAAGACCAAAAGTTAGTAATCCAGCCAGCTTCTCTGACTTTCTACCCACTGACCATCAATGCAATCAATTCTAAACCTCCTACCCCACCAGTTTTTGCCTCAGTTTGCCTGTCCACAGCCAGGAATGAACTCTTGTCTGACTAAACGGCAGTGACTGTGCAAAAGAGCTCTGGATATCTGGATACCATACATTGGGAGGACACTGGAGAAGGACTGTCACACTGAGTCCATAGATGTATGGTGATTAAGGCAAACTGAAAATCTGCTTTTGAGCATTGTAACATCAATTACATTATATCCATTTAGACAGGATTTTAAACTTGGCTGTCATTGATAGACCAGAGCTCTCCCTGTTGTAAAGAAGCTTTTTTTTTTTCTACCAATTGAAAATGCTTCCAGAGTAAATGAGAGCAAGGTTTAAGTGTGTTGTGTTGTAGGATGAAGGCAAAATGTGTGTTACGAGTTATAGGATTGCTCAGAGGGAAATGTGTCCATTTCAGGAAGCCTTCTGTAGGCTTAGAAGCCACCATTGCTTGCTAGGAACATCTTTTCAGGAAAATATCTTGTTATATCACCTATATCTTGAAGACTACTGAGTGTACCTGATTTTGTTCAATTTCTCAAAGTGCAAGTACAGCCTTTCTACTTGCATCAGTTTTGGGTTTTTTGTTTCGTTTGGTTTTTTTTGTTGTTTTGTTTTTGTTTGTTTTGGGGTTTTTTTTGTTTTGTTTTGTGGTTTTGTTTTTTTTTTTTTACCTTTTACATGCTTTGTTTTAAAATCTAGCTTTCCTGGGAGACAGCATAGAAGGTCAAATAATATGGCAATTCCTATGATTCAAAGTTTGAAATATTCTGTAGCAGTTATTGCAGGAGAACCAGCCTTCATGGCTCAAATAGCATGCATTTAAGAGAAGTGTTGTGCTTAGCTCCTTTGTGGATGATTGTGACCTCTCAAAAATTTAGTTTTAATCTCTGACTAAAGTTACAGGGACAGCACCCCATGGGAGGTTCCTTTTTTTGATCCTTGCACAGCAAGAAGCTGCTGAAGAGCTCAAAACAAGAGAAAGGTCCAAACTGCAACATTCCTTTTTTAATTTCAAATATCCTGAAGCTTGAGGGGGATTCAGTTCCTGGGTTTTATTCATCTATGTCTCTCTTTAGAGCTACTAACAAAATTTAGGGTGTTTTTTTTTTCTGCTGCTGTACGCTTTTACTGAAGCATCAAGAACTCCAGGGGCTGCTGTTTGTCTGTACACAGGGTTTCCAATAGCACAATGTGAGAGATCTTTCTGTTAAAGAAACACAGGTTGCCTGAAGATACTCTGCTCATTGTTATGAATGTGCAGTCTGCACAAAAAGCAGATTGTCAGCAGTGAGCTGAGATAAACACTGCCACCAGCATTTCCCCTTTCTCCTCACCCTGTTCCTTTGATTAAGCCAAGCCTTCCAAGCCCTATGCTTTTTTATGTATATTTACATATCCCTCTATTTGCAATCTCGTCTGGAATATGTTACTCTTAGAGTTGTTACTCCAGACAGGGGTGAGAGGAATGCAGCCATTGGAAAGCTGTACCAGATTTCTGCCAGGTCTCACAACGCAGGTGAGCACATGAATGGCTCAGTTGGGCCTTGGAGTGTGAAAAAGTTTACTGGTTTAATTCTCCCCTTTTATCTGAAGGAGCATTTTCTAAATTAAAATATTTCTATTACTAAGCTCCTTAGAGTATAAAATAGACTTGGCCAAAGAACCTAGTAATGCTGCATGTTTACAAATCTGCTCAGCCGTGTACTGAGCCATGTCCCTTCTAAATTAAAAAGAAATGTTAGGCAGTTGCTTACTAACCCCTAATGCATTTTAATATTAAGGAACCCAACCTATTTCTTTGGCTGCTGCTGTATAAAATGAGATCACTGCTGGCTGCAGAAGCACAGTAGAGCAGGACTGTTGAAGAGTGTCTGCTGATAATAAGCATATCTATTCACAGCTGATAATACCAGTTAGCGCTCCTGTAGCACTTTAGTGCACACACTCAAAGCACTTCACATTTCAGTAATACTCTACAATCCCCTCACCATACCAGGAGAGCTGACAAGAAACCTTGTTTGAGTCACACTTATTATAGGCCACATAATGAAGAAGCCAAGGAGAAAATTCCCTGACATTGATTGGATAACACTATTAATCTTAAGCTCTTATTGCAGTCCTTCCAAACCATCTCCAGCATTTTTATGGTATCTTACTTTACAATGTTTTGCACAGATCTGCCTGCTAGAATAGAAAACACTTTCAGGGATTCAGTTCAGTGGGAAGTTGTGTTCTACCTCCAGGACATTAATCAGCATGTTTATTTAAGCCTAAATGCTTGAGATGTGCTTGCCTTATCAAAAGCATGCTGACTACACTAACAAATACCTTCTTCTGAAAATGTAGCTCTGTATGACCTGCCAGCACTGTCCATTCTTTGTACTAATTATGGGCTCCTCCCTAGGGGTTGGAGGATGCTTTTGGCCTGCTGCAGGATCCAGTGTTTCAGATGTTAAATCAAACCACCTGTGCCTGCAAAATGGATAGAGATCTCAGGCAAACTGGTCATCTTTCATGGTCTTTCCATTCCTTCCGCTTTGGGCAGAAATACAAAGCCATTATCCTCTCTTGTGCTATTTTCATGCCTCTAGCCCTGGAAGGACAGAGGCATTTAAGCCTTGAAGATGAACTGAGGGGAAATGCAATTGAAAACCTTTTTTTTTCTTTTTGACTAATTTAAATAATCTTTTAGGCTCTAGAAAAACTGTACAGAATTTTTTGTTTGTTTGTTTAACCACTCCCTGGAGCCTGTCACATATGGATAAGGACTTGTCCCTTTGCAGCTGATAAAGGAACCCAATGCTGTGCCAATCATAGGATTTCAGTGTGCTGTCAGAAAGGTACAGGTAACTGGGACTTTTTGGTGGGTGTTTTTGGTTGGTTTTTATTTTTTTTTTTGAAATGGTGAATTGCCTAAAGAAGAATTTTGCAGGAATACGCTGATTTTGGCAGATGTGTGTCATTGAAAAGGCTTCTTAGGAACATGATGGAATTTTTATCTGGAGCCACTCACAGAGCAATAAACATCCTTATACTTCCCATATATTCAGAGGGTGCTCTGACACATCAGCCTTTTATATCCCTATACAAGTATCCTATAACTAACCTGCCACACCTCATCTTCTTCTCATGCAGCATTTTAATGCTTTTGCTTCCTCCCACAGTAGAATTAAATCTCCTAGGGAGGGAAAAGCACTTGCAAACTAATTCTACTTCAGTGGGCTGTACAAGACTTCTAGACAGCTAGAGACCTCAAATCCCAGCTCTTTTAGAGCATACCAAGTGTTCCCATGGGGTACAGTAATCCTGGCTTACAGTTTCACCATGTTTTCTTCACCACCACGTCAGTGTTTTTCCCCTCTAAGCTTCATGGAGCCTTCTCTTCATGCTCCCACTATGCTATTGCAGCAAAGAGTGGGAATTCTGGCTCACAACCAATGTTTTTCTCATGAAAAGTGTTAAGGGATCATTAGGGTCCATCCAGACCAGACAAAATTCTCATTTTTAAAGCTTCATCTAAAACACCCACCCACCATGAAGTGAATGGGGCTGAATTTATCTTGAGGAAGATAAAGGCTGAGTCAGCCCAGCTGGGACTTGGATCTGTGGTTAGAGAAAAGTTAGGCACACCACATTTGAAGGTTAAACCACTAAGACATCCCCATGAGCTAAGGTAAACATACCATCATTTACCCTTCCTATCTTTTGCTGGCCAAGCAATGCATTATGTGCATAGCAAAATTATGTGTATAACTCAACTGCTGGGACAAACATGGGAGACTTGAACAAAGCTGAAGAACACTCTGGCTGGTTACTCGTATAGAAGTACACCCATGTTCTCATTAAAGGCACAAAAATTCTTTCCTAGAAGGGTCTTCACCTCCACCACAGACTGAGGCTGAGGCTCTGCCCCAAACCTGCTCTTGGGGCAAAGCAGATTCCTTTCACCTTGGCAATGCCACAGCATAGTGCAAGCTGTCTCTTTGTCTGAACCCGCTGATGGGGAAGACAAAGCAGGGCTGGGAAGATTGTTCTGAAGGGAATACAAGTCAGCTACACTTACAACTGCAGAAGAGAAGCTGTTCAGGCTCAGTGCCTAACATAACAGGAGGAGAAACCGGGTCAGGAGCCATTGCCCTCCAGAAGCTCAATCCTCCTACTGAAGTCAAGAGGGAAATTATCATTGATTGCAGTGGGACAGGAACTAAGCCTTGGAGAGTGAAAAGGAGAAGTATCGTTAGTGGGGCTGGCTTATAAAACCTTCACCTCCTGCTTTCTCCATGTTGTTTCTCCAAGCAGAGCTTCCCGCCAGCAGCTGTGTTTGCTCTGTCGAGACTCACCCATCCAGAGTAATTCACCTTGATCTCCTCACTGAGGAACTGATGGGAAAAAGAGGTCAGGCGGTGAGAACCATGAAAAGAAACAGTATCCGCAGATGGAACTGCATTCCCATTTTCTCCATCTGCCTTCTGGTACCTGGGTCTTTCAGCTTTCATTCAGGAGCCAGTGCTGGTGATGTTCTGGCACAGCAGACTTTGTGTGCTCACCTTTACCCTCTGTCCCCTTGCCCCCTCCATCACTGCACCATGCTGCCTCCTGTAATTTATTGTCTGTGCAGAAGTTTCAAAACACTTCAGCTGAGGAGTATCAAACATGTGCTGGATAATTTAATTCTTGTTTAACACTAAAAAAAAAGATGTTTTTTATTTTTTAGGCAAATTATTAAGTTCCCGGCTTTGTTTTGTTTTTGCAAGACATTAATATCCATTAAAACTCAGTGTGCTTTCCAGGTGCATAGTTTCCTCTCCGAAAATGATTTCTTCTTTGAGTGTGTGTTTAAGTCCACAGCTCCAGCTCTACTCACAGGATCCTTTCTCTTTAAATGTACATTAATGTGTTTTCCTTGGCTGTAGAGACCAGGCAATACACAAAACATATTCTATACCCTGTGCTTTGCCAGGTGAACTTCAGCAAGTTCATCCCTTACTCCAAGCTTCATTTTTCTGAGTGTGAAATGGGGATAATGTGGAAAAAACTATCCAATCTCATGTGAAAGCTCTGTGAGAGGGTGTTAGGGTGCACATTGTCCCCAGTCTCTACTATGTCAGTAGCTGCAATGTAACACACAGGAGAGGTTGCCTGTTTTATTAAGCTATACATGTTTTCTTCAGGACTGATGCAGCCTCTCCCTACAAGCCCCACATTTTGTCTATCTTCACATGCTGTCATGAAGCAGGTGATCAGAGAGAGGACCAAATTAATTTCTAATTAAAGAGAAAGCCTATTTCAAAAGGCCATAACCCTATCTACCCCTCCCTGAGCGTGCAGACTGTGTTGCACAGGAATGCCAGATCCTCACAACAGGTAAACAAGGATGATCCCCTGGGAGAAGGCAGGCACTCCACTCATGTATACAAAGATGGATAGGTTGCCCAATTCCTTATCACTCTTTCTTATCCTGCAGGCTTGTTTGGAGGAGGGCTGTGGGTCAGCAGCACAGAGATTGCCCCATGGCAGCCCTGATCCCCCATTTCCCTGCAATGATGTCTCTGTGGTTGGGTCTTGCCGTTCGCCACCCTCTGGGTATGAAAGCTGAGAGCTTCACTCGCCCACTCGGTGCTAAGTTGTTGATGTGCAGCAGAGAGCTGTTAGCAGAGCAAAGGCCATCCTGGGCAGCCCCTGAGGAGCAAATGTGCTGCCTAGCCAGCAGCTGCTGGAGGTCAGGTTTCAAAATCACCTGTTCTGGCTGAAAATACAGGAACTGCCTGTCAGCCACTGTCTGGTAATTACTCCAGGCTCATCTGCACTTTCCTTGGCTGCATCCTAATTGAGGTTTAAGAGGTTTTGTCCTGAGTATTTGAAAAACAGTCTCCTCTCAGTTAAGAACCAAGCCAATTAACATAACACCTGGGTTGATTAATAACAGCAAATGCTTTACACTTAGCTGTAAAGTCACATGTACTGAACAAACTGCTGCAGAAGCTCAACACTACATTGCTCCACTGGCAGTGGAGCTGCAAAGGGTAGTTCCTACACAGGTCTCTAAAAGTAGCTGTGAGATCAAACAGCATTCCTTGTGCAGTTTTCAGGTGCAGCTTCCAATACCTCCTGCCCATGCCAAACACAAATGGAGCAAATGCAGCACTGGAAGTAGTTTCTGACAGATTGTAGGTCAGGCTTTAGCCCTTCTTTAACTGTATTTCTCTTTAAAAAGCCCACGATATTCATTCAGAATGAAATGGAAGAGGGATATTCTCCTCATTGCTTGCTAGTAATAAGAAAAAGGTTTCCTAAGTATGAAAAGCATTAGTCTCGGCATAATGTTTCTTTTATGCAAGCATCTGTGATTGAAATGGAACTATGGAGTAATGCTAACACAGAAGCAATGACCATAACAAACTTTCAGAATAATGGCTCCAAAGACTTTTCATGGCTTGCTGTAAAGTATTTATTAATTTGGTTAAGAGATGGCCTTGTGCCATATCCTGAATCTGACTGTGTCTAAGAATTTCTCTGGATACTCCCTGGAAAGATTTACCGTTCCCATTAAATGATAATGGGAAAATTCAAATGCAGATCAAAAGATGGGCATTTTCAGAGAATAAAATGCTATCTGAGACTGCTGTCTTCCTTCCTTCGTTATGGTCACGTACAGCAGACTTAACTCTGGCCTTTATGTTGCAGTTGAGACTTTGTTTTTTCTGGAGTCATTTGCAATCTGAAAAGACATCCAATTTGCTAAGCAGAGGCTGTTTGTAACTGTGGGAAGCAAAACTCATTTCTCCACTGAGGCCAATTTTTCTATGCCTTCACTCTAACCACTTCTTGGTTTGCTGCTATTTTTAATTGCAATGTAGCTAAAATAAATAAAATGCTTGCCTACAACAGGAAAAGGAACAGCTTTGAATTCCAAAATGGAGGTGGGTAATGTCATTGTAATTTGCCAATCTGTGGGAGGCTGAGATGACAGTTCCTTATCCTCTTGGCTTCCTTTAACCAGAAGATCCTCTCCTTTATACCCACCTATGCCTGCTCATAACCAGACACCTCAAAAACAAGCACACCAGAAAGAGCTGCCTTAAATGCAGCACTTCTGTGAACAAATTTACAGCATCAGACCTCTTGGACAACTTGGACCAGGCCCATCAATCTCTGAACTATCATCCTCCCTAAAGAGACCGCACAGAAAACATTAAGCATTCAGCAATACATCAGCAAGGCTAGAACAGCTTCAGTGTAATAACATGAATCACTCTTTGGCCATATGCTCGAGTGTCTGATACTTTCCTAAGGAGCCTGTTGGAATATCATGGTATTTACAGCACTGGGAGATAGGGCTAGGTTTGTGCCATGACTATTAGATGATAAATGATTAATTATAAACTTGCTGAGCTGTGCACCCCAGCAATACTACACATTGACTTATATGTTGGCAGTTTGTCCAGACAAATGCCAAACCCTAGTGAAATCCTGTAATGCCAGGTACCAGCAGAGCCTGAATGTCAGTAAGGCATCAGTGCTTCTGCAAAGTAACTCTTTTTCCTCTCCTAAATCTATTTTCTACATGTTATTTTGCTCTAAATCAAAGCTGTGACCAACAAGGTCTGGCAAGCTGTATTGGTTATTTTTCATACTCCTGCTATGCACTGAATATTTATTTGTTATCTGTTTTGTTTATGGTTTGTTGCAATAATAGCTAACCTCTAGCACTTGTCTTGGGAAGGTGGGATAATCTCCCATTCAGGCTTTGCTAAGTTGATCCTAGCCTGCATCTGATGTTAGCAAGCCAAGACCTTGGCTACTTTTTTATTAGTGTTGTTTTTGTCATTGCTGATAGCACTGCTGAAAAACAAGGTAGAGTTAAATGACCACTGAGGAATGTTTTCTTTTTTCCTAACACCAATCTACAGGGACTTGGAAAAAGATTTAGATTGAGTCGTGTCCAGTAACACTGAGCACCTTCCAAATACATATTTTGGTGAAAGTTGTTCATTACTTGTTTAATAAAGATCATGTGCCCTGTTATAAGCATCAGAATGGCAGTCCATTAATCTTGGGAGAAATTTTCCCTCCAATTCAGATCTTGACTTGAGGTGGAGGGAAGGGGGGCAGGGAATAGCCAATTGAGGGCTTTTTCCACTTTCAGGAGAATGGCATGTTCCTCAGGGAGATAGTAAATTGAAATTAAGGCTGTTTCAGTTGGCCTACAGGATATGCCTGCAAATGTAGACATATCGAAATGGTGAAAAAGTCTGTCTGTGCCCATTCATATAAAGTGAATGGGTTGTAATGTTCTCCAGCCCTTGGGAACGGTGGCTAGATTGAGGAAAGAAGGCAGGAAGAATGAGATGGATTTGACATAAGTATATTTAAGTGCACTGAAGGCTTTCTCTCCTCCCTGTGGTTTAATGGTATATTCCACTGGGGTCTACAAGGAAGAAAGAGAGTGAATCCCTACAGCTTTTCTTTTTAAGGATAACAAATCTTAAAACAGGTGTGAGCACAGAAAGATCCTCTTACTTGTTGTTTTTAAGTCCTTCTCAGCCAGCCGGCACTCTGTGTGTATTATCATTCCACAGAGTGAGCGCTGGGGAGAGGAGACCGGGAGTGGAAGAGGAGCTGGAAAAAATAAATGACTGCAAATGAATAATATGGACTAAGTATGCTGGTCATGCTCTATGAAATTTATTATACTGTGGTTACCAAGAAGACATATTAGTCAGAGTAAAAAGAACAGAAAATAAAAGGTTACAGTGTAGGGAAATACCTTCTTGCCTCTTGGCAACATGCAAAACAAGGGAATAAGCGTGACGGGAGCTCAGGCTGCTGAGCAACTTCCCTGGATGAGGGGGTAGGCTTAGACTGTCTGAGTACAGAAAGGTGTGCTCTGAATTTCTTTCAGTAGAATGTCAAGTGTGTGGCTATGGGCAGAGAGGGCTCTGTTAGATGCTTTGTCTGTGGCCACTGAAGAGACAGCTTTTCTTGGTGAGCACTGATCCTGGCACTGCCACCTTCCTGTGGGACGCAGGAGAGGCAGCAGCACTACCTCAGCTGGCATTTTCACAAACCACTAAATGAAGTCCTCAGGGTGCTCCCTCCAGGAAGACCCAAAATGGCACACTCACCAACCAGAACCCTCTTTGCAGGATTCACGCTTAGTATGTACCCTGAGGATTTCAAAATATGTTCTGGGGATTTCAAAATAGATGCCTCAGTGTGGACCCATTGATATCTCTGCCTCTTCTTTCCCTGCCCATCTTCTCTGGGGAAGACTTGGGCAAAGAGAGCCAGCTCCAGTTGTCCCTTTGAAGGTCCTAACGAGGCTTATGAGTCTTTCTCACCTGTGGGAAGACTGCAGGCTGAAGTCAGGACAAAAACCTTAAGGTGTATTAAAAGCGTAGTAGATCTCACTGACTCTCTGAGTTTTTGAAAATGTCTCCTGGGTGATTTTGCCATGGTTCTCATTATCCTAGTGAGGATTAATCAGTCAGTGACTTTCAGGAGAGTGATCAGCTGAACTTCAGGAATTCACAGTATGGTAACTCTTAATAAAGAGGAAATAAAATTAACTTCCTTACTCCCGTTCCAAAATGTTTACTAAAATGTAAAGAATAAATCTCTAACTCTAGAACAGGCTGCCCCAAGTGGTTGGACCTTTGAAACTTGGAAGGGAACTTTACAACCTTTGCCCATATGTTTCTGCCCCCCCTTCAAAAGTCTGGCAAGTTTGCAGAGGTTTCCCCTTATAGTTGTGAATTTCACATGGACATGAATGGTTTCATCAAGAGTTTTGTATTTCAGCTGTAATAAAAGAAGAGATAGGAATCAAAGACAGTTGTTCCAAGGGAGTGGAGTCTGTAGTGTATAATTACAAGTCCCTCAGCCAAGGGCAGATGCTTGACCTATTTCAATTCTTTTATTACTCTCCTGAATGCAGCCAGTGAAATGTTGCTAACAGACAAGGCTGCAATTGCCTTTCTTGTTTTCTTTCTCTTTTTTTCCTTTTGTTTGTCCTTTGGACAGGCAGGGAGAAAGCAATACTCTTGCCCTGGATAAAGCCCAGCAACACTATTCTTCAGAGAAAGGAATTTCCACTTCTAGAAAGTTAACACCATTTTAATTCCAGGTAAGATTTCATGGTTTTGCCATGAGCTACCTGAGAAGTTTTTTTGGCTATGAATGAGAGGGACCACCATGATTACCTTCAGTCAGGCTTGAGTGCAAAGCATGGTCCAGAAGTTAAAAACATCAAGGTTTGGATGTGACACTGTTTTATTGCACATAATCTCTGCTTAATTAGTTGGTCTCTGTGCTACCATTGACACAAATGTAAAACAGTCCACCCATTTAAATTTCATTGTTGTTGACACAAGTGGGAAGGATATTCTGAGTCCATGTTTCTAATGAGGATTTGTCTTAGGCCAGCTAAAGTGGGCCTGGATTTCCTTTCTCTGGTTTGTATCAGCAGTTGTCTCCATTACATGCTATAACTCCTGCATGTAGCTTTTTCAGCCTGGCATAAGGACAATAGGTAATTCAAATATCTATATTGTCCCTGCACCCTATAATGGTATTACAATGACAATTTTATTACTCTCATAAAATTTTTGCAACTTCCCCACAGCACATTGTAATTTCACCAATGGTTGTAAAAGGTCTTAAATTATATTTGTAGAAAATTGAGATGAATGGGTTTTAGTATTAATGCATTTCTCATTGTGTAATAAGAATTTTTGTCCCTTTCCTTTTGCCAAGTGCAGAGAAAAAGCAACTCAGTTCAAGTATTTGTCAACTCCCATTAGAAACATTTAATACTAATAAAAATTATGGATTTAGTTTCCAAAGGATACTGCCAGCGAAGTTCATGATTACTAAATCAGTACTTAAATACAACCATTGTTCACCTTATAAATTTATATATGTTGTTTGACATATATAAAGTGCAGCTTTGGAGGCTGAGTCAGCAGTGGAGGAGCTGTTCGCTTAATTTGAGCTTATAAATGAAAGGAAAATTTATTACTAATAAAGCAGCAGCAATATGTAAAACATTCCATAAATGTTTCCTAGGTATGGCGGGCAAAATACATCCTGAACTAAAGAGCAGGTGCAGCTTCCAAATTTAGCCAGAGGTACTGAGAGCAAGCAGAGCTTCGTGGAGTTTGCTGTGTTGCCTCTTCCTGATGGGAGAGAGATCAGCTTATGTAAGGATAAGGCAGTGAGGTGTGAGGTGTGGGCATCCTGGGGTGTGCAGTTACCAGTCTGAAGTTTCAGTCTGTCGGCTCAGTTATCTATGTTAAAAATTCTTGTCAAATTTGAACGTGCAGCAGAGTCTTAAGCAGTGAAGTGCGAAGGTACAGTTTGAGTTGGCTGCAGTCCATGCAGCTGTGATGAAACAGGAGGGGAAAAAAAAAGATGGCATCAAGGGAAGGGTAAATTCTGCTCTTGACATCTTCAGCACTGAAAAAATATTGCAGAGGGAGAGAGGAAGAAAGATGAACATCTTGATTTTTATTACACATAAATGCAGCACCATTTCCGAGGCAAGAGTATGAAAAAAAGTTTCTGTTCGTGCTCTGGTTTTCCTTGTCATTTTAGTACTTTCTAAAGTTTGCACATTCAGGCAAATCCACCTGCAAGGCACTAATGAATTTATGTTTTGATATACAGTCAAAGAAAAGTCACTCAAGTAGACGGACTTTGAGAGAAAAATAATTGGCTGAGGCAAGACAGGACATTGCTAAAAATACAGAGAGACCAGAGCCCATTTTATTTGCAAAAGAATCTTTTGCAGACTTTATGTTTTCAATTTTGACTACATTTATTCAGCTGTCTGAAGCTTTTGATTTCTGGATGTTTTGATACTCTTTTATTATTATTTTGGATAATAATTCCAACTTCTCTGGCTAGGACACTAGGGTTTTTTTATTTATTTTTTTCCACATATGGGGAGAAAAATAATTGATGCTGTAACTCCCTGAGGCTCACTGAGTGCCTGGGAGAAAAACGGCAACTGCATTTCATCTGAAAAAATGTTGCTTGAATGAAAAACAAAAAGCTGAAGCCACATGTTTGGAGCAAATGTGCTTTAACTAATGGATCCCAGTGTATTATTAACTCACAGTAACTCATAAATATGACAAGTGTTTTTTTCTTTTTACACTGGCGTCCAATTAGAGCCAAATGACGCGGCGTCATTTGCGGCTGAGCGGGTGTCCCTGAAGGGTACTTATCTCCTGAAGGATTGTCTGCAGGCGTGAGCCTGGCTGGGGAGGTGAGCAGGGAAAGGGTGGCAGGAGCAAGCTGTGAACACGAGGAGACATTACAGCAAAGCTCTGGCACACGAGGTGAGGAGCAGAGCGCGTCCATCACCGCGCCCTGGAGCTGGGACCTGCAGTCGTAAAGCTGACAGCAAGGAGGAGAAAATGAGGCTCGCAGGGCTGCAGTGGGAGCAGGGAAGGGTGGGAGAGGAAGGGCTGAAGAGGGAATTATGGAAGGAAAATTTCCTGACAAATTACTTTGTATTTTCTGGTTTCGTTTCTGACACGCGGAAGGAAATGCTCTGTGTTTTCTTAAGGAAGTGCAAATTTCTCCACTTCATCCATTTTAAATCCTCGCCCTTAGGCCTTTTGTACTGAAGCATAAAGTTTGGAGGCCTTAAATGGTCATAACGTTTCCCTGTAGAATTTAGCCTCAGAAACCTACTAACAATTCTGGAGGGCTCAAAAGGAAAACCATTTTACAGCAATTTGGCAACATCCATTTATAGGGGGGATCATATGGAGCATCAATTTATTCTCATGGTTTCTTTACCATATTTGATGAAATATATGATGCAATTGGAACAAGCGGCTAAAGAAAAAAGGCCATAAACTTTGAAATGGTGTTGTAAAACACACAGTGTGTTAACATGAAATAAGTTACAGACTTAGAAGAATTTACAATGGCTTGCTCATATAATAGTAGTACAATAGACTTGCAAGTTGCAGATGTTTTCGGGTAGATCTGGTATTTTAATACTCGTTCTCCTTCAGTGAAACTGTGAGACTTGGATCTGGATAACAATAACTTAGTGACACTGGAAAACAGAGTTGAAGGAAAACTAGTAAAAGGGGGAGGAGGAGAAACAAAAAAAAAATAGAAATCTCAGTGATTGTTCACTTTAGTGATACTCTTTTTCTGTGTGGAAAAAGTGTTACATTTGCAAGTCAGTTAAACAATAAAGTTTCTTCTGCTTTCCCAGATCATTCTGTGGCCTTCATCCTGCAAGTGGGATGTGTTTCCCAGGACTCTTCACTTTTAGGATGGGAATAGAGCAGGAAAGAGAGAGAAGCTAGGAGAGAAGACAAACCTTGAGACCCTGTGCTAACATATGTTCCTCTCCTGCACAGGTCCCACAGCAACCAAAGCCTTTTGCAAACTGCCATGGTCGCTTTCATCTCAAGGGGAATTTTCCAAGCCCACAGGACTCTTTTGGACGAAACCATTGCAATTTTATTTCTATCTGGGGTCCTCAATGAAAGCATGGAGGAAAAACAGCAACATCTCATCATCAGCTGTCCTGTGTCAGCCTCACAGACCAGTACCTGGCCCTAATGCTCCCACCTCTCTATGGAGTAGCTGTGACCAATGCATGAGGACCAAGTTCCTCATGCCTAGAGGAATCAACCCCAGCTCTAAGTGCTGGCTATCATTTGCTCCTGACAGTGCATAACTGCATAATTATGCAATTGGAAAGGATTGCAGGAGGGCTTATGTGCCCTGCGACTGACAGCATCTTTTCCCAGCACTGCTGGTTCAGAGCAGAAAGGGAATATTTAGTTGTTAGATTCCCTAGAAAAAAGGTCTTAGCCAAGGTTTGTGTACAACAATTTGGAAGAGATAAGGATGTGCAGCATGGTCCCTCAGAGACCACCAAATTCTCTCTAAGGGCTGTATCAGTGTAGGTCCTGCACAAGAGGGCTTGAGCTGTTCTACTTCTGAGCATATTTATACTATTCAGTAACAAACTAGGGATGTATTGCTTAAAAAAAAGCACTGGAACCCCCAGAAATGAAGAAAAGATTCATGATTAGTTCTTTGCTGACATTTCAAAATTTGTTGTCAGTTCTTCCCTCTCAGTCTGGGTGCCGTGCAGATGTAGGACACATTGTGCAATGTGGGTGCATCAAAAGGAGAGAGAACAAGGGAGAGGAAGGGGAAGCAGGCAGACTTCTCCCACTCTAGCTCTAGTGGTTGTAGAACACCTTGCCCAACTTTCCTTTGCCATCAGTGGAGGCACTTAGAGGATGCATTTCTCTTCTTTGGCCACAGTCTGAGATTTCTAATTTGATGGGGACAGGTTTAATCCAACAGCAGGAGCTCTGCTCCAAGGCCTGGTTCCTGTCACCTAAAGACCAAGAGAAGCATCTGGAAGCAAAATCAGGGCAGCTCCCTGTCTTATTCCTTGAGGACAAAGCAATCTTTTGATGGAGAGAAGGAAATGAGTGCAGTTGTCTCAGCTCCACTCTAGGTATTAACCTAAGTCATCAGGCTTCTGCTAATGACCTCAGTCTGGACTTTGGGGCATATTAGGTGACTAATTCCTGCACAGAAGACAGTTCAAGGAGCCTTGGTGCACTATTTTGTTTAATAGCTTTATTGAGTAAGTTTTCTTATACAAGGAAACCCTTACATAGTACAGAAAAGCTACTTTTTCAAGTAGGAAGAAAATAGAGGAAGCTGCTGAAATTAAACTGTGCAGAAAAACATTCCCCATTATTTTCTTTGACCACATTGTTTTGGTTTTTAATAGACATTTGGAAATGTTCTGTTTCTAGAGAACATTCGTATGAATCTTCTACCGGAAGCAAATGTCACAGAAAATCAACCACAGGATTAGAGAAATCAGGAAAAGGGAAATCAGTCAAGTCAATATTGATAGGCACAAATCTCTGCTTAGTTTAGTTTTATGTCCCACAAAGAAGGGGAAGGGAGCAGGGAGTGCCAGGGAGCCTTTCTGCATACAGTGTTTGCTTTTATTGGTAAGGATTTCCAGGATTTAAGTAAGTTCCCATCCTGGTTCCCGAAAGTGGGAGAAGTTTTTAAAAAAAAAAGTGGTCTATAAACTTCTTGTCACAAACACTCTGAAAGGCAACCACCCACTGGAGTCTTGTGTTGTGGGTGTTTGCACAGATTAAGCAATTTCATCTACCTAATTGTCTTGCAAATACCCTTTTATTATACTTGTGAGTTTAGGGAGAGGAATACCAGGAGGAACCTCATACACCAGAGCAGAGCAGATTTTAACACCACATAGCTACTCCTGATTTGCATCCTGGGATGAGAACTGGGCATTACATTTAAGCCCACAACATCAGTAATAAATGTATCGTGTGTGTGTGTGTGTGTGTGTGCTCTGCTTTTCACACTCCCTCTATAATCTGATTCAAGCACATGTGTGCTCTATTCAACAGAGACCCATTTTTTTCCCCTTGTATAGTTCAGGCCTGAGGTCACCTACAATATGAGACAATGCCAGTACAATATTTCTTTGTATCAGACTTGCCAAAACACCACAACTCTCCACTGTGTTTAAAAAGAGGGGAAAAAAATAAAAAAGAAAGAAACCACAAAGAATTTTTATTTTCTACAACCCCAATCAGGAGGCAGAAGAAGCTGCCAAATTATATGATAGAAACTCCTACGCAAAGAACCCAGTAGAGTTGTAAACTGAACTTCTGTAGCTTTTCAATTGTAAATCCAGATGCTTTTATCCACAATTCTTTTCAATGACCTTTCACTTGAAAGTCAATTTGTCAGTCTACTTACAGTGTCTGAAGAAATCATCAAAGCCACAACACCGAGTCATTCTGAAGATGATGTTCCCTGCACTGCAAAGTTGCTGCACTTGTTTCCTGAGCTGGGGTGCTCACATCTTGCTTCTGCCTGGAGGATTTGAACACACTCCTCACTTCAACCAACAGCAGCACCATAAAGCCTTACCCCTCTTAATCTAAAGAGAGGAAGAAGAAGGGAGGGAAAATGATCTAGAAGCACAAAATCAAAACTATTTCTAGTCACTACCCCAATCTCCATGGAGAAAACCCCTTAGTTAAATCTGGGTTCTTCATGCAGTTGATTAACTTGGGTTGTTCAACACAGCTTGGATGCAATGGAAATCACAAAATAACTTTAATATATCTCCAACACTTTAATATATCAAGCACACATGTGCTTGAACTTGGTCTCTGGCTGCAGGGATGGGTGCACAGAATAGTTCTGGGCTTGAATCCCCCCATCTGAGCACTGACACTGAATTCCCCACCCAGGTGGAGAGAGCAGCACAAGGGATTCTGATGTCAGCATCCAGTCCCAATCACTGCAGCACTCCCTGGCAGAAAACCCACAGAAACCTCCATTTAGAAGAAGAATCCAAAGGCTCAGATTTGTTTCCTCCTTTCTCTCTTGGGCTTGAAAAACAGTTTTCAGAATTTCCAAAGTTCAGGCTTAGTTGTGTTTCTGGGGTTTTCTAGGTCTGGATGAGCCAGAAATATGTGAAAGCAATATTTGGTGAGGGTTGGATACTCTTACTTTGTTTTTTTGGTCTATACAGGACCTTCCACACTGTGAGGATATAAAAAAGAACAAGGAAAGTTGCTTGCTGTGGGAGAGTATTTTAATGTGTTGTTTCTAACACGGAGGAAGTTTACATGTAAGTTTTGAGAAAAAGCTTCTGGCTGGTTCTAATTATCACCTGCCAGTTGATTCCATCAATTATAAGGGTGGTTACATTCCCAAGTGTTGATTAATTTTACTGTTATTAATTCCTGTTTATTTTAAGTGCTGACAATGTAATCAGTCTGATGAAGAAAACAGAACTAAAACTCCTGTACTGCTGAGGTCACAGGCTACAGGATAGGAATCAGCAAACAGAAGACATGAGTGTGTTTGAAGAAAGTGCTGATATTTTCAGAAGATATTTCCCTCTTCCCCTTTTAGCTAGCAATGGTGGGGGAAAACACATATAACTGAAAGGAGCTTCTTTTCATGAGTCATGAGTAGAGGACTCAGTGGCACGGAAAAAGGAGCAAAAGATATAAAGAGCAAGAAAAGCTGTCTGGCAGCCTCCAAATGAGGAAGACTAGGAGAGAAAGAATGAAAAAATTGGAGAGCATCAGGTGATGCAGAGCTGCCCAGAGTGAGGGCCACCATGCATTTCTGGTAGGGAGAAGGGCAAGAGATGATGCTGGGAAACAAAATCTCTGTCTTTGGACTAATTCTCCAGTTATTAATGAAAATATTTAACACTGGGTGGGGAAAAGGCCAGGGAAGATGATAGTTATTCTCAGAGATGAGAATATCAGTCAGGATAGAGCTGGACTTGCCCTCAGCTAACATCCAAACCTTATATGGAATAGAATGAAAAATGTCTCAGGTTTGGAAAAGAAAAAGAAACTGGGTGCATTTGGAAGTAGAAGTACAGGAGTATAATGAAGAAATCTGTTCTTCTATTATTGGCTCAGTCAAAAACAAGCAGTATTGGAAAGCTCACGAGAGAGTCTGTGTTTATGTGATTCCAGTCTGATTTCTACAAGAAAAAAGGGGTCAAAAGTTTATCCAAAGTTTAACCAGTATCTTGAACTTTCAGAGCTGAGCTGAACTGAACCTCTTACCCAAATCACTCCTCCAAATGTGATGCTGTTTAGACCCACTTTTTCAGTTAACCCACTTCATGCTTGGTTATTAGACTGCCTTCACCCTGTCTGCTCTTGCTTACTGACGTGCATCTTTGGAGTTAATGCTCCTATGGTGGAGATGCAGAAACTGAGGCCAAAGTTAGCATGAAAGGCATTGAAACACACTCTCCTCCCACTTGCTTCCCTTGTACTCTTTCCACTCAGTGCTTTGACGTGCACATGAAACTATTTTGTCTGTCCTTTGCAATCAGGTACGTGGTTCAGCAGGGGGATGTGGGCTGGACAGCTGCACTCACCCAGGCTGCTGTGGCTGCTTCTTTCCCTTCCAGGCCTTTGATCTCAGTGCTGTGTGGTGCTTTCTTGCTTTGCTGGTGGGTCTTATCCAGTGCCTTTACCTTTTAACTGCTCAGCCTCAGGGGCAGGGTGGTCTCTGTGTGTCCCTCCACTTCAAGGAAAGTCCAGCATGAGAAAGCCATGGCTGGAAAAGCACAGTGCCTAGTAAACAGAGGGGGAAGTGTGGGGTCCAAGGGGCAGACCAAGATGGGGAGATTACTGCTTTTATCCCAGAGTGCCTCCACTGGCATCCACAGGTTCTGCCTAAGGCTTCTCTGCAACACCTGTACATCACCAATGTAAGAAGAGCAGTAAATTCTATCTCTTGCATGTCTCAGTGCAAGGTGCAGTTTGAAAGAGCAGAACTGTGTTTCAAACCAGCCAGGCCAGCCTAAGAAGCAAAATTAATTCTTCTTGTGAAGCAGTCCTCACATAGTTTAGCAGGTATATCTGCAGAGGTACTGCTTCTTCACAGCCATGAGCCACATAATCTGCAGCAAAAATCTTGTGGGCTTCCACAAAGCCATGAGATTAAGAGCAATTCATTAAAATTATTTAAGCTCTGAGAGAACAAAACCCAAAAAGTGAACTCCAAAGCTATTTAAATTTAGGAACCCAAATTCAGCTCCGAATTTAATCCTTAGATTTAATCTGTAGATTGATAAATGTATTAAAATCAAGGAGGCTCTGAAGCTCATTCCAACAGATACTGGAAATGTATCCCCGAAAAATTGTTCAAATTCCCTCAGGCAATTTTATTTTTCTAGCTGACTTTCCTGTTTCAATAGCAAGAAGAGATACAACTTATAAAAAGATACCACTTCTCTTCTGTCAAATACTGCACATTCCAGAGTGCTTGCTCATGCTACATCCTTCCCTATGGAGCTGCTGCCTAACTTTCCCAAAGCTGATATTAATATCACAGACCATTATAATACAGTTATTTTCATGGAAGCCTGGGAGGAAGTCACGTGGCATTAATTGGTCCCTGGTGCCCATAAGGTCTCCATTTAGTTTGTTGTTTTTACTTGCATAAGCAGCAATGAAGTGAAAAGCTGAGGAAGTAGCAGTGATTGTCTTAAATGAGTAATTTTTTAGTACCTGATTTTTTAATGAATAATTGTTCTTCTTAACTGGATGAATATATTTATTAGGCAGTTTGAGGGGACACACACACCCATTCTCCACCAGTCAAACTGTGTTTTTTCACCTTCTCTGCACCTGCAAGGGCTGGATTTTCTTGAGTTCTGGTGACAGTGTCCTCTGTGTGATGCCCTTGGGCCAGGCATTATCCCAGCTCCCTGTCAGGGAGGAGCAGGGTGTGGTGGCTGTGCAGGCATCTTCCTCTGTCTGTGTGCTTTGCTGAGAAGCTGAGCACTGTATTAAAACACACACACACCCAAGACCACCACAAGGGGCCTTTCTTGCCAAATACTTCTGCTCCTGTCACCTGCCAGTTCAAAGCAAGTACCACTCTTCCACTGGTGCTGCTGCCTATTAGCCATATGTGCCCAATTTTGAGACAGCCAGAGCCAAGAGTGTCAAACTGGTGTGGCTAAAAACTTGGCAGCACGTGTGCCTGTGTGTGCTCTGAGAAACAGGGAGCCCTGTGTCTGACTGTGAGCAGCACCAGTGCAGCAGAGAGGTGGGCAAGGGCACAATCCTGCAGGCAAAGGGCCTTCCAGTTATTTGCAGAACTGCTTAAAAAAGATCTTTCATGTCAAACATTTTGTTCAGTAGCAGATTTTATGTTAATATTTTTTTTTCCACAATGCACAATTTCTGCTAAATGTTTTAACTTTTCCTATGAAATGTTACTGGCAGCTCACAGGAGCAGTAATTTGTCTGCCTCAATCTTTTCAAGGACTGAGAAGTCCCAGCTAAACACTTCCTCCAATATGACCCTCAGGGAGGACTGCTACAATGCACCTTGACATCCTTCCTTCAAAGCAGGGAGTGCTGGCAGGTTAGGAGGAATGCACAATATCAGTCAGTTGGGAATGTGTTTATCCATTTACATGAATCAATACCTGAAGAAACTAATCTCCACCAGATAACATAGCAGCATTTCCTAATTGAAACTCTTCTTTCCAATACCCTCCAACCCTCAAGTTTTTACAATTGGTGGTATTTTGGATAAATCCCCAGGTTTTTAACTGTCTGGGAGAAAAAAAGTATTTTAGCACTTTTTTTTAATGGAAAAATTTTATTTGCATATTTTTGTACCTACATTTCTCAGTCTCCCATAAATGTAAAAGAAAACCTCAGGTGGAGTAAGTAAAAGACTGCATCCCTCTAATCCTCTGAATTCTAAAACTGTCCTGATGTTTTTTGAGCACTGACACTGTGAGACATTCAGTGCTGGACATTTTAGCAATAGCACACAACTTTTGCCATGTTCACTTCAGCTGCTTCCAGAACTCTCCTGTTGCCAAAATCCTCAGTTTCTCTTCTTCCCCCCAGAAAAGGGCTTCTGTCTCATCCTCTACAAAACTTGCCTACTACAGCCATGCCTAATCAATACAAAAAATCTCAGTAGTATCAAGAACCAAACATTAGTGCTGATGTAAATGTTTTCAGCAGGTGGACACTTCACCAAGAAATGCTCCTGAATAGTATCAAGGCCTCTGAAAAGTTACAGATTATCCATGCCCCAGCTCTTCCAGCCTTCTTCCAAGGTCCTGCCCCTTAAAATCATTGAATTGTTTAGGTTAGAAAACACCTTTAGGATCACTGAATCCAACCATTAACCCAGAAATGCCAAGGCCACCACCACTAAACCATGCCTGTAAGCACCACATCTACATGTGCTTTAAATACCTCCAGGGATGGTGAATCCACCACTTCCCTGGGCAGCCTCTTCACAACCCTTTCAGTGGAGAATGTTTACTAATATTCAGTGAAACTTTCCTTACTGTAATTGGAGATCATTTCCTCCTGTCCTCCTTAGGGTGACCAAAGAACCCATTAGAAGCAAAAAGTCCTTACAAAAGAAAAGGCTGGGTTTTTTATCTGAAATCAACCATTTCAGTGTAATTCCATTCCAGAAAGATCTGAAAGGCTTTTTTGTTTTTATTCCAAAGCTGAATGAAAACAATTTTTGAACTTCAACAGTTGTTACAAAATGGAATTGTCATCTTGTGGACAGCACCACTGAGCACATGGTGTTACTGTCAAATAAATCTTGTTTAATATCAAAATGAATAACATTGCACTGATTGCATTCCACAGTATATTTTTAACTCACTCAAGTCCTATCTTTTCTCATCTAAATAGACCTCTCAGAGAATCTCAGGGATTTCCTGCAGAACTGAGTCTATTTTGCTATGCAATGTATTTTGCTATGCAAGCTATCATCTTTGTTACAGCATTTGCATTGCTTTGCAAGGACAACCACAACAGGAAACAGTCTGTTTTCTTCCTCTTCCTGGGAGCACTGGACTTCTTGCAAGAAAATTTGTCCACCAAACTTGACAATTTATGGTTTGTTTTTGCTGTTCCAAGCAATTTGGATTATATGGACAATTATTTCTTTCCTTAGATTCTCAGTCACATCAAAGCACCCTGCATTGTTAATGTGCATTTAAATATTTGCTGAAGAAAGATCCTTAGATATCCAACCATTGCTGGCTAACTGTGGAAAATTGTGCCTCCACTCCTGCAAATTTCTTATCAATGTGAATTTTCTTGTAGGATTCAAATCTAAGGTAAAAAAAAATGTATTTTAACATATTTGCACTTGATATGACTGTGAGGTACAGCAGTGTAACTATGTCCATTACACCCAAGCAGAGCTGAGATTCCGGGAGCTGAAAACTCACAGCCTCCAGTATTTTCATGCCTTTAATTTCAAACCCTGTTTGCAGAGCTGAACAAATATAGGTCTTGAAAGTTATTGAGAAATCAGGAGTAAAATAAAGAGGTGGCATGAGGTTTCTCAGCAATCAGCTCAGGTGAGGCAAGCACCTGCATCATCTGTACCTTCCTCTTCCTAAGAATGACTGGTTGTCCAGTAAGCTCAGAAGTTAAAACCCTACACTTTCACCCTGCATTTCTTTGTTTCAAGAAGAGATATAGAATACTTTTTCTGCAATTTGTTTGCATTTAGTTTTATTTTCAATCTTTTTGCTCTTTCTGAAATAGGTTCTGCTTGCATACAGACCAAGCTGAACAAGTCTTTTTTCGTTTCCTCTGTCTCAATTTCTCTTTCTGGACAGTGAGAACAATGAATCTTCTGTAAAAATACTGATTACCTTTGGATGCAAAGAGTGGTCCAGTCAAATTTTCCCTGACACCTCCCAGTATAGATCACATGTTTTTTATCCATACCTATGTTTGTGTCAAGAGGTACAAGAAAATTTGTATTCACAAACTTTGCATCATTTAAGGGATTAAATCTTTTATCTTTATCTGGTATTAACAGGCATAGCTCTATCCACAAAGCTCTAACATCCAGGAGACCTAAGACTGCAGAAAGCAGGAAAGGCAAGCACAGCACTTCCCATGCTTTTCTCCTGACTTGAGCTCCTTTGGTCCAACATTCAACAGGAGGCCCAAGCTAAATAGGACACCAGAGGGCAAAGGCCAAAGGGATGATACTAATTCACAAACAACCTCATAAAACTATTCTTGTAGGCCCTTTAAAAACTTTTAGCTGTCTGCCAAACAGATGAGGTCACCATGTGCAGTCGGCAAGTCTTGCTATGCAAGAAAAGGGTCTGTTCACATTTTGCTTAAATCATTAGATGGGTAAGTTCAATAGAAGGGATCACAGTCTGGCCACTGCACATCTATTTCTTGATCAGGCAGTCATGAGAAGTGGACTAATTTGTGCTTCATTCTTAACTTAATGGTGTCTGTAGGTTAAGAAAATACACGTGATCTAAAGGTTGTTTCCATCGGACGCTGATTCCCAGTTCAGCAAAGCACTTCAGGATGTGAAAGTGGCATAGTTTAGTTTGTCATTACCTGCTGCTTCATACAGAAAGGATTTGCCTTGCACACAGGGAAAGAGCCTTTTTTACTACTGTCAGGGTCAGGGGTGCTCTTAATGTTTTCTTTGCATAAGCTATCTCATGAAGTAAATAAAAAGGATTGCTGAAGAGCTCCATCTGCTCTTCTCTTTTCAATGGAGAAGAAAAAATTGCTTTCCTCCCCACAGCTTTTTGACTCTCATAAATACATAATTTGCATGCCAGATTACTGTTTGGCTCCAGATCATAATTTGTTCAAGTATATCTTACATTTCCATTTCTGTATTTTGTCATAACTTCTCCATTCCACGTTTATCAAATTTTAACCAACAGCTTGGTTTTTGTTTGTTTGGTGTGGCATGGGTTTTCTTTTACAACCACAGATATTACCTATTTATTTATTTATTTTTCTCACACAATTTTCATTGTTCTCTTTTCCAGTTCTCTTTCACTCTTGCTAAATGCATTAGTCCATTAAGCAGCCTGTTACCTCTCCATACCCCCCCTCCCCACAAGGATCACTTCATCTGTCACAAAGATTTAACAGCAAAGTAGTTAGCATTTTATACTGTTACCTTTTTACAGGAATAATAAGAATAGTTTTATGAGGTTGTTTGTGAATTATCATCTATAATTTTCCCTTTGTCATCTGCTCACTCTGTCTTGCGACCCTTGGCAAGAGCAGAAGAAAATGAGTGCAGCTGAATACAAAACCCAGGGAAATGCTGAGCCTGGTTTTGTTTTGTTCAACAGCTGGAATAAAAGGGAGCAGCTTCAATGGTGGTGCTAAAGTTGTGAATGCCAGTTGAAGATTAAATAATTCAGAAAGATGAGAGAATTAGTGTACACTCTGATGCAAATAGAGCAAACCAGGCTTACCAAGCTCTTCAGAAGCACTGGCCCTGTTAAACAGGGTTGATCTGAGTTTTGAATGCTCAAGTTTTGATGTGGCAAATCTGCTTAGTTCAGAAAGTGGCTTCAAGAGGTCCAGAACTGATGGAGTCAAGACCAAGGAGTCCTTGCCAGTGCAGATTTTTTGAATGCTACAATGACTCAGCTCATTAGCTTTTCCCCAATAAGAATTCCATTCTCAAGAAGAATACTAGCATGGAATTTTGCCCCTTTAGACCTTCTGTCCTCTCCAGTTTCTATTGAATTGAACTGGCAGATTCCAAAGTAACTCATGGGAAGGACAAGCCAGTATTCAGCCATGCACTGATGCTCACAAACACATGCAGAGAACACAACTGCATAAACTCCATTTTCTTAGCAAGTAAGACTAAAACTGAAGTGTTTATATGAACCAGCAAAGCAGAGCAGCCAGGCTTTGCAAGGCTTTCAGCCAGATCCCTGTCTTCTGTAAATCAGTGTGGAGGGCAATGGAGCAGTAGCAATTTGCACCAATTTGGGTCACCTAGCTCTATTCTTGACTAGTCCATTTTATATCCAGTCTTCACAAAATGAAAATGTCAGTGTTTTGAGACCAGGATCAAAAGAAGGTTGGAAAGAAGGTTTTCTAGGGAATTGAAAACCCACAAGGGATAGAGCATGTAGGCTAAATAATATTATTTTAAAGTAATGGCTACAACATTTTCAGGAAGTTTGCTTTCCCTGGATACATCCCATTTTAAGGCATCACTGTTCAGTCTCATAAAGAAGGCTATTGCTGACAAAATAGCCTCCAGTTCTCTTTTGCTGTTTCAATTACTGCATTGATCAATCTGAAATGTCTGTTTGCTTGACATGACTGACAGTCATGACTGACAATTATCTGAAATGTGATACAGTATTGCAAGATTATTTGAATCACTCTTCACATCTTTTTTCCTTCCTTCAGAAGGAATTATGTTGAGCCAAAAAGGAAAATTAAACATGATTTAGGGAAGCACCTACAACTGTTATGGCCTGCCTTGTTTCAGTGTCCTAAATAAAACTACAGTGTTGTGTTCCATTTAATAACAAACCAAAAATAATTAAAAAAAAACAACCAAAAAAAATCCATATAAAGGAATCACCAAAGTAGTTCCTCTGGCCACAGTTTATTAGGGTGCCTTTGTCCCCAAGTGATTTATCTTCGAGGCCTTTTCTGCCAAATTTCTGTACATATAATCGTGTTTCCATTTTGGAGCAAACCGTTGTCAGGCAGAACCCTGAGACAGTGGTACAAGTTATACCTTTTTCTGCATTTCATATCCTTCCAGATAACTGGAAATTTCAGCTAAGATCTTTGTAAAGAGACAAAAAATGAGGCCCAAAGGGAATAAAAATTCATGCCCTCTATGACATAAAAACTAGCTCTTAAGAAAATAATGTTATCTTAAATGGCGAGTAAATGTGTTTGTAACATGTTCAGTGTAGCAAAAGTCAGTAATGTGGATATTGTGCAGGTTGTCTGAGAATGTATTAATTGGCTTTACTGTGCAGGTGGAAGCACTGGAACAGGTTGCCCAGAGTGTGGAGCCTCCCTCACTGGGGATATTCACAAACCATCTGGACACAGTCCTGTGCTCTGGGGTGACCCTGTTTGAGCAGGCAGATTGGACCAGACAACACACTGAGGTCCCTTCTGACCTGACACACTGTGATTTCGCCATTCCATGTTCTGTGCAAGTCAAATGTATCTCCTGTAATGCCAAAAATCCATAATTCATATGGCAAAGCATGGCATGTATGAAAATGATAACCCAATTTTGCTCAAGTTTTTCCTTAACCAACAGACTGTGGGCTTTTCTCAGTTTGTTCCTTCTTTCTTACTTCATGAACCACAGTAGAGAAATGAAGATTGTACCTATCTGGCCAGATTTTGGTCCAAGAAATTATACTTTAATGCATGTGAATTTGTATCCACTTGGTCATTGGTCATGACAAAGCACAAATTACCTTATTCCTTGCCCCACACCCAGATGAAATTCAAGGTACTTCATGTCAAGTCTCTGCCCTCTGTTGTTTCTTCTACTGACAGGGTACGTGAGTAGAATCTGTCTTTCCAAAAACTGCTGGGAATGTCTTCTTCTAAGGACACATTTCATACTCTACAAAATAGTTTTCCTTCAGGAAAACCTGTAAAATAGAGTTGACATCAGCTCAAAATCCAGGATCAATGCCCCCTTAGATTCTTGTAAATGTTCAGACACATCTTCAAAACTTGGCCACTCTCTCATCTGCTTGATAAGAGTAAGTTATCAGGTGCTGAAAGTGCCTCTGAGGAACTTTATGAAGTGGCTAATGGGCATCATTTCAACTGTTCCTCCTCCTGCCAACAATGCCAGCACCTTGATGCAGAATGAAACAGCCCTGTGTTGTTAAACTCTCTCTTCACTGCTGCTTCCTCATGAATCCAAGCAGCCTTCCAGCACTTCCCACAAGGACACCTTGTTACCCACAGCGATTTGAATATATATAAGTATGGTTGATACTGAGGAACTCCTTGTGCAGACTGTCTCCCACCTCTCAGAACATTTCCAAAATATCTGTCCCAGTTGCTAAAGAAAGTGAAGTTGTGTGGATAGGAAAATTGTCTGCAAAGATGCAATGTTTGGCTTCTTTCCTCAGATCCAGAATGTACTATGTGTTCCTTGGATAATGGACAACGTGTTGGGTAGTTCCAGATAAGGTATCCAATAACTCTATTTTGTGTCCCCACTTTTTTTGCCTTTGCTCCAGAGAAAATTGGACAAGTGCCTGAGAAATAATTTTATTGTGTGGAGAGTTACTATGAAAATGTACTCTGCTATTTTTCATTGACCTCTAAAATGAACTCCCTAATTAAGTGCAAATGGGAAACTGACTTGGAGCAGGTTGTCTCTAATCTTGGACAAGACAGACACAGTAAAGTTTATGAACTTGATAGACTGAAGCTGCCAAAAGTCAATTTTGCTTTTCTTCCATTCACTGCACATAGAATATCTATAACATGTTGCTGAAAAATATAAAAAAAAGGGATTCCTTAGACATCTGTTTGCACTGAAACTATAAAAAAAAAAAAAAGAGAAAGGCAGATGATATTCCAGATGATAAACATTCATGCAAATTAATCTTTTATGCAGTAGCTTTTATCTTCTTCTTAAAGAATCTTTTTTTCTTACTGAGTTGCACCATTATGTAAGAAATTGCACTCATATTAAAAAAAAAAAAGTTCTTATATGCTGTGGAACTTATTCCTCCTGAACTTACATGTAGGGGAGCAGTTAATAGAGAAAAAGAAAACTAAAATAGCCTGCAATATGCAAATTTCTGTTCTTGCTAAAAGTGAACCAAAGTTTATGGTGAAGTTATAGGAGTTCATTGCAAATGATATGTGTATGTATGCAGGTAGAGCTACCAGAGATTTCTCACTCCAAAAATGCTGAACAAAATATTATGGAACTGTCTCACATGGATATGCCAGGCCAAGAGGGAAGTGATGCAAGAATAAAGAACCCACTACATGGGTGCTCTCCTTCTACTTCTCCTGGCAGTCTGAATGATGCCAGTCCAATACTGGAGAACCACTTGAAGTCCAAGGCTGGAAGCTAGGCTGGAGAATGCCCTAAGAGATGGGGTAGGTAATGGTGCAGGGTGCTGTGCCTCCAGGAGGTCCCCATGGGTGCCCTACACTCGTGCAAGGCACCAGTGCAGTGAGCAGGTGCTGGAGCTCCTTCAGCTCAGCCCCCACCACTGTTCTCTTTGCCCAGACTTGCCTCTGCTCTCTTTGTAAACTGACCACAGTCTTGTGCCTTACCCTCGTTTTATGGCCTTGGTTTCAAGGTTAAATCCACTCTTGTCATCTCCACCACATTCTTTCAGCTCATGTGCTTCACAAGAGGGAGGGCACTGCCAAGGCAGGTCTGACATCAGGCCAGGGGACTACAGAGGGTTTCTCTTACTGCTAAACTGTAGGGCATTAAGAGTAATGGAAAGCAAGAGGAATCCAAATACAACTGTGAAAGCTAAGATAACTGAAATATGGGCCAGAGAATGAATTTAGCTTCTGTCTGAAAATTTTCAGGGCTTTTTTTCCAGACCTCTGGCTACAGTTGTGTGACTGTGTTTCTGGCAAAAAAACAGAAGTAGCTCTGCTGATATCAGTGTGAATCTGATGGAAGATCAGGCTCAGACTCAAGAGATTTATCCATCTGTTTTATACAAAAATATGTAGTCATCATAATCCAAAATGTAATTTTTTACCTATCCATGTACATTAAAATGCTGTTAAGTAAGAGAGATATGAAGTCTTTTCACCAACCCTCATAGCACATCTGCTGGAAAGATCACCTTTCATCAGAAAGGAACACTTTCTTTATGAGTGATAAAACTCTTCTGAAATCCTTATTTCCCAGGGATGTATTTTTCCCTAGGAAAATAAATTCTTTTACCCCATGGGTCTTTTCTAACAAGACCTTCATTTGGCTCCTTGACTTTACCCTTCATTAGTGACTTGTCAGGCTTTTTGGGAGTAAAATTAAAAGGTCATTCTCCTCTTTTAAATTTGTAAGCAGAGATTATCTACAAAGTGGAATTACAAATGCATGAGGAAACTGATGCTTCTCTCACTGCAACACAACTTTGTGGTAAATGACAAATTTACACCAATGCAAGTGATATGAAAAGGAATGTCTGCAGTGCTTTGGGATGAAGAAATAGGGCAAGAAATGTCAAGTGACATGAGAAGGGTCATTAAGGCTGATTCTGGGGTAGGAATTTACTCACACTTCTGCCCTGCAGTGGATATAAATATTTATATTCATTGTTTATTTATATTTTTATTTATTATTTTTTTTATCATGTTGCTTTGCATTCAAGTGTAAAGTATCCAAATGTGAGTGCACATTGCATATAGCATAACTAAGGGCTGATTTCAGAGTTCTCTGAATACAAGGAGAGCAGGGCTTCTTCTCTAACATAGATTTACTATCTGCCATTTGGCAAAAACCTAACTTTCTACTTTTAGCACTCTCTCTTACAAAATGCTGAATAGTCTCAATTCTCCTGCTGCCTAGAACCTTGTACCACACAGCCCTAAACCAGGGTAACATGATGTGCATAACTGAAGTGGTACCTCACAAAAACACAGATGGTTCTTGCACCGAAGGTCAGTAGTGGTCACACATAGGCAGGAATGGGAAGACACTGCTGTGGAAGCTGCATGTAGAAACCATATCTGAATTTTACTCTGCTACAAAGCTGCTCACTAAAACTATTTTCAATAATAAATGTCATCATTTGGTCCAGCAGATCAAAACATGACATGCAAGTCCATCTGTGCCAGTCAAAGCTGCCCAACTTCTTAAATCTACTCTAATTTGTTTTATGTGTAGTTATTAGTACTTAGGGTTACACCACTTAAAGCTTTCTTAGTACATTTCCCCTGTAAATCAACCTCGGTTTTATTTGTTCTGACTTTGTCTCGATTTTGGCTCTATTGTGATCTTTCCCTCCAAATTTAATATAAAGGAGTTCCTCACATCTATGGAACAAACACCTGCTGATGTCCCTTGGGCATCTTGAATCCAAGAAGAACAATAAAAAAGGCTTATCTTGAATGTAAGATTTGGTAAACTGATTTCTAGTAATAGGCAGGAGTGCATCATAGTTCCAAATTGGGGTTTTCCCCAGAGTAAGCCCTGAATGTGAGGTGCCGTGAGAGCGTGAGAACACTTACCTAATAAACAGAGATCCCTGTGACAGTTTCTCCACTGATTTTTTCACCTCATAAATATGTCACTTGAACTCCATACTCATTATTAATACTTTTTCCACCAACTCTGATGAGATGGAAGTATCCTGGAAGTATTTAAATACTGACCTAATCTTCCATTTGTGCTTTTGTTTGAGATAATAAAAATATTTATTAAAAAAATCAGGTGCAATTTTAGGCTCAGATATATTGGACCATCATGTCCCATCTTCATTTTGTCCTGAAGAGGCTGGTCCTATATTCAGGTGCTGTCATGTGAGAGAGAGAGTTCTGTTGGAGTTTGTCTCTGAGCTTTCAGAGCTTCAAATGCTTTGGAGAAACAGCAAGAGGAATGAAAAGACTGCAAATCTATTTCAGACTCTATTGCAGATTTCCTCTGTTGGTCTATAGGCAAACATTTAGATCCAGGTTTTTAAGTCATCAATTAGGTAGTTAACAAATTGATTCTGAAAGAGTGATGGTTTGTTCAACATCCAGCTGCTAATGTTGCACTCCCTCAGTTCATGGCTCCTATGGGATTCTGCAGCATGCCCTATAAATACTGACTTTCTATACAAAATTAATATATTTTTAATATTTTCTTAAATGAATGTTATCTTTTCTTCACATCATAATAAATTTAAACTTGATGCTGAACATGCATACATTATTCAAAGGAGGATGGACAGTGATTACTGGAAGACATCCAAATAGGAAGGGCTGAAAACATTGGAACTATTCAGTTTAGAGGAGAAAGGCTAATACAAGAAACAAAAAGAGAAATAATAATTTAAAACTAATAGAAGGAATAAATATTATTGGTGCCTTGCATTTCTTTATACTTCAAAAGGGCCAATTGATCATCTTCTAGCAATTGGCTAGATTGACTACCAGACTAAATGAACTTCTGGAATCCCACTGGGTAATTCCTAGAGCAGACATGGAAATGTGATGTGTGATGCAGGCCAAACTGAGATCCTACAAATGTGTTCTCAGTCATTACTCATTTTAAGGGAGTGCAATGCACTCTTAAAGATTTGTAAAGTGCTTGAGATTCTCTTCTACAGGGTGTGAAAAATCGTGTGTGCGAGAGCATGTGTGTCTGCACATGCTTCTTTTAGAGGGTTTTAATTTGTGGACAGAGACTTTTTGCACACAAATAAACATAACCATACATAGTTTCATGTCCTCCTGAATTAATCCATCTCACCAGATCTCAGTGTCATGGACTGGATTTGTTCAGATAACAAAAGAGGAAAATAGAAGTATTAGTAAAGCAAAATGGAAAGTACAAGTTAATATGGGGAAGCTGAAGGTGTCTAGAGCCAGTCAATAGAAAATATATTTTTGAGTGTCAGATTTTGTCCCAGTATCTACCTAGCAGAACTCCTGACAAAGTTGCATCAGAGCAATATCTGTGGGCTCTGTACCACATGATGGGGAAGTTTGCACACAATAACAAATAGTCCCCAGGCAGCTATCTCTGTCTTCTTTGTCTTGTTTTCAGTACTATTACCACAGCAGCAGTTATGATTATGTGTCATGTGGAATAACAGCTTGATCATGTCACATTTCTGTCATGCCTTCAAAAGCAGGGATTTTCTATGCTAAATTGAAGTTATAAAACTAGGCCCTTCCCATAGGAATAAACATGATAAATAGAGGATATTGATTTAAAAAACACCAGGGGAAGGTAAAGTTCCTTAAATATTGCTAGCTTGAGAGTTCAACCCTATGGTTAAACAGCACTTGACAAAAGTGTTTCTATGCTTAAAACAAGCTTTTAGCAAATGAGGCAATATTTCATCAGGGTTTATTAATCATCATATTCTGTATGATTGAGTTTAGTAAAGGAGATAAATACAGAGTCTAATTGTTCAAATATCAACCAGCTGGTACACAGGCAGCCTTTTCATTGCTGCTTAAATAGCAAAATTGTGACTCTTTTTACTCACAGAAAGTCAGAGTTGCTCACAGAAATGGCTGTGGTCACAAAAGCCGTTTTACTCACTGCTTGCCAAGGGAACTCATCCCAACCCCCAGGAGTTTTCAGTGCCTGTGCTGTCATTGCCAGCAAGTTGTAGAAAAGCATCAAAAGGAAAATGTGTGACTAGAAATTGAGAATGGACTTAAAACTCCTCAAAAAGCAGCTGCTGAAGGCCAAACTTGCCATCAGATGGCTGCAGATGTGATAGTTATTTTTCACTGAAAGCTTTTCTCTTATATTAAATAAATGCATAGATTTGAGCAACACAGAGCTGCAGAAGGCACTGCCTTAGTCAGAAACTCATATAATTTTCCATGCCCTTCCCCTTATCTTTCCCCCAGATTTAATAAAGTCTCTGCCTCCTGAGTACAGTGAAATTTGACTTTGCTGATCATGATTTTAATGCCTCCATCTTCATCCCCCTCAGTACGGCTACTGCTAACTTCAGCAGCACTGAATCAGGGCTTCAGTGATGCCTTCTTAAAAGCTATTTTCTATATGTGCTCATCTGGCAACCTCTTCTTCCTCCTCCTAGCAGCTATTACTGCAGCAGAGATTAAATGTAAGGACAAGACTTTAAAAAGAGCCATAGTATTCTTGGTTTCACTTGCTGGTACATAAAAATCTTGGGAATGTGGGATTGCTTTCCAGGTACACAAACCACCTGCCAAGGACTGAGTGGACTTTATCAGGAAGATGACTCAGTTCTCTGCTTGTGTCTTACTAGTCCAAAGGGCATTTCTCTAGTCCAGATCAGGATCTGTAATCACTTATAGAACTGTTCAGGAAATTAGATTTCTTTTTCTCTGAGAAAATGCATACTTTTTTTATTTCAGCAAAATCAGCCACAGTCAAAGACCAGAAAAAGCAGCGTACCAAGCCCTGCTGTTTCCATTACCAAAAACAAAACAAAAACCCCCAAAAACCAAAACCATATTTAATTTGCTATCAACCTCAAGTACTGTTCCTAAGACTGAATTTATTTGTTTTAAAGTTCCTCATTGCTAAAAATTTTCAAATAGCTTTTAATGAACAGGGCCCTGGACCTGCTGTTGTTGAAGGCAACAGGAGACTGACACAGGATCAGTCCTTAAGTGATCAAAATGTGGATTTCCCTGGACAATCTCTCATATAGGAATGGTCTACACAAAGTTACAGGGAAAAAAAAAAGGGAGAGAACATAAAAAAGACATTGAATAGCAGGCAGCAGATTTTCTCAGTATAGACATCTGTAAATTAACAAAGTTCCAGTTTAAACAAAGCTTGTCAGAAGGAGTCTCTCCTGTTACATACTCTTTTTGGCTTCAAACAGTATAGATAAAGATGCAATACCTGTTTCTTTCCACAGCACTCAGGACAAACGGTGCTGACCTTCCTCAGCATTTGCATGCATCAGTATTGACCTGTTCTTCTGAAACCACTAATCCTTGACTACTTCTGAATGACATAGAATATTAAAAGAGATTTCCTCCTGAGCCCAGTAAAGAGCTTGAAATCCTTCCAACTCTGCTAGCCTGCTAATCCTTAAATTATATATGTTTTTTTAATCTGGTCTAAGTGGGTGTCTCTGCTTTTAGTCACTGACAGACATGCTTTCATTTTGGTCACTGTTATCCTGGAATTTCTTCAGCTGTACAGTGAATGGTAAGATACCTCTCTATGCTCATCATGTAGCTACCCTAAAAAAAAAGTAGACTGACTTGGAAATTTTTGAAATTGATGCTTAGAAAAGTCCCGGGGCTGTGCAAAAAGACCTCCCAGAGATTTAGGCTTCAAATAACAATTCTTTGAAACTTCTAGAACATATCAGTCCTGAAACTTTATTTGGGCTCTAATTTTGTGCCTAATTCAGTGGATTTCACAAGTTTCGTGATCTACCTGTGGCTTGCAGGGACAATATTGGGAGCCAGCCAACATTCAGTCCACTGGAAAATTGAGCCAGTTATCTAAATCCAGTCTGCAGAAATCTAATCTTAGCCAGAGGTTTGCACCATTTGTCAGCACACAACTCTTCCTTCTCCTCTCAGAAGTTTTCCAGATTGCATGTATCACATTTCATTAGGGACTCCTCTCAGTTCTCTCAGTTTTTGAGTAGCCTCTTTTTTTTCTTTTTTTTTTTTGGGTTGTTTTTGTTTTTGGCCTGCTCTGTCAAGAGATTTCATAAGGTAACTTCATTAAACTTAAGGAAGTTACCACACTGACAGTTTGCAGTATGTTGTGAAAGGTGTAGTGACTTGGAAAGTCTGACTCGTTGTCAAAATGAAATGTGCTAGTGCTGTGTGTAAAAACCCACTGGCCCCACTGGGAAAACAATGAAAATATTCAGCAAAGACACAAGCCTGCCTTTGTATTGTGTGTTTTCTGTTTCTCCTCCTCTATGGAGGCCCTCTGATAGAAAATTAAGGTTTTAGTTTTTTTATTTCCTTGATAGAGCAGAACACAAAACTTGTCTCAATAGCAAAACAGCCAAACATGGGAGCCTAATTGCTCAAAGTAGTTAAGCTTCTCTCATTTGAAAGCAATCTGAGATGTCAAGAGGAGTTGTGCTGCATGGCAGCTTTCTTGGCAGAGTCCAATTGCTGGTGCATGCACTGACTCACACCAAGGCCCTCATGTGCTCCAAGATGTCTGGAACTAAAGAACATCTGTTCTAGAGCAAGTTCCCCAAGGACCTAGGTCTGTGAAAATGTTCCCTCTCAATATACCTGTTGTAAGGGGTTTCTTACATCAGACTTTCAACCTGCAAGTGTTTATACTGGTTCCTACATCTATGTGTGTTGCATGGGAATGAAAATCACCTTTTATAAGCCAGAGAAACTACCAAGGCAAAGAGGTGGTGGAATCATCTTGCCTTCCCTGTGTCCATCACCATCACTGTGGAGCAGAAGCAGTTGCTGGTGAACTGTTAGCCCTTCCATGCTCCTGAAGCCAAGATAAAAGCCATTTTTCCTCAAGGGCTTGCCTTTTTCTGTAGGTCATTCCCTACATCTGAACAATGCACAGGGCTTTGCACAAGACTGAGTTTTACCTGAGTGTGCCTACAAGGTATAAACTACACCAAGCTCCTAAAGAAGGCCAATACTGCCTCTTCCAGTTTCGTGGTCAGTTTGCCCATAAGAAATCCCTGGTGTTGATCTTTGTGGGAAGTACTGCAGGAGGGACCACACACAGTTCTTCAGGGGACAATACTTCACCTTGACTTGTACTTTAAACCTTTAAGGAAATGCTGAGAGATCCTGTAGCCAAAGAAAGGAGACAATGCTGCAAAAGCAGCAGCTTAGTTCTCCTTTTTTCAGTGCCATTGTTACCTTACAAGAAAACTGATTAATGCCTTCAATAACCTCAGTGAAGCTAATGATAAAGCATTCACTTATTTTTTAACAAGACCAGGGCTTCTCTTCTCTGTTTATATCTATGTGTACAAGATAACCTGGAATGTCATACTGCATTTTCAGGGGAGAAAAACCTTCCTCACTGCAGTAGCTGATCAGGGTGGACCCTGACAAAGAGGAGCTTGCTCACTTAACTTCTCTTTCTGAAAAGTTGCCATTATTTTCCCTAACCCATATTAGTTCCTCAAGATTGCTTATATCCAGTCTCAGATACTCTTGGGACAGCTCTCTGGAGGTGGGGATAGTGCTGGTTTTACCCTGGGTGAACTACTGGTCCTTGCAATTTAGCCTAAATGTGCCTCTGAGGGATGAACCACTATTAAAAAATGAGTCCGTGCTGACTCCTGAAAGGAAGATTAGCAGGTAGAAGTTGAGGATGGCTGTGTCTGGCAACACTTTCCCTGCCCTGCCAATACCAGACATATAGCAGCACAAAATCTTCAGTGATAAGGCAGTGTGTTCTGTGAAGCAGGAAGCATAAATTACACAAACATATCAGTGTACCTTTAAAAGCCAGTATTGTGAAAGACATTTGATGACTTCAAAACAGATTCTCCTTTGAATTTTACCTCATTGCTTCAATTTGTACTCATTGTTCTTAAGAAACCCAAAGAGGCAATACCAATGAAGTTGCTTCAGATGACATTAAAAACAGCAGGAGGTCAAAGTCAAATAAGCCTGTTAGAAGATAATCTGTTCTCTTTTTTTTCTTTTTCATTGAGAAGCCAGTTGTCCTCTATTGATAAAGCAAGAGGGAATATTGATAAAGCACCTGGGAGAAGACAGTACTTTTCTCTCTGTCGCTACCCTGCTGCAGCTCTGACTTTAAATGCAGCAGGTGCACATGACAGCATGGTGTCCTCCCTTTACCCTAAAGGAAACCATAAAGGAAATTTAGGTGGGGGTGGATGATACAGCTGTCTGTCAATTGCTGCTAATCCACTAGAGGCCATTGTGACACAGAGTAAAGGGTGCTTGGCAGAGCAGTGCACTCCAGGGCTGCTCGGGCTGTCCTCTCTGCTCAGCTCACAGGGATGGGTCAAGGAGTATATTTAGTGGTTATTCAAGGAGCAGCAGAGTGGAGAAGTGATTCCCCTGCATGCTGGGAAATTTCCTATGTATTATGGAGGAAATTTTGCTTGACAGAATATCAATTTTCCCTTTACCAATATTCCCTCTTGTGTTATCAATAGAGGATAACTGGCTTCTTAACAAAAAAGAATTGACTTATGCACATAGTTTCTATTCCAGCGACATGGAGTGTATCTTGGACACAACCTGCAGCACTGGACAGTTATTTGAAATCTAGAAATACTCCTGACAATTTCTTTTTTATTTACAGCATTTAAAAAAACTGGCTACCTAAGGATTGTTGAGGAAAGACTGTGACAGCAGTTAGAAGTCAACTAGTTTAGACTCTCTCACTCATCTGTGAAAATGGGTGAAGAAAAAGGTGATTTTTGAGGAAATGTGTTTCTGCTGGGATGGATGGTGAGCTGTCAGAAAATTTAAATTTGCTAGTGATGCAAAGAGAATCCTAGCAACTCAAGAAGGGGAGAAAAGGAGTAAAATTAGGATAAATGCAGCTCTCAGGAGGATATGATAATAGCAGAAAGGAAGAAAAAAGGATATCCAAGGGGGCAAGGCTTCTTGCCATGCAAGCCTGTACATCAGAGGGCAGACACTGATGATCTCTAGCAACTCCTAGACCAGCTGTCATAAGAAAGACCTGATATATTTTGCCATTTCCATTTATCCCTGCAGCTACCTGAAGACACATCAACAGCACTGAAATGTTTTAAGTCAGTTGAACAACTCTGGTCTTCCACTGAGGAGGAGCAGTGCCAGATTGGCTAACTAATATTAGTGAGATGATCCTTCAACTCTTTTCTTCTATGTATTATACACTACAAAACACACACAAGACTTTTTAAAAAAATTATTACATATATGAGGATATGATTTTAGAAAACAGTATAGAAAGGTTTAACAGCTTCATCAAAAAAAGGAGAGACAGTGCAGTGTCTTTGTGGCAAATTGATTGGTTTTGTGGTTGCAATATCAGAACCTTTCTTCAGCTGGAATTTAGGGAACAGCAAGCCTAATGAGCCTTTCTCTGATCTTCCTGAGAGTGGCATAACTCAGGGACAATTCCACTGTAGTCAACAAACCTGCTTTTCATGTAAGTTGGTGTACGTGCATGTAGTCTCAGGCTCCTAGTCTCAGGGGAAACCTCGCGATTGCCTTTCTTACCTCTTTTATTTGAAGCACCTGGAAACACATTTCTGTGTGGAAAATACATATCTGGAAAACAGGATAGCCACTTGGATATCTGAAGGGACTGATCCCACTTGTTTTTAAGGCAATAGCTGCTCACTGGCTGAGGGTGCTGGGAAACCTGGTCAGAGAAACCTGTCAACATCAAGTCACATATTAAGGAAAGCACAGGAAATGGATTTATTACTCAAAAAAAATTTTTTTATTTGTAAAAGTTTGCACATATGTGTTTTCAGACAAGAATATTCCAAAGACTATAAGAGAGAAAGAGAGAGCAAAAAAGGAATGCTTGCTAGATAGGCAGGATTTTTTTTAAATAGAAATACATTAATTTAATGAATAAAACATTGAGTGTGCACTGTAGGCCCTGTATTTTTAAAGATTTAGAAAGCTAATATAATATGAATCCAGCCATATAATCCTGTGTTCAAAAAATGTGAAATAATAACAACAATGTAACTTCATCCTCTGCATTTCCTCATTTCCTTAGGGCCACAGTTTCAAAAGGACTTAAAAAAACATAGCAATAACACATTCCAACACTTCCCCCTGATTATGGGAAGCACCCTGCCCTCCAAACCTAGGTAAGTGTTGACGTGCCCGATACCTCCAGCCTTTTCCTCCACAAGCTGCCAGAGGAATGGGTCACATGTGTGTGTCACAGGGGTCAGGTCTTTATTTCAGCCTGTGGGCCTGCTCCAGCAAGCATTGAGAAGTAGGCTTGGGCTTTGTATCTGAAGAGGTTTCATGGGTTTCCACTGAAACACTGTGTGGTACCTCCTCTACAAATTTGGATATTAACCTGCCTAGAGAAGAGTGCATTTCCTTTTAGGCTCAAAGGCATCCTCCCCAAGTTGGTCTTTTAAATGACCTGTGAGACCTTCATCCTGTGATAACACCACCCTACCTTTCCCAGGCAGATTCCTCTATCTGCATGGCAGCCTTGGCCTCTTTCTGGGCTGTGCACCACCTCAGGGATCTTTCAGCATGAAGCTTGCTGGAAGATGGATGGCTCAGAGAAAAGGGAGGGAAGACTCAGACTTTGTTGGAAGCTTCTCTTGGGAAAGCCAGAAAAAGCCTGAATAATTGGCAAGAGCAGGAGCAGACATGGTCAGACCTCTAATGCAAACTAACTAAACCTGAAGGGTCCTGTGGACCTCAGTAAATCATAATAAAAATGCTGTCTTTCAGTAATGATCATGATCATCTCTGCTTGTGCTGATTATTTTATTCATGATTCTTGGATATATTTATGGGTTGTTTGGGTTTGGTGGTTTTTTTGTGGCCTTGAGTAAACTGAGGCATTAGGAAGCATTTGGCTACTGATTTTGTCCAGATCTGGCAGTCTCTATAATCTAACAATCCTGATCACAAACTAGACAGCTTCTTCACAGTGCAACTAGAGCAAATAAAAAAATTGTATTTATTTAAGCAACATAAACTAAACTATGCTTATTGCTTTGCTGATTTGCTTTATTTGAAGATATTTGGGTCTGCTTTTCTCCTTCCTTTGATTCTTCTAGGATAGAATCAGCTCCTTTCCAATGCCACCTTGTTCTTGAGGACTTCTGGAAATTAATTTAATCAGATCTGTTCCTTGATTTTCAAAATAGGGGGATGCAAAATTATTTTAAACTGTTTTTTTATTAACTACTTTCCTTAATCCTCTGAGGGATTTGGCTGTGCTTATGATTTTGTAATAAATACTTAAAATACTACTCTCAAACAGTCTCTCCTCAGCTAGGACAAAGCCACACCATCACAACCATGACATTTTGGTGACTTCAGCAGCACATGTTATGACAGAAATGCTTCAGTCTTGAGAGTAGCCACTTCCCTAATTTTTTAATTGTCTTACTGTGCCAAGAATGATTGCCTTTCTTCTTCTTTTATACACATGAAACAAAGTTCTCCATTACATTGTGCTTCAAATCTGCATTTTCCAGTGCCTGGAAAAGACTTCTTCTCAGCCCACGCTGTGGCCTTCTGGAGTAAAGCTTTTTGTATGCAGTGAGGAGTGCATCATGTTTTGGCCATAACTGGAATGTGAACAGCTTTGTGAAGTTTCTCAGAATGACTCAAAGAGTGGAAGCAAATAAAAAACCACAGAGATATTTGTATCTTCAATGTGCTTCAAGTAACTGCATTATTACCACAGCACCTCCAAGACTTCCTTCTTTTGCAGATTGCACATTGTCACCACTTCCTAAAGAGCTGTGTTTATTTATTAAAACTCAAGAGTTTTATTTAACAGCTCATGTAAAAAACACTTCTCCTTAACCATGTCATTTAGGCCAACAGCTACAAATTTTGGTGCCCATAGCAACCTACCATAATCCTTATTAGACATGCATTACAAGTAGCCTCATTTTTAAAAGGAACCAGCTGAAGCATGTGTGAAAATCATACTTTTAATTTCATTGGTTGCCTGGCTTTGAAATTAAGACCCAACTCATGACCGCAGTTAAAATGTCAGGTGATATGAGACTCTCAGGCTGTGGCAGGACTGCAACCAGAACTTTCATATAATTATAAATAAAGCATAGACTTGGGTGAAGTGCTGGATTTGAGGTTTTGTTCCCTACAACTGACACACATGGAATTGAGGTGACATCGCTGTAGGAATGCAAATTATGTGGTCATTTCTCCCTGGAGGGGGGAAGTTAAGGGCATAATTCCCATCAACCTCTCCCAGGATGCCAGCGTTGCCACTTAGATTTGGAAATGCTGTTGTGGGCATTGTCCTGTGCCCAGTCATTCAATCCCAGAATCAGTGAAAGGAAATTCTGCCAGAGAAGCTGGGAGCTAGTTGGAATTTTGACATGAGAAACATGAGAGATCTCTTCCCTTACAAAAGGAGATGTGTTAAAATTAGTTTTTGTCTGTGACAGGCCACACACTTGCTGCCATCATCTTGAATGCCATGTAACTGGTGTTGGAGGTGGTAACTCTGGGTCCAGAGGAGCCACGACAGCAGCTGAAAATCTTTCTGAGGTGGCCGACAGCTGCTGTGTCAGAGAACTGCAGCACTCCTGGTATGAGCAATGAACAGCAGTGAGTTGGGGAAGTGACACATTTTAAGTTAAAATTTTGCAGTTCGAAGCCCCTGCCAAAACCACAGAATTTAAAGATGTGTCTTAAGGGCAAATCAAAAAATCAATACACCTTTCTCATTTTCCTGGAGCATGACAGAAAAGCCAGTTAATCAAGAGGTGTCTTTCTGCCCATTTTAGGGAGTCCTGTATAAGATCCTGATGGGCAAAAATAAACAGAGGGAAAATGAGGAATCTGCTCTTATGCAGAAGGCACCTCTCTGATAGGAGATCCTATCAGACAGGATCTGCCCTGTAAACAGGTAAAGCACTGCAGACTTACACTCCAGACCCCAGCAGAAATGCATGTTAAACTCTATCTACTCGAGTTCATTGCTGCATGGGAGATCAATGAAGTAAATACTGAACTGTAAACCTCTGTTTGTAAAAAATATTTACAAAAGGGCACAATTGTAGATAAAAGCATAGTAAATTGTGAGAGATTGGATTGACAGCACTGCAGGAATCTTGGCTGGTAGCTATACTTAGATGGCCAAGATGCTAAGGGTGCTTCTATAACAAAACTGCACTCAAGGAAATATTGGCAAATTGAAGGGAAATTATAAGAATGTAAATTATTTATACAATTTTATTCAGCTATCTGTAATGGTGGTTTATAATGAAAATAGGCCAAATTTGATCTCTGTATGAGCACAGCTCCATGGATCTGGCTCAGAAGTCACAAATAATTTATCTGAAGATAAATTACAAAGCTTAAATTATTTGTTGTTTGCATTGTTTGCATGTTTATTCACATATACACACTTTCCTGCACTTTTCATACATTCAGCAATGGAAGTTTTGCAGACAAAACCAAAAATACAGACTCTGAGTCAGGCTGCTTCTACCATTGTGTTACTGAAATTTTTAATCATCATCTCATGACAATAGTTTCAAGGGATTTATGAAAAAGTAGCAGAGAATACACTTTTCTGTAATTTGCTATTTCCTGTAATTCATCATACCATTTTTTCCCCAAATTGCTTTGACTTTTTTTCAGGAGTATCATATATCAAAATCCAACTACTAGTGACCCTTTGCCAGCTGATATTCTTCTGCCTTTGTGCATTGTTTATTACTGTTTCACTGCAAAGACAATTGTAAAAGGTAAAGCAAGAGACAACATGGCTGGGTAGGAGAGTTGACTAGAAGGCTCCTAGTGTGGGGCTTTGTTTGATTTACCCAAAATCCCAAAGATTTAGTTAAGAACTTTGGGTGTCATGGAACTGGTAAGTGAAATTCTATAGTACAGGCTGCACAGAAAATCAGACTAAATTGTCTGCTCATCTTTTCTGCTTTTATGACACCTCAAATCTACTTCAAATCTATTGAGACCACTGGCAAATGTTAAGCACAGGTCCATCAAGTACATTTGGAAGGGATTCACCTTTAAAAAAGCATAGGCAATAATGTTAAAGAAAAGCAGATATAAAGGTGGCAACATCAAGAAGTAAATGAAAAATAACAAGTAAAATGAAGGTTGGCTAAGGTAGGAGTCTGTGTTAACTGCTTCTCCTTCAAAGCTGGTGAGTGCCACAAGCTCTCACTTTTTTGAGTAGTTTGTAGAAAATAAGAAATAAGAGGCTATTTTCAGGGGGAGAGGGTGTTGCTACACATAAATAAAAACAAGCCACAGTGTTATGAAGACAGAAATTCCCATCTACAGAGGACAATATGAACATATTGAAGGCAGTGTTCCAGAGTTTCTGGATTCCCACCACGGGTTTTGATATGCAATGTTAGTACCATTACAACTAGGCCATTTGAACACACGGATGAGGAAATACAGATTAGGGCTGGGCATGTTTATTACATGTCTTCTTCAAATCTACTCTTTCCCTACATATTTATGTACACTTGGAATCATTCAGCATTCCCAGCAGTTATGTGAGGAATGACTGTACTCTCAGGAATCTTCCTATTGTGGCAGAAGATGATAAAATAATTAATGAGCTAGCTGGGAGCTAAAAAAATTTCACATTCAGTTTCCAGCACTGACACAATCTTCCTGTATGACCCTGGGTAAGTCACGCAATCTTTCTGTCACCCAGTTCCTCATCTGTGCTTTGACTATGTGAAAAAATTTCTGTTTATCTCTCTGCAAAAGCATCATTACTGTCACACCTGTGACCTGCATCCCCATCCACAGCATACTTCTTAATGTCCCTCTGTGAGCTGCACAGCAAAAGTCAGTCTGAGGAAGCAGAACTCACCCACCCAAGGTTTTTTAGCAGCTTGAAAGTACAACAAGGAACTGGTATGGCTCTGAGCTACCACTCCACGAGCTTATGTCTGCCCTGGTGGGTGGTAACAACTTGATGAAAGTGTTACCAAGTGTATTCCTAGTTTTGTGAAAAGAATTTACTCTAAACTGGAGCAGTTCTAGGAAATGAGAAGTGTTGTCAGGCATGTAGTAATTACACAGCTTGTCAGAGATAAGTGCAGGGGACCAACCCTGCCATGTACAGCACTCTGCTGGGTGGAACCAACATGCCACAAAAGGTCTTCTCTTCCAAAAGGTCTTCTCTTTGCCCATATTAAAATGTAGGTAATAAACCCAACAGCTGGAGGAGCAATTTGAGCCTTCCTTGGAGTCACACCTTTCTACCAATCATTCTGAGGAACAGCTGGAATAGAAATAAAAAACATGAGGCCTCAGCTGAAGGGGCACTAACATGACATCTGAGAAAGGGAGACTCTCCTTTGTTGTCGCACTTTTCCTTTTACATGTTGTCTCAACACCTCAGCAATAGTAGAAAAGCAGTAGACACATGGACCCTCCTTTCATCAAAACCATGAAATAGGAATCAACAGTACACCACTGCATTTAAAGGGCTGCTCAAATCTTTTTTCTGTATGAAAAGGCAATTTTTCTCTATGTTCACCTTCTCACAGATACCCAAATTCTCTTGCTGGGAGCTGGCTTTTCTCCAGGATTATGTGATTCATGCACAGTGAGCATATTTTCTTTATTTTTTGTCTAATTTGTTGGATTGCCTGAAGGGTGTTCCCAGTTTCATCACAATTCTTCTGTGTTTTGTTTGTTCTCTGAATTGACTGGAAATGTCCACAATTTTTCCTGCAGTGCTGAGCTGTCACCAGTCATGGATGTCACATGGAGGAAGTGAGGAGACGATCCTGCAAGGCAAAGTCACTGGAACTTGAGGGTATGCTGGAGATTTTTCTTCCTTCACTGATATGACTTCCCAGAGTTCTGGGATGACTGGCTCTGTGGCATTCATCTGGTTGCTTAGTCTTTATCTTCACCCCATGACCCAAGCCTGCTGATTCACACAGTCGTCTCAGAAGACCAGTGATATCTACTTAAATGTTTAAATGAATTTAACATCTGAATCTATATTTATTTTCAATGTGTGTTAAAATATTTTTTAAGAAATAACTTATGATAATATAATTGTCTTTATCTTTCTTTTTGTTGTCTTATCTCTTTGTTACCATCAATAATAACTTCTCATTATTGATAATGAGAGTCATATGACCAAATTTCAAAAGAATTAATTTCACATGCGCCCTCTGTTAGTGTTGTCCCCCTAGAGATGCCCACAACAGTTCTGTTTTTCTTTTGCTTTTCAGTTTTCCCTATCCATAAGGGAGCCTTATCCACCTCTTGTTGCAATAGGCTATGTTTGCAGTACATCTTTAAATCCAAGAACCTCCATTCTGTGTCTAGCCAAAACCCTAGGACAGTCTCTAGCACAAATTAACTCCTGGGAGCAATATTTTACTATCAGAAGGGCATGTCATACCTAGGGAGACAAATCTGACTTATTGCACTGGAAGATAATTGTCTGCACCCCTAAATGGCCTGTGAAGGCCTTGAGGAGGCATCTTGCTAACTCATGAAGGGCACTTGTTATTCTGTCAGCATGTGAGAAATAAAATAAAAATAAAAACACCAGATATATGCTTTTTCGATGTCCTCAGAACTTCAAGGGGTAAATGCATTCATTTCCTTTCATTTTGCATCCATCTGATTGCTTTTAAACATAGTAAGGATCAAATCTTTCCAACACTGATACCTATGGCAAGCCTCCCTCTGACTTCCATGAGACGGGAATTTGGCTCTCAAGAATGAGTGTCTGGGGAGGATGCATTGAAATAAATGGTGATTGTCAAAGCACATTGGAATTTAGAGCACATTTGTTGCAAAGATAGAAGCTCGCTGGGGTATCTGATTGTCAGAGTCAATTTTATTTTCCTTACTGCACATATGCACATATTTGAACCTTGTCATGCTGCAGAGGGAAATACCTCATTAGATTTCACTAGGGTTTCTTCAGAGTTGTTTATACAGTACAGTCAATAAAGATATTTTTTGTTTAATAAATGAAATACTGGAAAGGTCTGTTCTATCAGGAAATCGAAGGAAGTGCATTTATCCCTGGTAAAGATGAAGCTCTATTTTATTGGGTGCAGAAAGCCTGCAATGTGTATTATTTTTCAAATAGTTGAAAGATTTATAGTGGTAAATTATTTCTTTAAATGGTTTCTTTTTCAGTCTCTTGATCATATTAACTGCAACAAAGCAAATGTTACAAACAAAAACAAGAGTAAACCAAGAGCACTTCTACATTCTGTATTTTCAATTATGATTTTAACAGAAATGAATCACTTGTCCTTTTTTCATTTGGAAACAGTTTTACTTCCCTTTTCCCCACTGGACATATAATTTTGATTTATAAACACAGCAATCTGGAGCAAAGGGAAGTTTTAAGCACTGTGCATATTCCTGCTGAGGCTTAGAATTATTTTGCTTAGAATTTTTATCTTCCTCCTTTATATTTTCAGGTCAGTTTTAGCTTTCCACTTTAGAGATGAAAAACATAGCTGCAGATGACATTGTTTGCCCATTTCAAATTCACACAGGCCTAAGGTTACATCTCGCATGCAAGGCCCCATTTTATAAACATGGTGACGGGTTCTTCCAGTCAAAATGTGCTTTTAACTGGGATAAACCTGTCTCCTCATGTTAAGACTTATAAATCTTCTCCACAGGGCTATTTACAATCCAGCTACTGCATGCTTACTTTATTGACTCTGAATGAATAAATCAGTTTTCCACATCACCCCATTCTCTATGCTGATGTTTTGATTTGGTGTCTATCCAAAAGTCTCTGATCATAGACACATGATTATAAAACCATCTCTCGCACTGAAAACTATTTAAGGAACAAGCGATGGAATTAACTTCTTTTAGATATTGTTTTACACTGCACATTTGAACTTGGGGATATACATTTTTCACAGGGCTCATTTCTGCTGGGCAGAACACTCTGATAAGACTGCAGAAGCCAAGAAATTAAATGAGGGTTTTTTTCATCATTCACTTCTTGGCTTGAGCTTCCACAACACGCATTCCGTGTCTTTAACTCAGCTGGGGCTCTTTGAGTGGATGCAGGTGTCTCTCCCCTTTAAAGATTTTTAAAACCTTTAAAAGAGTTTCATAGGTTTGTTTTTTTTATATAAAATTGGAGGGTTTTTTTCTGCTGCACCACTCAGGTGGAATTTTGCTGAACTATGACAGAGAAAAGGATTGGCCATCAGAGATTTACAGCAAGGGTATTTTCCATCTAGGAAATCTAGAAAAGTATTTTTATTCACAGCTTAAGCTTGAAATTTGAAAACCTTTTGTACAAAGGCTGCTGGAGATCCCTAGGAAAACATTTCATGTACTAAGATCAGAGACTGGCTTGTGTCTCAGCAATAGCATCCGTCATCTTCGTCTTATAACTCTAGGAAGAAAGGGATTGGCATGAGCATTTCTAGATTTCCACCAGAATCTGATCCTTTTTTTGAATTCTGGGTGGAATTAAAAACTAGAGGGAGCCTGCAGAACACAAGCAGCATTTAGTGATTGAAATAACATGAAGACCAGCCTGGCAAGGCTTTTGATTTTACAGAAAAAGAGCCCCTGAGACTAGAGCATGGAGGAGTTCAAACCCCTTGTAAAGCTTCTGCTCATTTTCGAAGATGAAATCCAAATCTTCGCCTACAGCTCATCCAGAGGTGAAAGACCACTGCAGCAGGACATTTGACAAGTCCTCTTGTAGAAAAGGCACAGCATGGATTGTAAATTTTGCTTTTTCTAAGGATATTGCAATCAGAAAAGGACAAGTGTCCTTTTTAGTTTGCGAGAATGGCAGATAGTTGAAGGGAATGTGGGATGTGCAGGGACCTGCAGATGGGCTGTCCTGAAAGGTCTTGTTGTCATTACTCTTGATGTCTCAAAGATCTGTGATATCAATATTGTCTTTTCCAAGCAATGTCTTTTTTTTTATATTCAGCTATGGCCTGTGTATCTAAAAAGATCTAAAAAGGTTGCACTGAACTTCCTGAAACCAAATTTCTATGTTTTCGTATCTGGACTAGAGAAGCACCATGCCTGCCCACATTATTCTTCAGAGAATATATTATTTTTTTCAAGAGAATCTGATTTTTCCATGCATTGACAGTCGTATCTTAATTATATTAAGCCCTTCATAACATGCTTGGAAAAGAAATCAATGTTTGTATCGCTCAATGAAAACAGAGACAATATCTCAGTGTACATAGCTTGTGCACATCTCAGTGGTAGCACCTAAGATGTCAGGGAATTGCATTTAATTCAAGTAAAGTCACCTAAAGATAAAACAGAACTGACTCAAGCTGGTGATGCTGCTGATCTTAGGCTTCCTGTCTTTGTGTTTCCTTGTTCATCCTTTACTGGAATAAAACAGGGAGAAGAGGTTCTGTAGGGGTCTTGTGCTCAGTGGCACCCTTGGTGAGGGTTATATCTTCCTCTGTGGTTTCACTGATGCTCATCCACCTCTAACCTTTTCCTGAATTGCCTCAGTGAGGAGCATGGTTGCACTACAGTCTCACTCTGTAATTTGGTGGTGGTTTATTCAAAAGAGAAGTGAGGACAAATTCACTCACTTAAGATTTCAATTGTCCTATTTTTCTCCCCACTGGTTTTACAAAAACAATAACAAGGCACTTAGAAAGACAGAATAAATCAGATAAATCTGGGCCTCTGTTTTGCTTACAATATTTTCTTACAACAAACAGCTGTTAACAAACATCACCAGGGCACAAATAGTACAGCTAAAAAAGCTAAAAAACAAGCCGGGGAAAGTCCAACAATTCTTTATTGTAGAGAAAACCAAGAAAATTCAAATTTTGAGGCACATTATCTCTCTGGGACTATTTCAGATGAGAACATTTAGCCTGGAACTAGATAATAGAACATTAAAACCCCAAAGAGCAGTAACAGACAAGAGATTAACTTAAACACCTCCTAAAAATAAAGAATTTGACTTTGTCCCGGAAAACAGTGACACCAGCATGTGACCTATCACAGAGACAGGGAGATACAGTACAGAAAGATAGCGGGGATTCAGAAAGAATGATGATACCACAAGTAAAACAACAGTTACGAGGAAAGCTGAAGACAAATGGCAAGACAGCAACAGCAACAGATGTTTTCCCTTAAGGTCATAAATGAAAACAGAAATCCTTATGCACAGGAGCTGTTCTGGAGAAATACGTCTGTATCAGAGCATGAAACACTAGTGAAAGAAAAACAGAGCACAAAAAAAACCCCAAGAATAAAAGCAAAGCAGTCTTCTCTCTTTGCAAGGACAATCAGGGTGGATGCCCAGGTAGCTGGGGATGAGCTGTTGAGTGAGGGACAATTATCTCATCTCTTCCCACCAAGTTGATGGGAATGGACCCACAGCACAGGGTTCTGGTAAAGACAGGGTGATTTCACTGCCCAGGGTGCCTGGCACGAAACTTGGCCTGAGGTTCTTGTGCCAGGGAGAGGAAGGACAGCACTGCTGATTGCATGGGCTGAGGCAGAGAACAGGGGTGGTACAAGGGCAGAAAGCTGGCCCCCCTCACCAGGAGGCTGCCAGCTCAAACTAAGTTCATGCTCTACTGGTGGCATTCTTGGGTGGCCTCCGGGCTGCAATTCAGGCCATGAGATGCCCTTTGGAAGTCATAACAAGTTGTGTATGACATGCCAGAGCACAGGCTGGGCTCAAGTGAATGCCCCAGGATGTGTTATCCCATTCGAGCAGGCGACACACTGCGGACATCTGTGGCCTGAGCACATCCACAACCCTGACTTTCCACACACACACCTCTGCTCTTTATTTTTTCCCAACAAAATCCACATTTGTTCTCTGATCAAGAAAAATGCAGGGAAAAGTGCTTTCTCAGACTACCTCTCGTTCAAGACTGACATTATCAATTTGGAATATTCACAGGGCTATTGGGTGTCCGGAAGAGGAAATGGCTGGGATCTGAGTGTACTGTTCAAGACTAAACCAAACACCTCCACAGATTTTGCTCAGACTATCAGGAAAGGTAATTTAGCACCTGGGGAAGATAGGGTTTGGAGCTTATATTTGGCACGCCAGCCAGCCATCTCAGAATGGACCTACCAGATGAGATATTGTGTCACAAAAAAAAGTTCGCGGAGGTGTTAAGTGCAAAAGCATTCCTGAACCAAAAGAATATAAAAACCACAAAAAACTCCAACACTTTTGCCAGGAAAGAATAGTGTCTGTGTGTTTTTCAAAATGTTGTTTGCATAAATAGCCAGAAAAGAAGGGAAACAGGAATAAGAAAAAGTACCACCATGATTTTCACAGTTCTGATAAACTTGGTGCACATGCAGAAGAGCTCTGGAAGCCATCTGGTTGTACAGCCAGTGAAGGGTGTGCTTTGCTGGCTTGTGGACATTCCTGCTCCGTGGCAGAGCTACCAGAGCTTTCTGCTACACAGCCTGACTGTCAATGGAAAAAAAGAGCATTTGCACATGTGTGTGTGTTGTGTGAGTGAGTTTGGATGACTGAATGAGGTGGTGGATGCAATTTCAATGAACCTAAAGGACTTAGGAGTCCCTGCCCCATTTTAAGTGACTCCGTACTGCAGATTCAACACAATGCCATGGCAACACCATAAAGAAGTTGCCATTCCCCAGCCAAAGCACTACAACCACCTTGGAATGCTTGAGATGAGAACACATCCTACTCATGTGGTGTAACTCTAACCTCAGGATAGCCCCATCACAGTCACAGTGCACAGGCAGCTCGTCAAGGGGTGGGTGGTAAGTTGTTTTATTGCCATATTTCATCTCTGAATGCCAGCACATAGTGTCTTGCTTTGGTTCTACACACATTTTTTAAGAGAATTCCTAAATTACTTAAATAACTCCTGGATTCTTGGAAAAAAAAGAATACAAAAAAGCTAAACACTCACAGTTTAAATCAACAGGAGAGCTGACCATGAGCAGATTTGTGAAATATTATAGGACTGTTATTGTGGGTTTCCAATTGCAGAACCAGGAATAAAACTGACACAAGATATAATCAAAGAAGAAGTAAAAGCCTGGAAAAGAAATAATGTTAGCCAACTTTGTTTTATGAACATCAGTCTCCTTGGACAGATCTGATTACGTCCTCTGGTGAGATTATAACTCGCTTGATAAAAATGACTACATAAATATGAGACATTTTAAGGCTTTTGACTACTACTGCATGACATTTGGGCTTTCAAATATTACACAATGTAATAGAGCATGTGATGTACTGAATGGTGTAAGGAGCCAAATAAACAACAGGGGCCTAAAAAGAGTCACCAACAAGGGCACGGGCAGGGAGGTGTGGTGCTCTAAACTCCTCTTTTGATTAGTCAGGAGAAGTGACTGACTGCTGAAATCTTTGTATTCCAGGAAAGAAAAAACTAGCCAGGTGTTTATACAGCCTATTAAATATCTGCAAAAAATATCACCCATCTAGCCCCAAACTAATTTATTTATAAATTAACTACTTTGAGAAGACACTGATGTGATAGTGGAATTCCATTTCTCAAAAAAAAAAAGAAAGGAAAATACCTGCTAGTTTGAGGAATAAATATTAAAGAATGCAAACTGGTTTGTGTTTGGTTCTTAGAGCCATTCCTGAGATCTGAATTTCTGAAATTCAAATGTCAAATTCAAATTTGAAAACCATTCTGCAAAAATGTGTCTTCCTTGCCTTTATAATACTGTTGTACTGATGCTCCCTAGTTTTCCTTCAGTGTTTCACAGTTAGCAGACTTATCAGTTTAATATGTTTCTTTCATAAGACACAAAGAAAATTTCTGTATAAGAGTTTTCATAACCTGTGAATCATGAGGTTCTTTCATTATATTTATTGTTGCTTACAATACAAATAAAATGAGAAGGGTTTTTTGTGGAGGAGGGCATGAGGCACCTTATGTTTTAATTTTGAAATAGTAAAAGTTGCCTCCCATAGGATAGGGTAAATCACAGTACCATTGTGAAAATTCTGAGAATAACATGAACATAAACAAAGGTGAAAGAGAGCAAAGTGTTTCTATCAGACATTATGTAGCAAACTAAAGACAGCAATTTTCCAACATTATTAAAAAAAAAAATCCTGGAAAAGTTATTCATTTTTTCTGAAGGTGTTTTTATTCATCATTTCTGTAGCAGAAATACTGATTTTTTTAATGTATTGTGCTAATGTAGTATATACCACGTATATTTTTTTTATTTTATATTTTTCCTTGATGTGCATTTCAATGCATCTTTAACCAGATTTTATTGTAAGTTTAAACCAGGAAATCCATGTAACCGAGACTAAAAGTATGGACAGATAACTAAAAAGTAGCTGTACAAAAATCTTTCTTTGTAGCCCAAATTTTATAGACGGTGCACATTTTATAGACATTTTTAGAGGGAGGACCAAACAAGTCCTGGTTGTTATATAACATGGCACAGAGTTTGTCCAATCTGCCCACCAGGCAGATTGCACTCGCTCAGAGCATGGAAGGCCAATGGATGGATAGTGGAGAATTGAGCAGCAGTCCAAGGTGCTAATGGGGTGATCACCCACTTGATTGATACAAGGGCCAGGGGGGTATAATAACAGGGTAATTTTAAGTTCAAGTTTGCATTCCTGAGGAGACAAGAGGACACTGAAATGAGCACTGCTGTTGCATTTCCAAAAGCATCAGCTTCTCTAAAGCATCTGAATGACACTGCCATTTGTCATCAACTTCGTTGTCTCTTCTCTCAAAAAAACCTCTCCTTCTTTGTCCTTTTTTACAACACAGGGATCCTCAGATTCTGTGCTGAGCCCCATCAGGCAATAGCTCAAAAGAGAAATGAGCAAACCCACTTGGATCAGCAGAGTAACTTCACATTCCCTCACTGATGCCCACAGCACGGACGTAGCACCCCCACACTGACCAGCATTCAATAGAAGAGCCAAATCTTCCTCCGTGCATCTGCTGCTGGAGCTTTAAAGTGTTTCTGCTTTCCCTCTCACATCCCTATGAGCTAACCACATACCCTTGCTACTGTTGTCCTGTAACTGCCTTGAAAAATAAAACAAAATAGAAAAGAAAAAAAAAAGTATCAGAAATCCCCTAACTAATTTTAACATCTAGGGAGCTGGCAAGCAGAAGTGTATGGGCTGTAGAACTGAAACAGGTGTGGTTTGAGCACTTTCCACATTTGGTTTTGGCAAAAACATGAACGGAGGGTATTAATTCCTCCACACTGATAATGGGGTCTTGGAATCCATTATCTGAAATAAAAATTCTTGGCAGAATTCCCCGTGTACTCAAATGTGCAAGAAAAACTGGAAATTATGGTTTTATTTCTTTTTTTCTTTTTTTTTTCATTAGGAGCCAATTATAAATGCTTTTTTTTGTATGAATTTTACTGAAGTATTTTTTACTTAGAGTGAATTCCATGTGAAGATATCCCCACACCTCACCTAGAAGAGTGAGCTGGATCTCAAACAATTGATATTGTTTGAGACAATCTCAAATTGTCAAAACAAAAACAAAAAACCTCTCAAACAACTGCCTCCCTGATGGATTTGCACCTCTGTGCATAAGTGTACATGCTTGCATGCCTGCCTGCAATCTGTGAACTCCACCAGGTTCGGTGCACTTGCACAACAAAAATAATCTATTGTCAAATATAAGAGTAAGATGTCAGGTGCCCCTAATTTTGGGAGAGGCTGCAGCTGGCAGGGCACAAGATTTACCACACAAAGTGAATGGATGAGACATTTGGTGTTGTATGTGGCAAATTCTGCCTTTGTCTTATTCCTCATTCCCTCTGTTCTGCCCAAGCTTCCTAATCCTGGGGAGACACAAAATCTTTGTCAAGGAAATTCCATGGTGTCTATGTCACCTGTGGATAATATAGATTATACACTAAATACTCTGGTAATGGTATCCCACATGTTTCTGCTCAGCAGAGAGCACAATTTACAGCTTTTCTCAAAACTCCTCCAAAGAACTCCTCAATACTCGTTTCTTCCAAAATGCAGAGAGTTATTTGGCTACTAATAATAGATGGATCATGCTTACAAACCTGCCTGTAGCACTGCAGTATCAGGGAAGCTTGCACTGGAAAACTTGCAGCCAGCTCTCAGAATGGGGATTTTTGCCTTTGCCTTTGCTCTTTGGCCCTTAACCACCCTAAGTTTTGAACTCCCCCACTCTCACTCTTACAACAAACCTCAGCATCTCTGCTGAAGTTGCTCCCAGGGTTTTATAAAAGGTACATGTTTGTGTTTTATCCAGGTGAGGAAGGCACTGTTAGAGATCCTTCAGCCTAAGTGCTCTGCACACCAGACCATTGGCTATAGGAGCAGAACTTGCTTTGGCTATTTTACAAGGAGAAAAATTGGGCTATTTCTCTTAGGAAAGACAAGGTTTGTGGCTGTATCTCAGACACCAAGTCTCAGATGGACAGACAGCCTCTGTGCCACTCCAAGGCAAGGTTTCTCCTGCAGGGTCTGTGATCTGTGTGTGGCCTTTCATCAAAGCTGGGGCTTTAGGGCTCACAGAAACCAGTCAAAGCAGCCGGATGCTCATAGATTTACAGATACTCGAGAAACATGGTTCTTCAGACCTAAACTATGTTTCAGTGGTTTCTTACTGTTAGATTTTTCTGTAAGGAGAAATAATACGACAGTAGTAAATTATCTCTGGGGTTTGGGGTTTAGGGTTTTTTTTCTGTTTCACCAGTCATTCCATGGTAAAGAAGGATCATGTCGTTTCAATAGTCAAATTGAAGTTTATACTCAATATTATGTTTATCCTAACCTGAAGTCTGAATATTTGAGGCATGGATTTTTTATCCCATTACATGTCATGACTCTAAGTGCTCTATAAACATTACAATTCCATTCTGTTTGAGATCAAACTTCTCAGCTCATTTTTGGAGTTCTTGAAATCCTCACATTGCAGCTCTCATTTTCAGCAGGATCATTCATTGTTTTCCCAGTTCCTTTCGGATCTTCATCTTCTTAGCATCTTTTGCGTAGTTTGGTTAATTTAATGCTATTCAGTTTTGCCTTTGGTTTTCCATTGATTTCACTGTGCTTGCTTTGGTTGCTCTGGTGGCAGCATTCTCCTCACTGGCTGAATCCACCTCAGTCAACACAACAATCCCTGCCAATCACCTACACCCAAACTGGGCTTCTCGGTAGCAAGTCCCATAGGAAAAGCCAATTGCAAACGAGGGGAGCTCTCAATGAAAAGCTAAACCACATTGATTTCTGCACGTACAGCCTTCAGCAACCTTTTTCATTCGTCAGCCAAGCAGAATGCCCTGGAAAGCCCCTTACCCATAGATGGCCAAAGGACAGGGCTTATTCAAAGGCAGTGCTCAGGAAGGGTGGGGTAATGCCAAAGGCCCAATGTAGTGCTTTGCAGCTCTGAGATCCCAGCAGTTTTTGCCAGCTGTAGCAGGACTCAGCTGTGTGGGCGCCAAGCCGCGAGGCCACACACAGCCTCCGTGGCTCAGCACCCACACAGCAAGCGCTGTCCTAAAAAAAGGGGAAAAAAGTTTTAAAATGCTGAATCAGACTCCCAGAGCCTAACCAAAAAACAGGCACATAAACTACAATTTTTATTACAGAAACTCTGGTTGGAAGCAGAGATGTTGTAGAAATGCTGGGAGAAGAGGGGAAATATTCCTAGTGTAAAAAGCAAGCTGGAGTTCATGGCATTTGACCACAATAGTTTTCTTGGCTGCTATGGTTCCATGACTGATTTAAGAGGGTTTAAGGTTAATAAACCATAGTTGCATATTATTATCTGTGCTGCTCTTGCACTCTTGCTAGTAATGCCATTTATTCATAGATTTATGATGATCACCATAATACTATAGAGATTATGTATTTTTTTAAGAACATTTGCTGGTGGAGGGAAAAAATTAGATGAGGGAGAAAGAGGGACATGGTCTTCTAATCTTTAATGCTCCTACATCCAAGCTATAAAAGTCATTGGTCTATAACTTGGCCTCAAATGCAGAATGCAACAAAAAAACCCCAAATCTGCTCCTCACCTTACCTGCATAAACATGAATTTAAATCTATCAAAAATCATTGCGGTCTCAACACAACTGACAGACCCTACTCTGATGGGTAGGTCACAAAAAGTACCGGGAAGAAGAAGAAAAAGCAACATCAAAATATTGTCCCTTGATAAAAGAGGTAGTCCTTGCCTTTAACAGATGTCACAAACTGATTTTTTAAGAGGAAAAAATAAGGATTATCTTTTATTTTTCTTTTCATCTTTCATTGCTTCAATACTTTAAAACCATACTGTAAGAGCTGAAGTATATTAATCTGTCATAAAAAGCTTAACACACAATGATATAAATGGCAGGAAAATGATCTACAAGATTGCTAAACCACAGAGTAATTATTAATTATTAAAGCCTTAGTTCCAAAATATTCTAAAGGAGTTTTCCTCCTTTCTGTTACTTCAGGAAGAGAAAAAGCCAGAAAGAAAGAAAAGCCTATAGTCTGTTTCCAGTCTCTCTTGCTTTCTGAGCTGAACTCTGCATACAAATCTATATTTGTAAGACACCCTCATCTACCAGTTAATCAAAGCCCTGGAAATTCAAGGAAACCTGTGTTTATGGAAATCTGGCATTTCTGTAAAGTTTTGAATGAGAGCTAAATAGAGCAGTTCATCTCATTGAAACTAATGGCTTCTGCCAAGTGGTTTTGCAGCACTGGGTCTTCTGGCACAGTCAGCATTTAGGAATTCATTTATGAGCTGGGTTAGCTGGAGACTCTGGAATTCAAATTTATGTCTAAGACTTAGTGGTTTATTCCTGATAGGTCTCTGTAAAGAAATTGTAATCAATTTACCAAACTCGGACTTTGTAATATGCAGAATTGAAAGCTGGACTTTTTTTATGATTTAGGGCTTGGGATTTTTTTTCCCCTTTCCCCAGAGGACAATTGCAAACTGTACACATGTATATTGTGTAACTGAAGGAGGCTTTTTAATCACCCATTCATACTTGCTTTTGAAAAAGCTTTGTCCCTGTGCTCTTGACTTCCTACGGGCCTGATCCTACTCCTGCTGAATTTTCCTGTGGGGGAACAGAATCTTACTTCAGATGAAGTCACATTTGCACATAAAAAGCAGAGAAATGTGTGGCTTGTCACACGACTTGATTTTATTTCAATCAGCATTTGCATGAACATGCAGTCAGGCTGTATTAAGCACTTGTTTGATTTGCTTTAAAAAAATATATGTCTCCAGGAGCTGGCCAGCATATTTGAATATTGGCTTTTTTTCTGAGCCATAAAAACCTAGACATTTTTAGCAAGCAATGAACAAGAATTGCTCTACACTTTCAATGCAACTATAAATTTGGTCCTTTTTTCCCCTTTTAGAACTCCTTTGAAGAACTCATTGAATAAATTAACAACTTGGAAAGCTGCCTGCCGTTTTTGTTGGCTTTGGGTTTCAGGGAGTTGCTTGGTAAACAAAAGTCAATGGATTCAAACAGTAACAAAGTAATTTAAATGATTAATCAAGTGTTAAAACTAGCTTAACCTCTCCTGTTTTACAAACTCTATATCACCCTCACTAAACTAATAGAGGAATAAGACACCCATCTGGAAATCTCATCTGAAATATTAGATTGAGAATCAAAAATTCAGCCAAGCAGTGCGGTTTGTAGGGATATCCTGGCGGATAATAAATTGCATTAATCTTACTTAAATTTTCCATCTAAATCATGTCTTGAGACCATATTGCACTGAGGGGAATGTGCCTAGCTTTGAATGCATTGTGCTACTGAAAAGGTTATTAAAAGGGGAAAAAAACAGATAATGACTTTCCTTGTTTTTCTTCTGACTACTTTTTTCCATATTGAGGAACCTACGTTAAATATTCTGGCACTAATGAAGAAAGTCTACTTTCTCCTGCCAGTGCTTATGTTTTCTAACAGAAGATAAGAAATTCACATATTCAGAACAGTTGAGGCAATTTTTTTTTTCCAACCAGAAATTATATGCGTGGATAAAAATAACCCCAGAATTTTCCCAGCATCATCAGAGCTAAGTATTTTCCTCATTCTGCTCATTCAGAAGAATTTCACTTTTCCAGTTACATAGAGTATGAAAACAATATTGGAAAAGCTCCCCCGGGATTTTCACCAACTTGCTGAAAGAAGTCCAAAGGTTATGAAGTTCTACCCATCTCTTCTACTCCTGCCCACACCAATGTCATTTGCTGTCTTAAATTAAATAAAAGAAGTTACAATGAAAAGAAGAGTTGTTTAAAACCACAACCCCTTGGAAATTGGGAGCAGTGCTGTCAGCCATGCCAATGGATGGGAAGCGGAGCTCCACAGGCAGAAGTATCACTCCATTTAGTGGATTTGTCCTCAAAACAGAAGGAGGGAACCACACCTGGTCCCGGGTGCCCTGGGTGTGCACAGGCACAACTGGGGCTGCAATGGGCAGGAATAATCCCAGGGCTCCTGCTCAACTCCAGCAAGGGTGAGGGATGATGCCAGCACATTACCAAGGAGATCAAAGGGGAGGCCTGCTTCCACCAGGCTCTGATATTTGCCTGAGGTCCTTACTCGGCTAAAGGATGAGTGTATGCACACTGAGCAGGAAACTGCTGCCAGCTGGCACCAGAAAAGCTGTAGATGTGCTGTAGGTGCGGGACACAGTCAAGGTCATGTCTCTATCTGGAGAGGCAGGAAGGGAAAGAGGGATGACGGAAGCCATAAGTCCCCAGATATCAGCAGGATGAAGCCTGACATGCTGGTCAGAGAGGCAGCAGTGTGGCTGTTGCCAGAGCTGTCCACAGAAAGATGTGACTCTCACCAAACACATCAGGAACCACATAATTCAGGCCCGAGAGGAGGTTTCATTCCAAAGAGTGTTACACAATACTGTGCAGTGTCATTATGATGCACAACTTCGTTCTCTTCCTATGAAAATTTGACCCGGAAGCCCTGGAATATTTCAGCAGTTTGAATCAGTATTTCAACGCAAATCCCAAGCCTTAGAGCACTGTTGCAGTAGGTGTGTGCCAGGGTGGTCTGAAATGAGAGAGGGGAATGGTCCTCTGATTTCCTCAGCATTCTCCTGGCTGGAGGTTCGATGTGTGCAGCCAAGCAGGGGCTGAGGTGGATGGAAACACCTTTGCTCTCTCCCTGCCCATTCCCAAGCTCAACTCCTTCCAGACACGTGCCTGCAGCCCTGGGCTGACCAGCTGTGCAAGAAAGGGCCAGGGTTAATTCCTCCTGAAAACATGATTCCTGCTGTTTGTGCCACCATGGGAACTGCGGCCTTTGCCTGCTTTTGCAAATGCTGTCAACTCTGCAAATGCTGCAGCCACCACAGCAAAGGACTGCTGGCTCTTTGAAGCCCCTCAAGAATCCCCAGATATATTTTCTGCAGCATCAAAAGCCCAAGTAACTCAAATCTATTTTCCATGCAAATTTCCATGCAGCTAGGAAAATACTGAACCAGCAAAGTCTTCTTGGGAAACAAATTCCAATTAAAATCAATGAGACATGCTTCCCACTTGTTTCTATGGTGTTTTCTTATATATTAACCAGCCTTATGAAAAGAAAATATTCCAGATGCATTTAGAAGTATCACCACTTTAATATGCTGCTGCTAAATCACAAATGAGGCATAAAAATGAGTCATCTGAGCTCAAAATTTGTGCATTTCCTTATGCAATTGCTGCAATCAGCTCTGCACTGACTTTTTAAACTCTGGTAAATCAAAATTAAAGTAATGCGTCAGAGGTAGTAAATACTTTCAAGGCACCTGAAAAGCCTTAATTCTTCCCTGAAGTCCAGACACATGGAAAGGGAAAAGGGGGGAGACGGGACATTTTTAAAAAGCAATGAGACTTTTAATATCAGTTAATTCTCATTTAAGGTCATAAACTCTGAAATAGCACTCTGACTTGATTTCAGAGGGGATTAATGTTGCCTGGGTGGTTTTGCCCTTCTTTTTTTCCTTCATGCATTTGGGTTTGTTGTGAGTGTAGCCTTGACTGGTGTTTACAATGCTTGAGTTAAGGTATGACCACATTAGGCTTTTTATCCTTTGAATAAGGATTCATGTTCTCAATCTTGGCTTCATTTAAATGTAAGGTTTTGTTCTTCTTCCTGTCTGGGAATGCATCATAGATATATCCTTGAAAGGCTGGGCTAAGTCTGAAATTAAAAAAAAATCAGAAAATTCCAATTGAGAATTTGAATTTATCCCATTGTGAATAATGCTGTGGGTTGGACCCCATAGTCACACCATCTTCCAAGTTTGTGTCCTACACTGAGAATTATCTTTTTGTCAATAGGTCCAGGAAGAGCAATAGGAATGCTTTCCATACCCAAATCTGCTGCATGTTGAATTTAGGGGTATATACTGATGTGCAGACAAAACCTTTTCCCAGTGTAGGGAGATTCTGCTCCTTTCCATCCCCTGGGAATGACATATGGATGAGGTAAAACTGGGGTGCACACCAGGAGCTCAGATCTTCCATCTCCCACAGCACAGGGCTGCTCTCACATCTTGTGGTATGGATAACAAAGCTCCCATTGATCCCTGGGCCCCAGGATCAGCTTCATCCAGGCCTAAATTGCTCATCTGTTTTTAATGCCAAAAGCAATCTGTTTTCTTTATGGACAGTGTGGTTGCAAAGCCATGTTTTTTAAGATTAAACTTCTTTCATCTGGACAATGGCAACAAGAACAACAACAGAGAAAACATTATTTTCAAAATAATGAAAAAAAATCAAGATAGTCTTTTTTTTTTAATAGAAGAAAGTAATTACATCCAGGCATCCAGACCAATTGCAAATGCCAAGTTTGTGTTTGAGGCTGTTTTAACTGGTTGAAATATTAGTTCTAAACAAACAGAGGTTAAAATGGAAATTCTGACGGAGCTTTGACTGCCTTGCTATTACTATCGTGTTAAATCATTGCTGTCATCCTAGTGGTGTCAGTGCATAGCTACAATTGCTTGCAGGATAATGAAAGTTTAAACCCAAAAAGCTCAGCCTCTCATATAAACTTCAGTGCATCCCACTAGAGAAGAATTACACCCCACCAACTTTTTAACATGAAGTCATACCAGATTTGTTATAATAAATAAGTTAATAAATGTAGCCTCTCTCCTAAATCATTTACATGCTGTACAGCTATTTGAGGAACTCTGACTTATTTTTAGTATCCACACCTTATCTAGGGTGTTCATCACAATAGCAATACTTGCTGCAGTGATTTAATGGGCTGCTGTTCACACTGACCTTAATTCCTTGTTTTGCTGGAATTTGTTTATTGGAACCCTTCAACAGGGTTTTCTTTTTGGTTGTCAGCTTTTTCACAAAAGCTTCAGGAAAGTATAAGTGGTTTGATATGGTTTAGATAATTTATTTGGGTTTTAGAACATTTGTAAACCATGGAATTAACTCATTGAAAGGGTGATTGTGGTAATAAAACTGCATCATGCAGAGGTGGACTTTCCCAGCTGAAAATATTTTTTTTTTGTTTTCACATGAACTCACAGATTTTTATTAAGAAAATTAAGTTAATATTCTTCCCATGCACTGTCACTGTATAGCATCTATCACAAGCACCTGTGATGGTGTATCCAGCTCCTGCATATGGTATTCACACAAGCAATTGGTAGGAATGGTCTCTGGTTTCTCCTGAGAAACCATTGAACTGGACCTAGTCTTTGAGAAGGACTCCACACAAAAGGACAAAAAGCAAAATTTCAGCTCTAAAACATTCCCAGTGATGCCTGTTGGCAGCCCAGAGGCCCACTGCCCTGGGCAAGGAAATTGGGATGCACCTATGGCACACAAACCTACCACTCCCACAGAGCCCATGATGCTACACCACCTTCAGCATCCTCTTCTGGCACCTCAACAGTGAAATAAATATTCTTGCATATGCATGAAAAACAAATGAATGTTATATACCCAAAATTGCTTCAGACTTTAAAACTAGCTATAGGTTTAGGCATTTCTTTACCTATAACAGCCAAATCACACTGTCTACCTATGTCCTTCCTGGCACCTTTTAAAATCCATCAGGACCAGAGGGTGCCTCCTGGCATGGCTGCTCTGGGAAAAGCCAAAAGAGAAGAAACACACTGGCCTTAAAGCAAATACCTGCTGTAATCCATCCTGCTCCGAGTGCTGCTGCAGGCATGTGCAGCTATCCATCCTGCTCTGCACAGCAGAGAGCTAAGGTGCTTCTGGTGCAAACTCATCATTTGAAATGGGATGCTGACAGGGAGTTATTTATGGGAAGTTGTGCCTGAGGAATTTGTGTATCTCATGCAGCATGCTAAAGGACACATATCCCGCAGTCAGAGTGCAAAATCATCCAACAGGCTTCTTGCAAAGCCGTTTTTTTTTTATCTGGAAAGAGCAACAGCTTGAAAGATACTTGGCAGTATCTTGAAAGCTCACTTTGCCATCTGATCACTGGTGGAAGTGACCCTGGTGTCCAGGTGTTCCAGCTGGACCGTTTGTCTTGCTCTGTGCATTGTTACTTCCTTCCTGAGATAATAACGGAATCACGTCGGCTTGCTGTGATGACCACTAGGAGGAATTTTAGTTCTCCTTCTCTTGTCACTCAGTTACTATTTTTTTGCCAGGTCTGTCGCTGTGTATTTACCCTGCTACATCCCTCCTCTGGTGCAATAAATGGTCTGTGGGAGAGTGAGAGAAAGAGTCCAGTGCCTGGACCCCACTGCATAATAATTATAATTCAAGACAGAGCACAGATGGACAACACTGCTTGGTGTCTTCATTTCTGAAAAGAGACTGGCAGACAGGCTTGGGAAAGACAAGGAAAAACAAAAGCTGCAGAAACTAAAACTACCCCCAACCCTATATTACCCACTATTCTAGTACTCTGCCCTTGGAAATCATGGCCATGTAGTACCAGCCACAGCTCTCTGCAGGCAGCAGCCCCTGAGGACTCCAGATTTAGCACATTCCTTAGCCAGGAGCACCCACACTTCCAGGGGCTTCCCTACACCTGGCTGCAGCTCAGGGGAGCACTGGACTAACTGGGCTGCCTAAAGTGCCACAATTGTGACAGCAGGCAAAGAATGTTGGCCCGCACCTCTTTTTCCACAAAATACCAAGCACAGACACTCAAGGTATAAACCTCCTTTGGTTTGGACAAGGTGCAAGCTCCAGGATAGGCTGGGCTTCTAGACCCTTTGCACACCATAACTGTTTTATCAAGCTGTCAGCCTGTGGATTGGCTTGTCTAAAATCCAAAATATTTCTGTCTTGGTGGACACTGTAAAACAGTGCTTGCTGGCACCTAGAGTTTTCTCAGAAGTTAACGTCTTCATGGCTTTTTCCCATAACTGAATGTTTTCTTCCTTCCTCATTTCAGTTTTTAGCATTCATTCTTCTGATTTTATCAGAGAAAAGGTTGGTGCTCTGCACAAGGCAGAGATAGAAAATAAAACAAAAAAAAGAGAATAGTTCAATTTCAGATTACTTTAGTGAAATAAGCCAAAAGCTTGGTTTCCCTTTATATCTGAAAAAAAAATGGCCCGAATTCTCATTGGCATGATGCTATTCATGAAGTCTCCAGTTTTTACTGAGTCTGCTGGAGCCTAAGGATGGAGTGCCAAACTGAGTGAAAACACACCCTTCTGAGCAACACAGAATCAGGGCTAGGTGTGCTAAAGCTCAAATTTCAGCTCAAGAGTTGCCCTGCTACACCTTGTTCCACAGCAATGAAATTGTGAACCAAATTATTCTTCTCAGAACTTCCCACTTTTTCAGTAACCCAGACTCATTTTAATCCTGGCTATGACATTACTGGACTGAACTAAAACCTAGCATTGAAACCCCTCTGAACTCAGTCGGTGCAAATCTGGATCTAGATTTACAGCTAGGGCATGTCTGTGGCCCCCATCATGTGAATACACTGGAATTAATGATAGCTGGGACAGGGGGCTCCCCTCTAGGTCCTACAGAACTTTATAAGAAGGGGCATTCCTGTTCCTCCTATTCTGCAAATGAGGAAACTGAGGCATAAGATGACTTATTTCAAGTCACTCACAGTCTGTAGCTCAATAGTCATTTTTGTAGGTCACAATCAGCCCACATAGGAGTCCCATACAGGCAACAAAGCTGCAGCTCTTTATTTGAATTAGTACTACAATGGCAGCCTGATTTACAGACTCTTCTTCTGCTGGGGTCAAAAAATAAGTCACTTTTCAGCGTCGGGGCAGACCTGCCAACTGTAATTAAAAGCTTTCCTTTGAAATATGTGTCAGACTTTACACATGGTGAGAAGTGCTTCTCACAATATGAGCTTTCAGGCTGCTGCACTGAACATCATCCATGCGGCTAACCACTTCTCTGCTGGGTCCCAGCAGCATCTGTTCCCTTGCCAACATTTTACTGGCATTCCATGGGAATCACTGCAGCCTGCATCTCTGCCAGGTAGGGCCAGAAGCAGTTAAGAGGTTAATAGACTCAATCCAACTTCAAACAGCACACGAACCTCAGAGGTGAGCCCAACATACGGCTGTCAAATGAGGAAAGCAGATACACTTTGTGATGATTTGACTAATTACAGGAGAGGTTTGTCTCGTGCAGATGGTGCTCTTCCCACCCTTTCTCCAAGACATATGCTGGCTGGAAGGGAGTCATTGATCACAGCTTGTGTGAGAGCCTTAAAACCCTTAATGCAGGGAAGGAATCAAAGGTAACTACGTCCCTAAGACATCTAGGGCCTGTTGAAAACCCTTGCAGCAGCCCCCCAGTGTGGAAAGATCTATCTTCAAAATTTCAGCTCCTGCTGGGAAAGTATAATACCATCCTGGCTGCCCCCCAGCAGCTTGCTCTGCCTTCAGCAGAGGCTTTTCCTGCAGCAAACGCCTCACCCACCACTTTCCAGGTGGATTAAGCTGTGTGCAGAGAGTCTCACAGAAGGCTTATTTGTGAGATTGCCAGAGCACCTCATCTCCAGCCAATTCAAAAATACTGCTAGCACAGCCACCTTGTGGCATTGGAGTATCTGCACTTTCAGTCCCAGGAGACAACAGGAAGCACAGAGTCAAGCCAGAATGTAAAATAAATACATAAAAGTTAAGCAAATATTTTTGAACCTCTCAAACAGGTTTGGGTTTTGTTTGATTCAAAGTAATAATAATAGTTAGCACTTACAGTGTACTTTATAGCTTGAAAGCACTATGCAGACTTTAACTATTTAGGTTTTGGGCAATGGTCTGGACCAGCTCGTTTGATCTGCATTGGTTCTCTCATGCCTGGAAAGTATATTTGAGAAGTCAGAAAAAAGAAGCAGGAATATCCTTCGTGTCTTTTGTGTTCTTCTTTCAATTTTGCCACTATTTGTAGGAAAACATTCCACTTATTTTTACCTCTCTTTACCCAACCGACAACATATTTCCCAATCTCATTTGCAGAGGTGAGATTTAATTTCCATGTTGCATCTAAGGTCCTCTGACAGTTACTACACAGGTGCAGATGTTTCTCATTTTTCCTCACTTGCCTGGTGAAAATTAAAGCCTAAATTGTGAATGAAACCTATACTGGCAGTTAAACAGTTCAAACCATCCACAGTTACCTATATTGTTCTAGTAGTAATCTCATCCACTGCCCAAGGCACAAGGGTTTTGAAAAGGTTACAGTAAAATATGTAAATAGATGAACCATATGCATGAAGAAAATTCTCTTGGGTCCCAGTGTATGTCTATTGTGGCTTGAGCTCTCCTTCCAAGTCTTGTTTTTCCAAGAGTCAGCTTTAAAGCTCACATAGCTACTGGACCAGTTTATGATCTAAAGACATATTTACAAGTTCAAACCACTTCAGGAGCTAATTATATTCTGGACACGCTACAATATTTGGATGCCAAAATGTCCGTATTCTTTGAAATGAATGTTTAGTAGCTTTCTCAAGAAGACCTCATTTCACAAACTCCAGTTACAACAAATGAACATGTGTTCCTCTTTTTGTTTCCTCTTTTTTTGCTGAATTTGAGAAAAAAAAAACAAAAACGGCACTCATACCACAATGCAGAACACTTCATTTTCTCATTAAAAAGTACATTTTAGCACCTTTTCATCACACTGGCCCTGCCACCCACAGCTTTCTGTGAAAGGAACTGCTGGGAAGGAGACAATCTTCTAGCAGCTAGGGCAGCATGGAGAAGGGACACAAACAGTCATCAAAAAGCAAGAGGAGCCTTTCTCCAAAGAATCTAGTGGGTGCTGAAAGAGGCTGAGTTTAAGAGGTGCTGCAGTCATTAACCAAGGTTTCTTTTTTCTCAGGCAGGTTGTTTATTCCCTCACCTTGACAATCCTCTTGGAGCCAGAAATTGGACAGCGTGAGTGGAGGTGAGCAGGGCTGTTCTGCCTGGATCTGGTCCTTGCCCTGTACATTAGGACTGTGAAATTACATCCCAGAGAGTTTTGGGAGAAGCCTCTTTCCAGTCTAAAGAACTTTCCTTAGACCAGGTAGGAAAGGCAGAGAGGGTAGCACAGGGCTAAGCTGGCCACTGCTCCCTTGATTCCCAGTATTGTTCCAGCTGTTGGGCAGCTGTTGAGTGTGCTGATCTCTGTGGATGTGGAGGTTGCTGGATGCTTTGCTGGACATTCTCAGGCCACAGCAGAACCAGCCCAAAGCCATCGGAGAAAGGAAATGAAGGCCAGAGGAAATTCCTCACTGACTTCAGCACACCTTTGGTGATGTTCAAAGTGTGAGTGTGGAAGACAAGACAGCAGATAAAAATGGCAGCTCTGGGAAGAGGCCATACAGTTGGTCATGCTCCCAGGACAGAGGGCTGAAGCTGGTGGTGAAAAGAAGCCCAGCCCTGGCATGGGAGAGTGTGTCACGTCTCTGCATGGTGCAATTCCAGCTGCAGGCAGCAGCTGGGGAAAAGGCAGGAAGCTGCTGGTGGGGGAAAGCTGGAGGCCTAGCTGCTTTGCATTCCCAGGACCTAGTGCAGCGAGCCTCAGTAAAGAGAGGCTGCAAGCAGTGTGTGATATGCCACCCCCATGTGCACATGTCAGAGCCACATCTCAGTGCAACCTATTTGCCATGTCTAGAATTAAGTTTTTCAAGTTTTCTTTCTCACAACTGATCATTTACCATTCCTATGATTTTTCTTGCTGCTTATTCTCCATAGACATTGCCACCTCTTTGATCTCTACATAAATACATGCAGCTCTCGAGCACACTGTTTACATAGATTAAAAGGTATCCTAAACCTTACATGTACACACTGATAACCCCAAATCTGATTTGTGATTGAGTACCTGAAAATGGCTTTTACTCTCTGGAATTTTAAGGTTTACAACAACAAGCCAGATGTCTTCGACAGCACAGGCTTTCCCCTTTGAAAATAGCAAACATCAGCTTCCAGGGTAAGGTCGGATCTCCAGCAGCGGTGCCTCTGAATACCAGAATGGCATTTGAGCCTGTGAATTTCACTGTGATCCACAGAGCCAGTTTTATCTTCTATGAGAAGGATCAGTTTATGCATCATCCTGACAGTGCAAGTATCTCAAGAGAGGTATGTTGTGGTCTTAAACTCGTCTCTGAACCAGAGAAACCAGACCTTAATCATAATGGGATATGGAGCGTGGAGTAATTTAAATGCTATTAAGCCACAGTTGAATCTGTACAATTCCTGTATATGTTCAAAACCTGATTAACTGTATTGCTCATGTCTTTTCAGTAAGATGGCCTCATCGTTGCAAAAGGAAGGCATGAGGAATGCTAGTGCTAAATCAAGATTATGAAACTAGAGAATTAACAAATTCCTTAAGGCCAGTAACTTCCACAGCTTCTAAAATTCCTTGGTTCATTGTACCTTTATAAATACTATCACTGACTCTCAGCACTTTAATTATAATTTAGATTTTGCATTCTGGGCAGTATTCTTGCCAGTAGACCTACATACCAATATAGACTACAGTAAAATGACAGAACAGCTTGTGTGTCTGCACCAACATCAATATCATTCCAACTTATTAGTCCAACTTATAAAAACCTCACAAACTTTCATAGATCCATTAACTATAAATTGCAGTTATTAGAGACTATTTTTCTTGTTTACGTTTACCACAGGTATTCCCTGAATTAAATCTTGCAGATTTAGGAAGATGGTTCATAAAGAAAAGCACTGTAAGGTAAGTCAGAAAGGTTTTGCTGTAGTACTTGTACTGGGATTTGCACCTTTAGAGAACTACCTAGAAGTGCCCATATTGATTCAGGGTTACAGGAGTCTTTGATGTGCAGGGCATGGAGACATTTAGGTCAAGAGGGAACTGTTACCTTATTAATGAGGTCAATACAATATGACCACATCTGTAGTCAACACTGCACTGCTTAGCTCAGCTCATCTAAAGCAGCATCAGTTTCAGGTAGCCTGTGGTTGTTTTTAAAAAGCCACAAAAGCTAAAAAGAGGCCTCGTTCTGCACATTTATTTCTCCAAGCCTCTAGACAGGTAGAGGAATCACAGCAGTGCAGGTACAGGAAAGATGTTATCTGCTATACAACTATTTTTAGGAATAAGATGCCACAAAGCACTGGTTTAAATGATGCAGAGCACATGTACTAGTGTTGTGGGTGGAATGAGTTCACTTGGAATTGCATAAATCCTGAAGCAGACATACACTGAATAAAGACGGACCATTTATGACTAGAATCAGCACATTAAATTACCATACAGTAAGTCACAAATGCCTGGAAATTTACCTCACCAATAGATACTGTGATAACATTTACCAGAGTATTTTTTTTCCACCTGGCCCTTGGCACTTCAGTCCTTTTCAAGTGTCTGACCACCTCCATGTGCTTCGGAAACCCCTCTGCCAATCCCAACAATGTTTGAGAAGATCACAGGAGTTTTCACATACTTGGCTGCCTCAACTTATTAAATAGTCTCCTTATAGGATGTTTTTATTTTTCAGCCTATATCCCAAAAATCTGATGTTCTTGGACAAGGAAATGTGATTGCGGGTGGGCTCAGGACCTTCTACCCTCTCTGCTTTCCTACCTGGTCTAAGGAAAGTTCTTTAAACTGGAAAGAGGCTTCTCCCAAAAATTCTCTGGGAGGTGATTTCATAGCCCTAACACACACTGATTGGCTTTAACCATGCATAGGGCCAGTCCTTCAGCTGATAAAAAAGGTAGGGGGACAGAGGTTTGTCCCTTCACACTGTGTACGACAACTATGTCACCAAGGGCTGCAAAAGTAAGATATATGTTTTACAGCTGTACTGTATACATCAACCACTAAAGTCTTCAAGTGAGACCTGTAGACCTTTAAAAGCATACCTTTTAGTGAAAACACCTACATGGCTCCAATTATGACTATGAAAAAAGGAATTCCCTCTGTCCCACAAAAGCTCACACCTTACTCACTCCACCTTATTTTTAAGGGAAGCCAAGACAAAGAGAGAGGAATGTGTTAGAGGTCAGAAAAGCCAGATTCTCCTTACTGGTAATGCCTTGCCTGAGGAGACGTGTAGAAAATCTATGTAGCCCTGCTGGTCTTGAATGCTGGTTTAGAAAGTCAGGGTAGGGTACTTCTTGGCTGCATAATATCAATCTAGGTGGGGAAAGGCTCTTCCAGAATATTACTTAAATCTTCCAAGACCGATTATGAAGTTGGCCAAATGAATCATGTCTTCATAGAGCCTATTTCTCTCCAGGCAGAGATTAGAAAAGTATAAGAAACTACTCTGTAGGCACTGGCACTTGAGATGTTAAGGCAAGCGAATTTTACCAGAAGAGATTTTCCTAAAGATACTCAAGGCCTCTATTTTAAAGTAATTATATTGCAAAAGTTCTGTACAAGAGACATGAAGCTCCTGAAGCAGATTCAGTGTAGGGTGACAGAGATGAATAAGGAGCTGGGGCATCTCTCCTATGAAGAAAGGCTGAGGGAGCAGGGTGTGTTCAGCCTCAAGAAGAGATGACTGAGAGGGGACCTCATCAATGTCTAAAAGTATCCAAAGGGTGATGTGAAGAAGGGATCCAGACCCTTGTTGACAGTGCCAAGCAACAGGACAAGAGGAAATAGGCAGAAACTGATGCACAGGAAGTTACAGCCACACGCCAAGACTGAAGAGCCTGTTGTCCTAGGTAGAATTCTCCTTAGTAATAGCTATTGATTGAGCCAGACTGGAAGAGTCAGAGTCTGGTGGGACTTTACAGAAAACCTTCAAGGCTGGTGGACTCCTCTGAGTGACTTGATCTTGTTTTGCCACTGTTTGTTCACCAGACAGGAGAACTGCTATAGAGCAAGAGATCCTGGAAGTACTGTGCCCATCAGAGAGACAGTGCTGCCAATTCTTCTCACTCATCCATATCAATCCTATTTGATAGCAGTGGGATACATTCATCCAGAGAATGTCTGACTGCCAGCAAAAAGGACAACTCTTCTTTCCACCATTTGTCTTCCTGCAAACATTCATGACCTGGTCTCTAACTCTTTCTGTCATGAAGAACTTGGCCCTTTAATGTGGGTCCAAAGTCACTGTTACTGAACATGTGCTTCCCAGATGGACCTATTAAGACTATGTGGAGGTATTTGGGGGTGAATAAATAAAGAGGAAAGTTGAGTTAGTGCGAGGTTTATGGAAAGAGCTGTAGAGAACTGAGAAATAGGAGACCACCAGAGTGACCACCTGATATCTCTCACTGAGAGCCACAAAGAGTGGAGGGCTTGTGGACTGAGTTCTTCATGTTATACAGTTAAACTTGAGGGTCAAAGGACATGGGGAACAACAGAAACAGAGCAAAAAATAAATGTCATGATGTGTCTGGAGAAAAGCAACTCTGAAACATTGCAACTGAGGCATTTCTGCAGGGAAGGATAAGAGAGCAACTAAAGAGTATCTCCATGAGAGCAGATTATGAGCTATGGAAATTGCTCATAATAAACAATATTTGCCATGTTTGTAATACCTCTGCCTGCAATACAGCTGATTAATTTTCAACCATTTGTATTAATGCTACTTCTGTTTTATCTCCCCAGAGGACATCTTCATAAAGGGTAATACTGAAAAATTCTCCAAGAACTTAGTAACCAGATTTTCCTTACCTGCTGCAAGAACTTGCTCTCCCTCCCCACACACAGGGCACCTAACAAGCTCTCATTCCTTTGGTGCACTCACACCTGAACCCACTTTTCAACAAGAAGGAGCTGAGGTTCTGCAATTTTGCAATCAATGAAAAGCAAGGATGAAGGAGAGTTAGGTTGACAATAAACAGAGCATCATTTGAAATTACCAATGTGAACATGAAGAGCAGGAACAGCTGTAGCATCATGGTTGTAAATTCTTCAGACCAGTGATTGCTCAAGGCCAGGGATAGAGCACCTGAAGGAATGGGACCACACTAGGGTTTTTTAGAACTCCTGTAATGCCAACCCCATCATTTCTCAAACAAGGACAGCAACTCAGCTCCTGTACACACATTTAGTTTGACTTACAGAACTTATTAAATCCAGTGGGAAAATTGACATCACGGTTGTGAAACCAGGACTGGGTTTCACACAAAAAACCATTTTGCACACCAGGATTTCTACATCATCTTGAGAGATCTCAAGACTTGTATGTTAGTGGTGCAGTTTCATAGCCATTGTTATTTTTTTGGAAATGTTTTGTTAGAAATCCTGTAATCTGCCAGAGCAAAATGTATTGACTCCCTTAGGGAGAATGACCAATTAATCTCTTTACATCCAGACTGAATTAAGGAACAAAAACTGAAGGCCTCAGGTTGACCAAAAAACCAAAAGTTTGTGGTCTCATCTCATCTTTCAAAAGGCCACAGAAGAAGGAGCAACACAGTGGTGTTGACAAGCTTGTAAGAGTGCACAAATAAATCTGAAGACTCTGGAAATGAAGCACCTCTCCTTGGTTGAGGAATGAGTCTTCCAGAGGCTGCTCAGGCAGTTTAGTGGGTCTGTGAGCAGGTGGTCAGGACTTTGAGTGCCTCTACCAGGTCAGGGAATCATTTCAGGGTAAAGTATTGAGAGAGAAAGACAAGTGCAAACACAGCTGTTTGCTGTGTCACCAAACAACTACAGCACTTCAGGAAAAACAAACACTAAACTGAGTTTGGGGGAAAGTTGGTAAATGTACCTAGTTCTTCCAGACAGGAGAAAGGCTTGACTCTAACTTTTTTATTAAGTGTTTTGCTTCCTGTCATATCATCCCATTTACCAAATACCTACAGGCATTTTCAAGACAGTACTACAGATTACACGTGTTTCTCTGTATAAGAGCTTTAACACTGAGTCCTTCCCATTTCTCTCCCTCTCCCAGAGTTTTCCTCCCCAGTTCTGAGTGCTTCCCAGAGTCTGACTCCAGTCCCCAGATCCAGGGATGGGATTTTTTTACTCAGGGAAGACTCCCTTAAGCTGCAACAGTTCCAGGAATATGGCTATGGGACAGCAAAGCCCCAGAAGAAATATAAAGTTCATTTTTTTAACTAAAATTATGATTTATGAGGAACAGCTGAACAGACTATGTGAGGTTTCATTTAAATAGATTTGAAGGCCAGAGTGATTTAGTAGAACTGTATATGCCTACTCATTTGTGAGACTTATACATTGCATATGTGTTAGTCTCCTTTCCCTACTGTCCCTGTATTTAAGCTCACTTGTGATAGCCATGCACTTTCAGCACTTCACATACAATAATGGAGGGTTTTGTTAGAAAAACTCTTGAGAATTGAGAGATGGAGAAATTTAGTGAACATGTTAAGCAGGCCTAAGAAACTTGGGACCAGGCAGGCTGAGATCAGGCCTCAGGGTTACCATGTCTCAATTTCAGTGTCTCCGTTGCTCCCTTTCCTCCTCATTCTACTACTGCAATGGCTGCTTTTCTTCAACCAGATCCTCATCACACATTTCTGTGTTATTGCCACAAGTGTCAGCTCATCTCCATGAGTGCCCCAGATGCACTACAGGATGGTGAGGAGCAGGCTGGGGGCTTCCCTGGGCTACTGGCAAGCTCACAGTGTTGGTGGCCCCAGCCACTAGGAATGGTTTAATGTTACTGCTTTCATTGCAACTTAGACAAAGAAGCCAGCTGAGCTCCCAGCACAGAAATGAGGATTAGCACACTGAGAAGAGCTGATGTTCTTCAGAGAACCGGGTGGAAATGTGATCTTAAAAAGTCACACAAGAATGAGTGAGTCTATTCAAGCATAACAGTCAGGCTCTGTCTACCTGATCTACTGCCCTGCCATGGACAGCCTCAGCCAGTCAAGCACATTCTTCCCAAAAGGCAGGTGTGCACGCTTGGACCTGGCCCCATTTCAGTAATTCCACATGGAGCCTTCCCTCCTATGCCAGGTCTGCCAGGGACAACTATTTAAATTTTAAATCATGTGTTCAGCCCCTAGCTCTGGCTAAACCATGCAGAAAGGGGCTAACTTGGAATCATTTTCATAACTGTGAGGTTTTTATTTGGGCTGGTGTACTACATGTGAGGGTTTTAAGGATATTTTCTCTGTCGAAGTCTCCCATTACCATAGTTTAAACAGTTAGTGAGCTTTGACATATTTTTCTTGGCAAAATATCTTTAAAATTGGTAAGAACCCTATCTTCAGTTTTGAAGGTCAGGGAAATACAGGGTCAAATTATTAATATGTTTGACTACCTAAAGGTATCAGGAGGGATTTTCAAGAACATTAGTAGGTGTCAAACTGGGCTATTAGAAATCAACTGCAACTTGAAGTTCCCAAATCTCTTTTAAAATCTGTCATCCTCAATTTAAAATTGAGCATCCTCTTTGCCATTTAAATATGTGGATGTGAAAGTAGCTGAATACTGTTTTCTTATACCCAACAGAAGGCACTAAAAACCAAGTGGGTTTTCTACCATACAATTACAAAGAAAATTTCTCTGTTAGTTGCACTTGGCAGACCAGCTTCAGTGAGTGTAGTAATAAACATGTGGCTTTTATTTTTGCTCTTTTGCTCTCTTCGTCATTTTCAAATGTAATTGTATGTTGTTTATAGTTCTTTGTAATGTAGAAGCCAACAGATAAGAGAATGTCTGTCTGATTGTTTTTCTTGCACTTAATAGATAAATTGTCTGCTCTGGTGGAACATTGGTGAAGCTAAATATCCTTTTTTTTACAAATAACTATGTATTGCTATGTAATACATAGTACAAAATTATAAAATAATATTATGTCATATATAATATGTTCCTAATCATTCTATGTAGAGATAACTAATGGCTAATATCCCTTATTTCTAATTATTTCACTTCTTTTGGGATGGCAATATGAAGAAAGCAAGATCAAAGTCTCAACAGAAAACAGGGTTCAGCATTACATGGATGTGGTGTTTGCACCATCTTGTGTAGTGTCCAACAAGGATTAATAGAGTTTTAATGGTCCTTTCACCCTAGATAAATTGGAGAATAGGATCAGAATCCATTTCTTCCTGGTCCACCGTCCATGTGACTTCTTCTGAAAGAGATAAAATAAGACCTCTTCAGGGCATTGTTTGTGTTTTATTAGTGTTGGAGTCAGCTCCATATCCCAAGTATTTCAAGTACAGGAGCATTTGGAAGTAGAGCTGGTCTCATGTCATAAAAATATACCACCTTGAAAAGCTATGCTTATATACTAATCTCTTTGCCACTACATGCAGATTTGAGCTAAACCCAAGACTTCATAGCTGTGTAGCTATGGAAATCACTGTTGCTAATGAGTTCTGCATCTAACCCGTAGGTAAAAAGTGGCTCAGCTCCTAAAGTCTAGAAAAAAGTCACAGTAAATCCCTGAGATTTGCAAATGTGATACATTCAGAGGCATACTTGCACACTGCAGAAATCCTGCTTCACACATGGTGAAATTAAAGCTGAGGGAAAGTCATATTGTTAAGGTGGGCTGCGTATGTGTTTCTGCAAGTGTATTTATGTAGAGTTTTTAAATCCCAAAACTAGAGGCCTTGCCTAGGCAAAAATCCAACCAGCTGAACTGAAAATGTTGCTTTGTGCAGTCTGCAAAATTGGGCTGGGAGAGCATGTTTGTACATTTTCTGAGCATGCTAAAGGTCAAGGAAAAGGTTGCCAAGACCTCTAAGTTGTATCACCCTCCCCAGTACGTAACCAAGATGCAGGTAAAATTCCCATGATTTTCAAAGACGCTGCAGAGTTTGGCCCACTGGCTATCAAAACAGCTCTGAAGAGTGGAGTGCAACTAAATTATTCCAACACCAGACAAATGGGTCTGCCTAACCTAAGCCATAACACTTGAATTATTAATGTTCTCTAATAAAGGGGATAAAGTGTCTGTAGAACAGAGTGTTTCAGAGCTCTGTTAAAGATCATGCCTATTTTAATTTAGAAGTTCAGCTTGAGGAGAGACAATGCTGGCATTGTGTTACAGAGATTTAAAACAAGTCTGTCTTGAGGATTTTCCTCTGTCCTTATCTGTAATAATAGAATTTTAAAAAGAGTCAGAGCAAGAGCAGCAGCACTGGAAAATATCTTTCTCAGAAACTATAGCAGACAGGTCACAACATTTTTAAACAATGATAGTAACATTTATTCTATCAAAGCCATTTTATGTTTTATTTGGAACTCTGGCGCCTTTATTTTTTTAAGCTCTCATAACATGACACTAATTACAGACATCAAGATGCTCTATGGAAGATACCAGGCAAAATCCAGATGCTGCTTCTTTTCCTTTCTCTGCACTCCCACCCCAGCCCTTTTGTGTGCATTACATCATTGCATAGTTTATTTTAAAAGTGCCTCAAAAATGCAATGATAGTAATCGTAGACAGAAGGAAATTTATGGTGAGCACCTCTGGCCTGCAAATTCCTTTACAAAGCACTCCTGCTGCTCATCACAAGACTTCTTGCTAGCAGAGACTTGAAAATGCAGGGGCTAAAAAATACAGCTTGGGTGATGTGTTAAAAAATGTTAGGCTAAGGTAATTCTCATCTTAGGACCATAAGCACACGCTGCTTCTTCTTCCCTGTCTCTTGCACCAAATGTAAATGACTGGATCAGTCAGAGAAAGGGATTGAAGGGTTTGTGCTGTTCCCCCTGTGAGACCAAACTTTCATAGTGCACAGGGCTGGGTGGGAGCCCTGCTTGGCACTGGGACCCCAGTGAGCAACCACAGTGCAGGTTTGCAGGGAAACATCCTGAGAGAGACCCACACTCCAGGATGCCATCCAGCCTGGAGAAACACAAAGCAATGTGCAGGTCATGGCCCTTTTGTGTCCCAGCTGGCTGCAAGAAGTCATTGCTATGTCATGGGGAGCTGCTGATCTCCACAAAACACCCACAGGTAAAATAACCAAGCGCCCTCAGACACCAATGGCAGCACTGAAACTGAAGCATCCTGTGGCTTTTAGAAACATTGATTAGCTGCCTGTAGCAGGTGCTAAAATTACCAGCCAGATCTCCACATTTTTGTTTCCCCTTGACTTGACCACATGAGCATCTGTAGGCTACATGTGACATTTTGGCTGGGGTAGCATCAACCAGGAGAGCATGTGAGCCATGACCCGACCCTCTGCATGCCCCCACTGCATCACGAGGGCTCCCCACAACTCACTGGGCCTCACTGGCACCACTGAAGTGTCCAGCTTTGGTCAGGACAACATGGGCTCAGCACTGCTGCGTGACACCAGCCCTTGGAGCTTTGCATATGTAACACATATGCACAGGCCTGCCAAGCTGCAAGGCTGAGGGACAGCCTCCTCCCTCACATTTTCCCACAGGCAGAGCTCACAGGACAAAATCCCAGCCCTGTTGAAAGCGTGATCATTTCAGCCAAAATGTTGCAACAAACACGTTTGTCCTGCATAGTAAGCAAATAAAGTGGCAATACTACACCAGTGCAGAACAGGAAGCTTTTGATTACATTGGCTCTAATTTTTTAACCTATTAAGAGTTCCATTACCCTCAGGCTCATTATTCAGCAAAAAGTAAACACCAATAAATCTGAAATAACAAGTGAAACACATGCACTTAAGCAAAAAAATAATCCTAGGAAATGTTCTTTCCTTTAGCACATTAGAAACAGTCAGCACAGCAATATCAGAGTGACTATGAAGCTCCTAAGCACATTCCATCCTCCAAAACAAGGGTGTCATGAGTCTGCAGAGATGCAGGACTTAGGTCTTGGGAGGATCTTATAGGATCTTGAATGCCACTTCCCTAGAATGTTCAAGGCTAGGTTGGATAGGGCAAACTGGTCAAGTGGGAAGTGCCCCTGCCCATGGCAAGGGTTTGGAACTGGATGGTTTTTGAGATCCTTTCCAACCCAAACCATTCAATGATTCTATGATCCAAAGATCTCAGGGATAAAGAAGGGAGGATCCATGGTTGGATTTCTGCCATTGATAGCCTTCATGCCCATATCTGAGATGTTTCTTTCCAGCAGTAATGACAAGGACTAAAATAATTGTGCTGATCTTCCTTCTCCGCTCCAGCTCTGTCAGGAGTGGTGGAATCTGCACACACCTCCATGTCTCCACTGTGCTGTCAAGTGCTTACACTCTACTTCATGAGTATGAAAATCCTGTGTCTTTAAGTACTACAAAAGTCATTTTTCCCATAGAAAAAAGATCATCCTTTTTGCCACTGTATGTTAAAATACCTTGTGTGCCTCTGGGTAGATCCAAATTCTTCCTTTTACGTTAATCTGTGGAAGGTTTATTCTACATTTCCATAAGCAGCCATTTTAACTTTTCCATTTTCCTTTTTTAAACAGGAAACCTCCCCACTGCTCCTCCACTTTCTCTAAGCTCTTTGTTTATATTCTACTTCCATTACCAGAATTATTCTTACATTTTTCCATCCCCTATTCTGAACAAACATTTACACTGACTCTGAATGACTCGTATTATATATAAAGGGAAACAACAAAGCAAGAGGGAACAAAAGTAACATCTCTGTGAGAGGATGAAATGTGGCTGCCGCCTCCTAGATGATAGCAGCCATGAAAGGAAACTGCTGGCATCCCTGGTCACAAGACCATGCCAAAAATTCAGAGATGCATCCAATACAAAGCAGAGTCGTGTGAATCACAGTCATATGGGCCACGGTTCACTAAAGTAAATTATGTCTTCCAAGGCTCCAAATTCCCCAGAGCATGTCATGACACATGGAAACAGCAGCAATGGACAGAAAGGAAGGGCTGAAATTCTTCCCTCTCCTTGAAAGGAGGTCTTCCTTAAAATCCAACATCCTGCTGTACATTTACAAGGTAACATGTCTTAAATGTGCTAAGCATGAAACCAGAAAACACCTCACTTTCCCTTCTTCTGCTGATCTTCTGTGATTTGTTCTCTAAATATTCCACCATCATCTCATTAGTAGGGATATGATAATATATGAAAAGAAGGGAAATTCCTACTTCTGTTCATATGTTCTTCATCTTTTTGTAAAATCAAAATATTCAGTTTGCAAAGTCAGTACACATGTAGGGCCTTTTCCACAGATGGTCTCTAGAAATTTTATTACTATCCATGAGAAGCAAGAAAAGAATCTGCTTGGAGGTCCCAAGATGGATTTGGAGGCCTGGTGTTTGAAAAAATGAAATGTTTTCACTTGAAATCTGAATATATTTGTTCTGTAAATCATTCCCTGACAATAAACCCCCACTCTTTTCAGGGCGACTTTTTATTGTAAGCACTTTACAACCTAATTTCCAGAGAGAAGATCTTTGAGTAAAAGATCATGTGCTAAAATTTCTTGACATAGTTTATGCTTTTATGTTTTATCTTCAGTTTTATCCCAAAACAGCGTTACAATTGTGATGGTTATGTATCTTACAGATCTGATTTTATTTGCATCTTCCATGCTTTTGTGTTTGTAAAATCTGCTTTACAAATGTCTAGACATTAATTCTACTGAAGTTGTCTTACAACACAGCCTTTTAACTAAACAAACAAAGTTAATCCCACTCACACATCCTAGTAAAGGAGCACAACGTTTTTTTAAACTCTGGCTCAGCATCTCATCTCTTCTGTGGTGATGAAAATGAATATTGCATCTATTGTAAAGCACGTCGAGCTCTCTGTGGAATTTATTATGCTCTCTGCACCAAATGTTCTACCAGCAGGTCTGCCTCATGCTATTCAGAACATGTATAATTAGAAAAGAATTTAGCCAACACTGGAAAGAATGACTGTCCATAACTCATCAGGTTAGAAAGCTGCAAGGCCTCGAGCAGGAAAGAAATGGGTGCAATTTTCAGCTGGAGAGGAAAAACTTGTTTTCTTTGCTTTCTTACTATGAATACCGAATTTATGTGAAGTTCATTATCTTCTCTTCGAATAGACAACCACATTATTGATCCCAGCAGCCACAGGGCAGTATCCATTTTCCCATGTGACCCAGAGCACAACCTTTGGATAGCTGGAGGGGCAGCTCTTGCTTAGGTACACACTTTCCTGTCCTGGGCTGGCTATGTTCCCCTTATAAACCCATGGAGAAAGCTCTAATTTTTGTGGATCTCCACGATCTCTTGGGACTGATGCAGATGTGCAGTTTTTGGTTTGTCCCCTTCAGCTAAAGCAGAGAGCTTTAGCGGTGGTTTCCACACAATAACTTCAGAAATATTCCCCTTTCCCACATTCTTACCCACATTCTTACATGAGGGCAGAATCAATAGAGGCACCTCTGCTTGAGCTGTGAGGGACCCCATATTGTGTCTAGGTGTTGAACACCAGGGTCCTTCTTTTGAGACAATTAATTCTTATCCTTGTTTATGATTTCGGGATTTTTGATTCCACTTTCACCATTTCATAATGTCTAATTTAGCTACTCTTCACATCTAACAGGTTTCTAACAATGAGGATCATATTTTTGCATTTTTCTTTTGTCCACTTTGCAATGTCTGTCCTGAATATTCCAAACTCATCAAATTCCTTTCTCATTATCAGAACTTAAACACTGATCTCTTCATATTCTTAACCTGCCTAGATTCTGACTTCTGTCTGCAAAACTGAGGTCAGTTCCTTTGGGAAGAGCTGGCTCTCCACAGACGTAGCCTTCAGACAAAGCTCACTCTTCATTTTCAAATTGGAAACATCTGCATTAACATGGCTGACATGCAAGATAAGGCCTAAGGTTCATTTTAAAAATTATTTTGATGATTTTCCCAAGGAATCTTTTTTCTTCCCTTGTAAGTAAAAGTCTTGATTGCTGGTTTAGATGCTGGAGATTTCCAACATCTAAGGTAAGACAGGGTTAGTTCATCTGTATTTTTAAAAGTTGACAGGGGCAGAGATAGCCTTTGTCACATTTGCTAAAATATTAATAATTGCATTTTGAGTGTAAGCATACTTCTGCCTGTCTCACTAAGGCCAAATCCCTGCTTGCTTCATTTTTCTTAATATTTTTCCCATCAGTAGTTTCACTGAAGGGAATGTTCATCATACAAGTCTATCTTCAAGGCTTCAAAGGCACAGGCTCCTTGTGAAGGGGAAGGATTTCTCTGGTAACATCACTTACAGAAACTGGTCAATACAGGACTTGGGGCTCAGAATTTTTAGTTCATCATGATGAGTCCAGTCTCTGTGTATGTGACTAAGTGTCCTACTTCTTACATGACCCAGGAACAGATGTCTAGGGAAAGCACAAGGCTAGGGCACATATCACAGGGTGATTCATCCCCATTACACTGGGCTGGTTTCCGAGAAGCAATAGTCTGGGATTTCCTGAGGTAGCGGTTACACATGGGCAATCACTTTGAAGAATCACTGGTTGACCTATCCTTAATGAATTTGTCTCATCCCTTACAGAATTCATTAGTATTTTTGGTCTCTGTGAGGGACAGCAGCCAGGAATCCCTCTGCTGCCTTTGGAGCTGCTGCCTCACATTGTCACTGGTGCCTGTATGAGCACATTGCAGCTAATCACTCCTGCATGTTCTCTGCCAGCTTCAGCATTTCTCAGGGGTCTGGCAGATTCCAGCTCTGCCATTTCTTTTCCAAGCTGAAAAGAGCAAGACCTTATAATCCCTCCCTGTAGAGAAGCCTCCAAATGTCTATATTGTCCTTCTCTCTATGTTTACTAAATTACTCGTAATCTTTTTAAGATGCAACAAAATTTTAGGTCCTGAATAAGTACCGTTGTAGCAATAAAAATAACAACATTCTCCCAGCACACTCCCTTATTGCACATGCTAGGTTTTTCATTCCATCTTTCAGCTGATCAATTTCTCTTGATGCTTTTTTAGCCTTTCTTTTTTTTTCCCATTTTCATTTCCCGTGAAGACACATTTCCTGTATTTTTCTTTCCAATGGTTGTGTGATTGGAGTGGGGGAGATGAAAGACATTGTCTGCTCTTCGTGTCTGCAATTGAAACAGTACCTTAGAATATAAATAAAGGTATCACATAATCAAGGCATAGGATTAAAACATTTAGGTAACAGATGATCATTAAATATATCTACACCTTAACAATGGGTACTTATGATGTCCCCCTCATTCCTTGCATGGTGAATAGGATCATTTCTGTGTACTTAATCAGAACACATTTTAAATCACACAGTATAATATACTTTGTGGCAATGCATGATGGCCAAAATATATAAAATATTATGAAGTTAAGAAGTTGCAGCTGAACTAACAATATATTCTTCTGGAAGGAGACATTGAATAAATTGGTTTTTGATAGCAAATTAAAGTTCTTCTAAGAGCTTTGTTGAATTCCTCTGCATTCTTCAGACATAACCTTTTAAACAACTATTTCTAGTTGTAAATATTCCCCTAAACTTCCATGGCATTAAGAACATAATGTATATCTTACAATGATCAGTTAACATGATGAATACAAATTTAAGAGAGCCTTTTGCATCAGGAAGTAATAATTTTATATAGTTGGTTTTTTTTTGTGACAGTGGCAATTTCTGTTTTGGGAGCAGTCACATACATATGTTCACATATATATCTTCAAAGATTGACCAAGTTGATTTAGGGTCAGACACAAATTTTTCACAATAAAAAGGACACAGATTTCTGTAATGGGAAAGAAAGAAACCTTTTCCCCTCAAGTTTGTCACAGGAAAAAATACAAGCCAAAGACAAACCACTTTCCAGCTGCAATGATGTACCATGAGCACTAATGAACAAAGGTAGAAGATATGGTCTGGTGAACAATACACAGAGAAGATTAAGCAGCAAATTTGGCTTTTACTTTCGAGTTTGTCTTTGAGTCATTCAGAAATTGAGCTAACACTCTGGACTAGAAAGCACCATATGATTTCTCTCATGTCTCATTTATCTTTCTATATGCACACTCAAAAAAGATCAAGATTTTCCATTAAAAAAAGCAAATTCTAGAGAAAAATTTGAGGTGCCATTTGGGAGTTGGCCAAATCTTTCCTGCAACTTTAACTAGCCACATTCTTTAGAAAAGCTTTCATTAGCTCTAGAATTTTGTACTTCATTTCCCCTATCCAGGACTGTAAAACTGGCCAGGTTCACATCCTATGCAAAGTTCATTTAGTGCCTGGACAGCTTTTTGTGGTCCAGAGATTAAAAAATACCCAGCAATGCAAAGGCTTATCAAATGGTTACAGCACTGGAATATAATTATTCAGCTTGAAATTCAGCTATAAAGAAGCATGTTGAGAGAGGAAGAACAAACACACATGGATGAAATCTGAACCCATCCAAATTTTTCAGTTCAGATTATATTAACTGCTTCCCTTTCCTGAGTCATCATCATGCATCAACCTCAAGCCAAATTTGTTTTTCACTTGTGCCCATGCAAAGAGCTTCTCTAATGCTGCCTTGTTAAGACTGATCTCATTAATTTTCTTATTCTCTACTTGTTTATGAAAAATATTTCCCCCTTCCCTCTGGAAGCATCCAGGGAAATACCAGTTAAAACTTGTTGCATCAATCTCTCTCTTCTGTATATCCAATTAAATACCATCTCTCATTGAAGAACCTTATTTACAGTCTCTCATCACTGTGGAGATTAATTGCTGCAAGAGTGAGAGACTCACACAAAGTTTTAGCTGCATCCATAATTAATCCTGCTTTTCATCACCCCTGGGTTCACCTACTCTTCTGCAGCTTCATTCACAGGCAAAATTCTGTATAAGTGAGCAGTCATCTACCTCCTACTACAGTAACTTCATCTCTTCTGTGTTTGAGGAGGTATTTCAGAGCCCTTTTTGCAACAAAAGCAGAAATTATTGTACTTGAAGGCAAAGCACTCTTCCTAGCCAACCACAGTCCTGGAAGCCTCAGAATTGATGCCTACTATCAGTGTATCTTTCCTTATGCATATTTTTTTAAAAGTCAAACCAAACAAAAAAAAAAAACCAAACAAAAATGAAACAAAAAAAACCAAGTCAACCAAACTAAATAAAAAACAAAACAAAACAAAACAAAACAAAACAAAAAAACTACAGAGAAGAAAGATCTAATTACTGGGGCTGTGATCCAGATCAGACATTAATTACATATTAGAGCCGGTAAAATCTTCTCCATTTTATGTAAAAAGTAAATGGAAAATGACAATAGTCCTTTGTTATCTTTTTTTCTGGTGCCTTTCCACTAGTCCTGTGGCTGACTACATTGTGTGTGCGTGGGTGCATACATGTTTTCACACACATATATCTAAAACAACACTTTTAAACAAAATTTTCCTCTTTTTTTTTTTTTTTTTTGATCTAGACCCATGAGAGGATACTTCTGGTGATGTCCCAGACATGAAGTTAAAAAGAAAGGCTCCATGCCTTGTGAATGGGCTCCAGAATCCAGGGGCTTATTTTGCTTCCCACATCCCAGATCTCATAGGTCGAGTCCCTGGACTACCCTGTGCATCAAGCTCACTCCTGAGAGCAGCTGGTTTGTGGTGTCCCATGTCCACACTGTCCCCTGAGGCTCTGGTCAGACCAACAGTGATTTCCAGCAGGTATGTGAGGAGATCACAGCTATACTTGCCCATGGAGGCAGTAAAAACCAACAGTGCAAGGATCCAGATTTGCCTTCTTCCTGCCCTGCTTGCAGAGCTATCTGGGGGATAATTTCACACCTGCGCTTGTGTTTTGGACAGTGATGTATCTCCAGATGTGCTGACTATTAAACAAAGTCCTCTGCAGCCCTGTGAGATGCCTTTCTCACTCTTATTGGCATCTGCAACCATGCTGACGTCCTTGAAATACTTCCTGACTTCCTGCATTGGCTCTCTCCTTCACCTTCTCTCTGGGCAAGTGTGAAGATTGAATAGTCCCCAAAAGATTGTTGTGGAGCCATCTTCCTGTCACAATCAGCTGGTGCCAATGCTACAAATATGCCCTGTGTGGCACCTTCACACAAAGCTTCAGGGTCCTGGAGAACAGTTTGGGAGAATTGCCCAGGTTCAAGGCAACTGAAAGGAATGAAAGGAGCCTCTCCTGCCTCGTCCATTGGCAGCTCCCACATTCACCCCTTTTATGCCACATTTTCTCATGCTGGCCCTGGGGCTCTGCCTGCCTCCTTCATGGCCTGGCATCTCTACAGCAATCCCCTGGCAGGTCAAGAAACCTGCTGGCCTACCACAGGAACCATCACCCCCCTCAGATCCCCTTCTCCTGAGCCTTCACACCCTCCAGACTCGACTTATGACAAGAACATTGCAAAGGCAAGAACCAGCTTTTTCCACACCATAACTAAAAAGTACATAATCTTGACTTAAAAATAGTGAGACGTTATAAATGGAAATATATTAGAGGTGTTTTCATTTTCTCTCTGGGTTTCTAGCATTCCTGATTGTCTTTCCAAGCTTTCTGTTTCAAGAACAAGAATTAGAAGCCATTTATATTCCTGGACAGCTGAGTTTGTCATATAAATGTGGTTCCAGAAACTGGAGCCTTGGGGAAAAAAAATGGCAAGCATCCCCAGTAAAATTATGAATGTCAGCAACACCCTTTGTATTTATGAAAATCTTAGCAATGCCCAGGAATTAATAAAGATCATAGAAATATAAAATAGGCTCATAGAATGGTTGGGGTTAGAAGGGACTTTATAGATCATCTGTGTCCAAACCCCAACCCTGGGCAGGGACGCCTTCCACTAGACCAGGCTGCTCAGGGCCCTATTTATCGTTATCCATTGATAACCACATACAAGATGGAGATAAAACTACAATGACACCTAAAAAATCCAGACTTGACCCTTCCATTTGCCACAGGATTTCTGTATTACTTCAGGTCAGTGTGTCCCACTTAGTTTCATTGAAGACATTGAGTACACTTAATTTGGGAAGGCCAGGGAGAGAGTGCTCTACATTTTTGTTTCCCATATGTAAACCTTGGACAAAGCTACTCCTTCTCTCCTACTGCTCTCCAATAATCAGGGTATTCTCTGCAGGGATTTTCTCCATGAACTTGACCCAAGTTCAAAAAACACTCAGTAATTATCAACCGTAATTAACTCTCTGCTTTAATTTCTTCACTGTCATTTCTAAGAAGGGGTGAATTTTTTGTGTGGAAAAATCACACACAATTAAAATCTCCAAATATGGACACTTCCAGATAAGTCTACATATATATATTTCAGGCAACACATGTGAACTGTGTACCTGGAGTATCCCACACACAGCAGAGCAGATAGTGATATGAAACTGAAAAAAAATTATTTGCTAATTTACAAGTAATAATTAAAAGGGCCTGTCTAGGAGCCAAACTTCCTCAGCATGTGTTTAACATTACTTCTGAGAAGGTCATTGCTGGCTTCTCCAGGAAGGCAGTTCCGGAGAGGGTACAGTAAGTGCACAGAGTTTAAATGAGCAGCCCCAGTGCAGACATTTCACAGTCTTCAGGGATGCACAAACAATTCTGCCTCAGCAGCACAGAAACAATGCCCTGTATTCACAAAGACTACAGGAACTTCAATATTGTGTGGAGGGAAGGTGGGGGTGAGGGAAGTCTTGAAATACGGATAAATTGGTATTCACCAAGTGCCATTCCTTAATTTACAACAGTCTTTAACTTTGGAGGCAATTGCCAAGGTGCTCATAAAAAGAGAAATGATGAATATTCAGGATGTCTTCTGAATCCATTAGGCAACTGAGGATGAGGTCTCCATATGTACAAGTTCAGCTGTTTTCACATGCTGGTAGAGAGAGTGCCAAGGTGGCGTCAGGAAGAAAAATGGCTCCTTAAGTTGCCAATGGAGAGAGAGGAAAGGAGGGAAAAAAGTGTATATCAAGTGCATGGAAATGAAAATTTGTTTAAGTGTAGTAATTCAGCCTAAATGTGCTGTGTATGGCAAGGTGTGAACCCAGCTGTTGGACCTATCTGGCACAGCTAGGTCTGTCAACAGGTGTGTGTAGGATCAATGTCAAGTTAAAAACTGTCACGGAAAGGTTTTTATTTTCCACACTGTCCCATCAAGGGTGTCAGGGAGCCTGAGGACAAGGAAAGGCTCAGGCTCGACCAGGAAGTGAGAAAACTTGACTTACACAGGCTGAGAGAAGCTCTGTCTGGGTGAGTGAGGAGCAAGTCAGTGATGGGGCAGGCTTTCTCCTTGATCCTCTCCCCCATATCCCCATTTCCCTCTTTGACAGCCAACATCCTAGATAAGGTAGATGAGGCGCTTACAATCACAGTTGGTAACTGATGAGGAAAACATGCTGTCCAAGTCTTACATCCCAGAAAATAATGTCTTCTGGATGCCATGAATCACAGAGGATCACAGGCCATTAATCACCAAAGGGTGGAAGGGACGAGTTTAAAGTCATGTGTACCAAACACAGCCATTTCTCTGGGGAATCTCAAACCTGATTCATTTTGCTTTCTCAGGGAGAAATCACAAGGGGTGGAAGAATAAATAATGCCACAGCCTCCTGAGTTCATCTGGTAGTGAGGCAAACACTCCCACTGAGGAGAGGAGGATTTGATCATAGGAGATGTGTATTTCCACAGCAGGTATCGAGGTGCTCCAGAGTCAGTGTAAAGGTTTTTTTTCAGTCTACTAGGTTTTCCCTGTTTTACTGTAGAGAATCACTGGGAATTACAGGGAAAGCAGGAGGGTGAGGGTCTTCATGGTCCATGTTTCTTGAGGTTGTCAGTGTCTGATTCGGTAATGATTCAGTTTCACAGCCTGCCCCTGCAACCACACCATGCACTTGTGTGATGGGTTTATCCTAGATGTGGCTTTCTGGGAGGAAGAGGCTGCATGGCCCATGCACAAGGGGCAGATGTTGGTTACCTGCCTTTCCAGCTGTGAATGTAAAATGTGGTGCACACAATGCAGACACAGAGAGACGTCTCACTGGGGGAGTACTTAGTAAATTTTAGTAGTCTTTGGTTTTGAAGTTAAGTGATTTAAGAGCCAGTGGCTGATGACCAGACAGTGCCTGAGGCTATCACAGATCCATTCACACAGGAGAGTGACCTTCAAGTGCACGATTTACCCTTCTCTTGCTCCCAAGTATGCATGTGGGAAGGAGGATGTACCTCACATCTGAAATCAAGAATGATTAGATTATATTCATGGCTAGTTTCATTGCTTTGTGTTACTGTTGGTTGTTTCTTGATGTTCCACAACAGTTTCATATCCATTTAAAATAAAAAATACCAACACACCTGGAGCAGAACAAGCAGCTGACTTAGTGAAGACAAATGCAATTCAGACTCACAGATTACCTAGCCAAAGAGTTTGAGTTCAGTTTTTTTTTCAGAGTTGAGTTTTCCACTCTTTGCAATTATTTACAGAACATTTTGTGTTTACACAGCTCAGTTTTCTAGTGCTTCTTTTATTTTTCAAAACAGTTTTTTCATGACCAATCGCTTGTTATTTTGCATTCGAGACTGGTCACCACTTCTGGTGAGACTGTTCTGAATCTGGGGTGCAGTGAGTAAAACAGGATAGATGAGAGATGGCATTTTCATTGCTAATCCCAGCATTTGCATTCACACACAAGTACCTTGTCCACATGCAAGCATGGGCATTTGCAAGAAGAACAATGAGAACTTGGCAACAGGCTGAAAAGCCCCTATTTGGATGCTTTCAGGAAGCTGTTAAAAAGGAGGAAAGTGGTCGAAGCATGCTGAGACCAGAGCGTTTTGAAGAATTGTTCCAAGGACATGTTCCACAATTGTCTTTCCATCCTGTGCTCTCAGCTGTAACTGCCAGGAGCACAAAGGGGCATGGGCAATACAGGCATATGCTTCTCCCACTGCTTCCAAGATTAATATGGATAAGGTTCCACAGTCTGTTATTGTGGAAGTACCAGAGGCTATCCTTCAAAAGCAAACCTAAGGACTACACCTACACGTTAATGATAAGGGAGCAAAAAAAGCATTTCAAAGATGGCACAATAACCCCACCAGAGTGACTAGCAGGACGAAATAACTCCAGAAGAGCTGTCCCTGATCCACCGTCAGCAATCATCCCTTATGCAGCACTCCAAGGAGTTCAGCAATCCGCTGTGTTCCAGGCTCACAGGGCGTTCGGATCCGCCGGTGAGCTCCAGTCTGTCAGTGGCGTGATTAACCATGGTCTGAGAAGGTAGACAGCAGCATCTGCATTCCAGACCACAGCTAAGAGTCTTTTTCACAGTTCACTGCATTGCAATGAAAATTAATTTTCCTTCATGGTTTTACTCTTGTGAAATGAAAAAAAAAAAATAAATAAAAAGGGTGAAGCGGTGGGGAAAGGAGACACTTAATAGGAAGGAAAGCCCACAGGGCACTTAGCTGAAGGAGCTCTCTGAAAGAGGCTCTGAAGATGGAAGTCTTGTCTGTCATCTCAGCTGTTCAGTAATAGTGGCAGGACTCCTGGAAAAATCAGGACAAATTGCACTGCAGGCACAACTGTGGCAAAGATGTTTCTGAGCAGTTTTATGGTTGCGGTGAAGACCAGTGGGTGTTAAACTTGTCTTCAGGGGTATAATTTGGGTAAATCTCAACTTTCAAGTGTTCAGACCCTGAACTTAAAAGGCAAATTCCCCACTAACCACTACCCTGATTCCAGATCTTGCACTTACAACACTGTGGACAGGTATTTTTGCCACTAAAAATCATAGCAACTCTTCCAGAAATGTCAGTATCCAAAATGGTTGAGTACATATTTTTGAAGATCTGATGACTTTCCCAGGCCTTTCATCCCGAGGCAAAATGAAAAGCATCAGTTGGAAGCAGAAAATCTGTATACTTTTCAATTCTTAGGAATACAAGGATAATCCATTTTTCTATTTTTGTAGAAAATAAAATAAAAGTAGCATTTCATATGTTTTATGGCACATGTTGAACATTGTCAGGTAAGACCAGTTTATTATCCTACTGCCTTTTTATTTTTTAGCATTTCTTATAGTTCAAGCCATTTTCAGCTCCATTCCTATGAAATAATTTGTCATAGTTGCCTAAATTCCCAAATCATCAATGTTGGTGGTAACGTCCATCATTTTCATTTCTCTGTTATGGGAGATTTAGGCCTGGATATTTGTAGGAAGGGAGTGCAGGATTCCAAAAGAAGCAGGATGAGAGGACTGAAGATCTCTGCATCTCAACTCAACACCAGCTGCAGCAGTGGAGACTTTCCACGTTGTATCCAAGAGCTTCAGCACTGAGCACATCTCAGGAAGAGCCAGTGGTTCATGGCTCATGATCCTCCACATCCATTCCTGTTCCTAGCCACAGTTATTTTTACTCTTAAATAAAGAAACATTGTGGAGTCAAATCCAGAGAAGGATTTGCTTGCAGGGATGAAGGGCTGGCTGTGGAATTGATGGTGTTTGGATTTCTGGATTTAGAGTGTCCTGTTTAGAACAAACCAGGTATATTAAAAGACAAAGCAATCTATTCAAATGCAACAAGCTTAAACTTTTTCTTTCTTCAAACAGCATAACTTCTTTCACTTCAATGGAATAGAATTTGGTTTACACAGGTGTGAGAGGGAAGTCAAGAAGCATATAGAAATGTTTTCTTTTGAAATATTCCTGGAGAAGAGGGGCAAAAAAAAACCCGCTTTTAGACCAATGCAAACATTTGTATGGAAATTTTCCTTAGGGTTAAAATTTTCTGCATAAAAACTGGAAATAATTTTTTTCTCCCTGTAAAATACCTTGATTTTCAATAATCCCACAAACATTTAAATGGAAACCAAAATATTTTCACAAAATCTTTAATTGTATTGTTAAAGTGATTGGTTTCTTTTTTTTTTAATCAAAAACTGAAGTCTTTTGTCAAATATAGTTAGAAAAAATAACTTTTTTTTTTTCAAAATTTGCCATAACACGTTTTTTTAAGCAACTTTATTGGAAAGATTAAAAGGACTAAAAATATGAAACCAATAAAAAACTGTCACAACTGAGCTTGACAAACTCACTGTGGAGGTTAACATGCATGAATGGGATGAACAAGAGTTGTTTAAGATGTTTCTGCTAACATACTTCATAGAGGGGCAAGTGAAGGGCAAGGGGAAGATTTTCCCTGAATTTAGGTTTTACACAACTCATTTAAAACTAAGAAGGAAATTAATGGAGAATGGAAGATGATGGAGTAAAAATTAAAGGGGTTCACAAGCCATAGCCATCTCTGTACATTTTGAGCCTCCTCAGGATACTGATGTCCCTGGTATGATGCACTCAAGAATCATCTGTTCCATGGATTCCAAAGCTGGGAAACCTATCCTGATGTGAATGAGATAATGGGAACTGAGCCTCAGACAGACCGTGTCCACACATGCAATTGTAAAATTTATGTTCTGCAGAAGAACAGCTCAATATTCAGATGTGTGGCTGCTCATAAGAGATTCTCAGGACTTCAGTGCTTGCTTTGTCCAAAGCAGTTGGAAAAGTCTGATCTATCTACTGAGTATGTTTAAGCACTGTAACAGAGATGCTCTGGAAGAGAGTAAACAGAGCATTAATTAAGGCTAAGCATCTTTCACACTTTTCACAGCAGCAAACAACTTGAATAGAGGACTTGATTTAAACAGTGATTCAACACAGCAAAGCGCTGAAGTTTCATTCTCCTAACAGTAATATCACTACCTTATAATAGAGAAGAATAAACAGTGAAATTTGGAAAAAAAAAAAAATTAAGCCCCGAACAGAGGCCTGGAGATGTGGTTTTCCATATCAACTCTTCCAAATATGAGAAGGAAGTTGTGACTCTTTTTTTCATGAATCAGTACTCTAGAAAGACCAAAAGAATTAATCATGATAAAAAAAGAAAGTAGAATTGCATAAGGACAACAAAGGGCCTGATCTGAAGAAGGCTTTAAGAATACAGCTCATGAAAAAAGATGAAATCTGTGCAGTCTCAACCTAAGACTGAATGGCCCCATCATAATTCTACTTACACTTGTAATTGCAACCCAGCATTAGCCAGGATAAGCCAGGTAATACTGGCTGGCTGGAGTGGGACAAAGATACCTCAGACTTCCTGGACATACCTGGCAGAAATAAGAGGTGACTGGATTTGTAACACAAGCTCTTCCCTGGTCATGCTAGGCTGGAGGTAACTGGAACTTGAGCGATCTCACAAGCTATGGGCTGAATGAGAGGAAGAAGGGTGAACAGAAATATTTGGTAAGAGTTAAAAATAGAACTGAGGGTTTGTATTTGTTGTTTTGTACAAACAACAAATAATTTTAATAATGGAAGATTTATAACATGCTGTAATATTCCTGAAAATTTTGTAACATCATCCCAAGAGGCAGAACGGGATTTTTTTGCTTGTATTAAATTTGACATAGCAAAAACCATTTAAATCATCATTTCTCCTTAAAAAAAAAAAACAAAAAAAAAAACTATGGAGGTATGGGGAAGTAACTAAAAAGGGAAGTGAGGAAATGAGAGTCATCACGCCATATCTGTCCCAGTAGAATGAATATCCAGAAACTGCTTTCTTCCAGGGAAAAGGACCAGGAAGGAAGTTTTCAGCAAAATAAGGAGAGCATAAGGCAGGTCAGGCTTCCCTCGGAGCAAAGAGGGAGAATTTCTTTCATGGGTTTGCTGTCTGAACCTGACAGGAAGAGACTTAAGAGGTTACATCTGCTAGGGTTCCCCAGGAGATCACTGATAGTTGACTTGACTGCCCCTCAGTCATCTACACAAGGAGGCAGGTTTTCCCTGTCTGACAAGAACTTAGCAAGGTCTAGAGGCTACAAGATGAAGCCAGCAGAATTTAGGCACAGAGATGTTATATCCCTGGATATAACAGGAATTTCTTTCAGCAACATCCCAAGATGCGTGGCTGATTCTCCCACGACATGAGGCCTCTGAATAAAGGCAACATATTTTGAAAGGTTGGTTTCAGGTAAATCTAGGGGTACACACAGTTTTATGCAGGGTTTATGAAAGAAAATTTT
>QUSF01000008.1:8310140-8475772 GCA_003676055.1 Chloebia gouldiae
CTTCTCTCCTTTTTTCCCCTTTTCCCTCCCATTCCACAGTTCTGACAGCCTAAAGATTGAATCATAGGTAGCAACTATCAATTTGGCTTCCAATCAATTCCTGCTGAATTTTACTTTCAGATTGTCACGCTCAACAGAATGCTAGAAAATCCAAGTTGAAAATACAGTAATAACACATTTGCTTGTTGATTTTGTTTTTAAATATTTCCCTAGGGATTTGTAACAAATTACAGAAATGTTTTCTACTGGTCTTAAATACTGTGAAATGTTATTTAATAATCAAAACTTAAACATTAAGCCAAACTCCATTGCACAATATGTTCCTTTAATGGAAAGAGCTAATGAAAAACACACTAGGCCAAATTCACTCTATTTTCTTCACCAAGGAGAATTTCTTCTTCATTGCTAAGGGTCTTTGTTTGCTTCATTTTTCTGGGAACAGTGTTCAAATTTGTATAATCAGACCATGTTCTGCACATATTTTTCATGGCTATTCTGAAACAGTTCTGTCCTCATCTCTACCCCTGGAATGGTTTTGGTTTAGTTTTTTTTTTGTTTTTTTTTTTAAATGTGAATCTCTGCTGGATGAGTCACTGGGACACTATCTTCATCTGTTTTACAGTAATTGGACTGGAGCAATTTTTGTGGCTGTATCTGAGGTTGTTTCCTGCTTTGAACTCAGCACTCACAGTCGTGTTAATTTTAGTGATTACACAAACTAGACTCTGGCCAATAAAGTTATTGTAGTCAAAACCATGGCTCTGATCCAAATAATTCTTACTCTATCTGCAGCAGAGCAACTGCTGCTTCACACTATGAATGGAATAAAATCAAATAAAAATGTTCACCACAATAACTTGCCAGCAGAAAAATGTGTAGTATCACTTCTTTTGCCATGTGGTTGGGAATCTTGTACAGGTCCATTCCACTTGAAAGTCTTATATCTCAGTTATAAAAGGACATTTATTCTCTAAAAAAGGAGGGGGTGTGAGGCTCTATGTTTTAGATTTCATTCAGGTAAAATCCCAGTTCAGAAAGGGCATAAAAGCATGCGCTGGAAATGAAGTGTGTGCTTAAGTCCCATTGAAGCCAGATAGACTGTAAGCATATGCTGAAATGCTTATTTAAATTGGGCCCTTAATTATTAAGTGCTATGAGATTGAACTACATTTCATATTATTTTCATACATCTATATTTATATACGTGTGGGTGGGTGTGTAAGGATATATGTAAGCTGTTCACTAAAGAACATAAAAATGAATAAAAGGATCCCCCACACCCTTCGCCCTTAAGTGTCAGATTATTTGATGGTTTTGGCATAATTTTTTTAATGTTTGGCTGAAATGGCTCTTTTGTCAATGAAAAGAAAAAAGGAATCTGAAACTTGTTTTTATTGACCTTCCTGGTGTTGCCCTTCAGATATGCTGTGTGTGCAGACAGGCACCTCAGCCCTCCCTTGCAGATTTTTGCAGGGTGCATCCTTACTTGCCTCTGGAGTTTGTGTTTTAATGAATCAGCTATCACTTTAACTCTGCTCTAATTCTGTTGATTATTTCTATCATTTATACATATCCAGAATAAAGTTATGTGTACCTGCTGTTAATCTAACTGTGCATTTCCTCCATGGTAGATCCCTGTCCTCTTGGTTTCCTAAGGGAACAGCTTCACAGAGCTTTATCTGGTATCACTGGCCTGTGTCCTACTGAGAAAAGCTGGTGCTCCTGATACTGTGCAAATTCAGGAAGCCAATAAAATGGCAAAATGGATGTGTGTGCATGTGTGTATGTGAATAGAAGGTCTTAAATGTACAGGTTAAAAATGTACCCCCAAATGTAAGCTAAGGTGAAAATGAAGGATTTGAAGAAGGACTTGGTTTAGAGTGCAAGATGCTTGGCTCCAAGCATTGGGAAGGAGCAGGCACAAGTGAAATAGCATGGATTATCCCTAGAAAGGCACAAAAATATAGGAGGAGAGTAGTTCACTGGTAGGAAATGAGGGGAGGTGAAGCACAGTCCTGGGGGTTTTACAGGGCAGGAAAGTGGTTTGGAATTCAATTCAGCAATGGATAAGAAGGTGACAGGGGATGTAAGCAATATGATCCTATTTCATAGAATGAGAAAAAATGCAGCCATGGAAGTCTGTATCCACTAAAGTTATGAGAGAAGGAATTTTTTTTGATCTTTTTAAAGTAAAAAGAGGATTTGTATTGGCTGAAGTGTAAAGTCAGGGCTATGCATGCAGAAATTGCTGTATTGCTTGTAAGAGAGCGACAGACTGTCAGCAAGGAGATGCAGCCAGGCCAGGAAAGCTTTGGCTCCTTAAGAACATTTCTTCAGGGACCATCAAATGCAGTAGGACACCATGCTGCTCCCAGGGCATTCAGCCACTGCCCCACATCCAGAGACAGAGCAGGGAAAGAGGGGTAAGAGAGGCACAGAAGTGTAGGAAAAGTTGCAAAATCATTTAAAAGCAGAGCTCAGGCAATGCCCCCATTTCAGGCCCTTGTTCAACACACACCCCACCAGGGAAGGCAAGAAGGTGACTCTGAATCCTCCTAGTGCATTTTGGCTCCCATCTCCATGCAGACTGAAACACTGTGCTGTCCTCCTCACTTCTGGTGGTACTTTGAAGGTTTGCCACATCCACCCTGTGGGCAGACAGAGACAACAGCAATGACAGAAAATGTATGTCCTGAAGCAGACAGAAAAAACATAAATGCCCAGAGAAATACCTGTAGGAAGGGATACACTATGTTCCACACACTGGCAGATAAGAAGTCACTAGCAAAGAAAGGCAGAAAAGAGACTTTTCCTACTTGCCTAAAGACAGACCTGAAGCAAAGGCTAGGATGCCTGTAAGTCCTGGTTCTGCCACTACCCTCAGCAGATTTCTAGCTAACTTTGTCCTAATTCAGCATTAGCAGCTGCTGCCAGCTCCCAAGGATGTCTCTCCCATATGAGACAACACTCAAAGCCCAGCCTCAGCCCTATCACCCAATAAGCAAAAAATAAGTGTTGTCACTGATTGGTTTTATCATAGCCAGGCTTAAGCAGGATGGTCAGCAAAACCCCCCAGGCTGGTCAGTGCAATGCTGTCTCTCTTAGCATGCAGGAGGCAAATGGCTGCAGGAATGTTTTATGTTTCTGTTCCATCCCTGAAGTTTCCTGTTGTGTAGAAACCTCCTGGATACAAGGGAGATGAATTATTGATATGCCAGCCTTGGGAAGGAAAAGCAAGGCAAGATTAGAAAAAGGGAAGGGACCTTTGTCTGCAGTAAGTTGTATAAAAAATCAGGACATTCAGTTCCCAAGGAGCTGCACACAATGAAGAGGAATCAGGCTACTGTGGCCTGTGCAGGTCATAAAACACTAATCACGGGTGATTTAGGGCATTCCTCTGGTTTCACTGCCTGGCAGGGGCACACATCACCCCCAGACACAGATCCCCTGTGGTCAGGCTGATCCCCAGGACCTGGATGCAGGTAGATCACACAGCTGTGGCAATGGTCTGTGTGTCCACCCAGACTAAGACACCACAGACACCCTTGGAGGCAGAGTGGGAGCAGGCAGAGACCCAGACACACCGAATTTCTGTGCTGTTTTACAAGCAGAGATCTCTGTAGGGCTACTGTGAGCTCCCCACAATCTCCAAAGGACCTGTATCCATTAGTGGGGAGAAGCCCTCTCCAGTCATCTTCCAGCAGTGTGCCTTTAGAGACTGCCCACCCCCCAGTCCCTTCAGAGAGGGCTGAGAAAAACAGGCTCTTTATGTTAAGCTCATGAGGAAAACAGCTGTCCAACAATGCAAGAAACCCCATGTCTGGTGCAGAGTTGATCTGGAAAAGGAAAATTTTCCACTGAAGCACATTCCAACAGGTGCATTCCTCAAAACAATACCACTGTGCCCTCACCAGGAGCTCTGGGGTTAGAACAGTGATGTGGAGGAATTAAGCTGCTAACACCCTGTCCTGCAAGGATTCTCATTTATGGCTTGATTAGCCCCATTAAGCAGGAGAGAGCACTTCTGTGTGATGAACACGTGCAGCAGTACACCACTGCTATCTCCCTACTTCTCTAAAGATCCCACATACAGCTCACCACCAGCCACTTCCCCTCAGCTGTGCACGCTGGATGCAGGCAGGGAAGTTGCAAAAGCTCTTGCTCACTCTTCCATGTAATCATGTGCACCCTGTTCTTAGAAAGTAGACAGTGGTGTGCTCCAAAACTCTGCAGCACGCAAAGAGGCACCGGCGGCCCCCGTGTCCCCCCATCGCGCCATGGGAGCATCGGGGCAGGCACGTGAGGAGCTGGGAGCAGAACAAGGACCCGGCGCAGGTGCCAGGCTGCAGAGGGGTCACCCTCCCCCTGCCTTGGTCCCAGAAATACGAAACAAACATTAGCTGGGCTGAGATGTTTGTGGCTGATGGGTGTAGCTGGAAAATAGCTGAAAGGCCAGTTTGCCCAGAGGGAGAAGCAAAATCTGCTCTTTCAGCTCGCTGGCAAAACCAAAAAACAAGAGAGAAGCACAAGGGGGTGCTTGAAGTGAACCTGAAATAGCTATTGGCTTGGAATTGGGCATTTTTTCACAAAACCGAAAGTTTGGAGGAAAAATACTTGAGTTAGAGGATGTATTTTAGTTCCTTCATGAGCTTTTAACGTCATTCTCAAGCAGTTTCAATACAACTGAAGTAAATCTGAAACAAATATTGGCTTTGAATAATCCTACTGAAGGGCTGTCTTTAAAATGTCAGCATTAAATGTTAAAATGTTAAAATGTTTTCAGATTTGTTTTAACTCTAGCAATTAATTTCCCTTTATGACAATCCTAAATACATGTTCACCAGTGGAAAAAAAAATGTGGCTGGAAATTGTTACCCTGCATTATAGTACAAATTTTCACATTAAAAAAATCTTACCAAAAATAAATGTCATCCAGCAAATAATTGACGTGATTGGATGCTGCCTATAAGGATAGACAGGAGACAGAAAGTACCATGACATCCCTAAGTTCAACAGCTGGCAAGAGTGAATGGCAATCTCCTCCTAAAGAGGGAGAAAAGATGTTTTAGATTTGCTTTGGCCTGCAACTCAATGAGTAAGATAAGGAACCCCCCCTGACAACACAAAACCAGGACAGTCAGCAGAGCCAGTTAAAAAATAGCAATTGTTGGTCAAGAGGTTTCAACACTTTTTGACAGAAATTTCCAGTAACCATTTATTTCCCTAAGCAACAGCAAATAAGGAGGAGTAAGAGAATGATTTTTGCCTTTTTCTGAGTGTTTTGAGTGTTTGACTTTGTAACTCTAAGAGCTGCCTCTGAGTACATTTGTTTACATGAAACAAGTACCTTCATGCACAGTGAGAGTCATTCATCAGCTTGTTTCCAATTTGGTTTTTTGCTGTAGAGCTGAGATGCCCCTTGTCATCCAGAGCAGGCTCAGGACACCACCTTTGTCCCCAGTGGCAGGGAACCTCCTCTGGGCTGGAGGAAGCAGCCAGCAACGCCAGCAGCCACCCCAAACACCAAACCACCCTCGGGCCGCTTCATCCGCCGCCCTGCAAGGAGCTTTGGCCGCAGGAACAGCGTCCATGAGGGAGCCCAAAGAGCAGGGACAGAGCAGAAGGGAGCAGCGCTGCCTCTCTGCTGTGCAGCCTCAGCTCTGTCCCCCTCCCCACCCCTCAGCCCCTGCTGACCCTCCGGGTCCCCCTCACCAGCCCGGGCTGCTCCCGGCCTCCCGCCATGGCCCCGGGAGCAGCCGCGTGTCCCGCTGGAGATAAACGGGGCAGGGCGGCTTTGGGGTGTCCATCACGTAGCCCTCGATGAGCTGGGACCAGCTCTGGAGGAGCCTGCACAGAGGAGTTGTGTTGCTTAATTTGTTGGGCTGCTCGGGCTTGGAGGCCACTGCTGCAGATGCAGGTGAACCCAGTGGGAAGAAATGACCATGTCTGACTCAATTCAGAAGGCTGAATTATCTCTTTATTATAATTATGGTTAACTACATTAATATATTATATAAAAGGAGGACACTAAGAACTACATATTACTTTTTCTTATTCTATCTCTAAACTTACTAACTCGTGACCCTCTTGAGAGAGTTTAGACACAAGTGGATTGGATTGGCCATCAGGCTCAAACAACTCTCACTAGAATCTAATTAAGCACTCGCTCCAGGTAAATAATTCTCTAAACACATTCCACATAGGAAAAACAAGGAGCAGAAATAGAAATTGTTTTCTCTTCCATTTCTCTCTGTGCACCTCTATGAAAAATCTTGAGAGTGAGAGAAATGTGCTTGCCACAGGCCACAGAGGAGGTAGCAGGAGCACGGCAGAGCATACCTAGCAAATCTGTGGAGATAGCAGCTGCTCATTAGCCCTGAGTGTTTATTTGGAAGGAGAGCCATGCAGAGAAAGGGGTTTAGCCCCTGTGATCTCACACATTTGGTTTCTTGCCTCATCCTAGCAAAGCAACTTTTCAGACTCATTTCTGGAACAGCTGTCACCTTTCCTCATTTCCATTTAAATCCTGCCCCTCACCCTTTTGGCAAGCAGCAACTCTGACTGGTTTTCCCTCTCAGAGGTTGCCATACACTGAGCAATGGAGATTTCCAGCCTGACCCTACAGCACAGCAGTCCTGATACACTTACTGAAGCAGCTCTTGGTAGCAGCAGTAAACCACAAACTATCTCAAACATCCCCAGACCAGAGCAGCACACTGTGGGGATACACTGAGAATTAGACCCAGGAGGAATTCCAGTGCACAGATACAAGAACAGAGCGAATCTGTCCCACCGCATCTGGCATGTGGACAGCACAGGCGAGCTTATCTCTTGCATTTTATAATGAGAAAGTGGGGGGCCAGATCTCCAAAGGCATTTAGGTGCTTCGACATTTAACCTCCCACAAGGAAATTAAGTGTGTAATTATGCTTGGAGGTCTGGCCCTAGAGCTCTGCTATCCCACATTGTTTATTTCTGCATCATTTATTGCTGCCCGTGGAGGCAGTACATATCATCCTCTCTGCATTTGGCCATCTAGGTAGCATGAGTTAGTGCTGTGAGATTCTGATCCTGCTGTCTCCACCCACCTTCAGCTCAAAGCTGTCTGCATGGCTTTGTTCAATTCTCGTTCATCGAGGCCCTTGGCACTGCTTTATTGCATTTTGGGTGTGCCCACAGAGGTGTGAGCATGGGAAGGAAGGACAAGGGCCACAGGACTAAAGATGGCAGCTCAGCAATAGGCTGGATGTCACTACAGTAGAAAGTGTTGGGCTTCAGCATGAGCCATGAACAGGAGATGCCATAGAAGTTTGAGACTTCATGCTCACATTCCTGCTTTGCAAGGCATCTCCAGTAAAGCTGATGTCAAAAGGTGAACAGCAATGGCTGTGCACAACTGGAACAGTCCCTCCAGAGCCCTGATGTCCAGGAAAGAGGCAGGAGACAGGAGATCTCCCCAAGCACCTGGGAAAAGCATGAGGACATGAGGAGATGCCAGAAGAAATTTCCTACCCCTGGCTGCTTTCATTGAAGAACCACATATGGATTCTATCCAAAGTCCCTCCTGCACCCCAGAAACCGTGTGCCCAAGGAAGTGCAAGCATCACCTCTGTGCCTTCAACAGCACTGTCCTTTCCCAGTTACAGCCTGTGAGCACTCCTGCATTGTTTAACCATTACTGGCACACCTGCCTGGTGATCTGTGGTCCCTGGACTTGCACAAGCCCATTGCCACCACTCTGCGTGGCTGTCATGCAACATCTGTGCTGTGCCACCTGACATGGCCTTGGTGGCTGGTGAATCTCCCAAACTGAACCATGGCTGTCACAGGAAAGGGGTTGTCCTGCCAAGGCATGATGATCCCCTTTCTGATTTCTTCATTTCAGAGCCCCAGACCAGCAAAAAAGACTGCCCTCTTGCAGGGGTGTAGTAAGCCCCCCAGCACTGCACAGGAATTGGCCTCAAATTATTTCCAAATTCTTCACAACTACTTAAAAATTAACAAAGTCTGGCAGCAAACTTTGACTGACACTGCCCTATGTGGTGTGTGGGCATTTGTGGTTTCAGAGAGATAGTGGGACTGAGACAGGCTTTGCTGTGAACAGGGTTTAAGTATTTCCTACAGCAGAGCTTGTAACTGAGGCCTGTTTCTGATCGCATCATTGGTCCATACAGTTGGATGCTTTCCTGCATCCAGCAGTGGCCAAGAAGTGTTCATGTCCACAAAAAAAATTAAAAAGAACATTAGAGAATAAATTTAGTCCTTGTGAAATAGAGGTCAGTAGAGTTACACTAGGGAGGAATTTGGACCAAGACACCCAACTTCGATACCTTTTAAATAGTAAAAATATTTTCAGTGGACAGGGAACTGTAAGAGGTTTATAAATGCAAAGGAGAAGAAAAAAAAATTGTGCTGCTCCCCCGCAGTCTCCTAAAAATAGCAAATTACACACCTAATAAATGTATCAGCAGCCCATGAAATTGACAGCCTGAAATTGAAGAACAGACCCGTTTTGTTTGGAGAAATAGTCTTTAAGAGTGTGGAGGTGAATTAGAAAAATAGCAACTGACATTAAGGGTGCAAGATTAATTCGCCTGAGCTTTAATTGAGACAGCCTGAATGAGCCAGAAAAAGAGAAAAAAGGGAGAGGATCCCAGCTCTGTCTGGCTCCATAGAAACTCCACCTACCATTTCTTTTCAGCTGGAGCTCAAGTTACAGCATTACATCACCCCAAAAACGTCCCTTTGGCTGATAATTCCCTGGGAGCTGGGCATGGATGCTGGGCTCAGGGTTAGGGATGCAGCCGCTGGTGCAAATTCACCCATCCGGGTTCATCAGTTTGGGACAGGCCAAGGGCCACCCTTGGACAAAATTCCAAACCCCCCCCCCCTCTCTGAAGGACAGGGAACTTCGGGGCCACCATCTCTTGGGGCAATATCCCCACTGTCCCATTCCTGGCTGCAGCTTTTCCTTGTGGCCGGAGGAGATGGATCTGGCCAGTGCTGGCAGGGCAGAGGAGAAGATGTTATTTATATTTCAGAAGAGAACTGTGTGTTCGACAAACCCTGAAATCCCCAGGCCTGTAAAAGCATTAAGCAGCCCATCCTGACCGTGAGCCTCGCTCGGGTTTCCTGGCTTAAACAAGGAAGTCCTTCTCCTAAGCAAGGAATAAGCTCTTGCACAGACGATATTTCAAAAGCCTTGCTGCTACTGAGTAAATAAATGTGTGTAGCAGATACAATAAACATTTTCTTCTGTTCTGAAATCAGATCTGCAGATCCCAAATCCCTCTGTGCTGTGCAGACTGTAATTACAGGATATGTTAAATTTTCTTTATAGCCAGTCCTGATGGTTGTTAAGTGACCGCACCGCCCAGTACAGCACCCCTCTCTGGTCTGCTACCATTCGTAATGAAAACCAGATGTTTGTTTAAAGCTAATAATCAATACAGCACTCATCCTGAGTCAAGTAGGGCTAAACATTTGCTTAGAGAAGCCATGTCAGAGCTGTGATAAGCAGGGGCTCGGAGCAGCACGCTGCTTCAGACCCTGCTGGGGCGTGAGATAAACCATTCAAATTCCAGAGGGTGAGTGCCGGGGCCGAGGGGTTGAGCTGAGCCTCCACGAGCACTGAAGCAACTCAAATAAATGCAGGCCCAGCTTCATCCAGAGCAGCCCAGATCCCTGACAGGCACCAGAGCCCTGCTCCCAGCCCACTCTTGGCGAGGCCAGAGTTTTGCTTTGCAATGGCTTCTCTCCTGTAGATGAACTGAAGAAGAACATGTGCAAGGAGAAGAGCAGGACGCAGTCGAAAGCCACAGCACTGATAGGTGGTGAGGGCTTCCCAATTCCTGCAAGCAGCAGGAGGTGGCAGAGGAGAGGTTAGCCAGCATCTCACCACAGCCAGCTGAGGTCAAGGCCAGAGTCTGCTGATCTTTTTAAATCCCAGGCTGGACAGTAAATTGTGTAATTGACTGCTGGGTTGGGCACTGGGATGGAGGAATTTTTAGGGCAAATTTTTCACATTTTTCAAAATGTGGCCCGCATGCCTTCTCACAGAGGGCAATATCTGAGCCTTCATCTCAGTAAATAGATGATGAGGAGGAGCGTTGGGAATGCTGGTGAGAACTCCAGTTGGAAGGAACTCCAGCTGATTTGCTTTGCCCAGATCTTTCCTAACTTGGTCAGGGCTGTTTCCTCATCAAAGGAGGTCTACACCCAGCCCAAAAGCTGAGACAATGCACTCGGCTGCCTGCCTGCACCCTTCCCTTTCCCACCTCACCTCCCAGCCTGAGAACAGAGGGGCAAGGGGCCTTGTAAACTTACCTGGAATACCTACCACACCTTACTTTTGAATGGCTCTACCATGGTGAACACCAAGTGAATTACAGAGAATCCTGATCCTAGTGTTGCCTGATAGTGGAAAAAGAAAATTCTCTTGATTGAGCACGTTCCCTTCCGACTCTATATAGCAGCAGAAACTGAACACTTGTCTGCAGCCTCATCCAATGATGGAAGTCACTGATCAAAAATTCTGGTGTAACAGAGACTGAAGTCTGAATTTCCAGGCCATCCCTAGGAAAACTAGCAAACCAAATGACAAGAAGAAATGATGAGGAAATGTGTATGACTCATGGAATCATAGAAATTTTGGTTAGAAGGGACCTCTAGAGGTCATCTAGTCTGATTTTCCACTTGAAGCAGGATTATCAACAGGAGTGCTTTACTGGGGCTCTATTTCAGAGTATATGATCTGTGTGTTTGTTTAACCTTATTTTCTCTCTTCTTTTTTCCCCTCTCCAACTTTTGTATGGAATACCCTTTTCAAAATCTTTACTTGCATGTAATATCTTCCTCTTTACTCAACTCACATGATTAGACCAAATATTTTCCATGCAAATGTTTGTGTAAAGTGGCCAATCCCTAAACTCTTTAAAGCTTTTCTGCCCTACTTAAAAGGCTTTTTCTGCCCTAAGCAGGGCATCTGCTGAAGTGAGGTGCCATGCCCACTGGCTCTGGCAATACAGTCATGCAGCATCAGAGCTGAAACTAGAAGAAAGGCAAGAGGATCACAATTCATGAAGTGCAGGGCAACTTACTCCAGCTTCACTTTTCATTGTGCTTTTAGGGAAAGGGAGACACACAACAACAGAAACACTCACATGCCAGTTCTTCTTCTGTGCTGTGCTGAGTTGTTAACTTCCCTTCTTCTTCAGCACAGAAATCCCCATGTTAAAGTACTCATTTAGAGTTACCCAGAAAAGCTGAAGATAGATTTGGATCCTGTTGAAAGCCACTGTTTTGTAACAAGCCAGAACCAACCCTTTTGGCTTCAAAAAAAAACCACCCTCCATTCCACTTAAAACAGGTTCAGTAAATGATCTGTGACCAAAAACAAAACCAAGTACTAAAAGCTGGATAAAACTGCCTACCTCACCTCCAAATTAAATGAATCTGACCTGCATACCATGCACAACAAAGCATTCCTAGAGCTCCACGGCTCATCAAAAAAAAAAAAGGCATTTATTAAAAAACAGTCCATTTGAAATCACTCTAATGGTGAGTTTTTCCTGAAGAGGATTTGTCTTCATTCCTAGGTCATGCTATGCCCATGGAACTACAGCATCCTCCTCATATACCGCATTGTCTCTCCCCAGTGCAGCTGGACTCCAGCATGAAAAATACCTCACCCCATAGCTCTGGGGAGTGCTAAAAGAAAGAAGCAATGGGTCTGCCTCCTCAGGACTGGTGTGTGAGGCAGAAGCTCCCCACAGCAAGCTCCTGGAGTTGACTCAGGGATCCCTCCTTGGGGTGGCACTGCTCCAGAGAGGGCAGAGCTGTCCCTCGGCTGCCCTTCCCCGTGAGCCGAGTTAGGTGGCCCAGCTGCTGCGCGGCCCCCGCTCCCAACACATGTTGTCTACAGATGCCTAAAAGAAAGCTGGGCTTTGCTATGCCTAATTCCCAGGCCTTGCCTCAAGCAGCCAAGGCAGCCACACCACAACACTTTCAAAATAGCAGTCCGGTGTCAGCCTCTGTGCCGAAAAAAACACCTTTGCCTGGGAGAAAAAGCCTCCAAGGATCCACCAGCCTCCACTTGTGGATGCTCCTGGTCGGGCATGGTGCTCCCATCATACTCAGGAAAAGGCACAGGGTTTCGCTGGCCACTGGTGCAACTGGATCCAGCAGTGTCTCCTCATCTAAAATCTTCTTTTCATGGAAAAGATACTGCTTTTTAAAAGGCTTTTTCTTTCCCCTGGCTTTGTAAGTAATCGTGTTCTTCACTCTCTGCTATCTTGGCACCTTCCAAGCAAAATCCGACACTGAGGAACAGATCTCTTTTTTTCAAATAACAAATGGAAATACATTTTTGTTGCTGCAGCCTTCCAATCTGCACAGGCGACACTGTCAAAATGCTCTGAACTTTTTTTGGAAGCAGCAGATGACTACAGCTGGTTAGCACAATTATAGCCGTTGTGTAATGCTTGGATCCTCTGTCGTTTCATTCATTCTATTCATCAAACTCTGCATCAGGCTGTGGGGGAAGATCTGCCTGATGGTAAATTTACATTTTTTCCTATGTTGCTGTTATTTCTCATAGTTAAAGGGACACTGGCAAGTGACACATCACTTTTTAAATGTCATTTCAGAAGTTGTTTATCCCCGTAATCTACAGTATCCTCTTAGAAGCCAGAAAAAATGGACAGCTTGAGAAATTTGGCATTTCCTCACTCTTGTACCTTTGTATATTGATTTTTTTTTTCTTTTACTGTGGGCTGGAGGAAGCTCAGACACTTTCTATTTACAGTGGTTCTCAATGGACTTAAGGACAGAGGCCACCAATTTTCACAGCTCTCCCAGAGGTAGGCAAGTATTATCTGAAAACTATCCCACTTTCACAGACAGGAGGAAAACAGTCCTGGCAGAGATGGGGTGGGAGCTGTGCCAAATTTTGTAAGAACCTTCCCTAAAAAAAAAAAAGCTTCCAAAATGACTGTCCACCCTGGAGAATGCGCAAGCCCTCCTCATCCTGCCATCACAGTCACAGCCACCATGGTCCTGCAGAGGAACAGCCAGGATGGCCTCTGTCCCTGCAGGGTGTCCAAGTCCCACCAATAATGGGAAAAAGGAGTACAAAGCTGACCTTTCTCCCTCATTTTATCCATTATTATAGCAGGCCAAGGTGCTGAATTTTAGTACGTACATACATAATTTTTTAATAGTTTGCAGTATCATCCACATTATATCAATAGGGGATCAAAATAACAAAATGGGTACTGATGTTGATATCAATTTTTTATTCCATAAAACCTCCATTGTGTTTAAGCTTTCTTGATTATTCTTCAAGACAGGAAACCAAACTCAGTTGAAAACTTTCTGTTTGCCATTCTCAAGATGAAGGGTTCAGGGAAATTTTGCAGACTTTTTTGTCTCTCAAGGCTTTCATGGGAAAAGTGGAGAACTATATGAAAAAAAAAGTGGATTTCTAAAAGGATTTTTATACTGTTATAATAAATGAAGTAAAAAAAAAAACAATAACGGGAAGGCATTGAAGGAAGAAAAAGGGAAGGAATATAGTTTACAGATGCTGTTCCCTACTTTTCTTCCTCTTTTCGGTCATCCTATATTAAAAATAAGCAAGTAACCAAAAATAAGAAATGTTTGAGCTTTTGTAGCTCCCCTCTGCGTGATTTTCATTTATTGTTCCTTTTCTTCCCCTCCATTGTTCAATTCGTAGGACCGTATACTTAAAATTCATTTGGGCAATTAAATTAGTGAGAGCAGCAGAGTTTCATTAGGCTGGGTCAGAACATGAGTGTCAGGGCTGCCACACATCCTGGGAAGGGACAGAGGGACAGTGTCACCCAGCAGCAGCCCCTGAGGGACCCAGTAGCCCCAGATGCCCCTGCAGACCCAGGATTTGCCTTGTGCCATGTGAAGCAGCCATCCCAAGCAGTGACAAGTTGCTGCCAGCAGCATCCCTGGATTCCACTGCAATAAAGATTATTTATGCACCATGGCTGCTAAGTGCTGCTAAACACAAAAACAAATGACACTATAGTCTCAGACCACTAAATTTGTCTCTCTGCTGTACATATCCCTTGCTTTCCCTTTGGCTGCCTTCTCGCTAGCTGTAAATTGCATAATTCATTCTCTCCGTTGTTTTATAGTTTTGTGGTGAAATTCAGATTTATCATCATTAAATATTGTTATCACTGTTTACACAATGACGCAAACTGTCTGAAATGTGTCTCAGACTCAACGCTGACATCTAACCTCAGGAGAAGATGGGACTCTCCAGACCAACACAGACCCAGCCTACAAGCCAAGTAATTGGGATGAAATTGGAGAAAGCTATTGTAATCCAGGACATTGGGACTGAAGGTCATTACATGTTTAATTCTGCTTCTCCAAAGTGCAAGCTTGTCAAGAAACAAGGCACTTAGGGCTTTTAATATTAGCAAGGATTACTTTTTTTTCCCTTGAAACACCTATAAACTGAAGATATTGTACAATAAGATGGGACTGTGTCCAACAGCGGGGCAAAAGACTCATTTCTCCTCTGCTTTCTATCTTCTTCTCAAACTTTGGTAGAATTCCAAACTAGAAACCTTTCCATTTTGCATGGTTATTTCATGGCCTGCGTGCTGAGGACATGCTCCCTGTGCTCCAGGACCTGCCATACCCCAGATTCAAAACCTAAGAAAGCCACTGTTGTGTGGCCATGTGCTGGTAGCCCCCAGACCAAGACCACGACACGCTGGGGTGATGGGAGATCGGTTTGCAGGGTGAGAGGAGCACACTGCTCCCTCTGACATTCACTGCACGTCCTGCTGGACAGGGGTGCCCTGCAGGACACTGCATTTAGCCCCACTTAAGTCACAGCTCAGATTAGCAGGTCACCAAGAAAGCTGTGAAGTGCTGGGCTGTCAATCTCTCAGGACTGGCCCTGCCTTGGCTGGTTCATAATAATGTCATCATGAAAGATTAAGATGTTGCAGCTTGGCGAAAAGAGGCGATAGTGCAATAAATCCCTCTGCTGGGGCATTTCCTCTGGCTGGTTGTCTGTGCTGCCATTTCAGGCTGCTCTGAAATTAATTTCAACATTCTTGTAGGCACTTATCTCACCAAAGTGAGATTTCCTGGGAATCATCAGGGAAGGAATGAAGACAGAAGAAATACAGCTAAACCCCAGCACTTAAGACCTGAGCCCTCTCTCGTTAATGCTCTTCGTGTAAATCATGAGGAATTCCACTTTCATCGAGGGAATTATGCCAGTGATATACTGTTAGTGAGAAGAGACTCAGGTGTGAGTCCTTTTAGTTGGGCTTCCTCTATTCATTTTTACAAAAGGAGCCCCTCATTCTATAGATGGCTGTGCTCAGCTTCTGGGTGTCAGAAATCTCAGGGGTAGAGACATGGGATAAGAAGCACAATTGCTGCATCCTTAGATTGTATCCTGTATACTAAAGTTTCAGAATCCAACCTTAGTCAATCCAGAGGGAAATTACAGTCAGAGTCATAGGTGAGTACTAGCTCAAAAGTGCTTTAAAAACACCTTTGATGTCATTAAGTGCAGATTGGAACTCCTTTCTCTTGAGGGAAGTTATTTTTTCCTCACTTTCCAACAAGTAAACTTGAGGCCTGAAGTCTAATGCAACTTAAAAAAATATGATGGTTTGCTGTATCTAGCAAAAAAAAAAAAAAAGAGGTCTGAATTTAGGGGAGGGAATAGTGCAGGGCAGCAGATACAGAACAAAATGCCATGGTGGACACAGCCATCCCACAGGGCAACAAATAGGGAAGAAAATGCCATGGCAGAGGAGGCCATCCCACAGTGAATACAACCAGCTGGGTGTCTGGATGCTTTGTAAAATTTTATTGTGAAATGCACAGATGATGAGCACAGCTGCAAAACATCAGGAGTGTTTATCATGATCTCCCAGAGCGTTCTGGGTGTGTTCCCCTTTGACACTATTTATATAGGCTTAACCTAAGCTGATTTCAATGGAGACATCAAAATTGTTTCAAGGTGCATCCTATTATACACAGGATAAACTTGTGGCTTAAGGTTTCTCTCCCCTGTCTTATGTGGTGTTTATCAGCATGCAAAGGACAACTGAATGAAGAAGTAGCTGATAGCATCTGACTAACTGGCTGCTGTTGCTGAAGCAAATAAAAGATGTTTCTGGCACTCACACAAGCATTAAAAAGGGGATTAAGCAGATTTTTGGGATGGAATTCAGGCTAAAAAAAGAAAGGCTGTAATCTATTCTTCTAAGCCTAAACATTACAACAATCTTAAAGCAAAGGGCCTGACTCTTCCCAGCATTATTTATTTCACCTGAATTTGGGTCCTTCCTGGTGACATGCTGGTGTGCTGTGAGAATAGCACAGCCAAGAATCAGATTCCCCCCCATAATGTGCTTCACCTGCTTGTGTTCCCAAAGGTTTATCATGATCACCTGCATCCCACAACATACAATAATCCTCTAATTTTTTCAGACAGTTCACAGGCATAAATGTTGTCACAACTAGGGCATAAACCTGTTACACTATAGAGGATGAGATAATGTAGAAGCCTGTTCCAAATTTCCTCAGATATCTTGCTAAAAAAAAAAAATGTGGTTTATACTTCCTGATTTTGACAAGCAGTGAAAGCATCAAAACACTCCAAAAGAAGCCGATTTTGTAAGTTCCAGCTCATGACAGGGAGAGAAAGGGAGCAAGAATATTGGGTGAGAATAGGTACAGAGATCTACCTGCCCAAAGAGTGGTTTTATAGCAACACTTCAAGAAGTAATTTAGGAAATGCTGTTGTTAGAAAATGAAATTACACTATTATTAACTTTGTTATACTTCAGTAAAATCTCTGGAAGGAAAATAAAAGTAATTAACCACAATATTAATCTTATCAGCAATCCCTCCTCTCCCACACTAAGACCTTGTGACAGCTTTACTTAGTCTTCATTAAGCATTTTCAAACAGTTCATTGCTAACAGTGTCTGCTATAACTGTGAAATCCCTGTAGCACTCTCACAGCAGCAATGCCAGATTTTAAGAGTGAGGGAGTACTGGGACAGACACTGCTTGTAATCTCCAACACAGGTCTCAGAGCTCTTCAGATTGAGCTGTTTACACTGTATTTAGGCAGATTTTTTTTCCCCTCTGAGGTTCACAAATTGCTTAACAGAATTCACAACACCTTGGGGGTTTTTTTAGGCACTAAAGTACAGAGTACAAGAAAGATTTACTAAAATCTCTTTGTTAGAAAGTTGGGGTTAGAAATTGAAACTTATAAATGCAGTCTCCTACCTAATCAGCAGAGAAAACAGCTTCCTGGACCTATAAAATAAAGCTTCTATCTCATTCTTCCAGGGCTGCCCAGAGAAGGAATTTCAGCTCTTCTGGTCCTGAGGATGATCTTTTCTTCAGGAAAAAAAAACATTTTCCCTTCAAACCATCTCAGCCCAGGAAGTTGCCATAGGTATGACAGCACTGGGTTACAGGCCAGCCCTTTGTAGGCAGGTGCTGGGCTTTGTGCAAATTCCATTGATGACAATGGACTTCAGGTGAGAGAGATCTTTGCCTCTCCTTGCTGTCAGCTGGCAGTGCTGATCACCAACCAGTAAAGAGCTAAAGGCAGTCCCTGGGTTTGTGTCAAAACCTCTTAATAACCAGGCTGTAAAAGCTGCAGTAGAGGAGGCTTATTTTTTGTAACCTCTGTACTAATATTTTATCTTTCTGTCTTTGCAAAGTTATTTTTACAAAGCCAGGTATTGGCTGGATCCCAGCAGTCCTTATCACAAATAAAATTTTGCATTTATTTGTGCTTTTGTCGTTGGAAAGGAGGAGGTTTTATTAATAGTAGTGCTAATGTTCATATCTGGAATTCACTTCTGGATAGAGAAACTCCTGTGCCAGCGTTCAGCCAGGAGTGAACTTTATGGTCATGTTATCAACTCTGAAAATGGGAGATTAAGCAACAGCCACTGAAGTGGTAACAGATTTTTAACTCTATCAGAATCAGCTGCCCACCCCTCTGTATTGTTTCCTTGTAGTATCAATCTCTCATACTTGAAGGTTTCCCCAGTGAAAGAGAACCACCGTGTAGCATTATTTGTAAAACAGCTCTGTCCTGAAACCTGATAGTGCATGAACCCAACCTGATAATTTATGAACTCACAGCTAAGCAAGAAACGGTTCCCCATGCAGCCCAGAGAAAATATACTGTAACATGCTAAATCTCTTTTTTTAAATGTAAAATCATATTGCCAATTCAGGTTTGTGGCTTTTTAAAATGTGGTTGTGCTCAGAGAAGTGACTAGAAAAACGGCACACTTTTAATCAATGGATCTGCTGTCTTCTGCAGGAAATTTGAGTTAGATATGTTTCATTTACTGACAAAAATAATACCTTGTTTTTGTATTTTCTACTCTGCTGGCAGCATAGAAACTATACAGCCCTGGGAAAAGTAGCCAACTCTCCTCTGGTTCACGCACCATCAACAGCACAGGTAATTAATTTTAACCACCGAGTTTTGATTGCCTGTGCAAAGAGATTAGTTTGATTTTCATATCTTGGGCTGGATTTACTGAGCTACTGGGCCACTTTTTCCAGCAGTAGTCAGGTCCCTCAGTTCCCTGCAGATGGAAGTCTGACCATTTTCTTGATGCTTGCCCACTTTGAGCAGGGATCTCTGCTCAGTGGTGACACAGATTTGGAACTGGCACATGTCCCTGCACAGCAGGAGGAATAGCACCCTTGGACCAGCAATGTACCCACCCTGGCCTCACTGCCACTAGCTGTGTGAGAAAATACCATGCTTGGGATCTCAGGTGCCCAACAGGCTATGAACCCCTGGCTCACCTCAGCTGCAAAATGAAATATGTCCTCATGTACCACCAAGACATCTCACTGCTACATCATCTAGGTGGCAAATACTGGGGTAAAATATGTCTCCAGCCACCAGCAACTTCACAAAGTGACCAATGGTCTTAATTCATTTTGTGTGGACATGGAATCAGTACTAAGCAGGGCTGGGTAACCCTCTCAACCCATGCCATCCCTGCTGCTGACACAGCCTTGCCATCACGCCTCGGCCGTGGTACATCTGTCACACATCCGGCTATTCTCAGACGGATTTAGTCAACAGGAGTGCTGAACTTCCAGTGTGTTTCATCTGGTCCTGGCTCATTTTGTTTACAGTTTCAAAGCAATTCGAAATAAAATTATCCTTTCAAAATAGTTTCCTGATTAAATGATCTTCTAGCTGCAAATGAAAGCCACGCTGTCACCCAACAAGCCAGCTGTTTGTTCACAGCACTGGAAATAAGCGTGCTGGAAGGCAACAAGAAAGCTTTCAAGTCAGTCCATTGTTGACTGCAAGAGATGATGAAGCTGCAATTGCCTCACATTTTCCAGCTAAACCAAAGCAGGACGCTCCCATCCTGATGGCCTGAGTTACAGGAAGGGCAATTCTGCATGAAAAATTCACATTTGCCACAAGCAAATACTCTCTAGACACGGTGTTTTGCATGGAGAACATGGGGAGCTGGCTCTGCAAAGCTGAATATCAGCTTTCACCTTTCCAGTGAGGCTGAACAATGGTGTCAGTGCTTGCCAAACACCTTTGCCAACTAGAAGAGTTTCTTCAATTTCTGTGTAAGGTAGATGTCTGTGTTGATTCACTCTCATGGGCTGTGACTGATCACTATATTAAGATCCCCTACAAAACAAACCTGTAACTGAATTTTCCCTTCTGATTTCATGCAGAGTTTGACATTAAACACAACTCTCTTAGGTAGCTAACTCCACTTGTCCCTGATATTTCATTATGACAAATGGCATGTATTTCCATCACTTATCATAAGATCAACACTGCAGCCAAGCAAGTGTTAGCTTATTTATTGTCAGCCAGGGGATGGATGGTCTTAAGTGCCTCTTTAATCAAAGGGACAATTCCTTAACAAAGTGTCTTCTCACAGATGAGGTGTCCATCTTCAGTCTTTGTCCATCACTCTATCAAATTTTGTCAATCAATCAATCACACTGATCGTGGTCATGTGCAAAATGTGTTTGTTCTGGCTGATCCAAATACAGCAGTAAAACAATATCAATTTTTATTTTTTTCTCAAGAGCATTGTTGGTGTGATTTTCCTCCATTGATCTGATAGGCTCAGAAGTGACCAGGTGGTCCTTCCTCCCTCTTACTGCATGGCCCTTCCTCATGGATCTGCTGTGTTTGCAGGGAGCAGGTGGGGCAGTCACACATGAGAACCCTGGATCAGACCCAGACTAGAGCTGGGTCTGTGTGCTGGGTCCTCCCCCACCTCTCCTCCGCCTGCACCCTGCTATCCCAGAACTGCCTTTGAAACAGCCATGGAATTGCATCTTCACACTACAGAATTTTGACCAAACTCAAGGGATACACTTCTGTAGTAAAGGGCTTTCCCAATATTTCCTGCAGTAAGGAGCCCTGGCTGGCCAGGGGAGCTGCATTAGCGGCGCTGCCACCAGCGCCCCGATAAGGCCCGGCCCGGGGTTGTTTGTACTTCTTAGTCACCTTTATTTGTTTAAGAGGCCAGACAAGGCCAACATTTGTGATGCCTTGTTTATTCTGTGGCTTTCACTGGAGCATATTAAACTCATCATTACTTCATATAAGCCCAAGATAGGCATTTTTTTGCTGGCAAGTGTTGACAGTAAGTAACAGACACACTGCCACAAGGTAACATGTTTATATACTGGTGCGAATGCCTGCTGGATTTTATTCCTGTAAAACTATCACAGATAAAGAAGCTACTATCAGATAAGTGACTATAATAAATGGCCACAATTAGTGCTCTGCTGATGAGTCTACTCGGTGGTCTCTCTGCTCTGTTTTAGACAAACCCCAGGCCCAGCTTGCTTTGTATAAATGGAGACAAGAACCATGTCAAATAACATCAGCCTCTCTTGATTCCTGGGGGTGTTTTACCAAAATACCACTGCTAACTGAATTGAAATCTCCTTGTATTTATCTTCAGAGAACATAAAAATGGGAAAGTCAAGTCAGAAATAAAATATTCATTAATGTACACAAACAGACACCTACACTGTCTCCTTGCATGTTTCCCTCTCTTTTAAGACTTTGGGTTGCACTGTGGGATTTGGTCCCAGCTGGCATTAGTGCCCACAAGCCTTTCTGTTTGATGTCACTGGAAATAACTTTAAGAGTCAGGGGGTTGGAGAGGCATCAACCTGAATCTGCCTGTGCCCCAGCAGAGGGGAGTGCACCCTGCTGCTGCCACACCCAAGTGTGGAGTGAGAGACGCCCAGGACATTTCCATTCCCCAGGGACATGTCCTCTCAGGACATGGGAGGGACCAGGGTCTTCCCTTGCTCCTGGGAGCTCGCTGAACCAGCAGAGGCACTGCAGGGGAGGCAGTGCCACCACAGTGCAAATCTGGATGCAGCCACCTCCACCCCAACACCCCTGGGGACAGATGCAGTCTGTTCTCAGACTTGTTTCAAACCTTGGTAGCAGTCCAGAGGGCCTGATACACCTGAAGAGGTCTGCTTGTGGTCTGTATATATTTGTATTCATGCAGCACTTAGTGCCTCTCTAAATCAGTGGGTCAAGTCCCACCATGAGACATTTCTCCAGATGAAATCCTTTCCACTGAACAGCCAAAGTCCTCCACCAAACACCCACTATCACACACAAGATACCAATCCTCTTCTCACCTTTGCCTACTAGAGAATGTAAGAATAACAATAAAAGAAGTGCTGCCACCCCAGAGCTGCACAGAGCCAAGCCCCAGCCAGAACCAGGCTCCACATCTTCCCTGTACCTCACTGGTAAAAAACACTCACTCCTGAGCTGTTCTCAGGGGCTGTGGTAGTGATAAGGACCTGTTGTATCAGCTTCAGTCCAACCCCAGTTCTCTTCCCTCACCTGTAGATTAAGCTCATGCTGCTTCATGAAGTTTTCTTACAGTCACAGTTCTAAAGACATCTCTGTGGACATCTTATTGCAGACAGTTCTCAAAACTGAGAGCCTATAATTTAGGCACTTTAGGTACTTAAAATGCATTTATACCCCTGAACAGTCTCCTCATTTATAGAATGACTTGTATTTACAATTGACTGCTTCTCCATACAGAAAGGTATGTGTGTATGCACGTACATGTCCACACTCCAGCACACACATGGATATCTGCATGAATGTGCTGAAAGAGATTTCCCATACTTTTGCTGTCATTAAAATAATGATGATACTAGAAGAGCTCAAAGGGATTGCTTGTGAACCACAGGCTGTTATCCTCTTGAGGTATTTTTCATCTGTAACTACACATTTTGTTCATGTAGTATCAAAATGGCACCATCCAGCACAGCCTCCTGAAGATGTCTCTGGATTTATCTCCAATCCCCTCCTGAAATGTGATGACTTCTTCAAAACCAAATAGTGGGAAAGTATCTTCCATAAAATCATGCTCCTACTGGGTCTTATACTTCTACTGGATTTAATATTTCTAGTAAGAGAACTTTCATTGCATGGTAGAGGAACCCACAGGCACTGCATCCCAGGAATTAAGTGCTTGTGCACAGTAGGATTTATGGTGGTTCTTTGTATTCCTGTTGCCAGAATATCTCATAAACTCCCAAATGTTATGCAGGCATCAGTGTGTTTACCTTTTCACGAGCTTAAAGCTGATTTATTTGACCTCTGAAAAACAGGATAATAGTCCTTGTTGAAAACTCCATGGAGTTCAGATTAAAGGAAGACTATCGAGTAGTTTAAGCCCCAAATTTGAACTGCCTTTGGCTATCATAATTTGACTACAGTGTTCACTTAATTCTCTTGAAACCAGTACATTGTTTGTGCCCATCTATCCAATTAACACATGTGTTCCTGTAGATTTTTGCATACATAAAGCCCTGGGAATTCTCAGTGAAGTGACTTGGGTGAGACAGCACATTACAATAAGTTGCTACAGAGTAAACACTGCTCTAAGAAACGACAAAAAAAATCATGTGGGGCTTTGTACCTCAAAGGCAATGATTACTAGTAAATTGGTATTACACTGGTAATAATTTCCTTAGAGAATGCATTGTCTTAGGGCAGAGGAAATAATTTCTCTCTGTGATTTGTCTTTATAGGTTGTTTTGCATTTGTGAGTGGGCTGTGTGCATGAGGTAGAAATCTCTTCTGCATTAGATGTTTATGTTAATTTACAATCTTCACATCAAAAATAAAACAAATGGGAAAAATCAATTGTAAAAATAATTAATTTTCCCCCATCCTGGCCCAGGCCTGGATTACATGCCAATAGACATGGAAAGTTAACAGGCCCATTTTCTTCCCAGTATCAATTTCACCTGTGACAAATGAGCCACAGTTACTCACATGTGACCCTAAATCTACTTATCTGCAGCACCAAATGTCATTCAAAGTACCCAGAGGTATTACCAGCCTCCAGGTGCTTAAATAGGTCATCTCCAACCACCAATCCAATTGAAATGTATTTTTAAAGACTAAGGACTTGGATCCATAAATGAGTGACGTACTGAGGGAAGGGGAGCAGGGTTCCCTGGTAAGCAAAGACACAGGTAGCCAGCCCGTGCTAAATGAGCACTTCACACAAAACCCCGTGAGGCTGTCCTGCCTGCTGTGTGCCTGTGTGGGGTACTGTCAAGGTTACAAGCTCACAACAGGAGTTTCATACATGTGTGGCTCATGCCAAGCCCTCCTGTTGCCATGGAGAAAGAAGATCACTTCTGTAATCAGAAGAAGATCTCATTTTCAGATGAAATCTTACCTGAAATTATCTGCACTGTTCAGACCCTGCAGATCTTCCTCCAGTCACAAAAAGAAGATGGTTTGACTTAATCAGGAAAGTGTCTGATATTTCCCACTCACTATTTTACTGGCATTGTTAATTCCCATGATTATATAGGAGTTATCAGCTATACTAATCCTTTTAAAAATATCTGAAACTACTGGATAACTGGATATTTTTATGGAATCGAGTAGGACAGATATGCAAGATGATGGGGGAGGAGGGGAAGATATTTCCAAGTAATAGAGCAAAAAATATTTACTTTTCACCTCTCCTTTCCCTGTTGTGGTCATTCCAGTTTTTAAATCTCGAATATAAGTATTTCTGAGTCAGCATTCTGCAAAGCTGTGTTTTAGTAAATTAAACAGCTATCAAATATAGCTCCAGAAATTAAAATAGCTATTGAGTTCCTCTAAAAATGCCTCCTTAAATGACAGTTCAGGAAAACATCATTCACCTTAATGGAGAACCACTGTAATGGAGCAAGAAGCAACTTGGAAGCAGAAGCAGCAAAGACGGGAAGACGGGTTCAAGTTCCCCCTCATATTTTTTTAGGAAGAAAAACTATCTTTTCATAAGTAGCTCACACACAATCCCAGCCAGTTCCACATAGGTTTAGACAGGACTTGGTTCAACCTCTCCCTTCTTTTCTTGTTTTTATGTTCAAAAAAAGCCCTAGGAAAAAGTGTGTTTGGCAAAGGTGTATGCATATATATCTTAAGACACAGAGAGAACTATATTAATGCTGGTGGCTGGGTTGATTTGTGCATGCAGGGGCTGGGAAAGGATCCCTACACTCATATCTGTTTCCTGAGTCTTCACTGTAACCTACTGAAGGTTGCAGCCCTGTTTGAACCCAGAGCTAATTCACAATACACCACAAAATCTAATGATATATTCTATTGCACGGGTACAGTAAAGTCACTGTTTAATACCCTGCCCTAATTTCAGGCTTTAAAAAAGGATGGCCAGAGAGGTGAAAGAGAGGTGTCTTTTTCATGCAAAAGCCAGGTCAACCAGGGGAGGTGAAGTGCCTGTTTCTCAGCACCAGCCTGGGTTAAACTGTTCTGTTGGCTTTGATTCTTGGCCTGGATTCACACCAAGAAGTGTTTAAAGTCAGTCAAGTGTCCAAACAGATTGCAAATGGGACTGGGTTTAAACAACAAAAATGGGTTTACAATATCTGTTTGTTCCCCAGACTCTCCACACATTAAAAAAAAAAAAAAGAGAGAGAGAGAGAGAGAGAGAGAGAGGGCCTTTTCCAGTCTGGACCTTGGTGGCTGATTTATTAGCTTTCCTGTTTTCATCGACATGTTCAAGTTGCTAAAAACCCACCCTGCTAAGCCTAATGTGTCTGGAATTCATCTTCACCTCAGTACCATCTGCAATAACATGCAACAGATCCCTGATGTACAACTGTAATACCTCTCCAGGAGTATCTGCCAGTAAAAAAAATAATATAAAACAAAAAGAAAAGGAAAGGATGAGTAGGATGAGCCTGCCTCCAGCTTGGGACAATTCCTTCATCCCATTTTCCTTGATAATCACAGTTTGCTGTTGTACTTTCATTTTCTTCTGGGGAGGGTGATGGGGTTTCTCTTTTAATGAGCTCATAACCTGGCAAATAACAGAGACTTTTCCAGTTCCTGTGGGAAGTATCTGTTCTTTTTATTTCTACAATAGTGAAATTAAGCTGTGAGCATTGGGCAAACAGTTACAAAAGTGTCCTATAATCACTTGCCCCAGTGAAGTTCTTATCTTCAGTGACATTTCCTTTCTACATCTTCTTCTCCATTCCAGTCTTGGTGGAAGCACCACTTTGCTGGCAGTAACAGGAGGGGAAAGGGAAATTTTGGGTTGTATGCCTGTGAATGAGCAGCTGAAGTACCATTCACCCTATAACATTCACACTCAAAAATCTTAGAGCTTTCTTAAGAGAACCAAAAGCCTGGCCCAGAGTCATGTCTTCCAGAGGGAGTGCCTCAGGTTGCCAGGGAAGGGGGTAGAAAAGCAGGGTGAGTTATTAAACAACCCCTCCCTTACACTATCCTGCCTTTAGTAACTTCTAAGCCTTCCCATGCCTGATGTGTTCACATCCTTGGTGTCCCTGAGTGAATTTCTGACACAAATTTATTGTCTCCTCTTCAGTTTTGTTATTGCCTAGCATCCACTAGACCCCTGGAAAGGCTTCCCCTTTTTCTGCCCTTCACCCTGGTTCCTTTTAGTTCCATTTGAAGGCCCCTTGTTTGTGCACAGAAATGTGTGTCTGTCTCTGTCCTTTCTCCTTGCTGTACTTGAGTGGCAGCACTCAGGTGTAGCTTTGGTCAGGCTCAGATGATCTTCAAGTCTTCCCAGAGGCACAAATGGCAAGGGAGGGGATGGCAGCTACACCATGGGAGACAAGTGAACCCTGTGTGTGTGCTCCACAGGCTGTGAGCTCACAGCTGGCTGTAGAATCACTTCTAAGTAAGAATATTTTAGGCATTTGGCCTCATGCACAGATACCCTGCAAACAGAAGAAGGAACTCCAATTTCTGAAAGCACTATGCTGTGAGTAGTTCTGTATGCAGGTCCATTAGCAACAAACATGTTGAAGGAAGTTATTATTGTGGTAATTTTATTGACAGAGCTGGAAAATCCCTTTGTATCACTTCTCTCATTCTCTTCACTTTTTGCTTTGTTCTGCATACACACAGTAGTACCTCTCCTAATTTGGGCTCTCCAGGCTAAGGCAAGCAATATAAGAACTGCAATGACTAAAATGGTGCAAAAGAGTTGACAACCAAAAAATCCCTCAGGAGCAATTACTTTCATACCTTTACTTAAAAAAAAAAAAAAGGCAAGCATTTTTGGAAGGAAAGGTGTGAAAAAATATTTAATAGGCAACAGGAGAGCTTTGGTTGTAAAATATCAAGAGCTCATCTCAGTAGAGCTTGCTGACATCTTAAGGGACATTACTGCATGAGAAAGGAAGAGTGGAAGTCCATCTTAGCCAAATTTGAAAGGGAACATCAGTACCATTTACCCTCATTTCTGACTTTATCATCATGAAAGCTACCTGCTGAGATGTAGCTAGATTCCCTTCAAGACATTTGTAGTAAATATGAGTCTAAACATAAGTAACTGGGATACTCTGTGCCTTGGCAAATACCTGGGAGTGTGTGTCGCAGCAGAGGTTTTGGCCACACAGAAAAGCTGACAAAGTCCAGGACCAAAGAGTCACATTTGAGGTGGAGAGTTCCTTACTGTTCCTTTAACAGTATAGGAGTAGACTGGAACTAGATAGGTAAAAAATTGCTCTACAAAGTCAAAGATACTGATTTGGAATAGAAGCATTTCACACAGAAAGTACCAGGGGCATCTGGTAAACAGCCTGAAACTAGATAGCTGAACTTGGACTGCAACACTTGGGGATAAAGTTGGTGACAATGAGTTTTTTAACAGGATTGAGAACAATTTGGATTTTTGAGCACTATGAGATCTGATGAAAAGCACCAGGAGGGAGCCGAGTGTACAATTATTGTTATTATTAAAAGCAATAGTACAACACTGATGTTATGAGCAAATCAGCAGATGGCAAATGCCTTTCAGTGAAGGCAAAGGCAAAATAATGTGTCTGGTAGCAAGGAGGGAAGCTAATGATTATGTGCTAAATGAAACAGCCATTCAGCATGTTGGTCAGGAAAAAACATTTGGGAGTCATTGTGGAAAAAACATGGAAACCATTAGCCCAGTTCAGAATAGCAGAAAAGGTAAAAGCAAGAGAGGCTGTCATTCCTGCATGATGCTCTGGCTGGGTGCCCTGTTCACATTGACCACAAAAGCAAGGGTCCCATTCAGCTGGGCAAGGTGTCCCTGTACCCAAAAGGAGAGTCCCTCCTCCAAGGCACTTAGGGTCAAAATCTCAAAAATGCCAGAGGTACTGAAGGGGGAATCCCTGGTTGCCCCCTTGGGGGCACAGGGCCCTCTTGGCCATCCAAAGCCAGAGGAAGGAAACCCTTCTGTCTCCAGCATTCTGGGAAAGCCAAACCAGCCCAGGCAGCCAGCAGGACCAGGCAGAGGTCACAGCCCAGCACCTCCAGGCTCTCTCTGCCCACGGGGTGGGAGGGCAGGATGCTGTCCCACACCACCCCAGCCAGAAGGTTGAGGTCACTCCTGCCATGACCTGAGCTCGCTCCCTCCCAGAGCCACATGGAGCTGCTTTGCCTGGGATGGCTGCTTCATTTCTGAGCCAAGACTGTGGAAAGGGGTGAGTGAAACTCCTCTCCTTACCCTCAGTGGAAAGCAGGACGCAAGGCTGAAGCTGGACAGGAAGGAGGTAACAGTGAGAGAATCCAAAAGTTGATTTTAGCTGTGTGATGGAGATTATCTGCACAGCATTCAAAGGGTACAAAACAGGGCTTCATTTGTTATAAGATGACACAACTGCTCCAGCTCAGCTGCCCACAGCTTCCCCCGCTTCAGCAGCAATTTCTGTCAAGCCTTTCTGACTGCCAGGGCCAGACCCAAGCCATTAGCACAGAGGTAGATGATGGCTTTTGTTTGCTTTTCTCCTGATCATTTTTTTTTTCCAAGTGGACTCTACTGCTAAATGCTAAGAGTTTAATCTTGGCTCATTTAAAAACAGAAAGGTCTGAGTCCAGTCATCTTTTAGTGACTTGCTTGCAGCCAGTTTTCCCACAAAAATAAGCAAACTGGAGAAAGGAGTCAGAGCCTAAGCCCTTTATGGGAGATTGATTGTAAAGCTGGTGGCAACATGACAAGCTGATTTGTGGTGGCTCCTCAGAGCTCGTTTGAACTGTAAACCTCAGTCACATTTATTTATTGTATCAATACAGGTTTGTCACAACCAGCCTGAACATAAATGCTGCTATCTCATGCCCTGACCATGGAATGCCAGGCACGGGGAGGGCACAAGAATGTGTTTGTGTGTGGGTATGTGTGCATTCATATCTCTGGGACACACCGTGCACAGCCTCTTGCCCCCAGTTATCCTCTCCCCTGCTCCAGTGCACGCTGCATCGGGAGCTTGGCTGGCTGCCACATTTGGTGATGCCAAAGCTTTCCATGAAATACCAGCCTGAGGCTTCGTGGCTCCTTCACAGAGACCTGGACCACTTTGCAAGGCTTAATTCGCTCACTGACATCTTTTCCAGTGATAGCTGCAGCAGCTGTTTCTTCTTCCTCCATAGCATGTGGGTTGCCAGAAAGCCTGAGGGGCCCACCAGCCAATTTCCATACTTGGATCTAGGTCTGTATCTGCATCATATTTTCTTGAAACAGTAGTCACATAGTGGGTCTCTCTACCTTCTACACAAACGTGATTTAATGTCGTCCTCAGCAGCACTGAGCTCATCTGCTTTAACATGAAATTGTAAGAAGGATTGGCTCTTCTCTCATTAATGTAATCACTTTAGAGTAGTTGATATGTCCTATACACAGCTTATGGTGTAGAGTTTTATGGTGTATTCCTTCACCTCCATATAAGTCTAAACTGGTCATAAAAGATAACCACTTACTGAAGAAAATTATATTAATGTTGCTGAAACTAGGACACAAAGCAATTTTCATAGCAATGAATAAATAAATGCCTTGGCACAAGTCCTACTCTTCTTACACAGAAAAATGTAGATAAAAGGGAAATTCTATACCCTTCCACCACCTCTTTCTTATCTTTTACTCTGACCTTTTACTCTTTCCTTCCTTCCCTCATCAGCTGTGATCAAAACCATAATATTAATAATGCTAAAAGCACTTCAAGCCTCTTGCTTGTACCGAGGACCCCTGGATTCACTGGCTAAACGTTCTGTGACTCCAGTGGCAGTTTTGGAAATGTTTTTGCCATTTTTCTCAGAGGCATCAGCCCACTAGGAAAATTAATAATGTTGAGAAGCAGGACTGTGCTGTACCTACCTTGAGTACCAGAGAGCAACACTGAGGCAGACTCTGGCGCTGAGTAAAGCTTGTCTAGACACAAAATTAGATTGGGTTAAAAAGACTTCTGTATTTCTGCTCACTTCTGTTTATATGGCTCATATCAACACAGTATTTTAGTATGTGATGTCTATTTATATATTTAACAGTTGTTAAACTTCTGTGCAAAGCACTGTCTGGATATTTTTATTTTAGTTTAAAAGTGAGTCAAAATACAGTTATATGTGTAGCATGATTTAAGACTACCAGGGCTTTCCAGTGCAAAAGACAAAATCCAAAACTGCTTGTTGAGAAATTGTGGATGTCCTTCGTCTGGAAGTGTTCAAGGCCAGGTTTGAAGAGGCTTTGGGCAACCTGGTCTAGTGAGAGGTGTGTCTATTCATGTCAGGAAGGTTGGAACAATGGAACCTCTCTCTTTAAGGGCCCTTCCAACCCAAACCATTCTATATATATATATATATATTCTAATACGTACAGAGACCCACCTTGCTCATAGGCACGAGGTCCTCCCTTCATCTGAATTATGCATCCCACAAGGAGTCCTTCACAGTAGGACAGGATTATAAACACTTGCAGGGTAATTTCCAGCAAGGCTACAGTAGGAACAAATTTGCCAGAGCTGGAAAAATGAATCTGTCATCACAAGATCAGTACTTGCAAGTAAAAGTGTTCAAGTTTAGCTTACGAAATTGTTTGCCTTGGCTTCAAGTCTGTCACTTTTAATGGATATTTTGTATTTCAAAAGCATAGAAGTGAAGGAGTGTGTACTTCCATCAATATTTCAACAACCTCTGGCTTTGGAAATATCTCAAACAGCCCATCTCTCCACTTTTTTTGCTGTGCATATGTAAAAAATGGCATGATGACTGCTATTTCAACAGGTGGCTTCTCACTGTAATGTGCTCCATGTGCTGCACAGGTCTGCATTGTGCTCCTGCAGTTGGGTACCTCTGTGAGCAAAGCAAGCTCAGCTCTCACACAATAATGTTGGCAGTGCAACCCAAAAGTCAAAATTTTGAAAAAACAGTGCCAAGCAAACAGATCCACACTGGAAACAAAAACCAAATACAGCAGCTGAAAGCTAGATTCGTTTCACATGCCTGAGTAAGAACAAACTGAATCTGTCAGTCAGCAAAGGGCAGTTAGAAGGAATTGTCTCTCAGGAACTCCACACTCTGCCATGGAAGAGAATGTTTTACCTCAGTCAAGCATGGGATACCTATCCATTTTCTTATATCATTCCCAGGTAGTAAGAAAAAATTAAATCAATCATGAGATTCATGATAAAAAGTGAGCATGTATCACTTCATCATCACTACCTCTCTCAGGTAACAGTGTCTCGTTGAGGATTACAGGAACAGGGTTATTGCCCCAGTTGAACCTTCTTCACTAGCCTCTGAGGCATTTCAGATCTCACTCTTCAAGGGACAAAACAAACCTGAGAGGAAAAAAAACTCTTCCCAGAAATACTCATTTACAGAAGGTACCTCCTGCCTTTTAGCAAGGCTGTTTTGAGGGGAGCAGTTCAGCCTTCTGTCAGAGGCAGTCTCCAATTCATGTTTGAAGGCATTAACTCTGCCCTAGCTGAATCCAAGACAATAAGTTTGGGCACCAAACACCTCTGAATCACTTCTTGCACACAGTTGGTTAGTACCAAGGCAAAAGCTTTCACTGCACTAGAGATGAGATTAGAAAAGTCAAAGCTGAAAATAATTCAACATTCCAATGCAACAGCAGATTAAATAATTGCTCAAGAAAATGCATGCAAGGCCCACTGTTGGTACACAGGAACATTTTAGGAATACTTTAGTTAACTGCCTTAAAAAAAAGACAGCTATGGATGAAAAATACCCACTTAGCATTTCTTTCTTACAAGGAGCAGCCTAGGCTTTCATTTGACTCATTTTTCTGATTACTATTCCACACCACCCTTTTTAAACAATGTCATTCAAAGAATCTTACCTGCTGTGCTTTGTGTAAACTGCCTTTAAAATACTACATCATGCTAAAATTTCTTTTTGAAAGGTCAAAAATTGATTAAACAAACTCAGGCTTTTTTTCTACCAGCAGGCTTAGTGCTATCACTCTTTCTTTTTGCCCTGATTCTTTTTCTGCCTCATGGTTATAGAGATAGTAGAACTGGCAAAAAATATGGGGACAAATTTAAGCCTAAGTAAACCTTGTTAATGATGCATCAGATCAATGAAATTTAGGCCTGGAATTGAGACTTCCCCAGCAGAAAACCCCTAATTTTAATCACTGCCTTTCACAACATGGATGTTGACATATGCTTCCATCACTGCCAGCTCCTGGTTTGCTGGTATGGGTGAGTCTCACCACAAGGGCAGAGGCCCACACAAAGCACAGATCTCCACAGTAGGTTTGCCTCAACCTTTACAAAGGGAAGAAAAGAGCTCTCGGTGTTCTTAGGACCAGTCTTTATGTGCCCAGTTTCAACAATGGGATCTCTGTGATGTTGCACTGCTGGCTGGGTCAGCTCCCACCCAGCCACGTTGTGCTATCAACCACCACCAGTACTGGACTAAAAAGAGCAGGGGCTGTACTGAAATTTGGCCCAGGGGGGACAGTGAGGGTTTAGTTTGAAGGGGCACTGAGCAAAAGAGAGCTAGACAGCACTCAAGGCTTCAGCAGCCCATCAGCTCCTGGCATGGAAACCACTCCATTCACACCTACCCCACCGTTCATGGGGATGGAGGGCACCATGCTGGGATCCATGCACTGCCAGGGTCTCCTGGCCTGCATCTGCACCAACATCAGCCAAGGGGAACCCTAAAATAACACCTTGCAAATTTGAGTGGGAAGAGGGAAAGGGAAAGTCTGATTACCTTTGAGGTAAATGTCCCTTTGATATCAAATCCCCTACCTCACGGCAGCAGCCTGCTGGTCTCTGGGGCTCAGTGTGACCCCCAGAGTGGGTGGGCAGTGGGCCACTAAATGCTGCATAGTGACCCTGCCAGTGGTTGCATGGGCTGGAGAACAGTTCCTTTCTAATGACAAGGCTGTGGGCTGGGCCTGGGCTCGTCCATGGAAGCGTGGAGTGCTCCAGTGACACGGGCCAGCTTAGGAGCTCATGCATTTCAGAAACACATTAAATAAATAAGCGGACCCATGACCAGTAACCACTGCTCCTGTAGGAAATCTGTGCAATGAAAAAGTCATCAGCCCTACTTTTTTTATCCATTCCTCTCATTCCTCAACTTGAGTTTCTTTCCGAGTTGTGCTTTCCCACTCCTCAGCCCCCTGCCTTCAAATGTCTGTTTCCTTCAGAGCTGCAACCCTGGCCACCAGCAAGGAAGAAAAAGCTGATAAAAGATGATACACAACTCTCACTATTCCATGGTTTTCTCTAGGCAGATTTAGAAAGGTCCCGAATGCAAAGAGAAATTAAATCAGCAGGTAGGAAGACAGATGCAAAGTGAAATTCAAGATGCTGAAAAGCTGCATTTCTCCAGAGGTCCTACTCTTCCCTCTGTCCGGAAGACAGGAAAGAGCAGACTGTTCATGACAGAGGAGAGAAAACTTCTGGGGGTCTTTAGGGGGAACTCAGTCAAAGAAATTATTTTCCCACAGACCATAGCTGAACAAATCTTTTTCCTGATTGAAGAATAAACCAACTATTAATTTATGACTTGAAGTGTATATGACAGCCTTCCAAATGTTTTCCAGTTCTGCCCATACTGATGCCCATGTCTTTTCTCTTTGGGTTTGGTTCTCGCCAGCTAATTTAGCTAATGGGTTAAATATACCTCATGAAGCTGCATATTAAAAAAAATATTTTAAATGGCTAATTAAAAACAAGGGCCAGCATAATGTTATGTGTGTGCATAGAAAAGCACAAGTATTAGAGGTAAAGCATGAGCACACGGAGGGCTGGAGGGAAGGTGTTTGCACGGGGAAGGCAAGGGCCCCTGTGCAGGTCATAGCGAGGGGACAATCCTGCTCGGCGTGAGTAGCGACAGTGCAGAGGGGCTGCAGGGTGACAAGAGCACATGCGGCATCGCTGCCGGGACATCCTGCTCGCTGGACTTCTGCGGAACTGACAAACGGCTCTGGATCGCTTTGTTTAAACAAAAGCCGACGTTTTAACAGCAATAAAGGGCAGGCTAAATAATTCACTGGGCCGGCGAGTGTGACCCCTGAGATTGCATCTCAGAAACTGAACCCCACGCACCTTGGTTTGTAAACACTCTCTCTTTGGGTAGACGGGATAAATTGTAAAATTATATGGCAATATTAGCATCTTTCTTTCGCTTCCCCTCGCCGAAGGGGAACTGCAGAGGGAACACTGCTGAAGCATTTCCTTTATGCTCGTAAGTAAATCGTGAAACATCAGGGAATGAGACAGGTTTATGGCTTTCCAGTAAAATGCGATACAACTCGCAGACACTGAGTGATTTCACAGTTACCTTCCCAAGTGAGGCAAAGAGAACAACAATAAGGGGGAAAAACCTCAACACCGTTTGCCTCTTGCTGTTGAAGTCTGGCAATGAGGTTGCAGGGAAAAATAACGTTTGTGATTTTCGAGCCGACTGCCTATGGAGAGAAATATCAGCAGTAATGAAGCCACGGGACGTTTAAAGCAAATTATTAGAGGATTGGGCTCAAAAGACTGAGCACCGCCACCAAAAGTTTTGTTTGTTTGTTTTAAATTATGCGATCATTGCTGTTTCAAAGTCAGAGCTGAGGCTTATGTTGTCGTGATGACTTTGGCAGCCCCCGCCCATCCCGTGTGCCACTGCAGTGTGTTAGGGAAGAATTAAACTGTTTTCCCCGAAGCGGTCCGTGCCCTCGGCGGCGGCGGGGAAAGAGGTGCAGAGCCGGGGGAGAGCGAAGCCACCACGGGTAGGGCTCTACCTTGTCCCTGAGCAGAGCCCGGCTGCCTGATGCCGGACCTCCCCGTCCCCGCCCGCCCCAACATCATCCCTCTTCCAGGCGGAGACTTCAACGCCCCTTACACCTCTGAGGCTATAAAGACGACACTCGGAATACAATAAAATACATAAATTCACCTCTTTTCTCTCACCTCCCCCACCCGGGCCTGGGGGAAGAGGGGGAAGGTGGAGGAACCTTCCACGATCATCCGCTTTAAAATGCAAGTGGACTCGCCCGCATGCTCCCCTCGGGGTGCGATAACTCTCCCGGGCGATAACTCTCGCGGGTCCCACTCCAAACGCTGCTGTGAGGTGCCTTTCCCTCTTTCCCGGCTCAGCATCTCCGGGCCCCAGCGCTCCCTGATTTCAGGTTTGGGAGCTGTTCCCGACGCCTTCAATAAGGGAGAAGAGAGAGGAACCCAAGGGGAGTCCTGAAGGGCAGCGGGCACCCCGTGGGTTGGCAGCCCGGTGGCATCTCCGAGCCCGGCTCCCATCGGCGGGCATCGCGCTTTTCATCTGCCTCCCGCTCGCTCCAACTTTTATGGCTAAACAAGTTCACAGTTTACACGCAGTAAAACGTCGATATTGCGCTTAATGGTTGCGGGGGAAAGGGTCTTCGCAGGGATCCTCATAAAAACCCTTTATTTAGTTTCGAGCGTTTTCTTGTAATCAATAAAAGTTGTCTGTTATCTCCCGGCGCATTTAGCGGAGAAGTTTATTGCCTGCAGGGCGGATTAAGGGCGAGACAGGAGTGCACCATACATGGAAGGGACTCCCGAGTCCCTAGATCCGAGCCTCGGATTCATAAAATATAACCATCCATTACGTTGCCGATATCTGGAGCCAGCAAATATACACAGACCATAAATTGTCGCCGGCGGGGTGCGGGCCGGCCGCGGGCGCGGGGACTCCGCCCGCCCGCATTCCTGCCCGCGCCGGGGGGCGCCGGGGGGGTCCCCGGCCCATCCATCACCGCCGTTATGACTCTGCGATGCAGCAAATGGGTTGTGTAAAGAGGCAGCGTTTGACAAGGTGGCATGGTTATCCTGTCCAAATGATGCATAATATTAGTATTAGGGCTTAGATCATCGCATGCTTTTAAAATCATCACCGCTAACTAGGGCTGGTGGGGGGGGGGGGGGGGGGAGGGGGGTTCCTGGGGGCTGCAGGGGGCAAAAGTTTCCATGTAGATAATGATTATAGATGGTGGGATTTATGGGGAGGGGTGCGCGCACAAATAAACAGGTCTACTGCAGCGGAGAGCGGAGCCCGATCCCGCCGGGGCCGCGGGGCCGCCCCGCAGCCCGCTCCGCCCGGGTGGGTTGCGGGGGCGAGGGACGGCGGGGGTCCGAGCCATCCACAGCTCTGGAGAGGGCGTCAGGACCTTTCCCACCTCCATCCCATCCCGGACAACATTCCCAAAGGTTTGAGGATAAAGTAGAGGACTTCTCCTCACCCGCCGGCGGCTAACCCGCCACGGCTGCAGTCACTGACAGTGGTGGGTGCAGGAGGGAGGGGACTCTCCCGGGATGGGGAAGGGGCCACTTGAGGCAGACGATCCCCATTAGGATTTTTCCTCGGAAATACAATGCTGTGAAGCGAACGGTACTGGATGTACTAAGTTCTAGAGAACTGAAGAACTACAGTAAAAAGGGAAGCCGTACAGAGCCAAGCCCGAGCCAGAACCAAGCTCCACATCATCCCTGTTACACCACTGATAAAACCATCTCCCGAGCTGTGCTGAAAGGCTGTAGCCATAAGAAGAGGCTGTTTTATCAGCTGCAGTCTAACCCCTTTTCTCCTCAACAACAGCCCATTTTTGTAGACTAAGCTCACGCTGCTTCATCAAGTCATCTTATAGCCACTGTCCTGGGCATGGACAAGACAGGTCTCGTTATGGCCAGGAATTAAACATGCCTGTAATATAGGCACTTTTGCCGAAAAGGTATTTTAAAAACATTGATACCCTCGCATAATCTAGTCATTTACACAGACAGATATTTGCAGTGAACTGCTTTTGCATATAAATATGCGTGTATGTATGGACATGTCCATACTACAATACATACATACGGATTTCTGTATGAATGCGCTGAAAAAGAGAATTCAGACGTACTTCTACTGTAGTTAAAATAATGGTGATAATAGAAAAACTCAAATGGATTGTTTGTAAAACACAGGCTGTAATTCCCTCGAGTTATTTTTCAACTACAACTACACGTTTTGTTTATGTGGTGTCAAAGGACAATGACAAGGCTTAGGGCCAGGTCTTGGGCTCGTCCATGGAAGCGTGGAGCGCTCTAGCGACGCGGGCCAGCTTGGGAACTCACGCATTTTAGAATCGTGCTGGGATGTTTTCGGGGAGACGGACCGGCTCCATGCCGCCTCCCATCCTGCTTCTTCTTGCTTTCCATGGCTCCGTTCAGGCACGGGCTCGCGGGTCAGGTGGAGCTGGGGAGTCTGTCCCGGTCCCGCACGGGTCAGAGCCCTTTGTAACCCGGCTTAAATGGGCCAAGGTCGGGCGGGCTCCGGATTAGGGGATGAGGGGAGAACCGGAGTGCCTCTTCATTTCGTGTCGATTCTGACCCTTCGCCTGGGGGCCGGCACCAGGGCACAGCCCGCGGAGTGGTTCGGCAAAGCCCGGTGACGACGGTGCCGTGAGGAGGATAAAATGCCCTCTCGATGTGATTTATCAGCCGTGTCTGACCCCTGAATACTTGACTTACACGGCTGGTGACACATTACCCGGGAAATGAGGCTGGCGTGATTTGTGTGTGTGTGTGTCTGTGAGAGCGTGTCACTTCCCCACCGACCCCTCTTTTAGGCTGATGGGCAACAAACCCTCCAACCTCTCTGTTCTCTTCACCATCCGCATCCTTTCATCACCCCCATGGTGCCATGCAGGTGGCCAACCAAGCAGACAGGGGTGGTTCCGAGCAGCCATCTCTTTTCGTGGCCGAGGAAAGGAACTGGTCATCGCGAGGAGGCGGGAAGAACAGGCGATGGCACGAAGGCCGGGAGAGATGGCCTGGGACCAGGCATAACTGGAGGGGTGTGATGGCTAGAAACCTTTGATTTGGGGTTTGCCCGGAGAACGGGGGGTGGAGGAGGGTGGCCCGGGTTTTTTAAGGCAAGCAGAAATTTGATTATAGCGTACGACAGAGCTCTGTGATTTGCGGTGAGCGGATTTCATTAGCTACGGCCGCTTGAGACTCGGAAAAGCTGCTCAGAGCCGCGGGGCCGGGAATGAAGCTGACCCCGAGGGCGGGTGGCGAAAGGCGCTCGGCTGTGGCGCCGGTTCTCCGGGCCGGGGAGAACCGCGGCGGCTCCGGGCTGCTGCGGGAGCGGGGCTGGCACGGCCGGGCACTGCTCCTGCCGCTCCCCTTTGCCCCGTGGCCTCTTTCCCCAGTGCCCCGGCGGACAGGGACAGCCCTGGCCCCCGTGCTTGCTTTCCGCAGGGGGTGTGTGGGTCACAGAGCTCATTTCGCCCCACCTGCCTTCGTGTCACCTGCCGGCGCCGTCACCGCGGCGAGAGGAGAGGGTTTGCTCTGCTCGCTGCGGGGTTCCGCTGCCGCGTTTCCACTTTTGCTGAAGAAGACGATGGTGGGTGGTGATGGTGGAGGCAGCAGCGGGCAGGAGGTGCCCGAAGCGGCCGCGCAGCCCGGCCCGGCCCGTCGGGGGCTGTCGGGCTGCCTGGCGGGCCGCCGGCTGCAGTGGGATCGGCTCTGATTGCCGTCAACGAATGTCACCGGCAGAAGGAAAAACAAAAGCTGCCTCCAAAGATCGCGGAGCAGAATTTGGCAAGGCTCCTAAAGACACCAATTAGCAAAGGCTAAACCCATTAATGAAGTGGCGGCTCTCTGGTTTCAGCCAGGTGGTGCAGATCAGAGTGCCTGTATCTGCAGCGGAGCCCCGCTTCCCTCCGGCCGGGACCTCACAGCAAACCTCCACATCAATAATACTCTTAATGGATCTCATTAGGGCTGGGGCCGCGAGTCCCGGCCTGGGAGCGGCGGAGATGAGGGGAGCAGGAGGGCAGCGCTCCCCGCGCCAGGACGGACCCGGTTCCCTCGAGGGGCGATGGACGGCGGGGCCGCTGCTCCGTCCGCGGGTCCTGAGCTCGTGGCTCTGCACGAAACGCATTTATAGGCGGCTCTTTCCGAGATAAGTGAGACCTTGGTATCGCCTCACCGGGCTCGCCAACCCACACACCTCCCCTTATAATCAGAGCCACCGCTGCCCGCCGAGCCACGACATCCGCCGCGGCCGGGCGGGCTGCGGAGGGCGGCGGTGCCCCCGCAGCGCGTACCCGAGCCGGGGCTGCGAAAGGGGAGGGAAAGGGGCTTCTGCAAATTGATTTAAAAATAAAAGCGCCCGGACCACACCTCTGTAAAAAGAGACCGGGGAAAAGGGAGGAAATATTTCCGCTTCAGCTGGGGAAAAACATAAAAAGAAAGGGGGGAAAAAAGGAAAACCGAAGTAGTATAAACCTGGCCGAGGTGAGCTAGCATATTTAGCTAATGGAGGTGGACTATGAAAAGAGACCTCATATTTCTCTCCGAGGAGTCTCTCCAGGTCCGCAGACGAGAATACACACAGCAAACGTTGTGCTTGAATTATAGCTGAGGCTTTGCTTTATTTGAATTCACTGGTGTTTATTTAAGAAAGTGAATAAAGGTTTTGTGTAAACAGCCATTATTTCTGATGAGCGCTCAACAGCAATAAGAAGGGGGTGGTTTTTTTAGTCGAGATTGTGGCAAAAGTTGACATTTTGGAGATTGCAGTTTGTCTTGCCGACGCCAGTCAGTCCCGAGGCATGAACTGCAGGGAAAGCTGTGTGTGCCTGCGAGTGTGAAACGGCGATGCCGAGCGAACTGGGGTCTGAAAACAATTATTTTTTAAGACATCAGCTTAAGCCCGACATTAAAATAAAATAAAAATATTTTCCTAAGGAGCGGGGCCGGTCTCGCTCTGCTAACGAGGGAGGCGAACTCAGGTTTCGCCGCCGCGGCTCCGCGCCCACGGGGCTCTGGGGGAGCAGCACCGAGGCGGGGGGACCGCGGCGGACACCCCATCCTGGCCGGGCAGGACAGCGGCGGACCCCGATGCCAGTTCCTCACCCGGCCCTTTTGCACCCTATACCTCTTAATTAAAATATTGCTTCTGTTTTGTTGTATTATTGTTTTGCGGCTTTTTATTTTTTTCTTCTAATATGGCTATTATTTCTGAGGTTGACTCGGATCTCTGGAGATGGGAGGTCTCTGGTAAGAAGTCGGACAAAAAGAAAAGTATCTCATTGGGCTTCCTAACATAGCGCCCGGGAAAGGTGGGGTTATTGGTAAGCTGCTCCCCGGGAAGAAGGCCGGCCGGACCTGGCTCTGATCATCCCGGCTGCGTATCTCTGCGAGTGTGGATGCCCCCAGACAGGGCTGGGATATTGGAACGGCACGGCGAGGCCTCCCGCTTCTGTATTAATCCGATTTCCCATACATGCCAGGCAGGAGGAGGCAGGAAAACCTCTGTCCTCCGCGGGGCAGCGTGTATCGCTCCCACTTCTTGGTGTCTGGTACTACTTTTCATTTGAAATCAGCGCGAAAAATCTCTGCGGGGCGTCTGGGTGGGGAAGAGAAGCAACGGAGAGTTTGTGAGGAGAGCCTGCCCTGGCCGGGACCGCGGGGACCAGGGCAGCGCCGGGGCAGCTCCTGCCGGCCCCGCCGCGACACCCGCGGTCACCGGCCGCGCTGTGGCGGGCGGGGACAGCCCCAGGGGCTTGCGGTGCCCGGCACACACCTGGAAAGGGTCACAGCGGATTTAGGGGAGGTGAAGAGACCGCCTGGAAAGCTGCTGCCCCCGACTGAAACACCGTCGGGATTTTCGGGTCGGCAGTAAAACAGTGAGCTCGGGAGTCTCTCGTTCAGAGACAGCCCGCATCGAAAGCCTTTCGTGTTATCAGGCCATAACAAGCAAACAAAAGAGAGGTTCCCCCAAGCTTTGACCTGTTCTGGGAGCGGGGGTATTGCATTGCACTACGGACATGTCGCCTTCGCCAGCCAACAGCGTGGGAGCTGCCTGCGGTCACGACATTGTCCCGATTTTATCCCGCAGAAATCGAGCAGTAACTGCAGCCTCGCGTGACGGGGAAAATTCCCTTCCCTGTAGAGAGGGACACAAATCTCTCCACGGGCATATCTTTCCCCAAACTCGTTTTCGTGGCTTTGCTTATGTACCTGCACATGTACAGAGGAGCAAACTGGAGAGAGATATAATTCATTATCCCTGCAACCGGAGGAGAGGAAGAAACCCATCCTCTCGCTCCGCCACTTGGCACCTCGGCCCGAACAGCACAAAAAGCAGGCACAGGACGAAGGAATTTTGTCCCATCTCTTCCATTCCGGCCTGAGTATCTTTACCCAAACCTCGAGCCCCAATAGCATTATTCCTTCCCCCCCCCCCCCCCCCACACACCCCTTTTTCTTTTCGTGTTATCTTAAAATGATGCCATAAAGGCATTGCCTCGCTCTCTCCCCGACCCCAAGTCCAGGCGGGCACAGCTCCCGTTATGTGGGGAGGCCGAGGTGGAGAGAGCCTGGCCCCGCGCAGCCAGCCCTGAGCTGGAAGAGACGCAGATTCCTTTAACCCAAGGGAAGAGAAACTCTTTCCCGACGCGCTTTTCCTTTCTCATCTGACAAGAGCCACTCCAAAACCCTCTCTCCTGCATGGGCTAGTCTTCAGGAAGCAAACTCAAGAGGCAAACAAATTCCTGCGGTTCCGTGAGCCGCACCACGGTAGTTTATCGGAGGAGAAACAGTCGTATTTCGCTGGGCATCCGTCCCGCATCTTCCCTCGCATTTAGGGGAGTTCCAACATCATGGCAAATCCCGCGCTGATGGGCGCAGCCGCTTTCTGGGGCTGAAAGCGAACTGCGGGCCCCATGCCGTGCCCCGATAAGCCGTGACACCCCCTCGTTTCCTCCTTGGCAAGGTCTTAAAGGCAGAACATTAATTTACAAGGCCCTTCCAGATAATTTCTTCCCCCGTCCCACTTCTCTGTCCCAAGAGGGGTCGGTCAGGAACAGCACCCCGGGAGCGCTGCCCCGCGCGGGCGCCGCGGGCATCCAGGAAGGCATCAGTACTTTGTGCGCGCCCCCTTGTAGATCACCCTGGCTCTGGCAGAGCCCCTGCCCTCCCGCTTACACGTTTTTTACCAATTTACCCGTCCCTTCTTCCTCCCACAAGACGTCTCTTGGCCTGCTGTGCGCCCCAGCTCCTTCTCCCCGGACTTCTGGTGGGGGCGTTCTGTGGGTGTTTCTTTCCCTTTCCTCTGGGCTTTGCTCTCGCTAACAAAGGTGGCCCCCAGGAGAGTGTCGTCCCCGGAAAACCCCCCCGGCCTCGAAGGATTTGTCATCTGAACCTTCAGAGAAGCAGCGGGCGAAGCCCAGACGCGCACCCGCCTCCACATCGCTGGAGGACACTGGCATTTCTCCGGTCTTTCGGTTTATTCCTCTGTCTCCCCTGTCTTTCTAGCGATGTCCCAAGTTCAGTGCCCATCGGCCGAGCTTGTGGGACAGAGGGAGGGCGGCTCGGCCTCTCCTGCCCTTCCCCTGCCTCCGTGAGCAGCATCCCGGCCCCCGCGGATTTTTGTGCCGAGGCAAAAAAACTCTTCCCAGAGGGAAGCAGGGGGGCTGCTCACCGCCGCGGCTTTCGCTCTAATCCGAGCTGCTTGGCAAGGCAGGAGGGAGAAGCAGGCTGCCTCAGAAGCGGCCCCCTCCTCCCTCGTGGCCCAGGAGGAACAGAGCACGGAGTAGAACAGCTCTTTCTATATTTCCGAGGGCGAAGCTAACTGTGAATCCGAGAGGAGCAGCCGGACCCCGGCCTGGATCCCCGGGAAGTCCCGGTGGAGTGGCCAGGCCGCACGCAGCGAGGGGGGCACCCAGCCCCAGCGGCACCCACGGGGATGGGGGGAGAATCCGCCGTGTGTCGCCCCCACGCCGGTGCTCCCCCGACCCCCATGTCCCCATCCTCCTCTTCGCCGCGCGCAGCGCCTCCGTGACGTCACAGCGCGCCCCCGGAGCCGCACAGCCGCGCTGTGACGTCACGGGGGCTTGCGGAGAAGTGCGCGGCGAACCGGAGCGACAGCAAAGCGCGGCAAAGCGAAGCCAAGCCAAGTGGAGCAAATCAAACACATCGTGGCTCCCCCTGCGCCCCAAAACTGCCCCGCCGGCTCCTGGCAGCGGCGGTAGGACAGCCGAGCCCAGCCTGGCATCAAAATCCGCCTCACACGGCACAGGCACATGCGGGGCTACGAATGCCACTGGTAACCCTCTCATCCTGGGCATGACTCTGCGTCATCAAATCCAGTCCTTGTCACTGCCTTCGTCAGAAAAAAAAATTGGGGGCAAAAAAAAAAAAAAAAAAAAAAAAAGAGAAGGCTGCCTGGGGAGGCTTCGAGGCGAGGAGAGGCAGCTGCTGCCTTCGAGCAGGGTGGAGGAACCTGGGACAGCCACGCCAGCCCTCGCCCCTGGTCAAAAGACTGACGTGGCTACAAACCATAGCAAACATTTTATTTACAGGAGTTATATATATATATATATATATTTATATATTTTGTCAGTGCAGTATTTCTTGGCCGGATTATTCGAAGCAACAAGTTGCAACCAATGAGGACGTTGGCAAAATACTTCACATTGTAAATTGGTTGGGGGGTGGGGCAGGGAAAGGTGGGGATTTCGGAGAGCGTTCTCGCAGTCCCTCGCTCGGATTTTCCGTGGAGAGAACGAGCGGCGGGAAACGGAGAATTAAAATTAAAAAAAAAAAAAAAAAAAGGAAAAAAAAAATAATCCCCCGGTCTCCTGCGAGCAGCTCTGAGGGAAAGGCGGCCGCCTCACGCTCTGCCGTCCCGGGGCTGGGGCTCCCCGCTCCTCCTGCGTCCTCGGCCCCTCGCCCCGGGCCGCGCCGGGCGCTGGCCACAGGCAGGAGCGGGCCGGGGCCGGGGCCGGTGCTGAGCCGGCCTTGCCGCGCTCCCGGGGCGGGGGAAGGAGATAAATTAGCGCCCAGGTCCCGGGCCGCCCCGACTATAGACCGCTCCGCGGCTCGGGGCTGGCGGCGGCGGGCGGCGGGGAGGGCAGGCCGGTGCTGCCGGAGGACTTGCCCAGCCCGGCGGCGGGCAGGCTCCGCTCGGCGCCCTCAGTCCGTTCCGTGTCGCTGGGGGCCATGTCGAGGGACTCAGCGTCGCTGCTGTCGCTGTCGCCGTCGGAGCGGCTGGGGCTGCGCTCGGGCTCCCCGGGGGCGGCGGGCGGTGCTCCGGCTCGCTGGGCCGCCGGCTCCGGCTCCGGCGGCGGCTCCTTGTCCTTCTGGGCCTGCGCTTCCTTGGAGTGCCGCCACTTCATCCGCCGGTTCTGGAACCACACCTTCACCTGCGGCCGCGCCGCCCTTAGACGGGCGGCACGGCCCCACCGCGCCCCGCGCCGCGCCCGGCCCCGACCCCTTCCAGCGCGCCCGGCAGCGCGGGGAGATGAGGAGGCGCCGTCCTCCCCTCCCGCTGCCCACATCCTTACTCGACTGAAGGGCTTTTTTTTTTGTTTTTTCCTCCTTCTAGTTTGTGTATTTAAATACCGCACATACCCCACCCCATGTTTGTTTATTTGGATGGGTTTTTTTCCTCTCTCCTTCTACTTCTTCTTCCAGGAAACCAAATCTTACTCAAGAAACCACAGCGTTATACAATTCTGTGCGCTGCGGGCCCTCAATAATGGAATCATTACAGAGTGGCGTTTAATTCTTCCGTTTGAAGAAGTGTTTTCACTTCCTCAGTACGAAGGATTTCACAACGCAAGGAAAGATTTAGAACAAAAAACAAATTAAAACAAAAAGAAAAAAAAAAAAAGGGACATTAAGAACAGTGTTTTCGCTTCTACTTCCTTTGCCCTAAACTGCCTCCTACAGCAAATTGTACTCCAGTAAAGCGCACACTGATGGCCTGCCCTGGCCCCGCTCATCTCTCCACCCGGCCTGCTACTCGGTGGCCAAAACAAAGGCGAAAACTCCGCGCTGGGCCGCGGTACGCCGTGGAACCTGGGCGCAAGAGATGCTCGGGGTGAGATGCAGCTCCTCAGACAGCCCCACTCATTATAAAGGAAGGGAAATCACTTTGAACCCTCACTGTCCTCTGGTATTCATCTAAACTGTAAGTAAAGTTTGAAATAAAACCGAAGCCATTCTTACTTGAGCATCTGTCAGCCCCAGCATCGCCGCCAGTTGCTTCCTGTCCGGTTTGGTGACATACTTCTGGATTTCGAACCGTTTTTCTAAACCTTTCCTCTGCAGGTTGGAAAAAACAGCCCTGGACCAGGAGCGTTTCCTCTTGTACGTCTGGGGCAGCGTGTCCTTGGTTAGAACTGCGTACGGACCTGGGGACGGGAAGAGAAAAGCAGGGGAAGAGAGGGGGAGATGGCGTTATTAATATCACAGGCTGAAAGGGAGCCTTAAATCGATCTGAATAAGAGTTGGAGTGCGATGTGCAGGGAGGCCCCGGGCCAGCGTGGCCCTGCCTGCCCGATGGGTACGTGTCCTGTCATCTTGTGCTGCTTGGGGCGCGGGTGGAGCTGTGTGGAACCCGAATTTCTTACTCTCCCACCTCCCCGCTTTTTCTCTCTCAGCCCAGGTTATCACTCCTATACTCGATGGGATGGTCCTCTAGATCAGGTCCTAAGCAGCTCTTCCTCCCCCCCCACGCAGCCCAGCTTTTGCCCAAAATCTGAACATCGCTACATACACCCCGGCCTTGCAAAACTGCCTGGCGTGTCCCTCCGGGAGGAAGGGGGCTGCTCCAGGACAGAGGGCCCTGCGGCACGGGAGGGTCGAGGAGGGACGAGATGTACCTGGAAAAGTGTCTTGAAACTGGTGCTGCACTGAGCTCCTTGGGTTTGTGTTTAAGGGACCCAGGATAGCAGAGGCCTCGTTAATGGGGTCTAGAGACGCGAAGAACTGGCCGGCGGAAGGCTGCAAGTTGGGGAGATGAACCCCAGTTTGGCGGCTCGTAGTTAATAAGGAGGTCAGATCTGCGAGCACAGGAACAAGGAGAGCTCTGTTATACCGCGGTCGAGACCGACAACCCGGCATGATTCGGAGCGGGTGCCCGGTCGGAGGGTCTCGGGGGGCCACCGAGCAGCCTTTTCCCGCCCCCAGGGGCTCTCCTCGGGAGAGGCAGCCGTGCCCCGGCAGTGAGACTTCCTCCGACATATTTACTCCCTTGGTCAGGATGTTTACAGGCTGCGAGGGGAGATGGATTGCCGCGAAAACCTTTAACAGGGGCAGTGCCTTGGGAGGCAGAAATCCCCGGCCGCTCCGGGAAGTGCGGAGCGCTCCGCTCGCTATTTTCACTCTATTGCTATTCTCCCAGGGGCGCAAGCCCTGCGCCCCCGGGTCTGCCGTGCGGAGGCCGGGGAGGGGAGGGGGGTGGTGGAAGCTGTTAGAAACTCTGATTTATAACTATATTTTTTTTTCCAAATAATTATTTTCTCGCCTAGATCGAAAAGTTTTCAAATCGCGGGTGTAGTCGCTAATCACAGTACAAGTAAAGAGCACCGAGAGCGTTAGCAGGGTAAGCGGACAAGCCAATTTCTCTACCTCTCAGCGTGTTGCCTTCCTTGACTTTGGGGTCAAACTCCGCCGATAAAATGCGGTCGATGCCGAATTTCAGGTCCTTGCTGGCGGGCGCCGGCGCCGAGCCGTGCGTGTGGCCGCCGGGCAGCCGGGCGGGGGCCGGGGCGCCTCCGCCGCCCGCCGCCGCCGCCGCGGGGGACCGGTGCTGCGGGGGGCGGTGGTGGTGGGAGTGGTAGGCGGCGGACAGCGGCGAGAGGCGCGGCGGGAAGGCGGCGGGGGCGTCGGGGGCCACGACGGGCGTGGGCCGGAGCGGAGAGGCCGTGGCGTGGAAGGGGCCGCCGTGGTGCACGGCTCCCAGCGCGGCCGGCATCCCGGTGCCGGGCCCTCCGGGCAGGCTGTCGGCGGCTCCTGCCGCCGCCTCGCCGCCGGCGTGGAGGATGTCGGCGATGCAGAAGGACGGCTTCTTCGCCGCCGCGGCGTCCAGCGGGAAGCAGCCGCCGGCCGCCGGCCCCGAAGCAGAGCAATACGCCGCTGACCACAAGCTGAAGTTGGAGGCGTAGAAAGGAGCCAGCCCGGCCGTGTACATCCTGCCCGAAGAGGGGACGCGCCGCTCCGCAGCTCAGCTCCCGGGTGCGCGCCGCGGAGCTGCCCGCGGCCCCGGGCGCATGGGGAGGGATGGCGGGGCGAGAGGCGGCTGGTGGAGCACTTCCCGGAGGGGCAAGGACGGAGAGCCAACCACCAAAAAATGACGAAAAGAAAAAGAAAAAATTAACCCCGAAAATTAAAAAGTCCCCAGAACCCACGGCCAAGACGAAGAAAGCGAGCGGGCGAGGAGCGGAGCGGCGCAAACAAAACAAACCCAAACCAAACCCCCTTTCCTCGCACTGGGGGAAGAAAAAAACATCCACCCCTCCCCAAAACTTTCTCTGGCAGCGAGCAGCCCTCGCTCCGTCCCCACGCCCAATCCGCGATCCGCGGGGCCGGGCAGCACCGCCCGCCGACACGCCCACGCAGGGCCGGGGCCGGGCTCGGCCACCGCGCCCACAGCGCCGGCTGCGGAGCCCCGGACCCGCGATTCCGAGCGGTTTGCCCCAAAAAGGACACCCCAACACACGCCTATACCCCCTTAAACTGAGCCCTCCACTTTGAGCAACCACTTTCCTCCTACCCCCCACTCAAAAAAAAAAAAAAAAAAATACAGCGCAATATCGCCGCGCTGGCTGCCGCCGCGATTTCCAAAAGTTTGAAAGAAATGCGCGGGTAAATTTTTGGCTATTGGAAGCAGGTCTGTCCTCTTGGAAACGATTCTCAAGGAAATATGTTTCCTTTCCGGATAAATGAACCTGGGATAGTCTGGAAGAGAAGGAGTCCATGCTGACGAACGCAATATATGTATTTATGAGAGCTCCCAGATATTCTGGGCCCAGGACACGTTAGATCCTGCACTAGCAGCGATTAATTGCCTGGTCTTATTTTGATGACAGTGTAATCTTACGGTAGATTTTTGTCAGGTTCTCCATCCCGGTGGCTGCATCTGCTAGCATACTAATTACACTTTAAAAACTACTTTATAATTTCCCAAACCTTTGACGAGAGAACTATCCCCATTTTTTCCAGTACACCAGAATCATATGCTATATTCACTGCAATGATTTAGGGACAAATTAATGAAAGCATCTTCGGCGTATTTTTTTCCTCTGCTCTAACATCACGTTTGTCCTAACCTGACTCTGAAAATAAACTATATCTTTATTTTTAGTTTTCATACAACTAAAGCAGACACTGTCGTTTTGAGCAGCCTGCCGTGTCGGACGACTGTAAATTTGCTTTGATTTTGTTACAGAAATATCTTTTTTTTTTTTCCAAAGCGTTTCCCAAATTCTGACGATTTTGAGGGAACTGCCAGAAAGGCGAGCTATTTTTCTTTTGCCAGGTATGAAGATGTAGCTTCTGTGGGAATATTGAAACCACCTGCGAGCGAGAGTGAACACGTTCCTTAGACATAACCGTGTTCTATAAAGGGTGAAGGTGAGGTTGGCTCCCCGGGAAAAGCCAGGCACCTCTCTGGTTTGGTTTTGTTCTTATTAATGGGGCAAAACCGAAAAATGAAGACGGGCTGGCTTGCCAAGATATGTCCGAAACTCGAAGGCAGGGAAAATAAAAAGGTTGATTATGTCTCAACTTTTCCTGCCTTGACATCGGAAAACCCCTTTTCCTTGCATGTCTCCCCAGTTCTCCCTCACGGCAGCTGACCCACCGCCATCCTCTTGCTCTCAAACCGAATCGAACGACTCCGGTTCCGCTCGTGTTCCCACTGCCGGGCAGAGCCACCCCGCCAGCCCGCCCGAGGGACGGGCAACGAAGTGTGCCTTGGGCGCTGCGTCCCGGCCGCAAACCGCCTCGTTAAATTATTGCTGCAATTACCACTGCTACCCCGGAGCCTTGGACCAGCCCGTGGCTGCTCACCAGGCAGCCAAGGCAAGGAAAAAAAAAAAAAAAACAAACGAAAAAAACAGCAATAAAACCAAACTCAGTGGTTTAAAATTTTTTTTTTCTTTTTCTTTTTTTTTTTTTCCTTTTTTTTTCTTTTTTCTTTTAGGAGCTGATTTCAAAACTCCTCTCGCCTCGCTGCCGTGCAGGGCCCATGGATGAGCAGCACGGGAGGGACGGGACCATTTGCGGGCACGCCGGGCAGACCCGACCCGGGCACGGCTGTGGCTCCGCTGCCTCGGTGCCGCCGGTGCCTCGGTGCCGCCGGTGACCGGGACCCCGCTGTCATCCCGCGGGGACTAAAATAACTCAAAAGGAAACGCTGAACGCCTCACACTAAAGCCTTTCACCCTCGGACTGGGCCTTGGGAGGGCGAGAGGACCGGGGAGTCCGGGCCGCGGGGGCAGGTGCTTTCCCGGGGCTCGGCTGCGCTGCGCACCCGCGCATCCTTCGCGGCCGAAACCAGGAGCACCTGCCTCACCCCCCGGCCTCTCCCTCTTCCTGGGGACAAGGGTGTCCTTTCTCCCCAAAGGCCTCCGCAGGCCTCCCTGCCTGCCCGGGGACGCGCAGGGCTGCGCGGCCGCGCTGCCGGGGGAGGCAGCGGCCCCTCCTCCCAGCGCAAGAAGGGAGAAGGCTGCAGGAAACCTGGGGCTTGCTGCAGTCCAGGTCATCTCCTGTTTTTTGAGAGGTTCCAACTCGGACTAAATGAGCGGATGTGCCTGCGAGATTTGTCCCAAAATAGAAGCGGCTTTAGTATTTTAGGATACAGCAGAAATCCTTATTTCTTCCGGAGAAAAACTTCATAATGAGCGCGAGCACTTCCCTTTTCAATATTTGTGCAACTTTATCTCGACCAGCAAGTTGCTTTGGTGACGCAAATCCGCCCTTGTGTATTGCAACTACAAAAATAAATGCAAGGAAATCAATTCCCTTCTAGCAATGAAAACATAAATATACAGCTGCGACTTTCCCCTTTAATCTTGCTTTCCGAGGGACTCGAGAAGGAGGCGAATGAACTGCGCGGCAGAAGCGATGCTGCTGCTTTTTTTTTTTTTTTTTTTCAGGAGTGGAGTCTCGAAGGATTTTTTTTTTCTTCTTCCTCGAGGCCGACAAAGGAGTTGGAAAAAAATTATTCGAGTTCTTAATAGGGGAAAAGAGAAGGACTAAGCCCGAGGCTCTGCAGCTTCGCCGTCCCTGCTCGAGGGCACGGGACCGGGAGCATCCCGGAAAGGGCCGGGCGCTGCCTGCCAGCGCCCCGCGGGGAAGGACGGAGAACCCTTTCTGCCGAATGCCTGCCCCGTCCAGCTCCCCGGCGAGCTGCGGACAGGTTGGCCCCACGGATCCCGCCGGGATGCTGGCAGCCCGAGCCCCCGGCCGCCTCACCCAAGCCCCGAACGGTGCCCGAGCCGTTCACCCCACTGGGAGCTCGGGGCTCCCCGTCACCGCAGGCAGCGCTCGGCGGCCCAGCCGCGGGGGATGCGGAGCCAGGTTTGCCCCTCCGAGGCGGCCCAGGATGCTGGCGGAGCGGCCTCCAGCCCTCCTTCCCCGTCGCCCACGGCCTGTGCCTTGTCTGTTGGCTTTTAGGCTTCTGTATGTGCTCTGATTATCCCTGTGTTTGCATCTATAAACGTGTATGTGCGAGACACACAAATAAATTTATAAAGTTAAAATACCGTTATAGCTCTCTGAAAGAGTATTTGTAAAAATAAATATTTAATCCTCACGGGAAGCTCGCCAGGAAGAAGGTTCGCTCGGGTGGCGTTAGCGGGACCTCTGCACCCCTGCCCCGGGCGTCCCGCGGAGCCGCCCCCCGCCCCGCCCGCGCTGCGCAGCGCCGGGCGCCCCCCAAAGCCCGTGCTCTGTCGCCACCTGCCGAGTCCCTGGGACGGGGCCTCCCCACCCTCCCAAAATTTCCCATTTCCAAAAAACTCGCTCCAGGGGCCGCGCGAGCAGCGGGCGACCGCGTTTGGAGATGCCCTCCCGCCGCAGCCGCCCGGGCCGGGGCTGCAGGGTGGGCAGGGGCGCAGTGCGGGAGCCGGGGGGGTCCCGGTGGCTGCCGCCCGTGCTCCTCCGGCACCGCCGCGGGATGCGGGGAGAGCTGCAGCGGGGCCCCCCCGACCGCGGGCCGAGACCCCCGGCCGGGATCCGCCGCTGGAAGCCGCTGCCGCGGGGCTGGAGGGGCTTCTCCCAGCTGAGCCCAGCTCCTTATCTGAAAGGCTCAACAGCAGCGCAGGCAGGAACTGCCCGGAACCGCAAGCGAACCCAGAGACTGAGCTGGTCAAACCCTTGGCGTTTCCTTCCCATTATTTCACGCGTTATTTAGTTGAATACCTGTGTCAGTAAGTCACGACTAATGTTATGTCATCTGCTGAGCAGCCGTGGAAGGCGTCGGAAAGCAGGCGGGATCTGGGTTTCCGTGCAGAAGGGCTGGATTTCAAACCGCCTGCGGGTGTATTTTAACTGCTGTTTGAATTCGAATCAGAGTGTGCTTTGGGACGGCAGAGCCCGATCTTCCTCACCTGCAGCTTTGGTAGCAAGGAGGGGTGTTGGGGTGCACACCCAGGAATCCTAGATGGGAATTGCATCCAAAGCTCATGCTAAAATTGCTCTTAAGAAATATTCTTTTGAAATGTCTACATTATAGTTGTCTGAAAACTCCACGGGGTTTTCTGCATGTGAACAGTCCCAAGAATTGTCCATATGTTCCAGCAGAGTAGGTCCCATTGAACGGGTCCATATGTGAGAGTGGATCAAAGCCTGAAGCTCTGAGCTCCAGGGACAGCACACCAGCCACTGAGCTGGAGACTTGTTCTCACACTTGCACGTTTGCATGCTGTGGCTTTCAGCTGCTGAAGCTGCTGTTTTCTGAGGAAACACATTAGAGCATGGGAAGATGAAGGGGTTTCACATAGTCCCCCAAAGGCTGTATAATCCCTCAAGTCCCTTCAGACAGAGAGGGGACCTACAACACAAATTTATCTATGCTCCTGAGTGCCTGGCTCAGAGATCTGGGATGTGGGAGGGTATTACATCTTTCTGCAGCCATGCATACAAAAGAAAGGAATGATCTTTCCTTTCTTTCTTTTTTTTTTTTTTTTTTTTATTTTGGGGCGGGGAGGGGAGTGTATGTGAAAAGCTGCAGATTCATAAATCTTACAGAAGGGTCAGGGTAAGAAATATCATCTGGAGAGAAGTGCCTCTTCACATCCCCGAGGAAACAAGGCAGAATTCTAAGACTAGCAGGATCAGAACGTCCCATTCCTCACTGTGCTGGCTTTTGTGAATCCCATTTTTAGGCACCTGATGCTGTGCTGGGAGATGGGCACTGTGATCCTGCAATGCCATGATGGTTTAAGCTTCTTGTCTGACAGTCTGACATTCTCCCTGCATTCCAGCCTGCTTGTGCCTACTCCTGGGGATGTCAAATTAACTCTTTCAGTCAGAAAAATTTTATATTGCCATAGTACCCCAAACTAGCTTCTTTCTCATATAGCCAGCCAGGGGGAGGGTGCTGGGAGAAACACGCACTTAAGGGACAGTCTGGCAGGACTGTTATGATCATCTTCTAGTCTGCTTGAACCTCTCATCAGGTCACCCATTAATTTTAAGTGCTGCTTCTTGTAACTGCTTTCTGCCATCTAAAATGGGTCCTTCACACATGGAGAGTCCCTGAGTTTGTTTTCCTTTCCATCAGCATCATATCATACACACCATCCAGTCATCCTGATTTCATAGCTTACTCCACCTTCACGCTGCAGTCAAACCATAATCTGCTTGCAAGGGGGACTGACCACGGGCTGGCCTCACCAACAGAGAGGTTTGCAGAGAGCTGGGGTGCAATTAACCCTCTGGTGGCTGATTAAAGGTGACAGGACGTGCAGAAGTGCTGACCCCCTGCTCTCATGTGCAACCGCCCAGCAGGGAAGCATTTGCTTGCACACACTGGATTGACTTGGCACAGTGCACAGCAACTGAAAACAAGCACCACTGCGTAAAAGGAAGGTGATTTGACTCTCAGTGAGAAAAGGCCATCCACAAGTATTTCCTAAATCTGACAGGAGAGTGTAACTACACCTGTTCTCAGCTGAGACCCAAATGTGCAGCTCCTTAAACTACTGCTGTTGAGGACAGGCTCAGGGCACCTCAGCTCAAACTGGATATCTAGACGCAAGTACAGATGGAAACTAAATGAGTTTTTCTTAAATTCCCATAGTGGATCATCATCTCTATGATTTTGTCAGAACAATCCCAGTCTATTTCCACAAAACCTTGCTGATGCCTTTGGCCCTTCGCTTTTCCAGCAGCAGTACATTAAAGTTACTGCACAGAAAAGCTGTTCAATATTGAAGAAGGAAATACTAATAACTACCTAATAAAAGTCTTAGTAAGAAACAGTTTCCTCCTTCTTGCCAACAGCGGTCAAAATGTGGGGAAGCTGGAAATAAAGATATCAGAATGCAGACACATAAAAGGCAAAATCAACCCTATAAGGAAGTAAAGTTTCTAGAAGAAAATTACTCTGTAAAACTCGTCTGGATTTGGGAATAGTTCTTGTTTTTTTTCTACCCCTCCTTTAATGTTTAAAGTGGATTTAAATGCAATAGGTACGTATCAGCCCAACTTTAAAACCAGTTCCTTCCTTGCTATTAGCATATATAAAATACCTGGAAAATAATGTCATCAAGGCCCTTACAAAATAACCAATTTTAACCTTTTTTAGCCCAAGGGAGAGGCTTCCTGGTGGATACCAAATAACAGTGCCAGCCAGAGGAGTTTTATGAGCCCATAAACAAGTGTGCCAGACTATACAGCGTGTATATAGCACCCTCCAGAGCTGCTTCCATTACTGGAACTGAATCTGCTCTAAATAAAGTCCAGCCGTCACTCGGACAGCTCACAGATTACGTATACCAGGCTCCACCAGGGCTTGGAAGACCCAGGTCACCTCCCTGTGAGACATCCAGGAGGGGGGGCAGATGCTCTGGGAGCTGAGCAGGGTGGTATAAGGTATCTCCTTCCCAGCTGTGGGTCTGGGATGCTGCCTACAGCAATAGCTGCTCCTCCACGCCTTCAGCAAATGGAAACAAAAACAGAGGAGGCGCAGTCAACACAGCAATGCAGCACACAGGGGAAGTAATTTCCTACTGATACCTCTAACACATCATTTTATATCTCAGTGCCTGGGATCTGGTTACCTTTATCTTAGCCAAAAGACTGTAGCGGTCATAAAAGGCATTTTGCTTTTATTTCTTCTAAAAAAGTTTATCATGAGATTTTGATTATCTGTCCTGTAGCAGTGAATTCCAAAGCCTCATTATCTCCCATGTCTGCCTTCACTGTCCTGTCCTTAATTTTTTTTCCTGGTTTCTCAGTTCCTTGAGGCATCCATTCATCTCGGAATTGTGAAATGGAGAGAAAAAAGGCAAGGCTGACCAGTTTTTCCTTTAATTTGTCACAGTGTCTAACCCAAATGTTTACCCTTGCCCCCCAGATGTATAAACTCCTTTCCAAGCCAAGACATTCTCATTTTCCCAGCTAAGCAATCCATTTCATTTTGGGGCCATGCTGAATGATAATATGAATCCCAACACGTTTCAGGTCTCAGCCTAACTTTGCAAGGAATAAAGACATCGGATGCGATCCCATTACTGCAATCTTTCCTAAAGCCTAACGATGCAGCACCCTCTAGTGCAAGCTGACAATAAAATCCTTAATCACAACAACCCTCCTGGGTCACATTCTGTCTGGGTGCATGGCCACGGGAACTGCTGGGAGTGAGCTCAGCCACAAGGCTTTACTCTTCTCTCTGAAACTTTCTCCGATTTCCTTCCTAGGACTCCAAGGATGCTTTGGGCACCAGTTGAATGTTGAACATTCTCCAGGGCTCTGGCATACCCACGTGGCAGCACTGCCTGCAGCCAGGAGGCAAGGATGGCTATCGTGCCAAGCTGCCTTCATTTCTGTGGGATACTGCTACCCACCAAAGTCTAGAAGTGGAGAAATATTCCTTGTGAGGAATCTGTCTCCCATCTTGGGTATTTTGAGACATGTAAGAGGTGTCCTACCTGATTTGAAAGGACCGGAGACCAAAGAGAAGGTGAAAAGGGGTGGGCTGATGCAGGGAAGGGGCTGAGCTGAGGGCTGGGTGTGGAGGAGGGAACTGGGACTTTCACATAGAGAAAGGCACTGGTTTCTGGGAGCTCTGGGGACTAACCAGGTGTGAAAGCTGAGGCTGAGGGCAACATGGTGTTGTATTACTTCTGGTGCAATTTGCTTTCATTACTAGCAATTTCCATACGTTTCATCAGTTTTATTGTTGTTAGGAGGAAGGAGAACAAGAAAACGACACAATTTTGGCAGACCCTGAGCAGGGGGTGACCTGTGGGGTGAGCGAGGGGGAGAGGGGTCATTCCTGGATGCCATCAGCCACAATACAGAGCCAAGTTAACTGTGTCGTGTCCCGCACAAAATCCCACTGCCCCAGCACATATCTGGGGCTTTTATGGAAACACAGACCTCCCCTCCCACACTCTAAAAATAACACCAAGTAAATGGCTTCTTGAGATTTTGTAAAAATTAAAAGAAACCATACCTGCTTAACCAGAGGTGGGAATTTTGTCCAACATTTCAAGGCTACATTTTCCCTTCATTAGGAGCTAGAAGGAAGCTGCAGTGTTTAAGGCAGGGAAGGAGAGTAAATCCCTCAGTGTCAAAGCAAGGTGATGCTGAGGTTTGGGAGCCACTGTGTGCCCACACAAACACAGGGGTTGGCATTCACCCCAGGCACGTGCAGTCCCTACAGAGCCAGAGCCAGAGCCCCGGGGAAAGCAGGCGAGGAACCAGAGCTAATGACTTGTGTGGTGGTTTCACTGAGTAATTCTGCTTTTCTAATGTACCAGGCACACTGTGAGACCAGCTGTGGCTTCAGTATTAAAGGGAAATGTAGGAACTGCTGCTTTTTCTCAAGACGTGAGAAATAATGTCCAGAGTGGTGATTTGGTTTTGGGGAGGGCTATTTTTAGGCTGACAACAAGGAGTTCCACAGGGTGAGGTTGAACCATGTGGGTAAGGGGGTGGAGGTGGCCTGAAGCCATCTCAGCTCTCAACAAATGTGAAGCTGCCCTGGGGAGGAAGCAGGGGTGGAGGGAGGGAGGCTGGATCTCTTCTTTTGCCCAGCCTGGGTGGGGGCCTGTGGGAAACAGGACAGCAAGGTTTCAACCCTGGGCCATAGCACTGTTCCAGTTTTCTGGAGAAGATCTTCTCCTCATCACCATTCCCTACCACCTCTGAGGGCTTCTGCACAGAGGCTGGATACAGTTCTGCTAGGCTGGGAAGGGGATATCTTATAGCAGACACAAAAACCAATCACACTGGAGGGAAGATATGCTTCTCTACCTTCTCCATCTCCACACTGTATTTTACTATTCTTGCCAAATGAAGCAAACATCATTATTTCCCGCTAGGTGTTCCTGGTGCAAGACTATTTCATTGAAAAATGGTTCTTTAATGCTAATGGGAATTATACTCCTAGTGTGATTTATATTAATAAGGCATGTGTAGTTCCTCAGTACATTCAGACCCAGATGGGAAATGCATTTTTTTTTTCATCATTCCACACAACATCTGATGAAGTGCTCCAAGCATACAATTTAACAAGCTATTCTCCTCTGGCCTTACAGATGAAAAATAGTCCGTTGTGTCAACTCCTCAGATGCCTATTTTTACACCTTCTGTTTGTTCTTAGTTTGACGTTGTTAATCACGGTCCCACCAAAGCCCCATTGTTCAGCTCTTCAAGAAGAATGTTGTTATATTGACTGTTTGTGCGTCAGCCCAGCTCTCTCTGGAGCTGCACTTGGATGAAATTAGATAATTTCCATTAGGAGAACAGGCATTATTAGTCCCCAATGCCAAATTGAAAAGAGAGCCAAGATTACTATTTCTGGCCGTGTTCACCTCAGGAAGGAACCTTCTCAGCTTTAATGGGATTTTGCTATTGTTGGTTGCCTTCTGTTTGACACTGGGCCAGCAGGGTTGAAAATTGTTTAGAAAGCTGCATGAAATATAATAGACCCCAAGCCATTTGCTGCAGCACATTCCAGCTTGATGTTTATTTTGAAAAAGAAAAAAAAAAAGAGAGGAAAAAAATTATTGTCCTTGGCAGTGAAAAAAAAATCCCACTAACTTGACTTGCAGAACATATGCTTCTTGTTGCTGTTGTGCTTTCACGACGTGCTGCCAGGATTGGCATGTTACACAGAGAAGTGATAAATCTAATATTATTTGTAATGCTCTCCAGCACTTGTAGAAGGGGATCACAGGCACAGGCGGCAACTTTATGACAAGAAAACAAGGTGAGGGATGGATGATACCAGGTCAGGCCCAAAGGAAGAAGTCAAGTCCCACATTAGGCAAGAAAACGTGTGTCCTTGTGTTCTGCTGCTCGTTTTTCCCATCTGTAAAATGGGGTCAACATCTCTCCCACAGGAAGAAATTAGGAGGACATGCACTCCCTGAATGCTGCCTTAGTGGGTGCTGGAGGTCATCTGAGCCAGGCTCAGCTCCTCCCCAGCCCCAGGGGCACAGCTCTGCCCATCCCACTGCCTGCCTCTCCCCAGCAGTGGCTGGGCTCTGCTGTTGCTGCTATTGCTTGAAGGGTGGCTCTTTTTTCTCTCCTGTGTCACACCCCTCACCACCACCTCGTGTGAACACCTCTCCTGAATCTCAGGATGCTGATCCTTAACACCCAGTGTGACAGTGGGGATGGGGGCTGAACTCTCGCTCGGCCCTGAGTTCCTCATGGGCTTCTTTCTATTCCACATAGTACAGTTTTGTTCTCTCAATGCTGTTTTAAATAATTATTAATGAAAGCAGAGTTGACTTTGGAGCGAAGGTTTCCGGTTCCTTGGCATTTCCAATGCATAAGCTATCTAAAGGTATTCAAATGCAAGACATTTTTAGGATGAGATCAGAATCCAAAATCACATTTTCCCACCAGGCCCCTTCAGAGCCAGACGCACCTTTGCTGCACTTTACCCCTTGTCTATTCAAGCCCTTATGAAGCTGTGCAAATAGAACAAAGTTATCCATCTTTAGAAAAATAAATAGAGCAAGCAATCTTCAAAGCCTTCAGATGAGGATCCACGCAACAATGCCAGTGTTATCCCTGGGCAATAAACCAGAGCACTCCTTTGTTTATATAACCTAGTGTTTACTTCTATTTTAACCAACAAACATTGACTGATTGCATAGTCTTGGCTCGAAACCATCTGACAAATAATTAAAAATACAATTAGGCTAAAAGGGAAAAAAAAAAAACCAAAACACGGCAGACGCCAGCCAACACATTTCCTCCACACAGAGCTGCCACTCGCCTGCATGGAGCTGCTCGGGCTCAGCCAGAGAACAGCAGTGATTGTCCCCAGTAGAACCAGCTCCCAGGCCCCTGCCTTGACCCAGGGCATTGGCCACCCACAGGAGTGGCTCCACTGTCCCCATGGAGGCTCTTGTGGAGCTGAGCTGACAGGTGCTGCTCAGATTTGGCAGATGCTGGGCTAGGATGATCCATTTCTGTGCTTGCTCATCTCCCACACCAGCTGTCCAGTGGCACTGGCATTTTTAGGAGAGGTCTGAAGCTGACCCCAGGTTGTCCCTGCCCAGAGCATCCTTTGGCATTGATCTGACACAGGAGAGTTTTGGGCAGGCTGTGGGAGATGTTGCCCCTTCCCCACAAGGCTTGGCAGCTGGGCTCCTGCAGGAGGTTTGTCTCCCTATAGCTCCAAGTGCCACCACACAGGTCAGCCAATGGTTTTGCAGCCCAGTAGGGAACAAACTGGTCCCAGTGTGACCTGTTGAGGAAAGCCACCCCTGGTGGCTTGCAGAGACACCTCTCCCTGTCAGATCCATTCATAATTTCCACCCCTGGCAACTACAGGCAGTGAGGTTCTTGGTATTTGGGCACACAAGTGTGAAGTTCATGTTCCAAATGGAAGTGTCCAGACATTGCCCCGGTCCCTATTTTCACCCCTCAATTAACTCTGGAAGAGACTCAATGAGTGAAATGTCCAGAAACTGTGGGTAAGACAGAAAATAATCTGTGTTTACAAGGCTGGGGGATCTCATCTTCACCTTGGCTATCTCTTCACTTAGCGCATTTGTCTTCTCACCAACCTTTTTATTTTTTTTTCTCTTCATGCTGTGAAATGTTCATTGTCTCCTGCTAAGGAAAGTTTGATAAGGATCTTGCTGAGAGCAGCTTTTAGGAAAACCCATTTCTCCAAAAAGGAACCAACCATTGTAGAAGCCAGCACTTCAAAGTTACAGCAGTATCTTGTTTTTTTTGTACCAAATAAATAAATAAAATGAAGATGAACAATGTGTTTCCATTTAAGGAGGAGTGTGGGAAAATCCAGGTCTCATCAGACTGGGAAGTGGAGTGGTATATGCTGACTAAGAGACTGGAAATAGCACGGCTGTCAATTGAAGGAATTCAGGCTTGAATAACCACATGAGGCAGGCAACATCTGGGAACCGTGGCCCCAAACCTGTCCACTTGAACCCCTTGGGATCCACATGAGGAATCCCACATTGGCTCCACATATTGCTTCTGCTTCCTGGGGAAGCCCAGTGCTGGGCCTTCCCTGCACTGAGCCGACAGGAACACAGATCCACCCAGACACCCTCCACAAATCTAGGATTCCAGCACGGGAGGGCATGCAGATCATCTGTGCCACATTATGTTACAACCAAAGCTGATGCCAGCCCTTCCAAAATCTCTTTCCTTGCCTTCAGAGAGCTTTGAGTGGGAGCTCACTGCCTTATTGTTCAACCCAGCACTTTTGTTTGTATTTGGGACCCTGGGTGACAGAGGAACTGCAGGTCTCTACCTTTGCCTTCACAAAAGCATTTTCTGCTCTTCACCTGGTGTTGGTTGATGTGTGCCCAGGCTCAGCTGGATCCTCAGGTCTAAGAAAAGTGCAGTTTTTTTGCAGCATGATCCATTGTCAGGATGGCAGCTGTTTCCTCTTCTCTCGTTTGCACCCCAGGGTGCTGCAACTTGTGCCGTGTGTCCATCCTGCACTGCCAGTGCCCCCAGCTCAGCCCAGCCATCAAGGATGGTCCAGCATCCCTCAGTGTTTTCTTTAATATCTAATTAACCTTTTTTTTTAATTTTTTTTTTTAATTAGCTGTTGAGGAAGGGAGGAAAGAGCAAGAGAGATCCCATCCTTTGGTGCAGTGGGACTTGGTGCTGTTTTAATAACAACAAAATATTGCAAAGGAAAAAAAAATTGCAGTATATCAGCATGTTTTTAAGGTTGGTGGGAAAAAAAAGACCTCTAGTCCCAGTGGTATCAGTGAGGAAAATGTCCATTGCATTCTGGTTCTTAAAAAAAATATCTGAGTCATGCAGAAAGTGCTGGGCTTGGGTAATGTGTGGTTACTGGAGTGCACAGTGAGGGGGAAGGGAAACACATGGCCAGCCCAGAGCCTCATCACAGCCTCATGAAAATTAATATGCCTGTGTTCTCTAAGGAGGAGGGTGCTGCATGCCCAGGGGAAAAGGGAAAAAGAGGGGGAGGAGAAGGGTGGATGTTTCATTTCCATCTCACTTCAAGCTTGCTAAATTCAGCCCTTCATTTGTTGAAAAGAAGAACTGGAAATCTCACTCCACTTGGCAGGACAATTTTCCCCCTAGCTGTCAAAGTCTGGAAAATGGGTGTCTGCACTGCAGGAATTTTTATGAATAGCGAATGACAGTTAAAACTTTATTCCCTTTCCCACTATTTTATGGACACTTACATGAATCCTACAGTCTGTACCCACAAGGGAACCTGTTTTCCAGTGGTGGGATCAGGCAGAGACCCTCTATAGCTGCAGGGAGAGGGTGCTAAGTACATACACATGCACATACTCAAGCATGAGCAAAAGGCAGTACCACAACAGAGAGCTCAGAGCACCACACAGTCACTTTGCTCGGAGGATGGATTTAGATACTTCACTCTTTTCTGGAAAGAGGCTTCTTTGAAGGTAAGAAAACCTCAGAAAGAACCATAGACTCACAGAATCACAACCCACAGCCCCATCCCAGAGAAACAAGGGAAAGCAGCCTGAGCTCAGGGCAGCCTGCTGTGCTGGTCCTTACAGACTTTTCACATGGCATCTGGTTCTTCCTATGGTCATAGCTTTTGATTTGAGGGCTACACAAAAATATGGATTCCCCTGAAGCTGTATGATTTAGGAGCTCATTCCTCAGGTTCAGATTTACTGATGGTGTCTTAATGCACCCTCCACTACAAGTGAGCTTCTTTATCAAAACCATCAAATTTTTCAGGTTTTCAGTAAAAAAAAAAAAAAAAAAGCCTTTGTTAAATGTTGTCGAAAGGAAAACCTTTTCTTTTTTATCAACAGTTCCCAAGGACATGCATTTTCTCAACAGCTTCATGGACAGGATATGCCAGTGGGAAAGATACAGGTTTTAATCACTGTCCCTCAGCCATGCCAGGTGGAAGGAGGATGTGTTTTCTGTGGCTTAAACAAAGGTCTTATTTCCAAAAGGAGCTGCTGATCGTGGCTGCTTGGCTAGAGGCAACCCAAAGGGATCCATCATCAAGGGACTGGGTCCTCCAACTTTCTGAAACATCAGAGCGTCAGGGCACGACAAAAATAACTACCCCAAAATGAACCACACAGAATCACAATCCCCTTAAAAAACCAACCAAACAAAACTAAATAAATGAGTAAGTTTTTGCCTGTCACCCACCTGCAGGCTGAGGAAGGAGTCCTCTGAGATTGAGATCAGCTTTACAACTCCCAGAACGAACACAACTAGAATATCACACTGGAAGCATCTCTCGAAACACAAATTCCTTCACTAAGAGAAACACTTTGTAATCCCTCTATTCATGACTGTCCCTACAAATTTAAACATGCATTTAAAAAATAAATAGGGCAAGGGTAATGTGCAGGAACAGCTTGCTACTTTGCTTTTTTTTTTTTTTAATCAATAAAACAGCCTTAAAGAGGCCCCCTCGAAAGAGTTCAGTTCATTTATTTTTCTTGGAAACTTCCAGTCTCCTTAACTCCTTTTAGACACATAAGAGGTGAATGATTAAGTTGAAACTATTATCTTTGCAAAGAACATCTCTGCTGGCTGCCTGCCAAGAGGAGAGGAAAAGTGAAATGAAATAAACAGGCTGGAGCTATTGTGTCCCTGACTGGTCCCTGTGGTGAGGTGCTGGGAAGCTTGGAGAAGTTGAAAGGAGGTCCCTGGGTGGGGACTGCTAATGAGGCAGGGCATATTTTGGAAGAGTTTTCTCTGGCCAAAAATATGAGTGTGTGAATAACTTAACGTGAGACAGAGTCAGCCCTCGCATTAACAGGTGCCACTCAGAGCTGCAGCCTGCTGGTGGCCACTCCTGCCAGCTGTGGCTGCCAGCTTCCCTTCCTCAGCCACCCCTACAGAACATGAAAGCAAAACCTTTGCCAGTGAAGGGTACAGAGTGAATTCAGCTTTACAGTGCCCTACTTCATGAGCAGACCTGATGTCCACCACTACTTGTGCTGCCTCTGCCCGGCTGCAGCGCTGGGGCAGGGAGGGGCCCCTGCAGTGCTGGGCAGCAGCAAGGCGAGCAGCAGACATGTCCTCTGCCCCAGATGTGTACCCACCGAACCAGATGTGTACCAGATGTGTGCCTGGCTCTGCCACCAGTCAGTATCAGCCTGTGTGTCCAGTTTCCAGCTGACACCTGAGCTTTGGGCAGGCAATGGCAGGCGAGTTTGGGAAGAATGAAGGACCTGTGCATAAAGGGATGAACAATCTCAGGGTCTGACTCCCGGGGCTCCAGTAGTTACCACTCTCCCACTCTCTTTGGGACTCCAAGGCTGGCATGTAGCTCAAGGCCAGTACCAAGGCACTGCTGTGCTGGCATCAAGGAAGCTCAAGGACACATCCAGATTTTGGTGCAGGGAGACACAAGTTCCTGGGCTGCAGCTGTCTGGGGGAGACAATTCACAGCCCTAGGATGACTTGGACACCAGGCTGCTCAGGGAAGGGGCTTGTGCCAAGGGACCTGTGTGACAAGGACCAGATTGCTGGCCTCACCATGGACCCAGAGGGAGATCAAACTTGATGGCCCACTGGGCTTATCCTCACCAAACACTCAGACAAGTGAGCATCTAGAAAGGTTACAAACACTTTGTAATAGCTCCATCTGATACAGCAGAAATTACATGATGTCCTTAAAAATGAGGTGATTTAAAAGATCTAAATAGTTAAAACCAGCTTTATTTCCAGACTTCAGGCTATGGATTTAACTTGTCTTGAGAAGAAATATGAGCTGGAAAACACATATTTATTACTACTAAGGGATTACAAGCAACACTTCAATACCTTGCTCACAACAGAGACATCAGTCAGTGGACAGAGCAGTGGGATTCATGAAGGCAATTACACAGGATACACGTATTGAAGTTGCTCCAAAAATTCCTCTTACTTGCTAATTTTATTTTTAAAAATGGTTGCTAAGGTATTGCAAATTGCCCCTGGATCTGACTGAGCCAAGGAAAAGCTTGAAATGACCACTATAGGCCCATGTGTCTCACATACCAGCTGACTTGCTTTGGAATCACCCTATAGGATTAGTAAAAAAAAAAAAAAAAAAAAAAAGGTACAAAAGGGCCAGAAGTAACATTTACGTCACAAGTCACATCTGCTCCTGTAATTGCTTTCCTGTCGGCTGTTTTCAGTGGAGAAGAAAACCCGACTGAACCGGTATCCAACAATGGATTACAATTCCCCTCCTTGAAATCTCCAAGTTTTCTTGAGGAAAACCATGGTGCACAGCTGACCCTCAGCGTGCTGCCGTGAGGACAACAGAAAAGTCAAGTGCTTGGCTTTGACAGAGCGTTTACAGATCCCTGGGTAGGAAAGGAAAACGCAGAAAATCTCCCCTGTGAACTTCCTACGTGCGTACGTAGCCCCACACGGCACAACAATGGCAAAGTCACCTGCCAGGCTGAGCTGCTGGAGGAGAGGAAAACCCATGAGAAAGTAACTGGGCTCATTGAGACTTAATCTTCCAGCCACATGCAATCAAAAGACAAACAACCCAGCAGCAATAGCGGTGATAGCACATGTGTGTGGAACAATAGCACAGCAGCCAGGACAAGCTGTTGGAGTGTGGGTCACTTAGAAAAGAACAGAAAACCTGGCAGACTACAGAGAAAGGGAATAGAAGTTTAGCTTAGTGCAAGCCATTTTCCAAAGAAAACTTGAAATATGCACAAATTGTCTCATAGGTGAGAAAGGGGGGGTTCTCTGCAAGAACAAAAAGGGGGCACGATGCAAAGACTCTTACTATACAGATTAGGTCACATAAGCTAATAGATAACTTTCTCTGCCTCTTCCATACCAGAAAGAATAAGAGGGAGCATCTGTTCAGTGCTTCAACAGAGCCAGGATTTTCTTTCTTGGATTTCAGAGCTTGAGAGGTAAATCCTGAAGCATTTCAGCACTAAGGCACAGAAAATCCTTATTCCACTACTGCTGCAGCATATACTAGCAGTGGTATAATCTTTCCAGACTGGATGCCCTCCTGCTGCTGCAGCAGCATGTCTGGATACCAGGTGCTCTGCAGAGACATCCTGAGCAGGCCCAAGCTCACACTGGAATTGCTCAGCCTGTCACCTCACTGCCACCACAGGACCAATGTACCTCTACACACTGGAAAAAGAAGTTTTTTCCTTCCCTGCACAGTGAGCATCACACAAGCCTTCAATGTTTAATTTTTTTATAGCATTTGGTCCTGATGGTGGTGAGCAGCCACAGCCCTTGCTGGCTCAGCCTGCCAGTAAGAAGTTTGGCTGCATCTCCATGTCAGCTGTTGGGGGAGAGTGGCCGTGACTTTCCCAAGCAGATGGAAAAATGATCTGCCATGAGCACTGGATCCAGACATTCAATATGACTGTTAACACCAAATCTGTGGGGATTGATTTCTGTGCTATGCCTGTCAAGCCCAGAGCATCAGTCCCATTTCATTAATTTTCTTCCTTTTCTAAAAGAAAATCTAAAAATTATTCCAAAACTATTGTTTTAGCAGACGTCTGATAAATCAGACATCAAAAGAGGAGATCACCACTGTTCCCTGAGCCAAACACATTCCCATATTTCCTGGCTGAGGATGGTGACTATCAGGATGAGCATTATGTTTCAGCTTTGCTTGTGCCTGAAGTCAGTGAACAGCAAGAGGGTCTCCACATGGAGTAATTTTATAGCACTGGAAAAGTCCTCCTCCAGCAGCAGACACTGCCTGCTAATATAAAAATACTTGGGAGAAAAAGCAATACATTTTATTAGGTCAGTAGGAGGGGAAAAAAGCTATATTCAAGACTTGCATTAACTTCTATGAATATCTCTAAAGACATTCATTTTTACAACAGCATTGAAGCAGAGGAATAAAACCCAAATTTCTTGACACTCGCAATTTCTCACTAGAGGCAAGTCCAGAGTGTCTGTGTCCAAGCCCTGCTCACATGAGAAGCTCTAAAAGCCTGAGCCTGTGAGAGGAAGGGTGGCCCTGTGGCATATTCTTTGCTCATATTTTTGTGCTGCTGCAGGCTCCCTGAATGAGCTTCTCTGCATCACTGTTTTGTGCTGGGGATGTTCAGGTCTGCTCCTGGAGTCACACCAAGCACTGAAACAACCTGTTCCTTTGCAGATCCTGGCTTGTGATAAACAGAGGTAATTTTTCACCTGAAAGCTTAGTATTTCTACCCAATTAACACCATGCACCCTCTCCTGATTTTGGTAACTCACAGCATTCCTGCTGCCCATCCAAATTTCAGCCCTTCAAAACCCACCATACTGCAGGCCTTTGCTATCTCCCGAGGCAATGAGATCCTCAGCCTGGAACCACCTCATATAAAAAAACTTCCTCTGATTTGAATTTACCACCTTCTAATTCATTGAATGCCCCTTTGTTTCAGTGTCCTAAGATACTGTGCCACTAATCTATTTTCTCTAGACTATTTATTATTTTCCTTCCCCTCTTAAAACCTAAAGTTACGTTACGGAAGGAGAAAAACAAAAAGAAAAGAAAAGCAAAAAAAAAGCTTCCCAGGAAATTGTTCTGATAAAAACTGGTCATATTTTATGGTGTGGCCTTGCTGTTCTCTACAGCTGTTGCAAACAAAGCCGGTGTGACGTTGGGCTGCTGGGACAGAGGCACAGGTGTAGTGCACTGGTATGGGAAGGGAAGGAGCCAGGGAGCAGAGAAATGGAGACACTGTGCTCATGGGCACCAGCACCAGCAGCATCCCCAGCACTGCCAGCATCACAGCTGGGAATTTGTTTGAATTTGAGGCTGTGATAGGCAAACCCTGAGGCATTTCACCACCGCAGCTCCCACCCAGACACTGCTCCCAGAGAGGGGAAGGTCCCTCACTGCCAAAGCATGTTCTGATCCTCACGAGTTGTCCTTTCATCAACCCAATGGAAAATGACAAAAAAATCTCTTGGATGAGTAAAAGCCCCTCAGCAGGAAGCACTTTCCTAAAGAGGCTTCCAACACCAGCTGGGAAGCAGCCAACTGGTTGGGATGTCTGCAAGGCTACTGTGGCAGGGGGCTCCTGCCCTGTGCAGGTCTGGGGATGTGCTTTACAGTGTAGCCACTGCAAGATGTAAAGGAGAAGACCCTCAGCCCCCTCTGCAGACACAGTTCCATCCTGCATCCTTTATGCTCTCAACTGCATTCTTAAAGCAGGTTCTGATTTGTCTGCGATGCACTGCCCAGCAGCTGTGCAAGTTCTATTGGGAAGATCTGAGAATCCCACAGAAGCTGAGTGACATGGGAACAGATTTAATTCTGGTGCAAGCAAAGTGGGCCCAGTGGTCCCCTGCTAGGCTTTTACAGTCCAGAAGGATGAATGAACACTACCTCCTCAGCCTTGGCAGCAGACACTTGCCCTGGGTTGCCTTTTGTCTTCTGCCTTCCTTTGAACCAGTTGAACAACAAAAGCTCCAATTGTGCTATGCAGCTTCTGGAGTAATTTCCCAAGAAACACTTTCCATTAACTCAAGCAGCTTCATCCTCTTATCACCCAGAGGCTCTCAAATACCTGAGCAAGAAGAAGACCTGATACCACAGGAGCTTATTATTCCCTATGGAACAGCCCAGCTCTTGTGCCCAGTCTAGGGCCACAATCTACTGGGACAATAATCACAGCCCCTCTGACTGCATCACCCAGCAAATCACCAAGCAGCCCTTGCAGAGGAAGGCTGGGGCACAAGGGGCAGAAACACCAGCTTCTCACCCATCCCTGGCTAAACAAGGAGGAGGGCTGGCTCTTCTTCAGGGCTCAAACCCAGAAACTTCAGCTCACCCTTCACTTGCTGGCACAAGGGGAGTCCAACTTTGGCTCCTTATCCAGGATGACACAATTTAGACCTTCCAAAGGTTCTAAGCAGCTCTGAAGGGTTGAGAGCAAAGCATACAAAGCATACAGAGCAAAGCATACAGTGAACAAGCATAGTGCAATCACCCTGTTCAGGTACTCGTAATTTAGACAGAAAAAAAACCACAAATGCCTCAGGACATCATCCCCTAAAGTGAAATAAAGCTCTTTTTTGCTGGAATGTCAGGCTCTCATGTTTTCCAGGGAAAGAGGCTCTGCCTCCTTGCTTTGCTTCCAGTGATCGATGTCCCAGGGGCAGGACACACTGTGCATGAGAACAGCACACTCTGCTCAGTGCACTGGGACTGTCCCTCACTGCAGGAAGGAAAACAGCTCAAGGCAGCTCCATTTTAAACTTAGAAGATTCCTATTTCAGCCAGGATAGTTTTTTCAACTGGTTGCTGCATGTCTCTGCAGCTTCTGCTCCCAGTACAGAGAAGCTCCATGTACTGTCAGCAAATTGTCCTGCTCCAGAGTAATACCAGAGTCTGGGTACAATGAATCCATCTCTCTTTTTCTCCACCTCAGGGAAGTTTATCTGGGGACAGGGGATGCTCTCCATCCCCGGGCCGGAGCAGCAGGCTCAGGCGGAGCTGGGCTCCCAGCCCCGAGTGCGGTACCCGACTGCCCTCTACCCGAAAGCGTGGGATGCACAGCGTGCAGCTCCTCAGCAGCCGGCCCCTTCCCACCCCGCACAAAGCAACGCTGTTAGCCATAAAAAATTAGAATAAACGCATCCAGTCCTCAGGACATACCCTCCTTAGTTTCTCAAGACTCATGCCACAATGCCCCGAGTAAGGAAAATGTGCCATTGCAAATGTTTATAGCATCTGATTTAATGTTACGGAGTTTCACCCAGCCATAAACCAGAACAAATATTCCTAAGATTTATTACATCCTTCCCTCTAGGGCCTTAAGCAATTGTACTTGATTAATTCAGCAGTTAAGCAGCACTGAGCAGAAGCATGATAATTTTGCATCCAGGATTCCTAAGACACATACTGTTCTCCACAAGGATTTAGGTCTAAAACCAGAGAGATGAATCTTGACATATGTACTTATCCATATGCATGGGATAATATGCAATGTATGTTTCCATCTTGCAAGAGATGCTATGCTAAGTCTCTTGCTCCCTGACATCAGGAATTCACTTTTTGTAGCACTTTGTGTAGAAATCACTTTTTGTAGCACTAAATAGCTGTTCCTCAGCTTACAATATGAATAGGACAGATAGTTGCAAACTTGCCTTAGTGCAGTGTCATTTTGAGAGGAAGAAACATTTCTCCAGCACCACTGTTAACAGGAGTTAACAATGGGGGAGACCTTCTGGTGCATTCCTCCTGTAAACTCAAGCAGTGTGGAGAAACTTCCCTTTACCTGAAACCACACATAACCAAATTTGACTCAATTCTGCTTCCTTGCAAATCTATGGAACAGTTTTGAAAGTTCACTGCTTCCTTTCTCTGCACAAAAGCCTGACAGCAAAATCCTCATGGGGGAATATTCCATTATGTTGGTAGCACACTGGTGTCAGACTACAGTGACAGGTGGTCCTCCTCCATAAAGGCATTGGAAAAACAAAGGCCAAGAGTTTCTTATACATTTCCTTGGGACCTCTCAGGGCAGGTCTATGCAAGTAACAGCTCTTCAAGCACCAGCTAGGAAATATGAAAGGGAGCTAGAAGAAAGCAGAGAGCCTCTCTGCTTTGCAGCTTCTTCTAGAGTACCATTTTGCCCTGAGAGACCCAAAAAAGGGTGTAAGCCAAGGAACAAAGACAACTTTTTGCATACAGTTAATTAATTTATGGAAGCAAAACCAGAACAGAGCACTTGTGATCACTGTATTAACCTCGAAGTTCTGGAGCAATTGAGAATAGCAAACCTACTTTATATCATCACTGCAGTGGGTACTGGATAGGGTGTAATTCAGTTAACTATAATGTACAGAATTTATTATAAATTAAACTCTTTACTGTACAAGGCAATTTGCAAGTACTGTCAGACTCACAAGGTTTTTTTACAGTTGATTTTTCAAATATTGAAAAAACATCAAAACAATATTAATCAAATGCTCCCCATGCCCTTCCATATCCTCAAAGACATTTACACATCTTCAAGTAATCAAGAAAAAACAGCCTAGATTGTTTGCATCTGATGGGTCATTACTGCTCTACAATACCCCCTGGAAAACCATGTTAACAGTGCTTTGACAATAATGTATTTAAAGCTACACAAAAAAAAATCATGGAGTGTATAGACTAGTGCTTCAAATTCATTTGAAATATAGCCTAGCATTTGTCTTGGCTGCATTAACAAGGTCTGTTTTACCAATACATTTGTATTTATGATGACTAAGGGCAGATTATAGCTGTTAAAATTTGTCCTCCTGACATGAAAACACTACTTTGTCATTAATACATTTTGTAGGATAAACTATGATGTCAGGTCAATGTAAAGGGTAAAAACTTTCCTAAAGTATGCACACATCATTTTTTTAAAGCTATTGAGCCTAATGGAATAACAAAGGTCATAATAACAAACCATTACAGCTTTGGTCTTGGCAACTATGTCCACAGAAGAATCCTCCAAGAAACAATCATCATTTCTCCAATGTTATGGCATTAGGACGACAGGAATGGTTCACAAATGAGTCATGTGAGCCCAGAAACGCAGTAGCTATGTGAAAGCTGAGCAATCAATTATTCATTTGTTTACTGAGAGCTTTCTCTGCTGACATTAACCAGAACTTCTTAAAAAAGAAGTTTACAGCTGTCCTTGGCTGTCCCATGAGGCTATGCTCAGAGGTTGAAAATTGCTTAATTTCTTTGTAAGTAATTGGTATTTTTATTGAAATAAACGACAACATATGGGTTAATTAACTGGGTTCAACCTGAGACCCAGCAGGTGTCAAAATATCAGAGACCCAGGGCTGGGTGGATGATAATATGGAAGACCAGGGCAGGGAAGAGGACCTTCAAGCAATGAAAATCGAGCCCTTGCTCCAAATTCAGTACATGAAATCCCAAGTAAGCTTTCCTGTGCATGGCATATTGAGGATACATATACACATCTTTGTGGTAATAATGCATACAATTAATCTGCTCTGATTGAATTACATTTTTCTCATTTCTTAGTGATTGTTTACCCTAGACCCTAACAAAGCTGTTAGACTGAAAAAATTTCAACAACAAATGATTATGGTTTAGAGAAGTTTAAATATCACACCTTCAACTCTCTTTAATCTATGTTCTTTTTGCCTTTTTTGGTATGAAAGACCCATCCAAACCAGGGAAAACTGCCACACAAAAGGAACTGAGAAAATTTGGACATAAACACAGTCCAATGAAATTCAAAGCAAACTCATAAAAAGAGCTAATTTGAGAGGAACTAAAAAGTTGTTTGGGTTTGTTAATTTATTTTTTTTTACAGTTTCCTCTACATGCTAAAACTGATGAGGAGCACTAAAGCTTAGGATAAATGCAGACTGCATTTCTGCAGACAGCATAAAAATGTTTATACATGGGACTCCACCAAATTACATCTTAACTCTGTGTATATTTTAGATTAAGCCAAACTGCTAAATACCTGAAATAGTAATATCTTGCATGCTGACATTCCCATTGTTTTCAGGCTGATTTCTCAAGATGCTTTCTATCTGTGATACCAAAAAAAAAAAAACCAAACCAAACTATGGAATTGGAGATTTTGTTTTTTGCAAAATTTCCAGTAAAAAAAAAATCCTACCTTGACTTTTTGGTATTTACCTTGATTAGTCAGCCTCAGTTTAATTCAGTGTTCTTTTTCAGAGTAAATGCAAAAAAATGTAAAATGTGTGCATATTTTAGGAGCCATATCACCCTTCACATTGGCCTGCATCTACTTGTAGAAACAAAGGCAGTAAAAATGACACTGTTTTAACAGTTTAACCTATGGCTGGACTTGATGATCTTAAAGATCTTTTCCAAGCTAAATGATCTGATGATTCATTAAAAAGCCTGTAATATTTATGGGGTTTGTAGAAATAATTCAGATTTTGCCAAGAAGAGAGTCCATCAGGATTTAAGAGGTGGTGTGGCACTGCTTTGAGATCCACTTGCAGAAGAAAGAAGGGTCTCACTTTTCATATGTATTTTTAGCATTTCTAGAGACTTTACCTACCCATCCCATGCATTTTTCTTGAACCCACTGTCCCTCCTCCATGGTTTATAAAAACAACTGAGTAAAACTGGCACTTACAGGAAGAACAGCTGGGTTTGCTGGAGTGGCTCCCCAGCCAGGGAGAGCTTGGAGGAGACCCATGAGTCCTGTTTTAAGTTCTTCCCCTGATCATGCTTAATTATCAGACAGATAATTACTAAGCACAGTTCCATCTTCCTGCTTTATGAGGAAAGCAAGTATCAGTCCACCCATGTCAGAGATAAAATACAGGAGGCTCAGAAAGGTTGTGCAGGGTCACGTTAGGCAGAGCTAGGAACAGAATCCCTGTCTAAACAAAAGTCTCATCCATTTCACTCCACCACTCTCCTCTAAATGATTATGCCAGTCCCGTGAGCCATAGGTGCCTGCACATAAAATACTCCCTGTCTACTTTCACTAACAGATAAATGAAGAGATAACCATTACCAAAACAAAGAGCAAATGAGAGAATTGGCTTTTCTGCATTAGACACTGCAAAGAGGAAATTCAGGAGAATTTTGGGAAATACTAATTCCCATCATGCAGCTACAGCAAGAAAAGAGGTAGATAAAATGTGCACTACCATATTTCCAACACAATTATCTCTATTATTAAAGACTTTTCAAGATACTTAACCATCTAATATAAAAACCTGCATAGAAGGAATGTGGTAATTGTTGCCTTTGATAGACATACCTTAAACCATATTTTCTTTTAAACGTGTTACTCATGTCTCAGAATTTTGCTTTGTCTGGGTTTTTTTTTTTTTTTTTTTTTTTTTTTTTTGTGGCTGCACACATGAATTGGAGGATGGAGTTATACAGAATACATACAACATAAAGACCAAGAGCTGACTGAAGTGAAAGCCCATAATCTTAAATCATGTATAACTAGACACCATAAAAAAAATCTGATTTAAACAAAATTCTCAGCATTTCAGTTGGTTGGAGCTCTTATACATGAAATACATTGTAAATACAAACACTTAGTGGAAGCATTATTCATTTGCACAAGGTCTGAGCTGCTTATTCAGATCAAAGAATGAAGCTGTCATTACAAAGTCTAAAAAGTATAAAAAGTGAGACTATGAAAAATGAGAATTTGAATATCTGAGTTAGAGTCCTATTTTCAAATAGCATACCATTTTATAAAGTTATTTGGAAAACTGATCCCATATATTAATTAATTTTCAATGGTAAAAATGACAGAACAGTATTATTTCAATACAATTGTAATAAGCTAAGAAAGCAAATAATGAGTGTTATTAGGAAAGACAGCCAGGGCAAGGAACCACCTCATGAACACTGCTAAGTAAAGACAAAGTAAACTCACAAGGACAGATTAGCAAAGGGAGAGCAAAGAGGTGGTGAAGAAAGCAAATTAATAAAGACTACTCCAAAACAGCTAACGGCTCATGGCTAAGTGACTTGCAACAGCTGTTTTACAGCATTACTCCTGCTTGAAAAAAGTTTTTCAGGTCACTGTCCAAGCTCCAATTGCACAGAGAAGAAAGCAAAACCATCTCATCCCTCTCATTTAACCTAAGTGCATTCTAGTTACATTGGTCTGTTAGAGAAATACAGTAAACAAGAACTGCCTTCCCTGTCACATTCCTTCTGTTTCCTTACTCTGCCAACCAGATAAAACATATGGTCTGAAATTTAATTCATACTAATTTCAGGACTGTTGTTCTATTAGACAGAGTAAGCATACATTGTAAAGAAAATCTGCAGAACAAACTTGGTGGCATGAGAGGAAAGAATAAATAGTTTGGCCAGTCACAGGATCTGTGTAATATTTTTTCAGAGGTCAGTATGATGCAAAACACAACTTAGAAGGGATGTGGGAGCGAGAGAGAGAGAGAGAAAGACTCTTTCTTAAGATCTCAGCCAAAAGAGTTGCATTTTCCAATATTACCAAACCACCTAAACAGCAAGGGGAGCAAAGATCCCAGAAACATTCAGCCAGGGGTGATCTGAGTTCCAGTAATAGCAACAGAACCCTGACAGGTGAGCAACAGAAACTCCATTCAAATATGAGTGTAAAGAGTATTTATACTTAATCTATGATTTAAGATCCTAACTTTTGTATTTATTTAAAAAGGAGCAGCATTATCAAACAGCTGACAGTAAGAATAAAATACAGCTTTACTTCTTGAACATCTGGAAAAGGATAGGAGTAGGAGAACGGTTTGCTGACAACTGTAGAGCTAGCACAAATTTAGGACATCGTGTTGCCAAATGCAAAGCTCCTTCAGGCATGAGTGAAGGATCCTCAGCTGGATCTGTCCTTTGGGATGCAAAGGATGTCAAGTCTCTCAAATTAATGATTCCCTTTCCTGGAAACCTACAGTTTGTTGTAACTATGGGAGCCTAAAGTTCATGTACAGTCCTAAGACAGGCTAGAGAGGTCATGCTGAATTCTTTTATCTGGAAGAAGTTTATCAGTTTTGTAAGATGATCAAAACTAGAGTTCAGTTTAGTTGCATTGAGGCCCGTTATAGACAGAGTTCTCATTTAGCCTTACAGGCATCCTAGTGAGCAGGTACATGGCAGCAGAACACATCAGGACCTCTTGGATGTAGACTTCAGCTGGAACAGGTCTCACAGAGGAAGTTCTGTTTTCAGTGCTGCATTTTTGTATATAAATAACATGGTAACACAAACAGTGATGCTTCTGTGTGATGAATTTATCAGGCTCATCAGCTCAGACAAAAAAAAAAAAAAAACAACAGAGCTCTGAAGGATGCAAGACAAACCTTTGCAGTTCTACAAAAACATCTTGAAGAAAGGGAAAGACAAAGATCATCTGTAGCACACTGAGATCTCAAGTCAAATCCTACTCACCTTACTCAGGTGAAATAGTTCTTCACTTTCAGCTCTAGGTCTTGGAGATGCTGGATATATGGATTTTTAGGGCTTGCAAACCCATAACTTTCACAGTTTAAAGGACATAATTTTAAAAAGGCCAGTGATTAAGGCTATGTGTATTCAAACAAGAATGGAACATGTCAGTAATCAAAAAAAAGGAATGAAGAAGTCACCCTAAAAGCAATTTTCAGCAGAAATTGAGGGTAAAAAGATACCATATTGCACTGTGAGCTTTGACAAATATAAATAATAACTGAAGAGAAGCCACATAGGTTTGTTGTGCTCACTGGATAAGTGAGGCCAATTCAGTTTGTCAATGTGCCCACACATTGCATATAATCTAGATTTTGTTTACTTTGTTTCACTTTTCCCAGAAGGTGCAGGGAGAGTTGAGAGCAATCAAAATTTCTTTAGCCTGCCTATTTTTTCTATCCAAAGTTATCTATTGCACAATAGGCAGGAATTAGCATTTCTTTTTAATGATTTAAAATGCCATATCTATTATGCAATGCTTGAACCCATGGGCTAAAATGTTTTGAACACCTTTCTGCACTTACACTTCTAGAAAGAATTTACAGAGTAAAGTAGCAATATAAAAAACTAAAAACCACCAAAAAAAGAAACACCAAAAAACCCAACCAAGCAACAAAAACACCAAAACAACACAACAAGGAGGTAGAAAAGACTGTGACTAAGCATTCAATTTTAATCCCTGCTCTAAGACAGGATTCACTATTCTATTATACAAGGTTTGTCCAACTAGTCCTTAAAAATCTCCACCAGCAAAGTGTCTCCTGATGCCTGTCCACCTTCTCTTTCTCTTGAAAAGGAGGCTCAGGGACAACCCCATTGCTCTCTACAACTCCCTGAAAGGAGGTTGTAGCCAAGTGGGGGCTGGTCTCTTCTCCCAGGTAACAAATGACAAAACTGAGGAAATTACCTCAAGCTGTGCCAAGGGAGGTTCAGGCTGGACATTAGGAAGGATTTCTTCCCAGAAAGGGTTGTTAAACACTGGAATGGATTATCCAGGGAAGTGGTGGAGTCACTGTCCCCGGAGACATTAAGAAACAACAGGACGTGGCACTCGATACCATGGTCTACTTGACAAGGTGGTGTTTGGTCACAGCTTGGACTCAATCTCAGAGATTTTTTTCTAACACAAATGATTTTATTATTCCCCCTTTATCACTCAAAAAGGTTTTCCTAATGCCTAACCTGGACAAGCCCACTGCCCAGCTATACACAAACAGGGCTGCCATACATTCATGTCTCTTAAATCCTGTGATGGTAATACATGATTATCACCAGGCTTTGCTTCAGAAAGGGAGACAACCACAACCTCTACTGCAAGGGAAGAGGAGCTAAAAAGGCTCTATACCAAAAAAAGCCAAGGACAAGACAAATAATCACCCCTGTAAGCACCAACCCAAGCTCCTCACAGCACAATGGAGCAGAAAGCAGAGATAACCCTCAAGCAGAATTCATGTGTTATTTCCATTCTGGATTCAACCTGGCAAAGCCCTGTTGGCTGCACCTGGCTGCACCACCATGGGCTTCCAGACCCAGCTAATGTGCAGACTGTCTGCTGACACACCAAAGGCTCCTGGATGCTGCCAGCTCACTGTAAATGCCCTGCACAGCACACACAGGCTCCTGCCTGTCTCTGAGAAACGCCTGGCAGCCCTCCAGGAGCCACCACTTTCTGACTGCAAAATGCTGGCAGAGTCTGTCATTATCAAAGCATTTTACTGCTCATTCTGCTGTTCTCCAAGAAAGAGAGGAGGACTATCCATTCCCCTTGGGGTTTGTAAGGAACCAGGTGAATTAACACACCTGAAGTGCTGCAAACCCTTCACGAGGTGACCAAAGAAGTGTTTTACAAATGACTCCTGGCTTTAATTCAGATGTGGTTTCCTGCTCCTCCTGTTGGCTGCATAAGCATTATTCAACCATGTTTTCACAAGCTTGTGAAAGAGGGTTTGGAGATTCCCAGTGCCCTCCACCACCCATGGGTGCCACCTCTTTGCACGGAGCTGATGCAGCACTGTTAAACAGCAATGTGAAGCAGGTTCCTGGGGCTGAATCATAGCAGTCCAGTGCTCAGAGGAGGGATTTCCCCAGTGCTCTTCCAAAATATAGTGGAAATGGTTTTTTGTAATACACGAAGAGTGTTTTCTTCCATTTGTTCTGATCCATCAAAATAGCATTAAAAGAATGTTGTTAAAATATCTAATTTTGGCCAAAAGGAAAGGGAAAATGGGAGAATGAGAGAGAGCAGTGTGTGGTTTGGGGAAGGGGGTACTGAATGGAGGAGTGCCATTCCTAAACCACAACACCACCTCAAAAACTTCTCAGAGATTTCCTTTCCAGGTGATTGCTTTCCCACTTGTTTAGTCCCTGTTGCAGCATTTTCCAGAGCATCATTAAGGCAGAGAAGAGCAGCTTGCATGTCTTTGTTTAGCAAAGTTATTCCTTTTCAGTGACTAACAGCATACACAGCATTTTCAAGAAGCTGATCTATGTCAAACCTTCATGTCACCCATGTGTCCCTGCCTGCCATGAGCCTGTTCCATGCAATTTGTGGAAGGCTCCCTGCTATTCAGCCATACCACTGGCAGGGACTGGTTCCAGCCACATATGCAAACGAAACAAACAAACAAAAAAATTATGCACAAAATTTCACTTGGGACAGGTCTGAAGAGAGAATCTTGGTCAGTTATTTATTTCTTGGCACTGATGAGTGCCAAGACTTTTAATTGCCTTGTGGGGTGAAGATTGAAAGCAGAACTTCTGACACCAATGGGATTAGACATAAATAAATTCACTCTAACCAAATCACCTTGGGACATCCTATATCCCAAATTGATTTTGCATCTTTCTTTCTTTCTCAGTATATCATCTTCAAGAGGTACATATTTGGCATGCAGGTGATGCATTAATCAAAAGCTTCTGTGACAGTACAGGCACAACCAAATGGAAAACCCCACATGTCCCAGCACACTGCAAAAGACAGCAAAAGATTTACTGGAGAACCAAAATAAGTAACATTATTTTCCAGAGAAGCCCAGCAGCCAACCCTCAGCAGAAGGGTCACAGCAAAAGCTAAAGCAGGCTGCAGCTGGTCACTGGCATACACAAAGCTGCTCTCCAGTTCCACTGGGTACCCCTGGGGATGCCACCTGGCACCATCCAGCATGTGGAGGCTGTGAGATGCGCACACATCGGAGCAGGGGGAGGCTGCTGGGTCAGCTTGTCACCTCTGTGCACAGTATCCCCCCAGGTGCCTCTGGGACACCCCAGAAGTGCATAGCCCTTCGATACAGTACAGCCCACCAGGCACCAGGGGTTGGCATTTTCAAGAGGGGACTCCATTTATGACCATACACTCTCCAGAAATCTGCCTGACATACTGGGGTAAACAGAACCCCAGGAGGAACAGTGATTTTTCTATGTTCCCAGTAGAACTTGCCCTTATCCAGTAGAAATCATTTTTCACTGGGCTTTGGCACACATAAACCCAAACTATTTTGCATTTTAATGAATTATGATAGTTGTTCTTCTGCCTTTCCTTTCCCTGACCTCAGCACACATCAAGGTGAGCAGAGAGTCCCAATGCAATCCTGACAGCCCCTTCCCATCTGGCTGCACTACATCCTGAATGGCTACATGGGCAAATGGACTAAGAGCCACTGTAGGTCTAGGAAAGATGTTCAACCTGCAGAAAAGGAGACTGAGCACTCAAAGGCACTAAGAGATGTGCTAAGAGATGCAGAAAGGCACTGAGAGATGTATAGCAGTGTGGGACTTAAAGTGCAGCAGGAAGCACTGAGGCTGGATGTTTAGAAGAAACTTCCTTTAAGGTGCCTTACACCAGGTCATTTACCAGTCACGAAACACAGATGAGGAAAGGAGAAAGAAAACTAAGCCAAGAAAATTAATGGAAAGAAAAAAGACAAAAGATCCTCCAGAACCCAACAACAAAATAATCAACTTTTAAAGCTTCAAAAGCTAATTATCACAACTTCTTCTAGGGCTGGGACACTGTGTACCTGGCTGCTTTATTTCACTGATGCCAGGAGACTTTTAGTCCAGAGAATGTAACAAAAGCAATGCCTCCATTTTTTTAGTGGAAACCTGCCAGGAAAGAAAACAGAAAAAAATCCATGCATGCATCTATAATAAGTTGTGGTGAGCATGAAACAAGAATAGCAAGTCATGGAACCTTCACATTTTGCAGGAATGGAGCTTCCATTCCCTTCCACAAGTTAAATATGCCATCCCAAAAAGATTTTCTCATGGGAAAAAGTAAGCAATCAGGAATGGAAACAAACTGGTTAGAACTGATTATGTTGCTAACTCTGAGATGACTTCAGACATATGTTTGGGGCAACCTTGGGGAACCTGACAAAACAAAGTACTTGAGTATAAATGCAAAGCACACCATTTTGAAACCAAGGTTGATTTCTTAGACATACAAAAGTAAATATATATGCATGCATATATACACATAGACACATACACCACAAACAGCTGACTACATTATGGGTTTAAGATGGAAAGAAAAACATCCATATTGAATTACCCAATAAAAAAAGTGAGAGAGGACAGAAGGAATTGGTTTGCTTTTCAAAACCACATTTGTTTTGCATGGTTTTTTTTGTGGTGAATTTCAAGATTCTGCAGTTTCTGGGAGAACATGTAGACCAAACATTGACTGTCCACAAGTAAACCCTAAATAAAACCAAAAGCATTATATGAAGTCTATTTTCAATAATGGACAATCAGATTTTATTTTTAAAAAAGGATAAATAAGGTTGGTGTAAGTGTGGTTGCTTTCAGACTCACCTGCAGGCATGCATCCACCAAATTTACAAATTTAAAATGGTTTTTAAATCCTGCTCCAAATCCATTTTGACAGCACCTAGATGAACAGATAAAATACACTGACCTCTCCTTTGATTAACAGAAGATATGTTACATAGCATCTGGGGAGGCCCCTTCAGAACAGGCATGCAAGAGACACATACTCTATCCAAACCTACTCCATTTAAAAAGGGCAAACAATCCCAGGGGTATGGGGGAGGGCAGGAACTATCTGTGATACTGACTAATAGATTTAAATATAGTTTATTTTCTTCAAATGTAGCTGGTATCAAATGTCTTTCTGTACATAGAAAGTTCAGTGGGATAGGAACAGCTATTTTAGGGTTGAAGGAAGGTCAGCAGAACACAAGACAAGCTTGGTGTTCCAAGGTTCTTGTAAGGATGCTAAACTTGACAGTGCTGTTTAGGAAAATGCATTTTTACTAAAGATATGCTGGCAGAGGACTCCATAATGATTAAATGCGTTAAATTAAGGACTCCCTTTTTGATCAGCAACATGACTTCTCTACTGCTTGGAACTGTGCTACCAGGATTCTTTTTCTTAATAAGCAGCAGAAGAAAGAAAGGGATTTTTAGTTTTAGGGTTTGGAGGCTCTTCATGGGGGAGGGAGTATTTTTGGGTTTGTTTTAAATTAAATGAAATAATATTTTCACATATTTGTGGAAATAAGGTGATAATTTTCTTTTGAAAAGCAGACAAAAAAAAAAAGCTTTAAATGCAGTGATTTTTGCAGTCAAGCGAAGTAACTAAGGGTTCAGACACACTCTAAATTCCACAGATCCAGGAGCTAACCTCTTCTGCTCCCCATGCAAGGAGATTATCCAGCCATGCCATCCATTGCTTCAGTTTCTCTACAGCTGGTAAGTGCAATACTTACTGTGAAGGTGGTGAGGCCCTGGCACAGGATGCTCAGAGAAGCTTTGGATGTCCCATCCCTGGAAGTGTTCAAGGCCAGGCTGGATGGAGCTCTGAGCAACATGATCCAGTCCCTGCCCATGGAAAGGGGTTGGAAATAGATCATCTTTTAAGTCCCTTCCAACCCAAATTATTCTGTGTTCCATACAGAATAAAAAAACGGGAAAAGCACACTATTTAAAAAAAAAATTATTTTAGCAGCTTTCCATTGTTTGCTGCACTGCCTGACTTCCGTCAGCTCCAGCTGCATGTTCAAACTAAAGAAATCAGATAGATTTTGCTCTTTGCAATCTTAAAATAAGTATGTATGTCACTTACCCCTTAATAGCTGCACACCATAGATACCAACACTGCTGTCACTGCTTTCCAAGAGAGATTCCACAAGACCAGCCTGATCCCAGGTGATAAACTGAACCAGGTTATCAGCAGTGCCACAGAACTCCCAGCTCCCAGCAAGTTTAAATTTAATCTGCTCTCAGCATCCTCCCAGGGGCTGATAAGGCCCAGCAGTTTCTTGGAGCACAGCTGCTCCCAGAATAGGTCCTCTGAGAGCACACAGCCAACACTGCCACTATGCTTAAAAAAGAAGAGTCTTGCTCTGATGGAGATCCCAGCTGACCACTTGGACAGGTGTGTGGGTAGCACAGACTTTCTGCTCCATCAGACCCAGCGCCCAGGAGCTGCTCTTACTTCCACTGGCTTTTGAAGGACCCCAGTGTGTGCCTTTCCATGTCAAGTAAACTCAAACTTTTCTTAAAACCATTTCCAGGGCTGAGAAGATACTTTCAGAATTCCATGAAAATCAATGAGTTATTTTTCCAGACTTTTCACAAACAAACACAAAAATAAGCTTAGAGTGATGGATCTATTTGTCTCACTGGTTCCCTTCAAGGATTAATTACACAGTAACCTGCACCCCTAGTTAGGATGTTTGTGACTCACATTTCTGAGCACATGAACATGAATTGGAAGAGATTTAGTTTTGCTAAAAGTCACACAGCCCAGGATGTGGAAAACTATCATTGGACAGCTGTATTAAATTGAAATAAAGGACAACTGAGAGAAATTAAACTTCATGTTACCTGTTCCTTGAGGTAACTGCAAAGACAATATTCTGCTTTACCTAAAATAAACCCAAGAAACGGAGAGTGAATATGGACCACTAAACTGCAGAACTGTTAACACAGTGGAACATAGTTTTTCAGTGAGTGAAGTCTTTATGTTTGAAAGAATCTAAGACATTGCTGGTACTCTTGATCTCTATCATGATATTCTTGCAGTCCAACTATCACCATGGCTTTTGATATTTTATGAAAAATCTCAAGTTTAAGAAGGATACAGGAAGTTGGCCCAGTGGTCCATGCTATGTGAAGAGATGATGCAAGTATTTTCCAAGTTTAACTTAATGTCTCTTGCTTTGCTTTCTGCAGTCAGAGAAGACTGCATTCTTACCCATGTGTTTTAATTTTTTTAGTCATACATGTCTATGTGTGAAATCCTGAAAAAATTAAGAGATTTAGCTGCCACTTTTAACTTATGCCAAAGGGCTTTAGATAGGTCTGCTAAAACTAACTGTCCATGACATACTAAAGGTAATTGAGGCTACTATGACTGAGGAATTATCATTCTACATAATCTCTCAAGGACACACTTCCATTAACAATGAATGAAGCTGGTTTTTGGAACTCAACAGTAAAGAGGTTATGAGAGGTAGCACATCAATGAAGCACAATAATTGTTTCATTGTGCTTATTATCTAGTGCCTAAAGAAAGTCAGAACACTCAACTGTTAAACAAGCAGTGATAAGCTGTTAGAGCAATTTTGTGCGCTAGAGAAGATACAATTCTCTACAATACTGCTCCTGGAGGAAAGGCAAATTTCAACCAGCCTAGGTGTCTCATTGTAACAATCCAAGGGCAAAAATGAGAGGTACCCACCCAAACTCTTCAGTGTGATGTACCACAGGTTGCTCCACATCCTTGTTCTGCACAGGTGGAAGATAGTCTCTACCTGATGTGTAGCTCAAGCTACAAATACCTGTGGTTTGATTTTATCAGTATCCATAAGTACCCAAAAGTGGGTAGCAAGAGGAAGGATCCAGGCTCTTCGTGGTGGTGCCAAGCAATAGGACAAGAGGCAATAGGCAGCAACTGATGCACAGAAACTCCACCTGAATATGAAGGATTTCTTTAGTGTGCAGGTGACCACACACTGGAATAGATTTCCTAGTGAGGCTGTGGAGTCTCCCTCACTGAGGATATTCACAAACCATCTGGACAAGCCTGTGCCCTGTGCTCTGGGGTGACCCTGCTTGAGCAGGGAGGTTGGACAAGATGACACGGTGGTCTCTTCCAGCGTGACCCACTCTGTGATTTCCAGAAGTCGATGTGATGAGCTGTGGCCCACTGGGGAGAGTGGCATGCCTCAGGCCAGGTCATTGTTGAATACTGGGAATTGATGCTATTCCTCAGCCAGGGCTCATTCTCAGTCCATCTGCACAGAAACACCTGGAGAACATGGAAGCACCCAGCATCTTGCCTTTGTTGACAGCCCCATCTCATGCAGCTCCAGCCCTAACACACACCCTCTACACACCTAAGCCTTGCTCATCTCCTTTCCCCATCCAACCATTCCTGTTCCCTGGTCATGATGAGTAAGTGGATTTGTTACCAAAAAGGCCTGGTGTGTCAAGTCCTTATTGAGTTTACCAATTTCTTCAGATAAAATGAGAAGAATCACTAGTAACAGTGATATTCTAAGTTGAGATTGTAAACATTAACACAATGAAGATTATAAAAAATATAAACATTTATGAGGTATGAATACTGCCTCTCTTCCAGCTTAAGACTGATACACATGTAAGCTTTATCCCTGCATCACTTTTTAGAATCTTCTGCCCAAAAGAAACAAAGACTTTGCATGTGTAGTCCTCAGTCCTGCAGCTACCTAGCACAGGGAATTTCTTATGGATCTCAAATGACAAAAAGGCAATTTAAGGTGCTAGGATAGACTAGAAATGAACACCCTGTGGCAACCTGTTTTGAAAGTTTTGCCATTTTTAGAGGCAAGATCTGTGAATCTCTTGTCTTTTGACAGACCACCAGAGTGATGCCTTTGGAAAGCTGTTTTTCTCCTTAGGATGCAGAAGCAGATCTTTCTCGGGTTTTCTTGGATGAAAATGTACCCACCACAAGTCTTAAGCAACCCAGCAATTTCTGCTTTTAACAACTGTCATTCTCACACATAGTCTTCTGCAATAACTATTGGTACAATAAATGCTGTAAAAAAAAGTTTTGGTATTATGCTCCGAGATATGATGTGGATTGACTTGAGTAAACTCTCATATTTTTAAACCCATATTCCCCTATTTTCATGTATCTCTGGGGAAAAAAAAAGTTAAGTCTGTAAACATTTTCTTTTCTTCCTCCCTCCTCACCAAATATCAATTAATGCAAAACCAGCATATTTATCTAGATCGTAAGGGTTGCAAAACTGAGTCTGATGACCACTTATATCTGATGGTTCTGCTATCTTACACATATCCTGGTTAACTGCATATCTTTCTGAATTCAGAGGTAAGATTAAAAAAGACAATCATCAGCATTAATTATACATGAGATCTTGCTAACAGTAGTCAAAATTAAATGCTGAAAGAGAAAACAAAAAAAATTCACAAACGTTACACCTTAACAAAGTTGGATTCATTAGAGGTTTATATTTTGTTTTCTTCTTCTAGAGTTAAAAAATTAACAATTGTTTAAGTACACAATTTTAAAAACAGTGGCTTATGATTGACATGTTTTCAGTCGATTGTCTATATTGCTTTGAAAAAATCAAATGCAATTCCTACAGTTACAGCAAATCAAGAGTCATAAGAAGATATTTACACTGCAATGCTCTAACTCATGCTTCACAAAATGGCCACATAATTGATTTAAGTGATTTCTGTGAACCATGTTGTACTCAATGCAGACCTGTTTTAGGATTCCAGCCATATTCTAAGAGGCTCAACAGGAGTAAATCAGGGGGTTAGATCTATGGCCTCTTCCAAACAGGGATGCAGATGGCAGTTTGTCCTTGCAAAGACAGCCCCATTTCCAAATCAGCCCATTTGACAGCAGTCTAATGAGAGGGCAACAAGATCTATACCACACAATTGCAATGGGATCTATACCACACAATTTGTGTTATGTAAATGCTGATGTGCTGCTAGAACAGTGGAAAAAAAATGTTTGGCCAGAAGCAAAAAAATCAGCTCTTTTTCCTTCTGCTTCTGTTACTTAATGAAGAGACACACTCTTAACTAATTGCTTTGGCAGGCCAGCAGGCTGCCTGCGCTTAATGACACCATTAGGAATCCCACAAGCTTTCAGCTTCTAACACTAAGCACTTTGAACATGTGCTTTTTAAGAGTGAACCCTGGAATTCTTCTTCTTTTTAAAAGATGCTTTTTCTCTCACTTTTTCCCATTAGCTGCTGCATCAGGCATAACAATACACAAATATGCAACATGTACTTCAAACTGGGCACTTGTATGTCCCAGGAAAACTTAATACTTACAGTACTGACAAAATGGCATTCAGAGCAACTCTGAGTTCACAAATAATAGAAAACTACCTCCCGACATGATTGCTTCAGGCTTGCTACATACATCCACCTGCACTTTCTCAAAGCTCAACAGCTCTTCATTGTACAGGTCTGAGTTGTGACCATGCACCAAAATTCCCTTTTCATACTTACAACAGAAAATGAAGACTCTAAACATCAGATAGGATATTTGTCCTTCTTTACACTTAATTTGATTCCTTTTTTAGGCTAGGACAACACTCTCTTCAAATTTAGACATTCATAAAAAAGAAACAAGCAGACAAGCATTCAAAAGATGGCTGGCTTTTGTCCTGGAGGCTTTTTTTTTTAATAAAAATCATGTGACATTTAAAGAAAAGATAAAATTGCTGTAATTCAATTAGTTTTCTTCCTTATTTGTTTTATGCAGTAGAAGATATAATTATCAGCTTCCTACAAACAGGTGACATTTTGGTTAGATTGGAGCAGAACTGGGGGAAAACCAGAGATTTAAATGCAGATCCAGTAAGGATGCTAACATGCATCCTAACATGCATTTGAGCTAACATGCTCAAACTGCAGCTTCCCAAATATCTGCTTAGCAGCCTAACTGTCTATACAAAGGATTCACTGACCCAGAGAGGAGCTGTGCATGAGCTCTGCATATTGGCCAGGACAGCAGCTTGAACAGGGCAGGCTCAACATCAGATCACCCCCTACAGCTTTTCTTCCCCTCCAGTGCCCATGAAGTCTCTGACACAGTGAACATCCAGTTCTTTCAGTCGAACTGGAAATTCTACTGCTATGTTAGCAAATGCATCACAACTCTACAGCCTCAGTGTTATGGTATTGTTCACGGGATAAAAAATTGACAGTTCAAACTGTCAAGCGGAGGTCACAAACTAAACAAGCCCACAGCCTTACACATCATTACCTGGCACCCCTACCTCTAGACCTGACTATTTAATCAGCTCACAATTCTCCTTCTGATATTGCACCAATCTCAAGAGACAGTACACAATAATGGAATTATTTCCAGACAATCTTCAGGAAACAACTGCAAGGAAAGAAACACTGCTAAAAGAAAAGCTAGCTCTGGACATAGAAAGGGCAAGATGACTAGGACCAAAAGAGGGAAGCAGAGCCCTGCCATCTGCACTCCATAATCACTTATAAAGGCAGCTCTGTGACAAATATGCTTTGTGCTTGACATGACTTTTTTGTGGTTCTTTATAGGCACTAAATGTATCTAACACATGATGTAAACTCTTGTACATCAATTTGGATTCCAATGTTGCGGTTGACATGAAATTTTAGGAGGTGTGATGCTCACAGTGGTGTTGTAAAGTCTGTCATGGATCAGTTTCTTCTACCACAGTCTCCTGAACCACCACAGGACAGCTAAAGATGTGGTTATTACAGGTGTGCCAGTAGATTCTGTGATCTGAAATGACTGGCACTTTAGAGCGTCAAAGAACCTCCTGCACCTTAAAAAGTACAAAAAAATATTGCAAGGAAAAAGAAGTTATGCTGGTGACTGTGTACATGGAAAAACAATCTCCATATCGAAGTGAAAAAGCATCTTCTGATCCAAGTCTCCTTCATTCCCAGACCATCTTGTACACAGGGTCCCCAACTTGAATCGTTCCAGTTTTGTCAACAGCAAAGTATTTCCCAAAGAGAGGACTGGTTTTGTAAATGTGTTTCTCAGATGGGTCACATAAGCGGTAACTGCAAAGAGAAAGCCCTTCTTTAGAAAAAGTGCTAGCAAAACCTACACATCAAAATATCAGTGATGAAAGAGAAGACAAAGAAGACATGCAAATAATCAAGCCTTGTTCTGGTCATCATAGTAGACTAAAAATGAAATAAATATTCTAGTTAAGAGACGCAAGCAGTTCAAATGGAGGGGAAAAAAGCCTTACTGTATTCACACATTCATGTTTAATATGTAAAAAAATCCTTTTATAAAGAAAAGTCAAAGAACCAAAGTTAGACCTTTAGATACCTTAAATAGCTGCTACCCCAAGGTTTCACTGTAGCAGATGTGACAGAGACAGGGAATGTGAAGTTTGCAATAAAGAGAACTTCCTGAATTTTCTTACCACATAGAATTGCAAGAAGTAGACTGGAAACCAGTATACACAGACCTTCACATTGCATTATGTGCCACACACACACTTCAAACCACTTTTAAAACACGAGTCTAACATCTGTTGGTGTCTAGCCTAAATCCTCTCCCACAGTCTAAGAAACAGTGGTATTTTTATAACCTTTTCAGTGTTTCCAAGGGCTCCTTCCTGTCGATGACCCCAGTGTCTGGATTAACGGTTGTTAAAATACACCTGCAATGACAGACAGTGCCAAATCAGTCAGGGCTTCTTATCACAAACCTCTTTGTTCCTATGTAAAATAAAGGTCTCCAATGTTTACCTGCCACAACACACGGTCCCTTTCATCTCCACATCACCAATAAGAATATCCTCCCAGGTGTCCTGAGGGAAGTAAACATTAGGCACATATTAGGCACAAGTATATACAATTACTTTTCCAGAAGTGGCACAGTCATTCACAAAAAGGTGCACCATTCCAGATGATCACCTTTACTAGTATCTTCAAAATATGCATAGTTACACTACACTACTATAATGAAAACCCTACTGTCACTGCATTTATCCAATTCAGGACACACTAATAATTCTATCCAAAAAGAGAGACACACAAGTAATGAATCCTCTTCTGCAACATACACTTGTCTGAAGCACTGAAACTAAAGCAATTTGTCCTTGCTCTATGGGTGATAATCTGATGGCCAGGTGGCCCCTGGAAAATCTACAGTTTTGCATAAAGGAAATTTTTAGGGGAAGTAAGTTTTTGCTTCTCATCTACACAAGCCTTCTATTGCAAATCCTCCTGGGAGATAAAAATCTATTCCTGCTTTAGGGGTTCTTCAATTTGAGAAATAATCATCCATAGACCTGTGACCTCCATCATTGTTTCACATGCAATGATGTGAGCTGAAGCTTTATCTCTCTGGAACTGAGCTGTAAAAATCACAGAATAGCAGCTTTCCTCATCCTTGTTGGCACCATCACACAGGGCAACTGAGTTATAAAGAAACATAACCAAGCCTTCAAAAAGACATTTAAGACAGTTATTTTACCTCCTCAAAAGCACTGCAGTCTGTTACAAAAATATTTGGCCTGAAGTTCTGTATCTTAGCTTTCTTTTCCAGCCTGGTATTTAAATCGTCCATTGAAGCTTCGGAGATGATCAAGACTGGGCTGCAGTCAGGATAGGCAACCTACAGAAAAAAGCACCATCAAATCTAAGGTTGCTGTAAGAGCATGGGAGGAAAGTCACTGCATGGCAAAACACAGATGTCGGAATCAGTGGTCTTTTAGGCTGCTCTGTTGAAGTTTTGATTTTCCTGAAAGTAGGTTAACAAGTAAAACAAGATGCTTTTCCCTATTTCAGTCACCATGGCAATTTTTGTGTGCTCAAATTGCCTTATTACAACACCAGAGGGAGTTCTACATCCAGAACAGCTCACACTCAATTACAGCTGTTCATTCATCAGTCTGGGATGCCTGGGCAGTGGGAGGGCCATATTAGCAAATAAGGCAAATGAACAGTATTTAAAAACCTCTAAACCTCCATGAAGTGGAGTTCCACAGAGGCAGGGGGAGAAAAAAAAAGGAGACATTTTGGTAATAATTTTAGTATATAACCCTCCTGCCTTTCTCTTATGTTATTCTTACTTCATTCGTGTACATACCTTTCAACCACAAAATGATGAGCACTGAAATAAGTAGCCAAGAAATTCTGCCTTTTTTTTCTTGCTATGATTCCAGAACATCACTCCTCCTTATCTGAGTCTCTTCTGCTGACACATTGTGTTTGTATTGGTCTCAGTGCCCTTACATAAAAAATGCATACCTATAGAAGTCTATAATTGAGTATACTACTTCTCTTTGTGCAACAATAATCAAAACACTGATCCCCTACAGATAATAACATCACTAAAGCAATGTACTTGCAATTTTCATTTGTTTAAAAACCTTATATTTGATACAATTCAAAGTATCTTCACCTGAGAGAATTCTTCAGAAAAAAAGAAGGGCAGCAGAGGCTAAAATGATATAAGGATGTCTGAGCACAGCATCTCCTTTCCATGAAATTTCTCTAATATCATACCTTCAAGACTCTTCCACAGAAAGAGATAAAACCTCTGAAACTTCCTTGGAATTTTAATTCCTAGGCCCACAAGCAGCCTATTTAAACATAATTCCTTTGAACAAAATACAAAGTAACATAACTTGTATCAGTACACTCCCAGACCTAACTAGGGATAGGGAGTGGAATCTTTCTGTGCAACACAGATTACACCATCAAAACATCATTAAAGATGTAACTTTTTCCTATTCAGTGAGACACAGAAGGGTATTGTATTCTGCAATGTAAAAGTTCCTCTTCAAGTATCAGTTTCAGACTCTTTAGCTGTGAATAGTCAATAGTTTAAAACCAATATGAAGTAAAAATTAAGCAAGTCACCTCTTTACAGAAAAGAATACTCACATGGTTTTAGCACACAACTACACACCTTGCTAAACTGGGCTCAATCACCAAAGATGGAAGGGGCAGGTTCTAGTGGGTGGGAAATGGTTAAAAGGACATAGTTCTGAGAAAAAGTATTCATTTACCTCATCTGTGTTTCGGAAAAGGGCTATTGTGTCCTTTGACTTTCTTGGCACCATGGAGGGCTCAAAGTGCACCAGTCGACAGGGCTCTGAGTTCAAGAAGGTGGTGATCCACTGAGCCACTTCATCACCACAGTCCCTGCCTTGGATATCCTGTCCAAACACCCTGGAGAGTCACAACACATCAGCAAGTTAGCTGGAAACATGAAGGTTCAATGAAACTTCTTATTAAAAGGTAAAAAACATGTTTTAATAGCAAATATACAGAAAACTAATAATTACTAAAGGGCAATCTCCTTGTGGCCACTGTGTTTTGAAAGCTAAGGAACATGGACATGACTAGACAATACCAGCTGGTGAAAAAATGAGCTCTAAAATATTGTTAATGTGAGAGTAATAAACCTATCTGCTCGCCCTACTTTGAGAGAAAAAAGGCCTGCTCCTGCATTTGCACATGACTGCTACACCAAGTGACTTCTACTGAGAAATCAGCTGAAATGTAACTAATTTCAGAAAATGAACAATAGTTTGAAATTATGTGATTAGTTACCACAATTGATATGTACAAATGTTATTAATTAAAAGTGTCCCTAACTGTTAAGGAAACTTTCCTTCAGACACTGGTGCTGTCAAACTTTAGCGAGAGATGAGTGAGACTCTTCAGTTCCGACTTCACACACAAAACAGCTCAGTATCTTAAAGGACGCAAAGATTTGTACTGGAAACCAAGTCCATGGGGCACAAAAAGCCACTGCCAGTAGAATACAAACAAGTTTATGCAAGGAACATTTTCCTGTCAAGAAAACCTAAACCTCGACTCAACCTTTCAATAAACTTTGACACCAGTCATGAGTTTTGTTACACTTTTCAAAGTAGCCATTTTGACCCAAATGCGCTGCAGTTTCCTATCTGCAATTGAATCCTGGGCAGCTCGAAGCATCGAGATGCCCATGCAGCTCCTCTAGCGTGAGCCCAGCTCCCAGGAGCCCTTCTTTACTCATCTGGGGAGGTGATCATTTGGGTGCTGGCATCAATATCCCTGCTCCATTTGCTGGGATTCCTGTGTCTACCCTGTGACACGGGCTGGAATTAAATGGCATTGCTCCAGACAGCAATATTCAGCTGCCCTTCTCCTCCCTCCATCCCGCAGTTCCTGCATGCCTTCTGACTGGCAGGACAACAGAGGGAAGGCTCTTACAGCTTCCAACGCTACTGCTTTCTATTCAGGAAGCAAATCTATCCTAAGCACTCAGTGCTGTAAGGATCCATGGGAATAGATCACACAATTTAAGCGTTACAAAGGGCACAAATGAACAGCAGGAAGTTTCTTAGCCAGAGGGAAACACTCTAGCATTAGCAGAAGCAGAAAATGTACCTATACAATGGCTTTGGTCCTATATTTTCCTCTCCCGGATTTTTAAATACCTATATAAAATTTCCAAGTGGACTTAGCAGTTTTCAAGATCAGCACATGCACATCCCTATGCAGCCAGAGGATCTAAGGCACTGGTTTAGCTCCAGCTTACAGGGCATGAGCTCCCATGAGCACTCATCTGAAGGCAAATTTATTAACAAAGGAAAAAAAAAAACAAACCAGAAGAACATATCCCTGAGCTCTAAAACTGGAAAATCCAAGAAATCCAAGCTAACTTTTCATTTCTGCAATGTATTGGGCTATTTAAATATTCTTCTAGTGACACAACAAATTTTAGAAAAATGACAGCTTGCAAACTGTACGGTTTGGCAGTGCATGTGCCATTAGCCAACACACAGGCATTTGCACAGGTTTGTTTGTTTGCCTGTTCCATTTCTGCAGGAGAAATACTACCATGTGGAACTTGCACCAACCTTGTATAAACAGAGATACTGAGCTATGCTCACCAAGGCTTTCCACAGCCATGTACTTATGCTAAAAGCAAGCAAATGCAGCTCCTTGCCAGCACTCTTGTAGTTACTATTACAGCATTAACTATCTCTGCTATCCAAAGAACAAACACTTACAGGATCTTTGTAGGGCCTTACAGTTTCTAAACACTTACATATTAATTAACATTTTAGCAAAGAAAAGGTTTTCCTCTTTCTGCTGGCAGTTTTCCAGCACGGATTTCTATACATAGATAAAATAACTAGGACTGCAGTCACACAACAAAACTCTAAGCATGCAGTTAAATCACTGTTTGTAACCCATCCACCTGAAACTCCTTTGGGGTAGCACCTACAGGGAATGCCCTAAGTCCCTGGGATGCCAGTCTTTCCCTTGTGACCTCAGGGTGAACCTTGGACTACCAAGTTTTTAACAGAGGCAGCTCAGTTAAATGGCTAAAGACAGGGGCCAGGGAGTCTAAACTCCAACATCTCACCAGCTCTGAATGGCCAGCATGCATGCAAAAATGCTGATGGACATAGTGATCAAGAAATACTCGAATGCCTCACTGAGGCTCCGAGATGCAGCTGCTCACCCAAGCAAGAACAAAAACACTAGAAGTAAAAACAAATAAGCAAACGCGACATTCTATAAAGACAGAAGATCACAGTTCATGTGGCAGACATGTAACGCATGGTCTTTGATACTGTGTCCTCTTTTCCTGAGATTTGTTTTCACCAGTATTTAGCAGATTAAAAGTAGAGCTTTTGTTATGACAACCATAACATATGGCAGAGCATTTCATAGAAATACAAACCAGTCTGGATTAGAAGCAACCTTAAAACCACCGAGGACAACTCCCCTAGCATAAGCTGAGGCACCTTCCACTAGACCAAGGTGTTCAGAGCCTCATCCAAACTGACCTTGAGCACTTTTAGGGATGGGGCACCAACATCTCCTCTGGGCAACCTGTGCCAGTGCCTCACCACCCACACAGTGAAGAATTTCTTCTTAATAGCTAATCTAAACCTGTTAACACCACTGTGCCTTGTCTTGTCAGTACAGGCTGTGGTTTGAAGTCTATCTCCCTTAAGCAGACAGTGAGAAACACCCCTCACAGAAAAGACACAGAGGTACTGAACTTCTATGCTCCAATTTCTGTATAAGAAAATGCGAAGCATTTCATATTACATACACAATGATGAAAGGAAAAGCACATAAGAAAGACAGCACTGAGAGAGAGGGAAGCGGGAAAGAAAAATCCTTCTTCAGTACCTGCAGTTGTGGACGGGATTTTTCTTGGGCAGCTTTACAGGCACGCTTATCCTCTCCATGTCCCCGGCCTCCAAGATCAAGTTCCCGTTTTCACAGTGGGCAGAAATAAGGACGAGCCGCGGCTCCTGGCGAGCTGTCACCATGTGCCCGTCCTCCCTGACCACCAGCCAGAACCTGCGGCGGGACGGGGGCACAGAGGCGCCCGGCAGCGTTACCGCCGGGCCGGCAGCACCGGCAGCCGGGCGCTCCTTCCCGGGCCCCGGGAGAGCCAACACCGCCCCCCGAGCCGCGCCGGGCCCGGCCGGCCTACCTGTCCCGCATCTCCCCGCTGCGCAGCCCCATCGGCGTCACCTGCGCCCGCCGCACCGACACGCCCCGGCACGACTTCACCGGGTACACGAAGAGCCTGAGCACCGTCCCCACCCGCTGCAGGCGGCGGCGGCGGCGGCGCGGCCCGGCCCAGCGCCAGGCGCCGAGCAGCGCGCCCAGCGCCAGCAGCGCCGCCGCGCCCCACAGCCAGCCCGGCCGCGCCGGGCCCGCCGCGCCCCACGGGCCGCTCATGGCCACCGGGCCCCCGGAGCGGCCGGCACGGGCCCCTCACAGCGGCACGGCTCCCTCACACCGCCCCCCACACCGGCACGGGCCCCTCACACCGCCCCTCACACCGGCACGGCCCCCTCACACCGGCACGGCCCCCTCACACCGCCCCTCACACCGGCCAGGCTCCCTCACACCGGCACGGCTCCCTCACACCGCCCCTCACACCGGCACGGGCCCCTCACACCGGCACGGGCCCCTCACACCGCCCCTCACACCGGCACGGGCCCCTCACACCGCCCCCCACACCGGCACGGCTCCCTCACACCGCCCCTCACACCGGCCAGGCTCCCTCACACCGCCCCTCACACCGGCACGGCTCCCTCACACCGCCCCCCACACCGGCACGGGCCCCTCACACCGCCCCTCACACCGCCCCGGCTCCCTCACACCGGCCCGGCCCCTCACACCGGCCCCGCTCCCTCACACCGCCCCTCACAGCGGCCCGGCCCGGAGCCGCGAGCTTCGGTGCGAGCAAAGGGGCGGCGCAGCCGGGCAAACACGCGGCCGAGCGCCCGGCCCCGGTGAACGATGCGTTCCGTCCCATATCCGGGCTTTCCGCGCAAGCCGCGCTGCAGGAAGCGTGGGCTGGGTGGGAATGCACAAGTGCGTCAAATTCACGCGTTGGGTTTGGGGAAAAGGGGAGCAGGTGGATGGAGGCATGGAGGGCAGTAAATGGGGTGTGCAGTGCTGTTGGGCCGCCCTGGGACATCTGCACGCCCTCTCTGCCTGGTACCAAACTCCCGAGACTCCTTCCGAAAGCTTCCTTTTTGTTGGCTTCCTTCTCGGGGAAGTTGCTTTGTGGGATACCCAGCTGCAAGGCAAATATGTCATCAAATACAGGCTGGAGTGGCAAATGTTGCCACAGGTCTGTTCTCACAAGCAAAGCGAGAGCTTTGGGATCTGGTGGCCAAATTCACAAACAAATATTAGTGATTAGTGTGCTGAGAGTGAAGTCCCAGAATGCAGAAGATGGGGAAGCTCAGTGTTGGGCATTTCTGGGAGGTTCAGACAGCCCAGCCACAATGGATTATTGGAAGCACTCCAGCAGCAGCATCCTGGTGGAGAGGGACATTGAAAATGAGGCTATTGTGAACCTTTTTGATAATGGTATGTGCAGGCAATCAAGCCAGGAGAGTTCCTCACACTGACATCAAGAATCACTTGATCACAGACCAGGATCAGAAAATGTTCCTGTCAGTGGGAATCACCCTAGATTGTAAAATGTACAGTGGGATTTGTGAAAAGCTGGGGGATGAAGACAACGTGATGGATGTCAGAAGCAAAGGCAGTGACGGCAGATCTATCCCTACTGGCATGACCCCAAAACCTGATCTTCCTTACAGGCAAGAAGGGATTTCACAGAGGAGTCCTTAATTAAAAGGACCAGGATATGACTGTGAGCAGGAAATCAAGACACAAATAGTGCCAAAGAGACAGACAGCTGCCTGAGCACAGAGAAGGGAATTAAACCTGATTTTGTTGCAAATGTCTTTGCCTGCTTCTTTCAGATGAAGGGTGCTGGGCAGGCAGCAGTGCTGGGACACCAACAGTCCACCTGAGTAGGTGTGATACAGAAGGGAGTAATGTGTATATTCCTCATCAAGATGCTCTGAATTATTTTTGTGGTCTCCCAGCCATTTTGGGTAGTTGCTCCTTGTTATTCACATTTTACTAATTGATGTTGAGGTACAGGTCCCTGGTAACATTAGCTGTGTGAAAATACAAGAAGGAGGGCAGTGCCTTTGCCCTCTGGTTCACCCCTTTGCTGTTTAAACCATGCTCTGATTCCAGTCATGGGTTTTGGGACCTTTCCCCTTCGACAAGTACACCACAACATGAAGATAAACAGAACTTGTGTTTATTTTGAATCTGCCCCCTGAACAAACCCAGAACAGTTCTGGAGATTAACTACTGATCAGCAGAGCTTTATGCTGCTGTTGGATAGTGTGGGGGACATGCAGAGACAGCCTGCTGCCTGCTCATCTTCTATGTCACTTGAAACCCCTTCTTATGCTACTTTACTGGGACACCCTGTCCTCCATATCCCTGGGATCCCCACATTGCTCCAGGTAAATCATAGGTGTAAAACTGCTTGCTCTGGTAAAACCAGACCTGCCCTACCACCTTCAAATCATTGACTCACTGAGTCAAAAATGATTGCTTGTGATTGCCTTTATGACTCCTCCATAGACATAAGAGGGGAGCCAACCCTGCTGAGTGGACTGAGAGCCCTTGCACTCTTTGGTAACCATTAATCCTCTGATTTAACATGGAGTCTATATTTTGTTGAATTTAATTGAATTCACACAGAGATCTTTAATCTGCACCTGCACCCACATGAGCAGAAAAATGCTATAAGGGGAACCAGGCATCTTGTGTTTAGCAAATGTTCAACAAAACTGCAGCAGCAACTATCTCATGTCTGATAAGCAGTGCTTGCAAGCAGGAACCAAACTATACTAACCTAAGTACTAAAGAGATAAAAACACCAACTGGTTTTAGAATTTAACTAGGAAAGCAACGCATCACGTGAAATAAATGAAAAAAACCAAACAAACTACTATTTACACTGGCCACTTCTGACAAATATTAATGCATATTTTCACCAGCTTAAGGCAAAAATGAGTAACTAACTCCTGTGGTTTCTTGAGCACAGTATTCTCCACTGTGCAAACTGCAAAGTGCAGAACGATTTTGCTCTTCTGTCTGTGAGGCATCAAAATAACAGAATTCAACGGAATTTTGAGAGAACTTTTTCTAAAAAAAAAAAAAATGGGTGATTTACTGCTTGCTTGCTTCTTCTGAGTGCCCGAGAAAATAGGTCTGGAGCACATATATACTCTACCAGCATGAGAATTTGGAGAAGTAGAGACCTTGATGGTTGTGAGAAGCTACAGCTCCTTCCTAGCTGCACATTACGGGCAGCACAGCGATGTACAGAACCAGATTCTTTTAGTTCAAATGACTTGTTAACTGAAATCAGAAATAGCTCACATTGGCTAGCAATTGGGTATTAATTTAGAGAAAAAAATATTTTAAAATCCAAGAAGGACCTTAAGCTTTCATTTCTTAGATCTACTGACCTAAGGAGCCTAAGGAGATTTTATTTCAGCCTTTCTGTTACATTCAGCCCTAACTCTTCTTGAAGACTATGGTGAGAAGGAGCTTAAAGAAATAACAGAAGGCAGCAGCATCTGTATAATCTCTCTTCTCCTGCTATGAAACAAGGAACACAAAATCAGAAAAAGCTGTGGACAGCACAATTGTGGCTAAATGTTTCATGTCTGAGTCTGCAGGCTTTGAGGAAAGCCCTTTTCACCCACACACCAGGTATCTCCCAAACAGCCTCCAGTAAGCAGCCTGACCAGCAGGTTTGTTTCATCCTCCATCCCAGGCACACCGGTGCTTACCTAGGAGCCATCAGCTCCTTGTACTCTTAAGCAATGTGAATAGAGCCCCTCAGACAAAATAGGTACTGGTTTTGTTGCAATCCAAACACAACCTCTTGTGTGACAGAGCTGCTTGTTGTAGCCAGAGCAGGCACAGTATTCCTGCCTTTAAAAGCAAACAAACATGTTTTCAATTGCTGATAACATCATCAAAGTTCAGGACAGTTGTGCTGACGTTCTCTGCACCAGGGTCTTCCCTTGTTTCAGGCTTCTTTAAAATGTGTCTGATCACATGAAAAATTCACAGTGTCAGTCTTGCAGCAAACTGGGGCTGGGCTCCCTCAGTCATGACAGTGGATGATGGTGGCATATCTTTAAAAAGCATGGTGTTAACTCAGTAGCACAGGACAAATTTTCATGTAGAAAAAAATTTATGGAGAATGTAAAAGGCATATCTGCCTTCAGATGTAGTGACATATTTGAGATAATTCTAGAGACAAAACTAGACACTCTAGTAGCAGCAGCTCAATCAGAGGCCTAAAATGAATGATGAGGAAGGAGTAGAACCATTTTTCTTGTTTCTACTAAAAAGAAAAACAGATGGGGATTTTCTAGGTCTTCAATATGTACACAGTGCTGTACTTTGGAAAGATATATATTACCACATTGAGGGGAGAGGTTTGGATGGACATTATGAAAAAAACAGTGACAAAGACAGCAAAATGCTGGCCTCAGTTAGGTGTCATTATGTTAGGATGGAACTAAATGTAGCCTGGGCTTGTCTCAGTAAAGGAATTAAATGCACACAACAGGGATATGGCAATTATTTTTTCAGTGACTCTCTGATAATTCAGCAAAAGGCAGGGATGAAGGAATAACATGGCCAAATATGCTGATTTCAACAAGATGTGATAAAAATCACATTATACTCACACACACAAAAATTATATACTTTTTCTAAAGTTAGAACAAACAATAATTTCAAGAAATCCCTTCACAGAGAGGAGGGGAGGATAAAAGCATTGCTGTTTCCTCTTAAAATCTTGAAGGAAATCAGAGTTCAATGAGTCATGCACTAGAAATGAGATCATTGAAATTCATGTGTGGAAAATCTCAGACTAGTAATTGGCAATGATAGAGTCATAAATAGAGCCATTAATGATGGATGCCTTTTAATGGAGCCAGAGCAAAGAAATGAAAGAATCTCTCTTTTTTGATGAGGTTTTTCCTATACAGAGAATTATTTATACCCAAAATCTGGGCTGTTGATCAGCTACTTTGGTAACTATCAGCTGTCATTCCAGACACATAGGAAGATTAATTGACAATTATATTTTTCTTCCAGTCAAAAGCTAAACTTTTGTCTTTCTAAATGCATCAGGACAACACAGAAATTGTTTTTCCTGGCAAATTTTTGGCCCAGTATTAACTAACAGAGGCTGTTGACATCATGAGTTCTCCTAGTGTTCTGTAAATGTTATTTTCCGTCTGAATATAACTTCAATCAGCAGCTTCAGGAATCTCCAGGGTAGAGCTGTGTGTCACCGGGGAGAGCAGGTAAGGAGCAAAGGAGAGGCTTTGAGGGGAGCAGGGCATTTGTTCTGCAGCACAAACATTAACACTTCTGCAGCTCTGGTTTATCAGCCATCACAGGGCAGGATGGGATTCACCAAGGACAGGAAAGTCCCCACCCTAATTCAGGCACAGCTGAAAAATACAATCTGATGCTAGTTCAGTGTCCCAGGAAAGGAAGGAGCAAAGAGTCCTTCACGGGCAGCAGGAACAGGGCAATACAGAAAGCTTGAGGAGGCAGCTACGTGTGGTTTGCTGGAGCTGGGGTCCAAGGCACTCCTGGTGGGGGGGTCTCATTCCAGTCTGCCAAGCTCCTGTTCAAAATTACACATCCTCTTGTAGGCTGTTGTCATCTCTCCAGAAAAAGATGAGATTTAGAAACAAGGAGTGGCCATGGCTCATCCCCTCACCTCCAGTGAATCTTCCTTAAGGAATGTTTTTGAGATGCAGCAAGAACTTCAGGGCAGAGTGGAATGCATTTTTAGGTGTTGAAGGTAAAAAAAAAAAACCTGACACAAAAACAATGTTCCTATGGCTTTACATTTTAAACATTTGGGCAGAGCAAGCTCAGGATTCCACTGGGTAGGAAACACCGGTGTACAGAGGTGCACATTACACTGCTGAGACCCCACATCCTGAGGATGGCTCTGGACAAACAAGGAGGCCAGCTTAGGGAAAGGCAGGAAATCCCTGCAGGAGATGAGGCAGAACAACGGGTCAGGCTGGAAATCTGAGGGGTTTTCCCAGGAGATGGCAGTAAAGGACAATCGCCTTTCAGCCAGTGGAACGCAGCGAAGTGGAAGCAGCGGTGGAAGCTGAGCTGCTCCTCCGGCATCGCTGCCGCCTCGCCAGCCGCTCCTTGTTACCAGGAGCAAAGCTTTATTCTTCGCGTCAGTGCTTCTAGCAAGGGTGAGGAGCTCAGTCTTCTATATTTCCATACAGTAGGTAAATTAAAAGCTTTCTCCTTACAGTGGAAGGATCCCACTCTCAGCCTCATCCAGACTGGAAGAAGCCCAGGAGATCTCTCCTCCAGCCTCCCACTCACAGCAGGGTGAAGGCTGTGGGCTGCTTCCCACTTTGTACAGTCATGACTTGAGGCACTCCACAGACAGACTTCAGCCCCCTGAAGTAACCTCTTCTTATGCTTAATGATCATATTACTGCTTTCCCTGACTTGGCTGAAAACTCCCCAGTTTGGGTTTATGACCGTGACCTCTTGCTGTCTGGCTGTAGACTTCAGTAAGGAGCCTGGCTCCATCTTGTTGGAAACCCTTTCTTACATTTTGAAAAGCTGTTGTCAAGTTTCTCCTAAGTCTTTCCTTCTCCAGCTGAATGTCCAAAGCCGTGTGTCTCTCCTCATGCACCTTGCAGGATTCAGGAAAGTGCACCACCCTCTCTGAGCCCAGTCTAGACTTCACCCCAAAACAGGCCTGGCAGCCTAATACTACTTCCTGAAAGGAGAAGAAAAGGAAGGATTTTATTAATTTACTTTCTCTTAATTTAATTTTCTCTATTAATCTACAAGTTCTTCAGGCTCTCTGCTTTTCCTTGAAGAAAAAGGGATTTCCAAAGCACACTCTGTACAGGTAACTGCAGCAACTTTGTGCATATTTTAGGATCAGTTTTGTCTCAGAAGAGGCCAGTGTTCCGCTAACAAGGGACTTGGGATACAGAAAAAGAGACAACTGGTTTTACTGCACCCCAAAACAAAATCTGCCCCTTTCCCAGTATTACAGACAGGCAGAGGTCAGAAAGGACATTAATCCCTGAAGTGATCTGTGACCTGGGAGGGACAAAGATCTGGAGTGCCAAAGTGCTGTGGTGTGGTACAGCTCTCCTCAGTCACTGCACTTCCAAAGCAAGCTGTGCAAGAGTGCTTCCTTGCTGCTAATGTTACAGGACAAAGGACAATAGCTCTGAGTCCTTTGCCATTTCCTCAGAGCCTGTGGTAAGCCAGAGGAGTAATTAAATACTCTGGCAAAACCAGAAGAAATATGCTTTATTCTGCTCTGTGACTCATTGGCCATTCACAAGGAATAGCCAGGAATTTAAAGTAAAAGTGACTTGCCAAACTGTCTGGCTAGTGGAGTTTGTTTCTGAGAAAAATATGGACAAGTTCACTATTTATTTCTTGCCACTCTTACATGTATTCAGCTTCCTGAACCTATTTATCCTGCCATTTGTTATAAAGCACAGTGAAAAGTGTATGGAAAGCTGAAGGGAACCAGATAGGCCAGCAGAACACCATTGAAGACAATCCAGGCAAATGAAACAATAGGTAGAGGTTTCATGCAAGGGCTGAAGGGAGGAACATATTTTGTCCAGCTCAAACATCAAATCAAACCTTCTCCATGTATTCACCACGGTATCCACTGCATCCCATATTGTTTATGAGCGAGTCAAACATCTGCTTTGTTCCTCAGAGGCACCAGGAGTTCAGCTGCAGACAAGCCTATTTTAATAAAAGAGCCTGTGTGCACCTGTGGGTTGAAAGCTGTCCCTGCTGGGGTGGCTCCTCCAAGGACCACCTTGCCAAGAATACATAACACCTGCACAGAAGCCAAGGTTCAGTCCCAGACTGCCCTAGTGGCTTGGCACCCACCAGGGCTGGGAACCCAGGCTCTTCCCCACTCCCAGCCTCCTCCCCATCACCAACATCGTGCTCTCCCTCATCTCCCATGCAGATTTCCAGCATGGCAGTTCTCCTTCAGATGGAGACTGCCCATTTTTTTTGGCTGAGCAGATGATCTGCCAGAGGCTGAGGGGGTCAGGGAACATTTCCTCATCTCTCATGTCACCGAGACAACATTTAGCAACAGAGCTGCAGGACCTGCCCTGTTCCACCTGCTTGCATCACAGCTAAGGAGCTATTACACCTGGCCCAACAGAGATGCTGCCATGACTGACACGAAGTACAGCCCTGTGCCATCCACCCAGCTGAGAAATGAACCTCGCCCTCTGGATTCAGGTTTCCTAGGCACTGCTTCCTGAGCTGGGCTAATGAAGAGAGCAGCAAACCCTGAAGCCAAGGCTTGGCCTCACAAGTTCCCTTCAGGAGCTGAGGAGTGAATCAGTGCTCAAGGAGAACTGATAAGCAGCACTAATTGGTAACATCAGTGAGAACCATCAGTTCATTTTGCAGGAGGAAAACGAATCATTAGCTGGTTTATTGCAGAAGCATAGGTTAGTTGCTTACTTTTTCTTTCTCTCTCCCCTTTGTTTTTGGTCTATTTTAGAAACATTGGCCAGCCAATGCTGACTCACCAATATGCCTGAGGCTTTTCTTTTCTCAGGCTCACACAGAAGCACCACGTACATGTCATTCAGGTTCTGTATGGATAGCAACCAGGTTATTCCCTTAAAGTTGCACCAGTTGAGCAGAGCCTGGATGTCAGCAGGCAAAAGTCCACTGTGCTGAGCAGTTCAGGAGCTAAGGTTCATGTTTACCTTTGTGGAAGGTCTGAATGGGCTGGACACCGTGTGTTGCAATGAGGGAGCAGCCTTACTAGTCAGAGGACATACAAATAGATGGGACGCTCACTCCACACAGAAAAATGAAGACAAAAATCTCTTCCTGCACAGCTTTAGTAATTTGAAAAAAAAAGGTCTAATGATTTATGCTGTAAGAGCACTGTGAAACAGGGAGTTGTAACAAAATATGAAGTTAATCCCAAACTCTGCAGGCTGGTGTGGCATATGGGTGTTAGGACAACCCTGTTCTTACAGCATTATCAACAGCCCTATGGCATGCTGGTGGGGCAGATAAGAGGGACAGGTCTGTCCCCACAAAAACGCTCAAGAGAAACAACTGAAGGTATGAAATCAATGAGCAAAATCCCTTTGTGGCTATTCCTACCCCAGCATTTGCAACCTTAGATCCTCTGCAGCCTCACCTTGCTGTTCCTGAGCATTTCTACATGGTCTGGGCTACAATCGTGTCCTGCCAGGGTCCTGAGGCCACAGGCAAAACAACGTGGGGAAGTTTACACTGCAGCTTCCCCTGGCTGGCTGGGCTGCTGCTGAGAAACTCCTCCTTTGTGCGCTTACTTACGTGTGTAGGTAAAAACAGACATGGATCTCGTGGCTTTTATTTACAGTCCAGTTAGAAAAGAGCATAACACCCTGCCCCCGCCCCCCCCCCCCAATCTGATTCATTTGCTACATTTAAAAGAAATACAGTGTGGTTTGCCAAGACATACAAACTCCTTTGTTCAGAAAAGGCAAAGAAAGCAAGTGAACAGCATTTTTTTCCAGTTAAGTCAACTCCTTGATTACAAAAACACCATCAAAACTAGAAAGATATGTAATACATAGAAAGTGCTAGCAGGGAAGTAATTTACAACTACCACAAAAGACTGACAGAAACAAACAAACCCCACAAAATGTTTAAGGCCCATAAACCACCTTGTTCCTGTGTCATCAATGTACAATTTATGTTCCTGGAGGTGTGACATGGAAGCTGCTGCATCTGCAGCACTGAGCTGAGCCGTCTGATATTGACATCCTCCACTTACAGCTTCCAGGTGCAGAAATGAAGATGGAGCTGGCAGGTTATTTGGCCTTGTTCTCATACATCACACTTGTACATTCCTATACCAAATGTATATTTTTTTCTCAGATGCAGCTGGCAATCAATTGTTTTTCCCCTGGTGAACACCACAAAATCAGGCGTAAAATGGCCCAGCTTCCAGAATCAGGTATATCACACATAAACTCTGTTCCCAGTAAAAAAATATATGCAGCTTTCACAGTAGCAGAGGAAAAGTTTAAAATGTTAATCACAGTGAGCCTTTAATCCCCCAAAATCACAAATACACACCTCATTTTCTTTCTGTCATCTTTCTCATGATTATTTAAAGGCTCATTATGTCCAGAGTTTGAAATGAACAACTATGATGCAGCAAAGCTCTCCACGTCTCAGGCCACATTCCATTTATGTCCAAGTATATTTTTAAGTACACTCATAATCTTAACTCTCTCAGGTAAAAAACACACCAAGCTCAGAATCTCAGAAAACCAAAGACTTTCCCAATCCTCTGTTATCTGTTTCCTCCACTTCTTTGACAATTCCTCTCACTACACAAACTCATCTCCACCTCCCCAGTTGCTCTCCCATCCTCTGTTTTCCTTCATTTCTCTCTCCCTCACCTACTTGCTTTTCCATCCATCCTTGGCTCCCTTCCACACAGCAGGAAGCTCTGGAAAACCAACTCATGCCCCAGAACAAACTTCAGTTCTATTATTCAAAGATTATTTTCTCATCCTTACACTTCTTTGACCCGATCTGATCTTAAAAAGCACCGGAAAGTTTTTCAGAGAAGAGCACTCAGTCTTGGAAAGGGTCTGGTGTAGAGGCTCAGAGCTGTTGGTCCAAGAGGTTTTGCAGATCCAGGTCTCAAATTTAATCCTGAGAAAGCAGCAATGGCCTCATGTCCTCTCCCATGGGGCACAGGGAGCTGTCCTAGCGGACGAAGGATGCCACATGTGTTGACACTCCAAAGGGAGCAGAATAGGCTGCTGCTAATCCTTGCAGGCCGATCACCAAGTAGTGACAACCCTTCTGCAGAACCTTCCCGACATTCTGGGGAGAGAGATGAGAAAAAGGGATTAAAAAAAGACAAGGTGAAAGAAAATACCTTCATGTAAAATCATTCCGACAGCCAATGTCACAGGCCCAGAAAATGAAATTCTCCCACAGCTAACGAAGGCTGCAGAGTGGAAAAACATTTTATCATCTATTTTTATATAGGCACACACACCCACAGGGTATAGTTAAACTGAACGGATGCAGCCTCCACAGGAAGCCAGGCTTTTACATGTGATTCTATTCAAGAATAAAATTAGTTTAAATTCACCCTAGTTTGTAGAAGTACATAATTCCCACATTACATGTTCTAACTATGTTAGCAATTCCTAGAAGTTCATAGCGTGCTAAAACTGGAGCTGAACAAGAAGGCAGTAATGACTGAGAATGCTTTTATGGAAAGGTCACTGCTTTTTGTGAAAATACGATTTCTTTTGTCAAAATAAGAAAGTTTTGGTCCCCATCAGTACACATTCAGAAACTCATCTATATACTGCACTAGAGATAAACTTGCCATGGATTATTTAACTGAAAACCTTAATTTAATTTTAATTTCATTTCTGAGAACTTTTGGTCATGTGGCCGCTCTCAGATGGGGAATTAATACAATGTAGTCAGATTTGGAGGAATATCAGAATTAATTGTTAGTAACTCCTTATGGTTGTGCAGGACTAGATTAAAATGACCTCTTATAACATGGAAAAAATGGAATCTGAGTAAGTATTTTTAAATCAATGAAATCTATTGAATTTTTAAATCAGTGAAATCAATATCTATTATATTTTTATGATTTCTTAAAGCTGGATTACAGAGCTTCTGGTACATAAAAACTTCAGCTGTCACAATGATACTACACAGTTGAACTTTGCTGGTTTTACTCCCATGGAAACTTACTCAAAAGGAGTTAAGGTGCCAAAATAAAAAGGTGGCTCGAGCCTGGGGCAGATCCTGAGGCTGAAGGAGGAGATGCAGGGCCTTCCCTTCCCACATCTGCCCCTGCCTCACTATGTCACACTGGAGAGTCTTCTTTCCCCCTTCCTGCCCTTCACTTACCCAGACCTCACCTGTTCTTTCATGAGTTGTTCTTTATGCCAGAGCCAAACTGGCAATGCTTCCCTGTGGGAATATCATCTGACCAACACAAAAGGGAATACACAGTGCCCATGAACTGGCCTGTGCTCTAAACACCATTAAAGGCATCTTTATACCAACAGCACCACCAGCAAAGTGATGACCTTCTGCAAATATTCTCACAAAAATGCACTGTACAGATCAGGCCTACAGGCTTGAGACAGCTTCCTACAGCATGGGACCTGGAAAACACTGTGCTGGAAATGCAAAGAATCAAATTCATCATGAAAGAATGAAATATTCTGTTCATTTCTTTATGAAACAGTAGGATTTGAGAGGCAGCCCCTGACAATGCTGACATCTGTAAACTGAATTTCAAAAGTAACTTTGCCAGGCTAATGGCATTTTCTGCATGTCAGACATAGCAAGCATATCTTTACCAAAATCATTATTTTTTAAATAGAATGCAGTAGAAAGTGAAGTCTCATGCTGACATCTGTAATCTCAGCAGCAGGAAAGGATTCCTGACAACAGAAAGGATTCTCCGGCGAACATAGAAACTATTTTTTGCTATGAACATCCAAGACATACCTGAGATGTACTTAAGTGACATGAACAAGAGAAAAACAATAGAATTCTTCCACGTGTCAGTTTTGTGACTAAAGGCACCCATCTTCCGGTGGGAGGAAAACCAAACCACCAGACTGTAGGACTTGTGACTTCCCACACAGGAAAGCAAAAGAACAATTTTGATCCAAAATTACTGTTACAGAAGAAGAACAAGCTGGTTTTTTTTTTTGCCCTTGTAACTCACAGCAGTGAATTCTAAGGGTCACCTTGGCCAAGGAATGTCCTGCAGGGCTGTTTACCGTTTCTTTCAGGCACTTCAGTGGAAGGGAAAAAAAATGCAGGCCAGTTAACTGGAAGTTTTAAGGAATAGTTTTTAAATAATGACGCGGAGGGAAACGCAGAACCAAGCGATGCAAAGCACCCGTCACATGGATCAGCTTAGTGTCATTTTCACTTGGAACACACGGATTTTGTGCTCTTTGATCCAGGAGACGGTCGGTGTCCGCCCCGCCCCCAGCAGCACCGGCTCCTTCCCGGGCAGGTCCAGAGCAAACCCCGACCCCACCTCGAAGCCGGACGCTGGTCCTGAAACGCCTGCGGGATAAGAGGCAATTCCAAAAGCCCCTCGGAGCTCTGGGAGCCGCGGCCCCGCTGCCCTCTCGGCACCGCAGATCCCGTACCGGGGATCCCCATGCCGAGGGTCCCCGCGTCGAGGGTCCCCCTCCGGCCGTGCCGGGCGCGCCTTGCCCTCACCTTTCCATACTTCTTCAGGCGCTTTCCGTAGGGCCGCTTGCCGGGAGCCCGCGGCGGGCGCAGCGGCTCGTAGGAGCCGGGCAGGACGGCGAAGCGAACCTTCCTGCAGCCGGCGCCCTCCGCCTCCTCCTCCGGCAGCGCCGCCGGCCGCGCGGCCCCCGCGCTGCCCCCGGCCCCCGCCGCCTCCTCCTCCTCGCCGGGCAGGATGCAGACCCGGTCGGCGGCGGCCCCGCGGCGGGAGAAGCTGCCCCTCACCTTGGCGCCCACCGCCATGGTGCCTCCGGGCGCCGACCCGGCCGCGCCGACCTCGGGCGCTTCCTCCGCCGCAGCGCCACAGGTGTGGCCGGAGGCGGCCGCTGCCCCCTCCCCGGGGCGGGACGGCCACGGGAAGAGGCGCCCCGGCCCGGGGCAGGCGGTGCTCCGTCCGCGGACCTTGGCCCCGCTGCCCCTCTGGTGCGGGAAGCCGGGAGCCGCTGCGGGAGCCCGGGATTGGAGCCCGTCAGCTCAGCGGGGACAGGTGAGCGCTGGTGGGGCGGCACAGCCCGCACCGCGCCCCGGCCGCTTCGGCCGCGGAAGATCCTCCCGTGGCACGGCACGCACTGCCCCGGCCCACGGCAGCACCGCTGCAGGAGGTCACGCTCTTTGCCCGCCAGAGAAAAACGCCAAGCCCCTTGGACATCCCTCAGTTTTAAGTGTTCCTACTAAAGCCACGGATGAACGGCCTCTTCTGCATCCTGGGCTGCGTTCGGCTACCCCTGGCCAAGGGGAAAGTGGCGAAGTTTCTCAGTGGCTTTTGCCCAGATGCTGGGGGAGGCTGTGATAGCCCCACCTCCGCGGCAGTGTAACAGCGGCCTCTCCTAAGCGGCGTTCCTCAGCTGGGGCACATCAAGAAACCCAAAATTGTACAGGGAGGATAGATAAAATTTATTAAGCCACTTGGTGTATTTATCAACATTTGATATGCATATGAATGCTTCGGACAAGCAGATGCAACACGGGGACAGACTAATCCTTTCCCCTGGATTTTTCTTACCAAGGAACAAAGCCTTCAACCTGCATCTCCCCAAGATGTGTGCATGATACTTGGAAAGTGAAACCTGCACTTCACATTCTTATCTACCCCAAGGATGGTGATTCACCACCTTCACAGCTCCAGAAAGCTGTTTAAAGAACAGTGGGGCCATGGAGGTCTGAAGGGTGGAAAGTGTGAGCTAAGTCTCAGGACTGTCACTACAGGAGAAGTGCTCTATCCCAATAAATGAGAAGCTCTGGGGTAGATAATTTTTCCCTATCTTCCAAAGAGAGGCAGGCCTTTCCCTACAGACTTGGTTTGTACCTTACAAATTTGCTTCCCTTTCCAGAATTCAACTATAAAAACCCTCACGGAATACATCTCTCAGCTGGGATTTAATGTCTCCATTTGCATAGTGGCAGGGGAATCACAATGTATTCTGAGATAAATTGGTTCAAGATACCCTCAGGTGTATGACACCAGGTACCGAAACCTCATGTCTAAACAGTTCATGGAATTTTAGCATCATCCATTACCATATGGCATAATGACCCCACTTGGTTCCCCAGCAGTGTCATTCATTCAGTGGACTAGGAATGACTGTTTATTGTATTTTCACTGATTTATATACATTTTTATGTTTTTAAACTGGACTGTGTGAAAGGGAATGCAGTAGTTTTGGAAATGTTGGTACACCTCAAAGCAAGAAATAATGCATAAAAACCCCCAACCCTGACTACTGAACCATGCAGCAACCCCACTGCTCACCCTCCACCCATCCCAAACACCACCCCAGAGATGCTGCCAGTAATATTACATGAGTTCAACCAATTATGTGAATTCATGAGGCCTCTGAAGATTTGAGACATCCCTGTCTTTGCCTCGAGCTGGGAAGTTTGATGTGGCATTTAAAACTCTTGTATTTCTAAAGTTAAAGCTGTGCTGATAAAATGCCACACCAGTCCCCTCCCACATGGAAGTTTGGGAACATTGGGATCTGAAATGCAGCTTATCCCTGTTGAGAATGCCCAGAACCAGGCACTGAGGTTGGGTAGGCACCATCTCGCTGATCCCAGACTAAGAAGACTCTGCTTGCCAATAAAAGCAGAGACTTTTTTCAGAACTGCTTTCTCTGATCTTCCTCTCTTACTCCTGCTGGGGCAGCAGATTTGGAAAGCCAAATGCTGCACTTGTGTGCACTTACACCTTTTGCACGCAAACTGTGCCCTTGAGGAAGCGCCTCAATTTCATTTTCTGGGTCTGTGACATTGGCTGTCAGACTGATTTTATGTGAATGTATTTTCTTTCACCTTGTCTTTTTTTAATCCCTTTTTCTCATCTCTCTCCCCAGAATTTTGGGAAGGTTCTGCAGAAGGGTTGTCACTACTTGGTGATCGGCCTGCAAGGATTAGCAGCAGCCTATTCTGCTCCCTTTGGAGTGTCAACACACGTGTTGTGTTTGCTATGGAGAGCATGAGGTGGGTCATGGCTCATCTTTCAGAAAGACAAAAGCAGCAGGGCACAGGGTTTAGGAATCAGGGCAATTTCACACTGCTGGCAGCCACTGGACAGTACACCATTTGCAAGCTGCCCCAATATATAAACATGATATTGGCAGTGCCATGTTTCATGGGAAAGCTGAAGTACAATTTGTCAGCTCTGTCCTCTGGAAGAGCTGTGTGTTTTGTGGAACATTGCTACATCTCTGGTTATATGGAGTGGTGAAAACCAGCGTCAATCTAGGGCAAAGTTAGCCATGGAAAAACAGCGCCTGTAAAGCGGGAAGCTCTCCTAAGTACTTAATCTACTGTCTCACAGCATGACCTATATTTTTTCCACTGAATCTTCTGAAAAGGCAAAGGGTTTTGTTTCATGACCAAGTTCATACATGACCTTAGATTAGCATCATGGTTACATTGCAGTTGTGTATTTTTAAGAAAAATTGATCTTTTATGGACATTCATGGGCAAATTGAGCAGACACAAAACCGCCTCCTCCCCAGACTGATTTCTGGTGAATTCCTGTAAAAGGTCCTGGACATCCATTTCTCAGCAATGCTAAACCACTGACAGTTTCTGAACAGTGCAGGACCAGTGAACCCATGCAATTCTAATTCTGAATTCACACCATGCTGAAGATGGAGCCTGTGCACCTTTAAACTGTTCTGCTACCTGCAGTGATGACTGTGCTTTTATAAAGGGCAAACAACAAGTATTTTAGTATGAGAACTGTTCAAGTAAGTTTTAATAGAGTGCACCAGTGAATCAAGATGACTTGCATCAGATTTGGTTCAATGAACATCAGATAAAAAAAAAAAAAGAAAAGGGGCTACAGTTCTTTCTTTCCAAACACCACCCTTTTTCTAAGGCAACAATACACGTCCATTTCCGAACATAACTGTTACATAGGAAAGCTACATCACAGTACAGTATGTAAAGTCCATCTTGGTCAAGAAGCCATTAGAGAATGGCACATTACTACACTTACAGCTTTCTAACTTAGGGTTACAGAGTTTACCACAGCTTTTTTTTTAATTTTTATTTTTTAAAGTGACGATTTCTTAATGAACTTTCTATTCTTCACAAGAGTGTGCAGATGGGGCCCATATGTTGATATTACAGTAATTACGACATTAAATAACATTGCACAACCAACCTCTATGGTTAATTCAGTACAAAAGAACAAGTATTAAAATGTACCAGTACTAGTGGTTTTACATAGTTTATAATCATTAATTATGAAGGAAAAAAATGTGGGGCTGTTTTTTTTTCTTCTTTTCTGTAGGCAAGTGCCTAATTACAAAGCTGCACATTACAGGCATAATGATGTGGAATAAATACAAGAAATCTGGTAAAATATTAAACACAAACAGGTTACATGGGAACAAACTGTACAACCACAAAAGCATAAATCAACAATTCATCATTATAAACAATGTATGTTTAGCTGTAAAGTATTATGTGGAATTGCATGTACTCTTTGGGGGCACATGTTCCAAAAGCCAAGCTAATTCCTGAGGTGGTATTATTAACTTACACAATTGGTCAACACTTCAGATTATCTTGTGCTATTAAAACAGTCCCAATGTTAATAGATTTCCATAAAATGGAATTTCTAGTATTTTGAAGGCAGCAAATAAGTGATATTTTACACCAAGATATTCAAATGAAATTATTCTGGTTCTCCATTTTGGCGCTACATTTGTTAATGGGCCATGGGAATAAGCACTGGAATTTGCAGACAGAAATCACTTATGCCTGGTTTCTGTTCCCCCACAGCTCTGAGCTGGCCAAAGGCAGAACAAAGTTTCTAAACTGTAAGTGCCAACACTGTAAACATATTTGTCTCTTTTTTTCAACTAAACACTGTCCAATAACAAGGATAAGAGCCAAAGATAAGCAGGAACAGTCTCATGTAGAACAAAAGCCAATTACTCATTGACTTTTGGTTCAACTCATGAACAATTTTTAAATAATTAAAAATGGTCATGCTACAGTTGTGAAAACTAGTTTGTGCATTTGATTCAGGACACAAGTTTTTTAAAAAATGCCTGGTAGAGGTAAGACTTATAAAACCCACCAAAAATGTAAATGATAGGGAAGAACTTTTCCAACTCAAAGCATCAAACATACATTTCTGTGCAGAAATCTAGACAACTATACAAGATCTGAATTTAAGCAGTCATCTTTTTATTATACAACTCTATGAACATAAAATGAACAGAATGCTCTATATACTTACCTGTACATGTGAACATAACTTCTTTAGCTACAGTTATTTAATATAGGTCATACTGGATTTAACTTTACAATTCTGAATAACTATGTATAACCTTATTGCAATAAGGGCAATTTCTACATGGGGAGTTTCACAGGCCAATCACATTAGGCGAAACCAGTACATTCAAAGTGTAGATCATGTATGAATCTTCCCTGATCCCAAAGAATTTAGGTTCTCTTTACAGCTTAAGCTCGTTTGCTATCTTGGATGCAATGTTCTTAAATGCAATAGAAGTCCCAGATATTCTCTTGAAGCGAACCCCATTGAGCGACAATCGTGGCAGTTTGCAGACTTCCATCTCCCACTGAACGAGGCTGTCTTGTCGTGCATCACCGTGGACACAGAAGAGCAAAAACCTCTCTTTTTGTTCGTAATCACAGTTATTGGCATCTAACACTTTCCGAATCTCTCTCATCATATCGTTCGGGTCCATAGAACTCGTGGTCTTCATACTCCATGTGAAGCGCAAGGAGCGCGGCTTCGAATCTTTGCTATCCTCCTTCTCTCTGTCTTTGGGCTCCCCAGAAACACTCCTGGAACAAGTGACACACAGCAAAGTCAAAAGCAGAGCGGTGTAACTGAGAGAGAGCAGCGAAATACAGTTCTTGAACAGGGGTTTCTAAACTGCCACTGAGATGCCACAAGTCAGGGGCAAGCTAATTCAGGGAGTGGGATGGACACTGCTGGAACAGCTCTGCCCCACGTGCCGTGTGCTCAGCACGGCACCGTGCCACTGTAGTGGCACGCAGCAAAGCGAGTTTGGAAACCCCTGCTCTACAATGTTCTGATGACAACACGTGCAATGGCAACTGCAGCAGACACACGTTACTCCATACTGCTCCAAAGAAAGAGGAATCTATGTAAAAGCATGACTGAAGTTCTGCTGATTTCATGATCTGGAGCATGCCATACACGAACAAAACTGAAGTTGAGGGACACAATCCTGAAGCAGAAATCATACTGTAAAAGCAGCAGAGGAAGAAATCCCACCCTGCAATTCACAAGTCTTTAGTTAATTCCCTCCCTTCTTTTCTGCCTTCCCCACCTTTTGTATTTGTTTAGATTTTTGACCTCTCTCTGTGTCAAAATACCTTATAATAACATGTTTTATTTTAACTGATAAGGCAGATTTTGGACTGCAATTTGGTTATGAACAGCCTGTTGGTCACCATTTGAGTACACGGCCAGCAGCTTTTAAAAGTAAGTAACAGTGACGTGTATTTTACAAATAAAGACAAACTATTTTATTTGATAAAAGACAAAATTGGAAGAGAACAATTTCCAATTAATGCTCTTAGTCTGATGCTTCCTTATCAAATAGATTACTTGTTCCATTGCAGAAAACATTTTGAGAGCCAGCACAAATTATTTTAAAGTATTTCCACAGTCAGCTGTTATCTGCTCTTGCCCCAGGTACTCCTGATGCTGATGCCTCCCCGTCCATCACTGGGGAAAGGTGCTGCTCTCACTTCAAGTCTATAAACTGTCATCATTATTCAGAGAGGAGTCAAAACAATTACTTTTAACTCAACTTTGTGTGACCCCCAGAGAAACACATTGATATTAAGGGATAGAGCAGGGATAAGATCTCAAAGGACTTTTTTAGCCCAAAACAGACACTGTAGGATGACAAAAAGCAGAGAAAGCTAGAGAATGAAAGCAAGAGCTGAAAGCAACTTTACACTTAATTTGAACACTCAGTCTCTTTTCCCTTTCCATAACCATTTGACAGCTAAGAGACTCTGAATTGAAAAGGGCTAACTAAGATAAATGCATTGTGTATTATATATAGTGTATCTGGGTAAGAATGTGCTGTTTGGTTTTTTTTTTTAAATAGAGGCTTTCTGTTTTGAAAACTAAATCAATACTTTCTGTAAGTGACCAGTTTAGAAATAATGCAAACTACAATGCCTGTTCATTAGAAAGCAGAAAAATAAAGAGGTATGCACTGTGCTTAAGCACACCAAAAGCTGAAACATGGCAAAAGAGCAGATATGCTGGAAAATGAGCATATGAAGGAATGTTATATTGCTAACAAAGCATCTATAGATTTGTGTACAGTGCTTGCCACAGAAATTCAATATTTGGCAGTCACCAACCTTTTTGTCTGAATGTCACTTGCTTTGTTTCTCAGAGCAAGTGACATTCATTTCTCAGGGACTATAAGGTGTTTACTTATGGCAAGTGGCAGCTTTATTGACGAACACAGTATGTAACTACAGTAAAAATTTAATAGATACATATATACACACAGACACACAAAGTATTTACACTGTCCACTGAAACCAAAAGTAAACACCATTAAATATTTATAAGTCAACTCATGATTCTAAGTGCCTAAAGGATTGGTAAACTCCTATAGTGGGTGTTAATATTCAAAGGAATACTCTTACATAAAGTTTTGTATTAAATACTTCGCAAGAAAGCAGAAATAAGGGATATATAAAGGACCTCAACAAGACCCCCTCCCCCCAGATAGAAAACATTTTTGAAATACAGAATAATTAAGCACTATTCTCTTTCACATCCTGATTTAAAAGGCTTTAAGAAATCACTTGATTCGAAAGACCTAGGAGCGAAGTATTAATAGTGACTCCTCACCTTGAGGTGTCAGTTCTGCCACTGGCTTCGCCTTCACTTGGATCCCTCAAAACAAAGTTAAGGTTGAGATTCAATGATAAAGGTGAAAAATAAAAGTTAAGAAAACCTAAACCTAAAACAATGTTAAATAGCTACTGACGAAAAAAAAGAATCAGTATAATAATGTTAAGCCTAATACTGTTGAATAGAATTTTTTCACAACTGTAATTTTAGTTACCCTTTATAACAACTTAGTTTTTTTCTGGCTCTGATGTATAATCATTTAAATTTTTTTCCCCAATTGCCAGTTGTTGGCAAAATTAACATGTTGTTCTGAATCTTACTGCAGACAGAGCAATGGTCACATGTAACTCCAGCAAGCACAGAGGAGCAGTTGGTCAAGGTGGTCCAGGGGGGCTCCACTCTGCACCCCTGTGGGTCAGGCTTTTGTGTACCCTGAAAGCATTTTGAGACAAGCCCATGCTTAAGCACACTCAAGCAATTAACAGTAAGATGTGCCTAAGAGTTTGTGAGACCAAAAGTTTGAAGCCCAATTCAGGAAGGTTACTTCAACATCTGCTTAACTTTAAGCAAATCAGCTGTTACAATAACTTCAGTGAGTTTACTAGAGAACTAAAGATTAAATGTATCTTTAACTTGTTGCATTAGAGCTGTGCTTTTCAAGGAACTGTTTTATATGATGTCTTTTTAGTATGAAGCAACTTGAAATATATCCCCAGATTGTGTAAGCCACTTAGGTATGTTCCTAGTGTTACTGTGCCAATATTTAGCACCCAGTTTCAATTACCTGATTAAAGTAATACCTTTAAAACACTAATACTTTAGTAACTAACACCAGGGAAGTAACATTTGACAAACTATTGATTCAAAATACTTCAATACCCTATTTACTAGGCATTCTCATTAAGCATTTATTTTACATACTTACCAGAAAAAGCATTTACCCTTGTCAGAAGTTAGTAAAAAAAGTCTTTCATGACACCTTCTAGTAAAAATATGCTTTAAACCATTATTTCCTGAACAGTACAGAAGTTAAAAGTTATGTGATCCAACTCAAAGAACAGCAAAAAAATAGCCCCCTGGACCTCCACCCAGGTAATCCCAGCCACTAAGTCTTAAACAACTCAAATTTAAAAAAAAAAAACAAAACACCCCACTATCACCAGTAAGAAAACAAACACACACCCTGGAAGGCCGTGACAAAATATACTTTGAACATTATAACACATACTTGGTAATGTATAAAATCTTCTATACTATAATAAAGATAAATGTAAAATACATAAATTTAGGATATCTTAATTCTAAACATATAGTTTAAAATATTTTAATATTTTAAGCTAATGAAAACATTATTTCTTTGATGTAACTCTTAAAAACAAAGTCAAGATACCATACCTTGCAAAAAAACAAGGAGCTATTACACAAAAAAGCAGCCTGTACTCTTGAAGTTGATTAGTTACTCAACAGAAAATATCTTTCTTTCTGTTTAGAAATCTACACTGACAACAGTGAACTAGCTTTGCTGTAATACTTTTTTGCTCTTTAAAGTCAGAAAACAATTCTCTCCTTCCAACTATAAAAGTGCTGGAGATATCAATAATGGAGAATCAGAGTCCTGTATGTTCAGGTTTCTGGAAAAAGAAAACAATTCATCCACTTTTTTCTTTTTAGGTCTTCATAGGAGGTATTACTTAGACACACACTGATGCACTATCATCTCACCAGATGCAATTAATAGATAAATCACTAGTAGAAAGAGGCAAAATGAAAATTAAGTCCCCTTTTAGGAAAGCTCTTGTGACTGTCACTTGATCTTGAACAATGTATTTGAAAACCTTTCTCAGCACCTCTCCTCACAGGATTATTACTGATAGCATCATCACAGGAATGAATGCAGATCCAGGATGTGTGTGTTTTCTTCTTTCAGAAACCTGAACTTACATTTGAAGAAGCTGTTGACATAAAAAAACAGGCTGTATGATACTGAAATACTATTATTTCCACACTTCCAGATTTCTGCCTGTTTCTAACTTCTCATTTATTCACAGATTTTAGAATTATTGGAATTAACTTGTGAATACCTACTCCTTTTAAGCACAGCGATAAAATTATTGTAAATATTGCCCTTGCAACAAACTGCATCCAATTAAAAAAGTAAAATATCGTTAACATTAACTAATGACTTATTTCGAAATCACGCTTTTCAGTATTTAAATGAATTTGATTTTGCTTTAATTGTATCACAGCTGTGAAACAGGAGCAAAAGCTCCTTTTGAGCAGCATTCTTTTGTTCCTTTAAGGTAAAGAAGCAGAATAGCTGGTTAAACAATGGTTACAATATACACACAGAAGTGAAACCAGGCAGATTCTGGAAGGAACAAACACGAACCAAGCAACATTTTAACTAAATCTATATTTACTTCAGAGTTGGACTGGAATTTGTCAAAGACTTTGCAATTGAAGTCCTGCTTACAAGCTGGGCTTTCACAATTCTTTTTTCTCTTGAAACTCGAGGTACCAACCTGCGAACGAACTTGGAGGTGATCTTGCTGATGATGCCCGTGGACGTGCCCCTCCTGGCGTGGGCGAAGGCCCCGGTCTCGTGGGAGGGCGAGGCGGGGGGGCCGTTGTAGGTGGCGTTGCGCCGCTCCCGCAGCTGCTCCCCGTGGAAAGTGCTGCGGCTGGAGCTGCCCCGGGGAAAGCGGGTCCGGTCTGGAGTGGTGGTGCTAATGCTATGAGCAGATGGGGAGGCAGCAGGCACTCTTTGAGTTGCACTGCTGGGAAAACAGAAGCATAAATAACGAGAAAGACCAGGCTAAAAGCCCTGCTACGTGACAACTGTTTCTCAATCAATTCCACTCCTGACTCTTTTTAAAAACTGCATGTGCCACTGATTTGCTTTTAGGATTCGTACTCGGTTTGATTTTACAATGAAAATATCTCTTGATTATTTCTATTGCAAGTATTAGAGCTGTTAAAAAAAGTATACACAGATAAGACAAAAGGAAAAAGGTAGAAAAGTCTGTGGCGAGACCTCAAAGTGACTCCAGCTCTCTTCTGGAAAAATGTGTTCAGTAATACCCTTAACACAAGCACTCCCAAAAAACTTAATGGATATTTCTTAACTCATAAACTGACAGAAGTAAGTGTATAAAGTTATTCAGGCACCTAATAGAAAGGACAACTACACCATGGTGCTTTTAGACACCAGTGAGCTTAGCAACCTACAAATCAGAGAGGTTTACATTCCAGTATTTCAATTTACGGTGCCCTGTGTTGTACAGTTCCATCTAAAGTAGTCAAATTTTTAACTACTTAAATTTGAGAAGTTTCCAGAGGGAGGCAGTCAAGGAACTTTAACTGTATGCAAAATCAGGTTTAAATCCGCCGTATGATGAACAAAATCAGGTTTAAATCATCTGTAACACCCACAATACTCGAGCAAGCTCCTGTTTAAAACCAGAAGGCAACATGGCAGTTTTGACTGGATTACAAACACTTTGATGCCTGTCACAAACTGAACAAGAGCACTTCGGAAGTGCACAGCAATAAAGAAATGCCCATCAATCCGTTACCTTGGTCGGTAACCTTCAGTACCATCTTTGATGGTTGGCAGTGTGACTTTGATAGGGTGACCAGAGGCAGACATAGACTTTTGATGCCGAGGGCGTGTGGAGACAGAGGCCACTGCAGAGCCTGCAGAGGATGTGCTGCTTGCAGACATTTCCGTCAGGCTTTTCCACGGTAGCAAGGCAGCAGGGATGGATGAATGGGAAAAGAAAGGTTAGTGTAAAACCCCTTACAAAAAAAGAGAGAAAAGAATTCATTTATTCTTTTAGAACTCAGCAGTGCTGCTTAATTAAACATAAGACCGAGTGACCAGGCCACCTTAGTCAGCTAAAGTATACAGAATTCTAAGAAAATTACATTAATCCATAAATGAATTCTCCATATACATTAAGTTAGGCCTTTTCATTCCTCCCAAGATTAAAGCTTACACACGCATTATTCAAAGTAATGAAGAAAGACTACAATGAATACCAAGACAGAATAAAAAAAACTGAAAAAGAAATTCACAAAGACTTAAATACATTGATTAAATAGACTTTCCTTTCATGAATACCCTTATTTGCAGTTAAAACAAACATCTAAAACACGAAACATTTGGAATTGCTGTCACATTAACACTTGGAAATGACTGGTTTTTAAAGGACCAATTCGTCCTCCTTTGGAGTGTCCTCCAGACATTGCTGGGCTGAGTCAACCCTTTCCAAGTACAGTTCCTTCTATCATTACTTTTATTTCTTCTTCCTTAAGTGGCAAGAAAGATGAAAGTAGTGGCAAAACTATTGTGCCATTAATTTTTAAAACAAAAGTCAAATGAATTAAGGCAAAATACAGCTTTGTCTCTACAAGCATAAGTGAAATTGCATTAATAATGTATTAGCAACTGGAGTCCCACAGCTAAATATCTGTAGCAAAGAGGTAAAGACTTCAGATAAATAATTAGATGACACAAGACATTCAGCTGCACCAAATCCAAATTCAACTGCAACATAATGTCTTGTAGGAAAGGCAAAGAATATATCTGAAAATTCTTCCTAACTTTTCAGAATATGCTCAAAGAACTGAGCACAATATTCACTGCACTCATGAAAGGAACAGAGATTAAGAATCTTTCATATTTATAGAAAGATTTATAAATAATTTTAACATTTTTTTATTTATTATTTATATGATTATAGAAAAAATCAACTGTAAAATGAAAAACCTTTTGAAAAATACTTTACAGAATTTTATGTATTAAATCTCTTGAAAGAAAAATATCTGTCAGGTCAGAAAAAATATTGTAATACATATTATAACACTATCTTAAAAAAATCTGTTATCTACTTTTTTGCAAAAAATGATTCTTAGTACCTTTGTTCAAATATTTGAAACTATACACAAAAATTTGGGAAAACATTTTTGAAAGCACCCATCCAATAATTTGAAAATAAAATGCTTTAAGGAAGTACATTAAAATGAAGAAAACTAATTTTAAGTGTTTAATTGAATAGTTGTCTTTTACGTGTTCCACACTCATAATTTTACTGCAAATTAACAAACCTGTACTTCTTAATTCCAAAATTTTATGCATCATTAAAAAAATCAAACATTATGACAAAAAACAAAAGAAAACTAGTTTATTAGATTATGCTATTTCATGCTATGAATTTTTTTATTTTACAGCAACTACTGTATTTGAATAACTTGAAAAGCATCAGAGTAAGAGCTGTTATTTGAATCTAAATTTTAAAAATCTAGTTTTTATTACTCTCCATTAAAGCCAGTATCTTATTTCTCAGTCAAGTACAGAGGTTACACAACAACAGGCATGAACAAAAGATTTTTACAAAGACTAACTGGCAGTGTTAAACACCATACTATTTAACAAAGCATACTAAACTGAGCTTCGTGTCATCCCACAAATAGACACAAACTGGTTATCATCACTATGAAAATACTATTTAGGCCAGAAACTTATACTGAAAACAATCGACAAATTTTAACCATTTCAGCTTTTTGAGTGGTTAGGCAGGAAATGAAAAAGGATCAGGCTACACTGTCAGAGTAATTCATCTGAAGCTCTCCACAGCACAACTGCCCACTTAGCAATTAGCTGTTAGCAGTTCCTTCGTCCTGTGTTGGAAGACAACCCTCAGCAATCAATGTGATCCCATAAAAAGAAGCAAAGGCTGACTGACACATTTAGATTAAAAGTTCATCACAAAGTAGCAGCAGTGGAAGATAAAAACCTTACACTTGGACTTTATGTATTTCACACTGTGATTCATAATGGTATTTTGCATAACCTGCTTCTTCTGTGCCTCCATTCTTGTACCCAAACTAATAAACAAGGAAAGCTGAACAGTACCTGTTGTCCTTCCCGTTCTGTATTGCAGAATAGCGATCTGAAGAACGTTCACAAACATAAGTGTTCCTCCTTGTCATTCCACTACCAGAAAACACATTATTCTAGAAGAGAATTAATATCAAAGTTAAATGAAATACTTTCTACTGTATATCATGTTGTACAAAAATCTAAGCATTGGAAGAAGCAAATCAAAACTGTTTCAGCCACTTATGTATATTGTTAATGCTTTCAAATGTACCAAGTCAAGCTGGCAACACAAATCACTTATATCATCAGCTGTTTTTTCCAATAGCTCACACATCTCATTACTGCACCATTGAGAATACACTGAGAGAACACAAGGAAGTTTAATTTTGCTGACACATACTTTAAGAATTTTTATGCAATTCCCACACACTGTGTTCCTGTATTATTTGTCCCTGGGATCAAACAAACCGGGATCCCAGAGAACACATCTATGGCTGGCTGAAAGGCTTTCCTGCACAGCATAATTTCCCAACAACGGCTCCAGTTTGTTGCTCCTGTCAAAAGAGCTTTCAAGAGAAAAATGGAAATACTATCAATCTGGTAATACAGTCTACTATTGAAATACAATCAAGTCAGTCAACCCAGAAATTATGATGCAGATAACATGGCATATACATCTTGTTGCAAAAATACGGCTAGTATTTCTTTCTGTTGCTAATTTCAGTTTGGATAGACTTCCCAAAATAAGCCCAAACATATTCTCCATCCCTACCAAGCATAGGTTAGCTGCTGAAGATTTAGCTTTAATACATGACATACAATTCTCACTTTTTAACATACTGAATTTGGGGTGGGAGAGGTTGCACTGTGCTAACATTACATTCTGATGCCTGCTGGCAAAAGACTTCAAATACCCTAGACTAGGGTACTGTAGGACATAATGAACTCTGCAAGATTTACTTGTTTAGGTCTCTCTCACCTACAGTTTTTCAGCATTAATATGACCCCACAGAGACCATTAATAAACTGTTTTAAGGCCAAATTGTAAGGAAGATTAACAACTGCAATAACTGTTTCTGAAATTAAACTCTCCTGAGTAACACAAATATGACTGAAGGTTGTAAATATGTTTTCAAGAAATTCTGCCTTTCTGAAGGTAACATCACATTACCCCCAAAGTTACACAAAAATATTTTTAAATTATCCACATTAAATTAGCTTTTTTCCACTTTAAATGTTTGAGTTTTAAACAAAAATATTTACTATCTGTGTAAGCTGCTCAACCTTGAACTACTATTGTAATATCAGACACCAATATCCCCTAATCATGCCCATCACAAAGCCTTTCAAAGTCCCCAAAATAGTAACAAAGCTAAAAATGCACATATATTGAAGTTGCCATTAGCAAGTAAATCAATTTCTCATTCTTCACAGCAAAGATACTCCATTTAATTAGTTCTCACAAAGCAGAGAAATGATTGTGACATATCAGCTTGTACAACACATGACTCTAATCAGCTTCGGGGCAATGTAGTTTTGGAAAAGCTCAGATATGAAATCTAATCTTAGAAGACTAAAAATTCCTGCATGCAATCCACATAACCATAATTTCAAAGACTTCTGCAGGGGTGGGGAGACAACAACCAATTTAAAATTTAAAAAAAAAATTAAAGCATGTGCAGATGTATTGCAGACACTGCCTGCAGAACATTAGGAGTTAAATGAACTTCAGCATTTATTTTCCTTTGAAAATAGAAATGCACATCATCTTTCCAAAATATCCAAGATGGGAGCATGTAGAATCCCAAAGGACAATGAGAATTCCTGCTGCCAGTCTACTGTACTAAAAGATGGCAAGAGTTTTTGTATTTAATAGACTATGTTTCTGAAATAGCATAAGGTACACTTGGATCTTAAATCACGATTCATGCATATTTTTTTCTCCTCACATGAACTCTTGCTCCTAAGTAGCTGTTTAAACACCATGCAGTATTTTTTTCACTGTGAATCCTAAACATCAATCCTACTGCACAGGAACTACCAAAAGGCAAAGTAGATGCTTTCACATTAGAAGAGACAGACTCTCTGATTTGGAACAAAGGTGTTTGAGGCAGTAATATGATAGCAGTTTACAGAACTGTGAATATCATAATAGAAACATTAAGAAATTATTAATTTGCTAGCTCAGTTCCTTAATACAACAGCCAGGTTGTAAAGCATATCAGCAGGCACATGCACCAGGGAACAAGTGGGTTGATCCCCCTGATCCTGCTCCATTTCTAAAGTCCAAAATGAAGTGATTTCAGAAAACCAAACAGCCAAATTTACAGAGAAAGTTCATGAGAGATATTATGCAGGATTAATCAGATGAAATCTCTGAATCAGAAGTTCCTTGACTTCCTTGTAAATAGATAAGCATTAAAAACCAGAAAAAGAGCATTCTATATTGGCTCTATTCTTATGTTTTTTCCTTAAATATCCAGTATTTTTCTTGACAGAAACCGAAGTTTGCCCAAGTGCAGACATTCTCATGTTTACTGTTATGTTACTGTTGGAAAAAGTAAAGTTTGGGGGGAAGGGAAAGATTTATTTTAAAAGGCATCTACTGTAGCCTATTTCTGTCTGCCAGTAAAAGTCACCAGAAATAGACTTAGTGGCTTATTCAGTACCCATTATGTCTATAGTAGTCTTGTGCTGCACATTTTGTTTAAATAGGGAAAAATAAACATAACAAGCCAAAAGCACACCCAACTCACACTGGTAACTGCACTTGACTTCTTTCTTTCTGGACCCACAAGTGGACTTGCAGCCATCTCTCCTTTGGAGCCCACTGTAGTGCTGCCGAGTTTGCGTGAGACATCCTTGTCCCAGTCCTCTTTCTGTTCACTTTCCACACTGTTTGCCTGAGACCTTTTTGTGTATGACACAGCAGGAGGAATCGAGGGGCCAACTGCCAAATAAAAATAGAATTAATAAATACCTAAAAATAATCACTGCATTTTCCTTGGCCAAAGTAGTCTAAATATAATTCCCCGAGTCCAAAAAAAGCATTTCAACAACTCTGACAGCAAACTCAGTACACAGACCAACCTACTAAATCAAGCTGTGACAGCCTGTGCTCTTTTTACCCACTCTCTTTTCACTTCCAATTTGCAGTTCAGAATTACTTTCCATTTCACATCAGTATTCTCATTTTAAATCCATGCAACTTGTACAGTATTATGAAAGAAGGAATTAAATTATATTTTTCAATTTTTTTAGTAGTTTTTGCTGCATACCTTTTCCTCTAAATACTGCAAAAGATTATTTTTCCCTGAAAACCCTAGGCCTACTTTGTTTATAAGCATGTTTATACTTGAAAAATATTACACTTCTTTTCCCCTCATCGTTCTTTAAAATGTTTTGGGAAAACTCCATCAGTAGACTTTTACATTCCTTTGAAATAAAATCACATCAGCTAACAAAATGCAGAAAACAGTAATGGAAATTAGGCAGAGAAAAGGGACAAACATTTTAGAAATATTTATAGCAATTTGACAGCTGAGGGAAAAAACAATCTTTCATTACATGTTTTAAATACATATTCTTTTTTGATAGAAGCATTTTCACCTGAAAACATTTCCTGCATACTTGATAATTTGTTGTGTCTTAGAAGCAAACAATTTGGCCCCACAGCCAAACGTAATGATAAAATAATTGATTTGTTGCCCTTGGGGTTATCCAGAGCAATAGCTGCCATTATCTCCTAAGCAGAAAACACCCTCAGTGTCTCATCTAGTGAGCCAACCAAGTAACAAGTCCAAAGAATTAAATCTGCCAGGTGCACGGATCCTGATTTACCATGGAAACCTTCATACAGACACACATCACGATGAGCTACACAACAAATGCACAGAGTGGGGGCCGTGCCAGGCTCACAAAGCCCTGCCCATTCCCACTAAGCTGCGGCTGGAATTTCACTTGGAACGCCATCCGCACCGTGGTCGCTGAAGCGCCGCTGCTTCTGGTTGGTGGAGATGCTCCGCTGCACCTTCAGGTGAGCAGGGGACTGCACTGAGCTGTTGTTGAGGTCGCTGCTGGGGCGAGACCTTTGACCCAAGTTGCTGCTGGACAGGGAATCACCTGCTTCAAACTACAAGGAAAACAGGTTTTTCAAAACATAAATGAAATTCAACATTACTGCTACTTTCATAGCACTATGAAGCAAAAAGTTCCAATCAAAGGCACTTTTTAAAAATTTAACATTGTATCCGGAGTTGAATATTCTTCAAGATTAATTTTATCACTTCATCTGTGTTTAATGTGCTTTAAAAACACATAGCTAAAGCTACATAGTTAATGAATGCTCAAAACAAAATTAGAAGAATCTTGACAGAAACAAAAACGGTGCTATTTTAAAACCGAAGTCACAGAATGGTTTCCCTTGCCTTTTTAAATTTTATTTTTAAGCCTAAGAGCATTCATAGCTCCAGAACAATTTTTAAATGCACTGGACTGAGTCAGAAGGACTAAAAAAGCAAGTACTGACTCAAGGATCCTTTATGGCTTTCAAAACATCTTTATAAGGTCTGTATCTCAGCCACTGATTTGTTAGTCTTTAAGAAGCATAAGTTCTATGTAAAAGCACAGGAAAAGACAAATATCCTCTTCCAAGCAATCTGAGCCAAAATTATTTTAGACAGATTCCCTCCATGCTCTGCCATCAGAAGGGAATTCTGGCTCAGAAATGTGAGAAAAAGCACTCAAGGATGCACATATCAGATCTACATTTTCTTGGAACTGAAGGAAGGCCAACGAAGTAGCAGGGGAAAAAATTCCTTCAAAAATAAAGACTTGGTCTCTGATTTCTTGAAAAGTCCGTGTGGTCCCAAAAGATATACAGATCCTTCCAGTTCCAAAACAATCACAAGATTTTTCTGCCACAAATTTATTAATGACTACAATGCAATAACTTACTGAATAATTCAATATACTATAAAACAGTATATAAGTGAGAGAGGATGAGAACATTTTTGAGAAATAAATCTGAGTAGCCAGAAAAATAATTGCTCTTAATTATTTCATATTTAAACTGAAAACACGCAAGAGAAGAAAACTCAGCACTTAGAAGTCATGACACTTCAGATTAACAGCCAGCTTTTTAAAAAAGCAATTCAACATATTTACAAGCAAACATGAACGTACTGGAGGATTTAATTTATTTCTTCATATGGGAACTAGCAAGATATCCAAGGGGATATGAAAAGGGAAACATTCATAAGTTACCAATCACAATTAAAAAAAATGTTACTAAATAATTAATAAAAACATAATTCAACTCAGCAACATATAAAGGCCAAACCAGAAAATGTAAACAGCACTTACTTCAGGTGGTTTTCTACCTAGAAGCAGGTAAGTGGCCATGACTTCATCATACTTTTGGTTTACTAAAGATTCATGGATTTCTTCTCTTGAAAAGCCCATTGTGACCATTATGTCTGAATATAAAAAGAGACAGATATATCAGCTGTGTTTGGGTTTACTGACAACTTAAGAACAGTGAAAATAGAAAAACAGCCTTATAATTTACAAGTAACTAAGATTCAAATCATCCCCCTGAGGTTTTTTTTGCTGTGCAAAACCAGAAAATGCTACTAACTCCTCTCTTTCTTGTTATCTTAATTCTTGAAAACTCCCAACTATATTATACAACTCTTAACTAATTTAGACAACATTCAGTGTTATTCAACAACAAATAAAGCACTGGCAAATAGAAACTATGAATAGCTACTGGGCCAAAACAGTAACTTTCTCTAACCACAGGTGGCAAGAAGTGTTGCCCTCATAACAAAATCTGCCTCCTTCAGTCTGTTAAATTCTGTGGTCTTATTTGTCTTGCTGTGCTTGTAGATTGATGTCAGCTCAGTGAAGTCACAATAGTAGTTATAAGGAAGCCATTGTAATTGCATTTCCATTTAAATAAAAAGAATGCATTTTACTTGTATGATGAGATTGTAGGTCACATTCATAAGAGTTTAGTTTGCCTTCCAAGATAAAACTGCCTGTGTACAGCAGATGCAACATGCTTTTGGAAGTCTTACCTATTCTTTTGGTGTCATTGAAATCTGGTTCAGGCTCAGTATATGGCTTTAGTTCTTCTTCTTCATGGCCTACATTCATCCACCGATCCTTCATGATTTGCTAAGAAAATAAAGGAGCTTTAGGCCAACATGCCCTTTACCATACCCCATTACACTTGTGCTAGCTTGGCTGCTGAAAAGCAATTTGAAGTTCATAATCTGAATGCTGCTCTTTCACTCATGGCTTGTCTCCTCACATCTTATTTTTCTTTTATCTTTCACATCCTTATGTTCCCATAAGTTCATTCCTCCTATTTACCATTCTCTATGCCATCACTCTGTCTAAAATACCAGAAAAAAACACTGAAAAAACAGAATCTTTCATTTTGTACACTTCACTTCCATGTGCTCCTCTTGGTTAATAACCTAAGATGCTAATGCAATACCAGCTCTATCATGATAAAGAGCTCCTTTGAATAATAGTGAAGGAGTGTTTAGAAACTAAAGTATAATTCAGGAATGTGCTGATGCTTCCTACAGTCATTAGTTTCAAGATCATGATGCCAACTGGTCATTTTTTCCTATGGATCTTCTCACTGCACTTGACCTAAATATGTTTCCAAGTTTGGCTGGAGGGACAAATGCCTCTTAACTCTCTCTATACCATGCAGTTATTTACTTCAAACATTTCTCCTGCCTTCTTTGGAAAATTTCCTTCTGTTGTGGTCTGGATCTTTTTGTAGGCCGTCAAGATTGATTGTCTGGAATCCCTAACCATCACAATTTTGCCTTAAGAGCATATTCATCTTTAAACTGCTAAAATAATTTTCCCTCCTACAGCAACAGGCACACGTCTCTTCAGGGACAGATGCTAATACTGCTCACTACATGGACACAAGAACAAAACAAGTGCCAGCAAATCAAGTTTCCCACAGGCTCCAAATCTGCCCTGCAAACACTGAATTAAGTTATTTCTCACAAAGAGCCAAAGACTCAATTTTCCATTGATATAACCAAATTCTTTGTATGCAGTGCTACTGCCAAATTACAGACCCCAATAGCTGTACCCTTACAAGAACAATACAGAACTTTGTGCCAATTAACATTTTGCTGACAAGAACACTTAAAGATTTGTTCTATCATGGAATTATTTTTTGGCTTTTGAGGGGATAAAGAGGGAGGTATGGTGAACACATACTGCTATGCTGTATTTCTGACATACAGATCATGAGTCTAGACAACAGACTTGGGTTATGTATTTGTAGCCTTTCAGGAACAGGAGAGCCTGTCCAAAGAGTACTGTGCACTCTCTGCAATCATAATTTTGTAAAGAGACTGTTAAATAAATCTGAAGTTTAAGCATGATGAAGTGGATGACAGAAATCATTGCTCAAATTCTACCCCCCTTTTCTTTATCCTTCTTGAATTAACCAGCAAGCCTGAAAATTCCCACTTAGTTTTTCATGTCTCTTCAGCAGGTGGATCTAGAGTTCAACGTAATCTGCTCTCTGTTTCCATCTACATTTCTGCTGGCTTCTGTCTTTTAAATGCATGACCTCAGAGGCACACTGAGTTATTGTACAACTCTTAAGCAGGCTCTTACAATTAAGCATTTTGAAGCGACACAAACAATCCAATTCCAGGATCAATACTACATTTGTGTAAGTTCTGCTGGGCTTTCAGTCAGCTGATTAAAGAGCAGCAGCCTTGGTGAGAATATTAACAATCTGACTCAAACTGTACTTCTTAAACACCAATCCAAACTAAATTTCAACCAACTAGATATTATTGATGCGTTTTCCCTGAATTTTCAGGAAAACTATCTAATAAAAATCTGGTCTGGCTCAAGTCCTGTCTGTGTCAAAATTATTTTGCTTTATTACACTTTGTAAGCATAAATCTGCTCTGGAGAAATTTCAGAGCAACACTATGCAAAAGAATTAAAGACTGAGGTAAAGGGAAAGAGGAATTTGTTGAAAACCTGTCAGTTAAGAGGTATTTTCTCTGACAGTACATTTTCCCCATCTCTTCCTGGGAAGATTTACTGGTTTATAACAACATGGTCTTGTTTCAAAAAATGTTTCTTCTTAGCTGCAGCCATGAAAAAGTCTAGAGAAAGCATTTTAATAAAGATTTGCCTGGTTCTTACCAGAGGACAAGTGCTAAACCTAACCCATGTGTTGCTGGTCCTGTGGGCATCTCAGCTTTGATGCTGATGTCACTGACAAACATCCTTTTGGATGGTCTGCCAAAAACATGCATGGGAATTGAGAAACTGTATGGCTAGGACTCAGCAAATAATCAGAAGGCAAAGCACAAAAAAATCCTCCTCCCCAACCGAAGATGACTTAGCTTTTCCACTTTTAGAAGCTTCCAACAAATTTACTTTCATTCTAAACATGTATTTTTAGAAGTGTTCAGGCAGAATTTCTTTCCAAACAATATACCACACTCTTTAATTCAGCAAATGTGATTTCAGGAATGTTCCTTTGAAAAAAAAAGGTCATAATGCCTCTCTCTCCTCCCCTCAGGTTAGCATACAGATCAATGTCTGTTATCAGCATTTTGGAACTGGCTCAGGACCCTTGGTCACACATAACATTTACTCTCTCTATCCCACACAATCTGACTGCCTTCTCCTTTCAGCAAGGCTGCTATCCAACACCTCTCTCCAGGGCCAGGAAGGAATTTTAGGAGAGCTGGATAATGCTACAATTACCTAGGATGAAAGTGAAAAGATTTGAAGAGAAACTGCTGAAAATCCAGACAAAAATTCAATAAAAGAAAAAACTACTTCCCTAAAACCTAAACATGACACAGGTGAACAGTGATCTTTCAAGTGACTACACTCATACCATTATGCCCTGCAGACAGTAATCAGAGAACAAAATGAGCACATATCAGTAAAGGAAAACCCATCATTCACTATCATCTTCAGCACAGATTTTATTCAGCTTAAAACTATCTATAAAAAGCCATAAACCAGCATCAGCTTGGAATGAGTTGCATGCAGGCAGAGCTCAGTGAGTGCATGCTTCCTTGCACAGGTAGCCTCCATGCCAGGAAGCATAAGTCATGCCACTACAAACAAAAAGCTGCTTAAATGGGATTTATTCTCTGGAACACATCCACTTCTGCACAAGTGTAGAAAGATGAAACAAAAGTCACTAGTGATTAACTCATGCAAATACTATTTTAAAAGTATTCTACTTATTTTCTGCTCTACTTTCATCTCTATGGTAAGCAGATGTTATTTAAAAAAATCCCTCCCTGTTAAAGAATTCACACAATACACCCAGGCAGCTTTTAGAGTGAACTCTACACCAATTATTTGTTAAATATCAGCTATGCAGCAAGTACTATCCAATACATCAATCTTGAACAAAACAGCCCTTTAAAAAACCCTGAAGCTTTTAGACATCTTACCAGCTCTGCACAGATATTTTCCACATCCCATGAAAAGAAAGCCTAATTTACTAACAACAACAATCATAACTCATTAGAAATCCCCCAAACAGATTTTACCCAAGGGACACAGCAGGAATTATTATATATATAAATTTTCCAGCTACTCAGAAACAAAACTACCAGAAGAGGGAGAAGAAAGGCTTGAACAGAAATAACTAGCCATCATTAGCTTACCATTCACAGCGTTCTTAGTGTTTACATGTATTATGGCACTAAAGCAAACAAAAAACTCCACACTCTTTTCCATCAGCTAGTTATTCTTCTGGCACTTATCCTTTTTAAGAAGTCATGAAAATGGTCAGTTGAAAAAGCTTATGGTACTGCCTGCTGCTGGTCTTGTTTTTCTGAAAAACTCCAGGGAGATATTTACAATCTTGTCCCACTTTCCAGAGATTTTGAACTAGCACCATTATCTGACTGAAACAAGTGGGAATAGTTCACACTTTGAAATGCTCTTATTTTAGCTATTAGACAGCTGCAATTAAGGGTAGATTTTCATTGATTAACACCTTCTATTTTCAAGCTGCACTGTTTCTGGGACATTTCCTTTTTTTTTTATTTAACAAGATTTTTGGGCCCTTAAAACAAGAATAAAGTATCCTGAAAAATTAAGAATCCACAAGCAACTGCTGTATGTATTTTATTCTTTCTTAATTTAAACCCCCTTTTTTCCAAGCCAAAATTACTTACTTCCAAGCTGCCTCTTTTTATTGGATTCAGTACTAGTAGCTTCTTCAGTAGATTTTCACAGTCTGTGGACATATAGAATGGAATGCGGTACTTCCCTCTCAGGACGCGCTCCCTCAGTTCCTGTAAAATGAGAATTTTAAAAGATGAGCTCCTGATGACACAGAAGATTTAAAGCCAGCAGATGCCAAACTTTCATACTGTAACTGTACCTTTAGATTCTGACCATCAAATGGCAGTGATCCACTCACTAGTGTGTACAAAATCACCCCAAGGCTCCACACATCCACTTCAGGCCCATCATATTTCTTCCCTTGGAAAAGTTCAGGAGCAGCGTAAGGCGGGCTGCCACAAAATGTGTCCAGTTTATTACCAACCGTGAACTCGTTACTAAACCCAAAGTCTGCAATTTTAATGTTCATATCTGAATCAAGTAGAAGATTTTCTGCCTAAGAGGAAAATAGAAGAGGAAGAGGATGATTTTTGTATCAGATTAAGTATAATATATATAAAGTGCAATATATCATTTATCAATAAATACAAAAATGTTTTTTCTTCTAAAATGGTTCACCATCTGCCTCTTTCTTGCAGAATAAAATAAACTAATCCCCCATACATGTTACAAGGACTGAAAATCAGAAATGTTTACTAAAGAAAACATACCTTGTAAGAGCAGCTGAACAAACTGAAAAGTCAGCTAGTGAATCAACTATGAACATTTTATATTCTGGAAGAAATAACTCAGTTCAGCTTTAGAGTGAAGTATCTAGACATCTCAGAATAGCAGTTGAAGCTTTTGACAGGTTCATGCCAATTTTTCATGCCAAAGAGAGTAAATCTAATCCTAGACATCATTTACCATTATGGCAGAGTAAATGTTAGAATGAATTTAAGACTTCAGAAGAAGATATCTTCTGCTTGTAAGATGAAACACTTCAAGCTACATGCTGTACTTTAGCATTCTGTACCAAAAAATCCTCCCCCTTTTATTATTAGTGTTTGTTTCAGAAACACCAAAGTATTTAATTAAACACTCAAGTATTTAATTCTTTTCACACAGAATGTATTCTATACATCTAAGATTAATGCCTGTGCAGCAATCATGTAAATGCAATGTACCACATATATATAGATACAAGTGTACAGGTACCTGTAGAGTCAGTAAACAGTATCTTACATTTAGCATCACAGGTAGGTAAGAAGATTAAAAGGTTGAAGTTACAGAAATATTAATATATTAATTATTGGGGGAATAAAGTGATTTCTCAAAATGCAAGGATGTTGTGCAAGGAGTGCAGCAGGACTGGGCAATGTTTATTCATCTGAGTCTTAGCTCCTGATCTGCATGCCAGCAATACAGAAGAGCACCAAGAAGAGCAGGAATACTACTTTTTCAAGAGGAGGCCAGATGTTAACCAGACTAGAGGGTTCACCTTATTTCCAAACAACAGTTTTACAGCAAAGAGACATCTCTCATCAGATGCTGTGCTCAGAATTGAACTCGGAAAATATAAAAATGTTTCCGTTCACAATCAGAGAAGCAGCAATCTAATTGTCAGCGGATTTGATTAAAAGGGTAAATATAATTTTGTCTGGGTTTGTTTGAGCTTATTTTTAATAATTCTGCTTACACTCAGTGAACAGAACAGCAGACAATTAACTACCAGTATATCAAGCCAATAGCTGCACAAAAGAATTTAGCTTTTATCAGGAATAAAATACAGCCCATTTTTACAAACTCTACCCTGGAAAATATTTTATTTTTCCAATTCATGACCTGTAATCCCAGCTGGTTCCAGCTGATGTGCCTGCAGACAGACTCACAGAGCTGTTTTCCAGATCTGACAGCCTTCTACACTACTTCACAAAGACTTCATTTTCCTTGTGGTGAAAACAGTACTGTCAGTGCAGCTGCTCTGTGATTACAATAGTCCTCCTAGTTCAACAGTACTCTGCCACCCCAAGTGCCCCATGCTTTCAGGTTCCTTACTTCAAACAAAAACACCAAAAGACCTTTTTAAATCCCAAATAGAAAGATGGTGCTCTTGTTGATTACATGTTCAGAGCAAAAACTATTACCTGAACAGATAAGTTCTGTGCATCACAGGATGAGCAAAGCTGGAATTGGTTACAGCCCTTTCTAAACAAGTTGTTTATAATTACAAAGTAAAAAGGAGACAATTTTTCTACCAGAATAGCCTGGACAAACTTGAATATTCTTTTACACATCTCTCCAGTTTAGTCTGAAATTACTTATAAATAACAGAATTTACCCTGTTATTAAAACCAAAAACTTGTGTCAAAAATATCCAAAGTGGTGCTAGACCTCTGTCTTGTTGTGCTGCAATATCAATTGCTCAATGTGCTGATACTGTAGAGAGTCAACAGAAGCAGATGAGAAGGCAGACACCACTTTAAAGTTGCTTTTCCTTCTCTGCAGCTCCATGAGAAGAGTTTTAAATGAGACAGAGATGTCATAGCACTTGGAAAGAAGAGATGAAGGAAGAACACCTCCTCAAAGCCACACATTTAGTCTTTTTTCCTCTGGAAAATGTATTTTTCATTGGCTAGGCTGACTGGCTTTCAATCACACTTTACTCTGAACTTTTCAGATGAGTCTAGCATAACTCCAGCCAAGAGAAGACACAGAAAAAAAAATCAAATAAAAGTTATTTTGGAGCCTTCCTGGCTGCCTTGCAAATAGGAAGGAGATCAGCAGCAGACTCCTTTGTGAATGCTGCAAAGCTGTGTTGCATAGGCTTGAGAGCATGGCCTGTGAGCTGTGTGTGTGCTATGGAACTAAGAAATGGAAGAGAGGTGGAGGCTCTAAGGGGCTCTGGGATAAAGAGCAAGGCTCAGTATGCTGAGTAACTGCAGGGGTTAATGTAGCAAGATTCAGTCACATAGCTGGACTGGAGGAGCCAGAGCTAGATAAGCATGAGGAGGTGGCTGGCTCCCTACTCCCAGCCAACCTAGAGAACCAGTGAAGGGCTTGTCCTGGCTGGCCAAGAGGTCCCTGGGTGCAGCCTTCTGCAAAGCTCAACAGCAGTAAGCTCCAGGGAGCTTGACAATACATTCACAGGCTCCAAACCATCAGGCAAGATATGGAGGAATTTTTTTTTAGTCAATAATCCAACCATTTTTTCCTCCCTTGCATTCTGACTTCAGAGTGCTGGGCAGGCACCGCCACCATCAGAAGACAACACTCCTGGGGCAGGGACAACTCAGCAGAAAAGGATGTATTTGTATATTATCCATCCTTATGTGCACATGCAGGAGCTGGCAGATTGACAGGTATCAGGGAACAGATTTGTAAGGATGAGGTTGAAAGAGTGCTGTAGTGCATTATAAGATAAGACAAAAGATACTGGTAAAGAAAAACCCTCAGGAATTATTCAACCTCAGCTTTTCACAAGTATTCAGATACATTAGTAAGAAAAAACTGACACCAGTGTTTTCTTTGTAAGTGTTCAAAGACATCAAAGCAAGAGCAAAAGAAAGCTTTTAAGTGGGTGAAGATGATGTCCAAGTCCCATGATATCTAAACTTGGCATGAAGACAACATCAGGCAAGACTTAGGTTGTATCTGCATTTGTTGAACTTTTAATATGGTCTGGTGGTTTACACAGACAGATTACTAAAAAGGATTTTTAAAAAAATTTCAACTAATTTCTGTTTACCCTTAACTGATTTTTCCTGCCCAAATTAAACACTATTATATAAACCAGAAACTCAAAGAGATTAAAAACTGAATGTATTTCTTATAAATCACTAAGGAAAGACTGTTCTATATATCCTTGCAATATACCTTTACTGGAAATATTTTAAGTAAGTAGTGATGGCTGGTATCAATTGATCTGAAGCTTCACTGTGTAGATACCAGCATGACAGCAGGTATAATTCTTTGGAGAGCATGTCTCTCTCTTAAAGCCAAAACTGGAATGAAAGTAACACATGTTCTATTCTTGTCTCCCCTCTGTTCCAAGAGGGAAGCTACATTATTTTTGAGCTTCAGGAAACTGAGAATGAAATACAAGTGATAATTCCTTCATTCACATGTTTGAGGTATTCACAGGCAGTGGCAAGGACTAATATATAAAATGAAGTTAAGTCTGTATGATAGGCAGCAAAAAGTAAAATAAGTAACAACCTACCTTAAGATCACGATGAACTATGCATTTTTGATGACAATACTGTACAGCAGATACAATCTGAAACACCAAGATGATAAGTGAAATATTTTATTTCAACTTTGTTATAAGTTTTTGCATATCATTTAGTAATTTTATTTCCTGGTATGATTCACTAGAACATAGCAAATAAATAAAATGTTTATCTTAAAAATATATATTCATCTAAGTTTCTTTCATTAAAGCTTAAATAGTAAAACTATAAGAAAACTACAAGAAGCTCATTTTCCTACTAAAAAGAAGTTTAATACATACCCCTCAAGATAACTGGAGAACCGTATTTTTTAAAAGGAAATCACCCAATAGCAATAACTATTTAAAGGAAATTAATCCACCCTTCAAGACAGTAGCCAGATACATCAGCTCAGATTCTATCTTCTAAAATATCAACTGCATATCTTTGCAATTTATCTCTAGCAGAACAATTCATTCAATATGTCCATGTCTTTCACATATAGAACAAAAAACAAGTCTTAAACAGCAAGTTAAGAACAGTTTCTTTAAATGTTAATTATATAACTTAATTCTGAAAAAAACACCAAACTTGATATATCTATTGATTAAAGCTTTTCCAAAAAAATCACTAAAACCAGACTAAGAAAAGGATTAAGATGAGAAAGTCTGTAAAAAGAAGATAAAAGCCTATTACAGAATAGCCTTCATACGAAACAGTGTGACATGACACAGCAGTACCTGTCATCATACCAATATCTCTAGATAGAACAGCTGTAAAATCCTAAAATATTCAGAAAAGAATTTAAAGTTCAAGTGAGTCACAATAAAAGAAGTGACTCTTAGGAACACTGACTTAAAGAAAATGTAAAACAATTTTACTATTTTTAGACAGTATGTAGGAAGCAGATATTTTTCTCTTCTGGGATTTTTTTTTCCACTGCAGCTTTAATAAACACTATCAAAACAATTTTTTGTTAGGTAAAATAAGTTTGCTCACACTCATATCTATCTGAAAACAACATAAATAGAAACAAAAAAAGAATGACCACAATAATGTCATACCTGCCTGAATTTTGAACGAGCCTCTTTCTCTTTCATTCTTCCATGTGCAACTAGGTAGTCAAACACTTCCCCTGAGCATGACAAGGACAAACCATCAGTATTAATTTTTTTACTATCATACACAATCAAAACATACTTGAAAACAACACACACCCCATGCTGCTCCTTTTTTTGAAGGGAAAGGATATAGAAGCAGCCAAGAAAAATTCCTTTTGACTTTTTGCATTAGATTTCATTCAGACAATAACTAAGAAGTAAAAATGGAACCTTTCATAATAAAACTTCAATTTTTAAAATACATTTACTTAACCACTGTGAAACAAACAATCAATCATGAAAAATATTCATATCGTGTGTAAGACACATTGGGAATCAGGTAACTTATGCACCAGATTTGTTTTGCACATCTCTAGTGGCTTCACTTAACACTATTTATATTATTTCTGTTTATTCCCTCTTATTCTTTTCCTAATAAAACTGCTCAAATGCCTTTCAGATCCTCATCTTTGCACTGTCTGACAGCAGCCTTTCCTAGCTGGTCACTGGCGCTGTGCTGGATTCTCTTCCCACATTCAAACATTTCCCATTCAGATGCTAAGCAGCTTCTCAAGCAGGCACTCACTATCCTCTCACTATGAGCCTGCTGGTTCCCCTTCCTGTGTTACTGATTCCCATCCCCGGATCTGCCTCTTCAAGTGCCTTTGGCACACATTTGCAAGATAAAATGAGGCACCAGCGCTTGCCTAAATATAGCAGATAAATATAAGAGAGTTTTTGCCAGAATCTGTGCCAGATTATCTCCTGATACTGCAGCAGGAACCTCAGAATGGGAACTACCCTCGAGCACAAACCTAAGAGGTTGCTTAACAGAATCAAGAAATCCTGCCCTGAGAGGTCTGCTGGGACTGCTCTAAAGGCCACATTGAAATAACCCATTAAATCCTTAAAGCGTTTCTAGGCATGTAACTGGCATTTCAGTTTATCCCTAACGCACATTTCAGAATCCACTTACCCCCACTGGCATATTCCATTACCAAATACAACGTCTTTTCAGTCTCAATAACTTCAAATAATTTTACTGCAAGAAAAATGAATGAGAGAGAGATTGCAGCCAGGAGTAAAAGCGCAGCACAAACAAACAATTATACTCGTGGAATGAGTATAATTTATGGCCACTGATAACACTAAATCATACAGAAACTTTATATCCTTTAGGTTAGCATTCTTTTGAGGGGGGAAAAAGACCAAAAATTAATTTCTACATCACAGTTGATAATAAAGCATATTAATTCACAATTTTTTCAGAACTTTATGCACACTATACAAACGAGTTCATGCTGAAATTAGTGTTTAATTTGACACAGACTTAATTTAAGATCATACAAACCTCCCCTGTTTTGCTAGCAAACTGCTCACAGTCAGAAATCCAAGATTCTGACTAGCTAAAAACCAAGTGGATACCAGAAATGTTAAGTCTGACTTTCCTCAGATGGCACTATAACCACTCATTTAAAACAAACACACCCCCACCACCACCCCCAAGAAAACAGAAAACAGCAGAAGCTATGAATGCTGAAAAAGCAACAAACAATTTAAGGGATGAGAAGGGAGTGCCTAGCATGTAATAACTTGTACACCTCGTCCATACCTTGTATGCAACAAGCCCTCTGGCCAATTCAGGACCATTAACTGTCTCTGGAACAAGACTGTCCAGCCCTCCTCAGCCAGAAGAATTGTCATCACAAAGTAGGGCCCTGAAGCTGTGGGGTAGGTGAAAGAACTAAAGCAGAAAGGGAAAATTACATACTTGGTAATTCTAATTTTCTGGAAATATCAGTCAGCAGGAGCTTTTCCTAGACTGAACTAATGGAGTTCTGCTACTCTCACCTAAGAAACTCATGCTTTTGGGTCTCAAGAATAATTTCAATAGAAGAGGGGAGTTGGGATACTTGATAGACTGGAGAGCTCCCATCTCCTACTCTGTGTAAGGCTTTCCTGGACTGAGCAGTTTACCTCCTCTGAGCAAAATTCTTGATGTAAGCAAAGTCAATAAAGGAGGGGAGACAATGAAGCATTTACTGGATGCTTACTGTCCCTATTAGCTTCAAAAAAAGTTTAACAGCAATACATTCAAATACAGCCAAATAGAGTAAAATGTAAACAGTATAACAGAAGAAAAGTCTGCAGAAATGCAGGGCTCCTACCAATATTGGGATGATTCAGAATCTTCATTATTCGTACTTCTCGAAACAACTGTTAAGGAAGCAGGACAATTTCCTTAGAATGTGTTTATTAGGGAAAAATTACACAAGATATGCAATTTTAAGAAGACAGAAAAGGCCATAGAAGAAGACAGAAAAGGCCATAGAAGAAGACAGAAAAGGCCATAGAAAGTAGCATTAGCATAAAATATAGCTAAATATAATGCAGTGAACTCCAGAAAACATAATCTACATTCTTATGCATTAAATCAATATAACAGCTACAAATAACTACATACCAAAATCAGATTAATTTTTAAGCATTATGCAAACACCAAGTTGCACAGCCCTTTCTGGAGTTCCACACTGACCAAATCCTACAGATTATTCACACAAGTATTCACTCTCTCTGATTTCTTTGGTGACTGGCAAACTCTGCCAACTACCATGAATACATAGAAACTGCAGGTGTAAGTACAAGATGCAGCTCCAGAGAAAAGTCACACACAGATGTTCAAATGGAATAAGCTACCAGGAATTCTGACATCCTCCAAGTCCTGCTGCTCCACAGAGGTGAAGCAGGCGAGTTTGCTTTTCCCACAACTACCAAATTTTACACTGGTCACAAGCAGCAGTGATTCCCCCTCTCTCCCCCTGCAAATCCTGAAGGTTTATCATTGTTGAAAGTCTGCTGTATGACAACAAATCATGTAATTATAAACAAATGGACAAATTGAAAGCCCTTATTATATATACTTCACACAGAGTTTTTTTTCTTTTTAAACAGAAACAAGAAGTTATTGGTCTTAAATTTCTACCATTCACGGCTTTATTAATTAGAGGTGCATCAAGATTAACCTAGGGGCTCAAAGGAAAGAAATAAAAAATGCCTATGTAGTTCAGGGCTGTGTAGTTGAGGTTGGCAATGCTGATGGGCTTGCACTGTTTAACTGAACAGCATAGCTCCTATTTAATGTGCTGCACACTCTTTGGTCCCTTATTGGGCTAACATATACTGATATAAATGAAGAAATGCTCACTCTCTTCAGTGTAATGCTTAGACATTTTGCAAACATCTTTGGAAATATCTTACAGTCCTCCTTAGGGAGAAACTAGGCTCAACACACTAAGTGTGTTGTTGCTGTTTTGTTTCTCTCATGCTGCAGAGACATCTCACCCTCCATTTTCAAAATTAGTCCCATTTGATCAGATGCAACCATTGCAAAAGGGTACAGTGATGCAAGCCAGAGACTGAACAGCTCCCCAAAGAGTAGCACTTTAGTGTATTTTATGTCTCTAAAATTCTGCATTTATTCTACAAATTAAGACTACAGAACAACATCTTATTGGCACTCAGCTTTTGATAAAGTATGATTGCTACAGCTCAAGTAATAATATTACAGATGTATACTTGCATTAAGTATTTCATGCTAGTTACTATGCACTTGCCTTATAACTGCCATTAAAACAATTTCAGAGGGAAGTGAAGACTACAAAAACATTTCCGTGAGCAAATATGAACAGATGTAGTTTGCTTATGTCTAAACCACAAAACAAGGGTATCTAATATTATGCACCAGAATTAACTTGAGCAAATACCTTTTCCTCATAAAATCAGCCATTGTTAAGAAAAACTACCACATCAAGATGTTCATTGTGAATTTGTTGTTTTTCTAAGTATTGGAATTTGTTGCACAAGAATAAATTTCTCAGCTAAATCAATATAAACTAATCAGAAGCTAACAAATCTAATCCAATGGATGGTACAGCATCAGAAGAGATTCTAAGAAGGTATATGGAAAAATCAGTTCCTCCCCAAAAGATTGGAAAGATATTTCATAACTTAAGACTGGTATAAGAGGTACAGCAGCAAACCTTCATACCTTCATAGACTGGTTTAAAACATGAGACTTCTATAGAAAATAATTTCAACCCTCACATATTTATATTTAATGTAAAGTGTTCAGTGTACATTTTATATTTAAGGTAAAGTACATGGGAATTGGAAAAAAAAATGTGCATTATTCTATTCAATATTTTCATAAGATTTAGAAGTTTACTAATTGGTTTAAGACTCTAATTGATTTAAAATTCAAATTGATTTTATGGTGACAAGAAATTTTGTTCCACAAATATTTCTGAATAAAAACCTTAACAGTATTCGAGGACATGATTTCATATTGCAACTCTGCATTCCATGAAGCACTACTTTGAGATAAATCTCCTCCCCCACGCTTTCCCTATGCAGAAGCACGCTGGTCATTAACACCTACAATGCCAATAATCATGTATTTACAAATATAAACACCTTTGAACAATAGCCACTACACCCCTCAAATAACACTCCGGATACACCTCTTTGCATAGAGGTATTTAAGCAAAAAGAGCAGTGCTATTTCCTACAAAGCCAAGTTTGTTAAACCTATAAAAATCTGGACAGAACAGTGATGTTTGTTCTCTGAGGACAAGGCAACCTTCTGCAGGATTATGATCTATTTTACTGACAAAAAATAACATTTTCAGAATTCAGACGCACTTGTATTTTCCTGAGCAGCAGTGTCCTTCTCTCTCAGAAGGTATAACTGACTTATCTCTCACCACCTCACCACACATTTACAGGACCACTCTTCATTCTTAATAAAGGCTTCCATTCAAAAAAAGCTCTTGAATAAGCATCTCCTTGTTGGAAAGGTGCTGTAGCCTCAAAAGCTTCACTTATAGAAAGGGACAGCCAGCACCATACTCTGTTTCTAAAATTTGTAGCTAGGAAAAAGACTTGGAAAATTGTTTCCTGTGCCCCCAGCTAAATTTTCCAAGGAACAAACTGCAGAAAGCAAAGATCTGCCACAACATTAATAACATTTCTACTTGCTGCCAGATTGACACCTATGTTTAAGATTTACTTTAAGTTACTACAGTCAAACTGAAAATATTCAGTTAACCAAGGCTTTGTCTTCTTTGAAAGATGTGCTTGAAAGCTGCTCTACTTTCTAAACTGTTACTGAGAAGGGATGTGGCAAAAGGAGCACAGCTCTCAATAGGTAACACATTGAAATAGTTCCAAATCTTCCACACTACTTTACTTCTGTTCTGCTTTCCTCAACAACAGAAGAACTTAACTAAGAGCCTCCAAACATGTTTAAAGAATAAAAAGTTTGCTGTCCCCTAGAAGGGGCATATCTGAAATAACCATTTCCTAATTAAACCTGTTAATGAAAAAAAAAGCACCTTCTGCTCAACTAGCGGTTTGCAGAAGAGCACAGAATGTTGTTTCAGAAATATCCCTGGTGAAGCCAGCAGAAGACAAAATTTTCAATGTAGCAGACATGTAAAAAATAGACTGGCTATTTTGATACAAATTTGTATTATGACAAAACCCAAATACTTACATTTGGAAACAAATTACAAAAGTAACAGTGGAAAAAGCTAAGCCAGTACAGTAAGTTACTATCAAGACTGCAAGTCAACAATAAAGTCAGCTCTGTTCTAAACAGATGCTCACTGGGTATGGTGGTAACCATATACTGAACAAACTGAAAACAAAATAGAAAGGCGGGACCCTTAATTCAACATAGGTTTTCTATTTAAAGAGGTAGAGATCCCAGAGTGAGAAATACAATGTAAGTTAAGACATTAACATAAGCTATCACATTGCATTGACAAGAAAGCAAAATTAAAAATTCACAAGGTCAGCTTACTTAAGCCATCAAATGTTAGGCTGTGACACAAACAAAAATAACTCTGTCTGAAGTACCCCGTGCATACAACAGGGCATGAAAACACTGGTGAGCAGCCAGGAAGAAACGAAACTCTTTGCTTTTATACCCGTGACTAACTACAGACCCAGCTTGTATAACACTTCCAGCAAGTGAAGTATGTGCTCAAATATGTCTGTTTACAAAACAGAATGGTGCATGTGAAGCCACGATGACTCATTTCACTTAATTAGGTCAGTAGCAAGTACTGTAGCAAAACTGACTTGCACTCAGTATCCTTCATACTTTGGTGAATGGAAAGGAGATGGTTTTGTAAATGAACCCACACCCGAGATAACCAGAAATTTATCTTGTTTGATTAATAATAATCAGTAGTGATTGAAGATCTAAAAGTTTTGCTGAACTGCAAAATTTATCAGCTTTGAAGTTCTAGAGACCATCCTCTCAACCAGGAGAGTTTAGGTGGGTTCAAACTCAGGAGTGGTACTTTTGTGCCAGTAGCTTACTCCAGTGTCCTCTATAAACCTTCATTAGATAAGTGTCCCTATCAACACAATACTACTATCACTGTTTCCCATTCCCAAGAAAAAAACCCAACCATTTAACAGCCCTTTGTACAGAATAAGCCTGTAAAATCAGAAAAAAAATAATAAAACTTCACACTGCAGTGATACTAAATAGTATGAGGAGAATCACAAACAAAATGTAATAGTTCAATGAAGAAAAAAAGTGTCTGATTTCATAGAACAGAACAAGATTTTTTTATGATTTTACTAACAATCCACAAATGACCCACTAAAATACTAACAGAAATTATCTTAAGCACAGTAATGAACCACCCTCTTATCCTTATTTGCTTTGTATTTACAGTTGCTTCAGCGACTGTGCAAAAATTGGGCTTAAGTTTACTTAAGAGCTTTCAGGCAACCAATATTCATTCACTCAGTCACAGCTAAAGACATATAAAGCTTCAAAACAAAGATTATTTTTTCTGAAAACCATAATCAGTATTTTACAAATGGCAACATGATACCAACAAACTACCCAATTTTTCAGTGTGAGCAGAAGATGCATGGGATCAATACATTTAGAAGTTCCTGAAGAATTAAATTCCAGTTAAATCACTAAATTTAAAGGTCTATCCTTAGTTCTGCTATAAGCTGCTTCTAACAGTACCTAACACTGTTTGTCTTACTGCCAGCTTCCCACTCAAAAAAAACAAGCAACAGCAGCAATGTCCTATTTCATCAGTATTTTATGTACTATTTGTGCAGTGTAAGAGCATGTTTTGTATGCTATGGAAGCCTTATTTATACTTGGAATGGTTTATTGAATTATTAGTGAGTATTTTTGTATGAAATACAACTTAACATTAAAACTATTTTCCCAAAGCTGAGTTTTTCTTGCTTAGTTTTCCAGAAAGTTTTAGCATATTTTAGCTTCTCATTGCTCAACAATGAGACAAACCCAGCCCTTCAAGTGTGAACACCAAGCTAGCTAGGAAATAAGCTACGTGAGCAGCACAGGATTTCCACAATATGCTCTGTCACACGCTGCCCCTGTGGGTCCCTCTTCTCTAGCTCAAATATTAGCAAAGAGATTTGCTTAATACAGGATATAGGACTTAACAGCAAAGCTTCTGCATGGACTGCACAGCAGGTTGATTTAAAGAAAAAAATCCAGAAGAACTCACACTCAAGTACTACAAAGGAGACATTAAAGCAAATGAAGTATAAAAGAGATAAAAGAAAAAAAGAAATTAAAGCAAAGCTGTTTACAACTCTCCATAAACAAAGTTACACAATAAAATAAATTGTAGCAGCAGCCAGAGATAAATGAACAGCAATAAGCCCTGGCCTCTTTCTCTCATTTCTACAGCTACAGACAACAGCAGTCTAGTATTTGTAAACAAAAAATACCCCAAATTTTTATAATGGGCATCCCCCAGTAGGACAGTACAACATTTCTGTGCTTTAGCCACAACAATTCATACAGAGAGTTAAATAGTAAAAATCCAAACCAAACAAAAATCCCCAGGGTTTTGATAAAACCTTTATCACAATGACTATGAAAGACTTCTGAATTTTATCTGCAGGCATAAACAACACTGCTTTGATTATATTCACTCATTTTGTCAATTCTGTGCACAAAATAATGGCCACAGGTCCCGTGAGTTCAGCAAATATTTTATTAAAGTTGAAAGAGTATAAAGACAAATGTAGAAAAACCCATTAAAGCAATATAAGTTGGTACTCTAAGTCCTCAAAAAACCCAACTAGTACATTAAAGAAAAAATCCAAGAAGAATATCATCCTTTGCAGCATTAAATCTTGGTTTAGCATGTAGATAAATTATTTGTATACCTAATTGGAATGAAATGTTACTGTTGGCAAGGAGGAAAGTGAGAAGAGGAAGGAAGAGCTGAACAACAAAGCTCAGATAGGAACCACATGGAGTCACTGCCCTCAGACAAATGAATGTGCACATTATAGCAGGGAGACCACGATCTCCCAAGGTCACACACAAAAATGTTGTTTAGCAAGATAAGGGGATCAAATATTTTTGTCAAGTAAATAAAGGATCATAGTTCGACTGTTTACAGAATTTCAGATACCATGGTCTATTCTTACCTTTTGCAGGCTAGTAGGATTTAGCTGGGTTTTATCTATTATTTTCACAGCAACCTTGGGGAAAAAACCAAATAGCCATGAATTACTAAACTCAGAAGAAGGTTTGAACAAAAACATACTGCACCTCTGTGAGCAAGAGCATAGATGCACCTCCAAAACATGCATGTGTGTCTACTTCTACACATTTCAGCAAGCAAAATTCTCAAACCTATTACGATTTACCACCAGGAGCCTGGAACTTTGCCACTGAGGAATCAGTTTTATACATCTGTCTGCGTTTGGACTGAACAAGGTTATCTTGTCCAGGCCCTCCCAATACAAGATTTATCTATTAACAGATCAGCAATATCAATGAAATTTGCCCTATCAATACATTTCTCTTCAGTTTTAGAAATGCTTGGGGATGAACAGACATCTTCCCAGCCCCAAAATACCATTTGATGCAGACCAAACATTTTGATCCTTTCACCAAGAAGCTACATTTTAAAAAGGGGGTGGGTGGGTAGGTGGTTAGGTGGAAACTCAGGCATGTCAGGTAACTTCTTCTATATCCTGAAACATCCTCTAGAAGAATACTTATTATAAAGAGAGCCAAAGCAAACAGATCAGACTGACAGTCTTTCTTTCTCAGGGCTTACCTCTCTTCCAGTAAGCACATGCCTTGCCAGCTTCACTTTGGCAAAATTTCCTTTTCCTATTGTTTTCAGTAAGCGATAATTTCCAATGTGAGGATGCTCTTCATTTGTGGATGTGATGGAGTTCCTACATCGGGGGATGTTTTGTCTGCTACTTGACTTGATAGGCTGGATGTGTGGTTCAGTGTATCCATCCACAGAGGTATGCTGCAAGGCAGACAAAAGAGTTGGGAACTTAGCTACTTGGATTTTAGACAAGTGCAACAGAATAGACCACAAGTATAAAAAGATGCAAAGGGGAATAATTTATTTAGCTTTTACAATATAATTGGTAACTCTGGATGGCAGCCTAATGAGAAAATGCTACCTTTGGGCAGAGTTCGATATATGTCTCATGAAAAAGTCTGCAGAAAGATTTTACCAGCTCCAAAAGCAAAACTACATACCTAGGCAGTAATCTACAATCCATTACAGACTTTTAAAAAGATGCCAAACCACACAGTATAGCTCTATGTTGCAGATAAATTTGTCTAATCATAATCAAATTTAGTCTTTTAAAAATACACTGTGCAAAATATATTTGTACCTTGGCATATTTGGAAACAAGGTTTCACTCTTTTTTTGTTAACTTGCTTCAGTCAAATGACATTACTTTTTGGTTTTTTTCATGTAAACTTTGTTCCCAAAACATATTTGCATCTTTTAAAGTTCTTGTTCAAGTAGCAAACTATCTACATCGTTATTTAAAAATAACGATTCTTTAAAACCCCATGAGATCGCATAAAATATTTGAAATCTCAAAAGTCTGAAGAACTAAAAGGAAGTTATTTTTAATGCATGCCAACACATCATCCCACGTTAAATGTTAGTCACTGAAATCTGCTTCTGTACTCTAACTTCCAAGTATATAAGGGGCAAGTTACAGATGGGGCTTGGAATAGTTCCAAGGAGAAACCAAAGTAATGAAAAATGTCAAAGGAGTGCTAAGTGTTTCAGTATTTCAAATACTTTCTAAGAGTGGCAGATGGGTACAAATGTTTAACAGGTAAAATTTAGCTTCTAATCTTTTAAGTTACAGACTTTGAAAGCTGCCAAATACTGGAAGTAGAAAGAGTGTCTTCCCAGAGCAGTTTTTAGATTTATAGCAGAAAGGCATGCTTACTCCCAGCTAAGCATAAAGCACCAACAGACACCTGCATATTACCTGAATATTTTCCCATTACTGACTGCCTCAATTAAAAAGTGGTTATCTTTGTACAGAGCACTAACAAGCCTGTTCCTAGATCCTTGACCTTAAGCTGAAAGCAGTCTGAGGGTAGCTGGAGTTTTACTGCTTTTCCCAATACCCACCCTAATGCTGGGCTGTGCTGACCTCATCCATCATTCCTTACAGAATTATTTTCATATCCAACCAGAATTTAAAGCAGTACTTCCAGCTTCAGTCTGCATTTGTTGGAGACTGAAGTCAATCCCCTCCTTCAAACACTCAGGCTTCCAGGCAAGATTATTTCAGGACATAAGCAGTAGTGGAATTGGGAAAAGGAGCAAACAGCTGCAACACAACCGGAAAAAACAAGGGGTATACCACAACCAGAATGTTCTTCCCAAATGTAGCACAACCCTGCTTACATCACCTCCAGCATTATTAATTATTCACTATAGCCAAGAGAACAGCCCTAAATATAATTTTGTTTGTCTTTTCTTTGCATGACTCTTTCTGCAAAATACTACTGTACTCCCACTGCTAAACTGCTTTCCAAATTACTGGAGAACCAAGCAAGCCAGGCATGTTTACATTCTGTATATCAGACAAATTTATTCAGCTGTGAAATAACACGCTAGTAATAGTATTTATTCTTTAGAAGCACATCATTATAGTATTTTCTGAGGACTTTGAAAAAGAAGATCAGAAGGGCAGCTCCAGGCAAAAAAGGCTTTGAAACATTCCTTCAGCAATGGACACCAGCCCCACATGTGATAAACCACAGCCCAAAGAAAAGTATCCCCTAAAAATACACCTAGAAGTCCCCTAAAAGTCTACCCTATAAATGCAAAATCAGTATCTGTATGCTGCTAACAACGAACACTTCAGCTGCACTTAGAATCCATCCAGGGCTACAGCACCATGCTACACAAACAAGTTTTAAAAGTCTTTGAGCCTCTTTACTCACTGAATAAAATCTTCACTATTAAGATTAGCAATCCTAATATCAGCTGCCATTCATATACTTCACAGGATTAGACTACTTCCAGCAGATACCTGAAGGGATCTCTTCAATAAACAGTTGGATAGACTCAACCAATGCCATGGGCAGAGGAAGATGCCTTCACAGAACAGATCATTTCAATGCAGACTGAACAAGGAAAGCATTATTTAATCAAAATGACAGTATAACAGTACCAAATCTGAAGAGGAAAATGAATAACAAGGTTCATGGTCAAGATGATTCTGGATTTTGGTCTTTTGTGACAGAAAAACTAAGCCACTCTGGATGGTTCCTAATTTTTCCTTCTCAAACAGATTATCCTCAGAGTCAACCAACCATTCTCTCCAGCTATGCCCCAAGGATGACAGAAATCATGCATAAAGAAGGTCATATTTCCTGGGTTGTGAGCCACACATAAATATACACAATTTCTGAATTTGAACAGCACTCAAATTAAAATTATTCTTGCAACAGGCCTCTTTTCTGCACATAAACAGTTTGCTACTGTTGGAAGGTAAAGAGGAATTTCAAGTAGAAACTGATCAAGAAATGAACATTCAGTAAAATTGAAACAAAATATTAAGAACTGGAAAAAATAAAAATCAAGGTCAAATATCAGTATCTCAGAGATTATTTCCAAAGAATACTAAAGCTGAATTTTACAGATGTATGCAACATCCACTCTGTCTAGAAGGCCAGGCTACATAGTTTTCAGATCCTTCTGCTCCATTACAATACATTCATTCATTATGCATCAGCTACTAGGTGGCTATTTAAAATGCCATTTCAGTAGAACAATCTCTAAATTCTGAGAAATTTTTCAGGGTGCTGGAAACAAGGGGGCTGTAAAAACCAACATTCTCCTTGAAGTTCACTATCATCCAAAAACAATTCCAGTCAACAGGCTGCATTTCCCACACAGGATTTTAATGAGAGATTCTGTTATTTCACTAGATACCTAATATATATATACATATATACACACACATATATATATATATATACATAGACACACACACCTATATATATATAAATGTAGTGGAAAACACAACCTTACTAGTACATCATAAACATGACTCAATATATTCAGTTTATGTCAGTGTAAAATAAAGTCTCTAGAAATAAACATAAAATTAGATGTTTCTTAAAATAAAATGCCATTTTATACAAAGATAGGGTGAAGCAGTAACAAGCTTAGAACTGAAACAGTTTATTAGAGCATTTAGGTATTTTGCACATTAGTCAAAATAAGAAAAGAACTCATGCAGAACAAAATCCACCTTTTCAGGAATCTCAAAAAAGTATTTCTAACATTCAGTTTTAAACTTCAACAGAAGAGAGCTTGGTTAACACTTATTGCTCCATACTAGGTCTGCTTCTGACATATTCCACCAGGGTTGTTACAGAAATCCAAGGGCAGTGAGACCACAAGAGAATTAACCTGACCCATTGCTTCTCAAAGCTATAATTTTCTTTGTTTATCCAAGGTAACTCTGCCAAAGCAAGATGACCTGATGGGCACACCATCTTTAAGAAAGTGCAGAAGAACTAATCCCACCAAGTAAGTACAATGTGTGGCTTTCACTACTTTACATATTCAGCGTCCTTAAGCCACTTAGTAGCCAATGGAGCAGTACACTCAGGGATTATACACTGCAATCAAACTTACAAGAAAGTTTGTTTACAACAAACTTAAAACATCACCTGTATTAACTGCTGCTAGAGCTTGGTCTTAAAAACTCCCCCCAAACCATTCCAGTCACCAATCCACAAAGCCTTTCTCAATCAACAACACCGAAGGCCTCTACAGTCCTTCATAGTAAGAGGGTAATTTCCACACATCAATCTGCCTACAAACACACCTCACTCGATTAAATAAACCTCTTCGGCCTGAATTTTCCCCATCTTGATTTATCACAAGGCAAATTCCTTGGTAGACCCAGTCCATGCAAGCAAAGTCTGCACATGCAGTTCTACAAAGGCAAATCAACACACTTTTCTCACTTAGTATTTTCTATGCTGTCCTGGATAAATGTATCTCGCAGCCAACTTTTATATTCATAACTCCTACCATTTCCTAGCAAGTGCCATACACATGAGCATTTATAACAGCTGTCATATTTGGCAAATATGCAAATATTTTTCAAAATAGCTAGCCTAGACAGAGGGTATCTGAAGGGTTGAGAAGACAGTCTTCTAAATAGCTCTGATCTGCAACAGTTTTGCTCTTAATATATGTATATTGTAGGGGGAAACATTCCTTTAGTTGTACAACATAAACATGACTCCCAATATATTCAGTTTACGTCAGTATAAAGTCTCTAGAAATGAACACATAAAATTAGATGTTTCTTAAAATATAATGCCAGGAAAGGAAAGGGGACAGAGGTGTGAAATACTGTCCTGGATGTCCAGCTGCTGTCATGTTGCTCTCTGCCACTAGTCCTTGGGACCTAGGAGCTTCTAACAAGCCACCTCAAGCAAGAGTTTTGCTGAAGCAACAATCAGACTGAACTGAAAGAGTCCCATTTTTTTAAAGCTCTTGGTGAACCTCAAAGTAGAAACCATCAGAGATGTTCATATGAGCTTGTTCTGTATCATATGTCAAGAGCATCCAGGTGGTACAGGTATGATGCAAGCTGCACATGATTATGGTAGTTGACCCCGAAGTCAGGGGCAGAAGAAGAAAGAGATTCCCTCCTTGTCCAGGTAAGCCTCACATATACACAAAACCACATTTTGCTTCTTCCACACTTATCTATCACATCATACTACAGTTCCTAAAACACCTCTGCTCTAATAGAGCACTATCTAGTTTTTCCTCTCAAACATGTGACAAAGTGCTTTGGAAGGGGCAATTTAAAACACTGAACATATATACACATGATTTTTTCCCTAAGTTCTTAGAAGCAATTAAATGCATACTAGATTGTGAATGAATAATAGAAATTGCCTTATTTTATTTTCGTGTCTCCTCCTTTTTCTTCCCAGTTGTAAATTGTCCATCTCACAAAAACAACTTCAATGGTAACAGGAAAACATTTTTACTACAAGTGAAATAAAATCCCCCAATGACAACAAATAGTGTTCCCTTCCCAAAAGCAGACATGTACATGGGTGGCAGGTAAATTTATGCTGAGCATTGAGTAAATCTGAATCTGTGCTTGTTACCATGGGATCTAAACCCTATGGAAGTTTTGCTGGGATTTTTTTTTGTTTTGTTTTGTTTGGGGTTTTGTTGTTGTTTGTCTTTTAAGTGCTCAACATATGCGAATCTGTGTGAGACATACAGAAACAAGTTTGCCAACATCGAGACAGAATTGTATTTCTCATCTCAAGCTACACAGGATGCAGTGTTTACAGCTCTGTACTTGAAGCAATCTAGGAAAGGAAACACCCCATGATTTACGGTGCAGAATGAGAGACAGCTAAAAGGAGTCTCAGAAGTTCATACTAAAGGATCTTTAGAATAATTCTCATTTTCATATGGTTACACCAACCTGTATTAATCCTGTGCATGATACAGTATGCTCATTCCCCCTTTTTTTTAAACACTGCAGTAACGTCATATGGAAGGGTGGAGTTCATTATCACTTGAATTGCAAATCCTTTTTATTTGATGGATAAAAAAAAACCTTAGAAATGTGATGGTCCATCCCCAAGATGAGAGCCAAAACATTTTAGAAAAACAAATACTTCCATAGAATGAAATCAGGTCTTGTAACCCGAGCTCAGCTAACATGTTTCCTCCTCTCCCTGGGCCTGAAGCCCTCAGCCTGGCCAGGCGTGCAGGTGCAGCAGAACAGGACCTTCCTGCCTTTGTTCCACTTCACTCAGAATTGGCACAAGTTATTTCAGCCTGGCACTTTCCTTCCTGACTCATCCCAAACACACAAACAAGATTTTCCAGGGCTAATTCAGGCCAACCAGCCCATATCATTGCTAGCACAAAACTGTACCCTCCCTGTAGCCCCATGAAAACTGAGACAAGCCAGCTAAAAGCTGCTGCAGTAAACCACAGGTAGAACCAACATAAGGAGGGAAAAAAGGCTAAAGTTTTTGTAAAATCCTTGTTTACTCATTTTTGTCATTTGGTACAGTACTAGAAACTACCAACAACCCTATCAAGCAAAAGAGTAAAACATTTCCTATCTTGTCAAAATGAAATGTCAAATGTCCTTCACCCATGAAACCTAACACAAAACTATTTTTTTGAAGGAAAGCACTTACAGGAAGGAAGGAACAAAACTATTCCTGCAGCCTCCTGGACACATCTAAACACAGCCCTTCACAGACAAGAGTCCTTTCAACACTTCTTGCTAGCCATTGCTCTTTCCTCAGAAAGTGACAGTTTAACCACACCAGGCTTTTTTGACTTATTTCATGAGATCTTCAAACTTGCCAGCACAGAGCTCCCAGTGAGCGTTCCCATCTCTCCCAGGACATCCTGCCAGCACTTGGAGACACAGGCAGCTGCAGGGCACTACTGGTTCTGAGTGCCACAGCACCCACAGTTTGCTCAAAAAACCCTTGTGAAACAAAAAGAAAACTAAATGCAAATGTTGGTTGTTAATTGAACCAACCAAACAAGAACAGGAACACACCCAGAAAGCGAAACTTCTGGCAAAGGAAACTGGCAGGAGTTTTTATTGTACTTTTAAATGATGCAGCCAGGTCATTTTTCAGTAGGCCTGATGAAAGGCAAAAGGGAGACATGAAACAACCTACAGTTCAGGATCATGTCAAGCACATGGAGTTCCTCAAGCATTTGCAGGGCTCAAGAAGCAGAAAATACTTTAATATCCAACTTCAAAACTGAGAGGAAAGGGCTGTTTCTACAGTCTAGAGACTGCAATCCTGAAACCTGAGGCTTGCCTCCAGACAAGGAAAACAGCAGCAGGAGGCAAGGTTTACTCACAAAAGAGATTAGAGTGTGAAGCATGTCTGACACTCAGGATCAAACAACCACTCCTCTGGGTCAGCTTAGGTTTTCCTACAGAAGGAAAGGATACAGCAGCTAATTGGGACCAGGCTCTTAATTGCAACTCATTCTTCCTCTCAAAATTTATGAAATGGACATATTTTTTCCTTATCCACTGCATACCTAAAACAACTCTGGATGAGTTCCCACATGGCACAATGGCTACTGAAGCTGATCCAACACTGCTCCCATGCTCACACACACCTTCAATCTCACTGCTGCTGGGGCAGCAGAACACACGGACAGCACAGGCAGCTGAGCCAGAGAAACCCTTGCAACTCTGCTGCCAGGGTCGCCTCCAGCTCCCTGAGCACAGGCAGCCCCCGAGACCTCCCTAGAGCAGCACAGGCTGAAGAACAAAAGACAGCACCCAGCACTGGGAAGACAGGATCGCATCAGCTCCATGTTAAACTCTCGTGGAACTGCACTATCAGGACAGGAACATGGAAAAGAAAATTGATCACACTACTTTTCTTGATAATCCAAAGGCAAATTGACACCAGTAGTGAAACTTGAGCTAGGAGATACTTACTCCCATTCCACAACAAGGTAAAAAACACACAAGGACTCAGACAAGAACCAAAACCAACACAACAACAAAAATCCCCTAAAACACAAAAAGGCCCAAACCAACAAAAAAAATCCCACAAACAAGTAAACAGGCCTTACTCGTGTTGTTTACCCTCAGAAGAGCACAAATATAAGCTCAAGAGGATCCCCTTAGGGCTGACATGAGCGGGCAAAGCAGCATCTCAACACTTTGCAACACAAAAGAGAAAGTTCCTCCTCCAGCAAGCTGGACAGTATTTCTGAAGTCTTTACACAGCCATTACTGGATTCATCCAGTGACAGATCCAGATCCAATGACAAATTCATCAAGACAGATCACCATCTCATTTTGAAGACTATTTTATCTCAAGGTCTTATTAACTTTCTGAAGTAAAGCCTGCTTCTAAAAAGTGAAGAGATGACCAATTAAATTATCTAACCTGATAGCAGTACAGACTAATTGATGCACATGTCCTAGAAAAGAAACCATCTTGGGCAATGAAGGACTCTAGAATGTCTGAGGATCACATCAAGCTCTGTTTCAAATGCCATTACCCAATGTTCAGCATGATTTTCCCAAATTCTCTTAACACTCTCCTTTTAGGGATCTTGGAAGTCTAATCTAAAGAGTACAGAGACTCATCTTAACAATTCCCTTCATACAATACAGTACATACAAAATAAATATAACTAGGAGTAATTCTCAAAATTAACTTGTTGCCTAGACAGAAGAGGGGACTAGAAAGCATGGATCTACACAGATTAACAAGGCCTATCTCAAGCCCTTCCACAGAGCCTTCAAGGAAGGGGCAGGGAATCCTTCCCGAGCAGAAGAACACTTTCATGGCCTCTTGCACTAGAGCATACCAGTTTAGTTCCTCCATGTCCAAGGCTTGATAATACGTGCTGGTCCACCACTCAGCAGCCAAGGACTTCTGGGGTCAATAACAAGTCTTGCCTCAGAAGACAGAGCTGCAGAGGGTTTAATGGACCTCATCTCTCAAGGATATATAGTTTTCATGTTTAAGCCAGAATCTCATCAGACCCAGCATTCTGCAGACTTTTTTTTTTTTTTCTTCACAAACACAAGGTTGACTCTGAGAAGTAACACATACCTTCACACAGGAAAACCAGAACACCGTCCTAAGAGGAGGAAGCACCTTAGCTGGCATGGACAACAAGCCTGCACTCAAGCAACATTCAGTTACAAGAGTTTTGTCTCATGAGAACGGCCTAGCAGAGTATGACCTGATGGTGGGAGATGCAGATACAGTTATAAGGACACCACCAAACTTAGTTTATGCTTTCAGAAGACCAACTATGCTTTACAGCAGAGCAAGATTATGACAATGTATCCAAATCAACTGGTTGGGACATGGTGAACTGAAACAGCAAAATGAAAACAATCTTGTGCTGAGTGCTCTCTACCTTGTTTTTTCACTTAAGTGTTAATTAACAGATCAAATAAAATGTCCTCAGCTGAGCGGTAGTAATTATTTACCTTTATCTGGATAATGCTATACCACATTTCAACTTAGCAAATATATTCCCAGACTTGCACAGATTTATGCTTAACTTTAAGCTGTCCAAACAGCATCTGGCCCTTGCAACTATCTTATGATCAAAGAGTGCATTTCTCACAGAGCCCACACTACAACATCCACAGAGCCCCTTGCTCCTAAACTTGTGCAACTGCCCTGTTTTAACCTTTGGTCTTCAATTATTCATGATCACAAACTACTGCAATGTAGCACTCCAGAAATACACGCAACTAGGAAGCTAAATTGATATATGGAAAAAAGCAAACAGCAACAATATTTTTCAAAGACTTTGCAAAGTATGTAATATAGCTGGGAAAAAAGAATACATTTCTTTAGCTGTTTTACACTGGAAGACACCAGTGATACAGTAGATAATGAATACTGATAACCACACACATACAGCACGTAGATGTGCTGAATTCAAACCATGGACAGAAATTACACATGAGTGTAACTGAGATGTAACAACCAAGCACAAGGAAGAGAAAGAACAAAACAAATGTAATAAACCATGTAACATAATTTCACTAAGGAAGTAAAAGAAAAAAAAAATCACAGGATGCAAAGAAAATATTAAAACCAGCAGATACTGCATTTACCCAGACCATTAAAATAACAAGTTAGGAAAATGTGGAAGAAATAAGATACACATACATATAGGTAAATCTTAATAAGACAAGCCAGATAATCTTTGATTAGAAGTCTGAACAAACCTAGTATGTACTCAAAATTAATACAGTCATTAAAATAAGCAGCCAATCCAACAGTAAGATAAGATACATGACCCTCTCCAGAGTCCTTGACAATCTGTGGGTGAGGAAGCCCAGATCCCCAGCTATGGAGTTTACACAGGATCCCAGCCTGCAGGCTGTAAAAACCGGGCATTTCAGACTCCATTATCTAGATGGTCACACATCAAATAACCAGTAGCAGCAACAGCAGCCTCCAGCTCACCATCAGCAGGGGCAACTCTTGATTCTGTCCCAAGCTGGACATCAGAACAATTTGGATAATACTAGAGTAGCATGCCTGGAAATCCCCAGCTGAGGTGCCTTATCCAATCAGATGCTGTCTCATATTAAAACAGGAATTAATTTGATTCAGTCTCAAGGAAGGGAAAGGCAGGGCAATGTTACAGGTGACAGGGATTATACCAACTTCCCTACTGGAACCTTGTCCCCAAACCTTAAAGGAAAGTCATCCCTAAGCAGATTTTAAATGGACACAACTGAATTTTTTCAGGTCTTAGGATGAGCCGCCAGTTCTCTCTTCCACCACCAATATGCCAAAGGTCCTTCTCCCACCCACAGTGCTAAAATGCTCCTTGCCTCTTAAAAGATGAGGAAAGCCACAGCATGATAGAAGAGATGATCACACATCCCTTTACGCAGCATTGCAATCCCTGAATTATCACAGGCTCATTGGGAACCCTATTTTTTCCCTTAATTTACCAAACTAACTAGAATGCTCCCAAGCTCTGGGCATGACAACTCTCTTTTCAACAAACAGTTAAAGAACCTATTCATTTTCTACTGCTCTCCTACGACCCAACAGGTGACCTGGAATCAGGCATAGTTTTGGAGAAAGGTTAGGAAGCCAGGAAGACATCTGGAGGCATACTTAACTCATATATATATATATATATATATATATATATATATATATATATCTCCAGGCAATAAACTTGACAGTCCCTCAGTCTGCTTTCTCTGTCACCCACTGAATTTCATCTTCAATTAAATCAAGACAATATTAGGAAAATGTCTGATGCACCATTAACACTTCCCTTGATCATAACTCCAATCTAATACTCAAATGCTGTATTTAATTCAGCTTCAGGTTAGAAATTATTTCCTGAAGGTAATGAAAACAAACAGATGGATAGAGGAGTCCACTTTGTCTCTTCTACACCACTCAAGAGGGCTTGACAACTCTCACTTGAAAGTAATTGTATTGAAATGTAATGTTACACACCACTAGGAAATTAATTTAATGAGCAACGGGGAAAAAGCTTGCACACAATACCAAAATACAGAGTTTTACAAAGGGTCACACAAAACACCTAATAATAACAATAGTAACAATAGCAGCAGCGATAATATGTTATCATGTAGTATTTAGGAAATATCAAACTTGACTTTTATATGAGCGTTATTCTTCTGCAGTCACTGGATGACCAAGAAAACCTTTCTTAAAAAGGACCTTTAAATGCAATTTTATCAGTCTACTTTCCACAGGCTGTGGGATTAGATTTCCCTTAGCCTGACTACAAACACTGCTGGAGGCATACATTCTCTGATAATAATTATGTCTTCCACTGACTAATTCCAGCATCTCTATTAGCTCAACCCTCATTGCTCATAGCAGGTTTGAGGATAAGATTTCACTGGACTCTGCAGTAGATGGAGCAAGAGTTGCACTGTGAAGAGCTTTCATAAATTTTCTTTGTTCATGTGCATCTTATGTGTATGACTGGAAGAAAGAAGTCTAAAAAGCAGCCAGTCTATTTCATTCAATATCAAATAAAGGAAAAACAAGTTTGAAAAGCTATTATACTAGGTATGTCTGCTAAAGACTACTCAGAACAGTATTATTAATATTTTTCTGTATCAATTTCATTGTATTGAATGATTAAAAATGCTATTCCTTTGGGAGTCTGATCTTAAGGAAAAAGTCTGATCTTGAGGAAAAAAAATTACTATTTTAGTCCTCCAACAAGTAAAGACATATTCTTTGATTTTTTTTTTAACCACCAGTAGACTGTCCTTACTATAATGGCCGGGGGAAGAAAATCAGATTACTGTTGGAAAAAAATTACTAAATAAAACCCCAAATGCTTTAAAGAATTATATTACCTCAAATCAGTAATACTATCTGGAATGAGATATGAGTAAATACATTACACATGTAATCCATTTGTGGAAAACAACCATAGCCTCTCTAAGAACTCAATGCAGCATTTCACAGACTAAGGTAATTTCCATGGCAAAAACAAGATTCCTCTTAACACATAAGACTCTCTCAATTTCTGAGCTATGCATCTACTTATTTTAAGTGAAGACAAACATCTAAGAAGTAGAAAGATACTTACATATGACTGACGCCAAGCATGCACTCTCAAAAGGAATTTCAGATATTTACTGTTTAAGCACATTTACACTGCTGCTACACAGCCTGCAGTACACCCTACCCTCCCCTTCACCAGCTCTGCAACTCTCACCCATTAAAAATTCCTCACGTATCTGAGTGTATGGAGAAAATCTCTAAGAGAACATGATAAAATTGTATGTACTGTCTAAGCAACCACTATGAAGCTTTGGTTACCCTCTGCTGTTATCTGGGAGAAGAAAGCCCAGCCTAGTAACTTTAACAGAGTGGAGGGAAGGAAAGGTAGAATGAGGAAAATATGGTCTAACTGATGAATATTTCAAGTAGTAATCATTTTTGCTAATATTTGAAAGAGCCCCCAGCATAGAAACAGGTCTTCCCAGACCACCAACAGCAAAGAATTTTTTTCACTCCCTTTAGCTTTACAATTCAGATTATTCCCACATTAAAATGCTCTTTGGGATTCATACAGAAGGGTATTACTTGAAGGATAAACAGGCACTACAACTACATGGCTTTCATAAAGCTTTGTATTGGGTTTGCTTATGTCATTAAATGAGCAAAACTGGAAAAGGTCCCAGAAAGAGTGAGAAGCATAAGGAAGCTGGCAATGAGCATGCCAAGCTCCAGCACAAAAGCACATTAGTAAGCAAAATGGGGGAGAAAACAAGGGGGGTGGGGGGAGCCAGAATGTGAGATTATAGCAAATTGCAGGGGTTTAATGGCCAGCAAATCAATCAACAGAGTCAATCGGAATCTTGGAAAGATAGATATTGGACATGTAAGGATAAAGCTGATGTCATGGCAGGTTATAGACTAGCACCAGATTTAAAATTAAATTGGTCACATTTTTGAGGGACTAAATAAGAGAAATTATCTATGTGACAACCTCAAGATTAGAAATAAATGGCCTTTTTCCTTCTGAAAAAAAAAGTACTGCTTGAAGAAAAATAAAAGATGTTTTACTTTATTTTTCTATTACTTTCTTCTTGAGAATTGGGCTAAGATGAGAAAGATAAGAACCAACAGTAGGGAAGGGAGGAATCCAGGAGGAAACCTTCCAGGAGAGCTTAAAATAGTACTCTACCCCAGTGACTAAGGCTCAGCCTCTGCTTACAAGGAGGTGTGTGTTTTACTGCACGGTGAGGGAGGTGTGGGCCCTCCTACAGAAGCACAGCAGAGGCACTACAGGTTTTACCACAAGTCTCACCTTAGGCAAAAGCCTTTCCAGCAAGCCCTGCTACTATCCAAATCTTATCTATTTTCTTCAACCACATCTGTCTAATGAAAGATATCACTTCTCTCTTAACAACCTGGCCTAATTCTGTGTCTGCTTGAGATTTTAAAAGTTATCAGGCACTACTTTGCTTTATAATACAAAAGCAATTAGACTTTGTCACCAGTAATATCATTATCTGCTTTTGCAAAAGACTTGCCATGGGCTATCCAGTAACTCTGTATGTTCAGCTACATGAACACTGATGTTCTACACAAGTGCTTTCATCAGAAGTGAAGTTCTGTTTTACTCAACATATCACAACCATGTATGTTTAAAATACAGTTCTGCAACTTGGCTGGACAAAACTCCTTATGTTTGATCACTTGAAATACATAATAACTTTGGACGTCGTTCTCTGCTTTAACATTCTGCTACTTTTGTGAATTCTATAGATGTTCAAACAAAAACCAGGATAATTATTCTGCTTCTTCCCAGCACATCAGTAGGGTCACAGTGAACAAGGCAGAGGCTGCTCCAAAGTCACAAACCTGATTCATTGTGATCTCAGTAAAACTCCATTATGTGAAACAACCCTTACCTCAGAAATCATACACATATCAGTGTGTGGCCATTCAATGCTCTTGTAGGTTGGGTATACATCTTAGACATATAAACAATTACTTTGGCTAAAGCTTACTGTAAAGAGTCCTCTTTCTGAGATACTATCAGGCTTTTGAAGAAGCCAAGTGTGAAGAAAGAGAACTCTTTCCTTCACCACACATTGTCTTGCTGTATTTTATATTTAGGTCTCTATAACAATCATACACTTTTATAAAACACTGCTAACTGAAGCAGTTTGCACACAAAGGGACAGAAGTCATTTGTACTGAGCACTTAAATCTTGAACAGACATGAAGGGTTCTCTATAACAGTCATCTTAATTGTAAGGTACATTCATACCAACCACACAAGGGGAGTAGAGACCACTTCTCATTTTGACATCACAGCCTATACCTAAGGCATCCCACAAGCATAGGAACAGCAAGATAAAAAAAGGAAAATTACTTTTTCCTGAAACCATATGCAACAGCAGGAGAGCTTGAAAACCCACAAACACATTCATTCCAGCAAGACAGCCTGCTTTCCACAAGGATTTAAGCAATGTGAAGGGACTGTTCATCAGCTGTCCAGAAAAGATGGAGAATTGTAGAATAATGTAATGATCTTTCACTCTACAGAGATGCTAAACAAACTTGTGCTTTTGGGTTTCACATAAATACAGCTACTGATCAATCATTAGACACTAAACTGTGGAAGTGCTCCATGAACTTGCATGGTTCATTGCTTTAGCTGCAGCCCAGATGAATTTAACAAAGCAAGCACCCTACTACAACTGTGAATATGTGTCTCTCAGCAGAAGTTGCTGTTTTCTTTGAAAGCATACAAAAAGATGTCCCTGAAAAAAATGCTCATGTTAAAAAAAAAAAAAAAACCCCAACAAACCAAAACCCACCACCAAAACCAACCAACCAAACTTTTTCAGCTGCCATCTCAGACCAAAAAGAAACAGGATTATGACAAGCACAAATGCTCTTGAGCATTGGGCTAAGATGCTCTTGCCTTCAACTCTTTTCCTACAATAGCTACAGCATGATTGGTCACTACTTAGGAAATAAAAGTTGAAACAGTCACAGGGAAATGTACTTTATAAACAACAGCCATCTTATCATCTTGGAATTTTTAACCTTAGATTCACTAGGATGCTCATGAAAACAATCTAAGCTGAATCATCACGTACAGCTAAGAAGTCTCAAACTGACCTTGAGATCCCAACAAGCCTTTGATTTTGCTATTTTACCAAGTTGTTCACAAAAAACAAAGATGATTCATTCTTATGTGAAACACAACTGGCCCAATTTAAAGCTCGGTTTAGCACTGAGCACAGAGAACACACCAAAGAAAAGCTAATTGACAATGTGAAAGAAATAGAGAAATGCTAACAATTAACCAGGCTTGGTAGCTGATGTGGAGAAAGACCTTTTTATTAAAACTCAGATTGATTTGCATTATATTCATTACACTGAACAATGTGAATGTTTTGATTAAACTTTCCTGTTTTCATGGCTGTTTTCACAAACAGTCAACTGTGCAAAACATTTCTTCCTAATTTACCACTATCTAGAGCACAGTAAACATTCAAGAATCAAGACCCAGAAAAAAATTGTGAAATACTAACAAAATTTTTTTGCCTATTCTGAAATTCCAGAAAGATTAAAAAAACACAACCAAAAATCCAAACACAAAAAGCAAGCATTGTGTTTCCAACAACAACAACAAAATAGATGGTGTCATGACCACAACATAAATAAGCTAAATTTGAAACTTGTCACTGTCTGCAGCAGCTTACAAGTAGTATGTTTAACCTGGAGGGCAGCACAAACTGTAAACATGTATTTTAAAATAAAGGACAGGCTGAAGTTACTAAAAGATAAAATCTGAAAAGAAGTTATAAAATGCTTTCTCTGATATTGCAACATATGAAAAGTTTGAGCAAACTCTCAAGCTGTGAGTAGGCCAATCTGTAAGTAACCTGTTTTAGGGCTTCAGTTGCACTATAGTTTTCTAGCTCCACATTAATTGGAAAATAATCTCCTTCTTACAGGATAGTTTCTTAATCTGCTCTACTGGAACACTGTTTAAAGTCGTCTCAAGCATCAGTAAGATAGTACAGTCAGGTCTATCTAAATTCTGAGAACAAGAAGAACTCCACAAGTACAACTACAAATCACTGATTGAGAATATAATTTTAGAGAAATCACAGTATCTGCACTTAAAAATTAAGTGACTACTTTTTCTATGTTTAAACTACTGATAACAATTAAAAGTTGGAGAAGATTCCTCTGCTGAACAACAGCAATTGTGATGGTAAAAACTTAACACATTTATAGTAGAAATATTAGTTTGCAAATGTAATCAGGTGTCATGGGGAAAAAAATCCTGTCTTTACTGAGGACTGAAACATTTAAAATGCAGAGATAAAAAAAAATAAATCTCTCTTAATATAAACAGTAAGTCCATAGGATCAGAAATATACAATAGAAAAGACCCCACTGGTAAGTTTTCTCAGAACATATTCTCCTTGTTCTAGTTCAGTGTTTAAGTCCACTGACCATGTAAGTACAGATTTCAGAACATCAACCACAAACAATACAACTGTTTACCTGTGAACCTTAAAACCCCATGAAGTATGAAATGAAACTAGTTCTACAAGCAAACTGTATTAACTCTTTCTAAACCTTAACACTGTGCACTCATTTGTGATGCCTAGAAAGAACACTGAATCATGAACATTTTTAGTGCTTTGTACCAAAATATTCCTCTTTTCATAAAGAAAATTAAACTAAGCATGTGTATTGCCTGTCCCTTTATTCTCTCTGATCCACGCAGAAGGTTAACTTCAAAATGACCCTTGCTCTCTCCATGCATAGTGCTCCAGCTCAGCATGTGTTTTCCCTCCACAACATAGGAGCTCAGTCCAGATGTGAAGCAAAATAACAACAACAAGAAAAAGTCTGCACAGAGAAAACACAAGCCTTCAAAATAAGATTAGGAACACATACCCTCTTCTTACCATTTCAACAAACACAGAACTTAATGGTGTATTTATGATCAAGGAAAATAAACTTGCAAGGAAAAAACTCAGGCGTTCTTCACTTTGCTTAAGTCCATGTCCTGTGAATAAGAAAGATACAGCTGTACTCTTGAACCCATAAGGCTTGGAAATTAGGCCATTCTTCTGCTTAAGGCCCTGAAGGGAAGAATTCTTGTCAGATACTTTCTCCCACGCCCCCTCTGTCCAAATCAAAACCATGTGTTCTTATTGTGCAAAAGAAAATCCAGAAGGAAAAAAAAAAAGAAATTAAACATGGTATAATCATTATCATCCCAACTTGACCATTTCATTCTATCCTCTTATCTCTCGTCCAGTTCAACTTTCTTCTTTAAAATGCAGCTGTCTCGTAGAAAGGCATCCTTAACCACACCCACTTGAGCTGGCATCTGAGTTGTCACCGTCCCATAGCTAACCCAGGAGCGGGTGTGAATGAGCCAAAGTTATAATTATTTGTATGATAATGAAGCAAGTCACATGGTCATAGGTCACTGCTTTATCCTTCTTAAAACCTCCCCTGCCACGGCATCTCAGTCATTCTCATATAGCGCTGGCTAGGTAAGGACAAACCACAATTCCCACATTCCTCCTCAACTTTAGCCAGAATTATCATCCAACACTCCTGCCTTGTTCATTTCTTCTTCCACTGTAAACATGCCAGATTGCTCCAGCAGAAATAAACAACTTTGAGGTATTTGAAAAGTACAAAACAAAATAATAGCTTAAAATTTAGCTAGATAGGTGAAACCACAGCACAAGTAAACAGCAATACCTTCACAAATAATAGCAATACCTTCAAAAGATTAAATTACACTTACTATAGAAGAAAAAAAAGTATTCTTATGCCAGACTAAGAGGTCCTTATGTCAGAAAAAGCAAACTACTTTCAGCATTCTCATTCTTACTAACTTAAAGTACTGTACAGCAAGTAGTAGAGAGCCAACTGTTGAATCCCTCAGTCTTTTCTTACACAGAGCTCCCTAAAACGTCTAAGAGAATATATTACCTATGCATTTCTTCTCTTCTCCCTTAATTCAGGAAAACCATTCCTCAGTTTAATGACACAATATAAGGCAACACGTTATGAAGGGGAAAACATAAAAGCCCCTCTTTCCTCAATTAATACCAACTCAATGAAAACAGAAGAGATACTCTAGCTCAAAACTTTTGATTCCTGTCTTTTTCCATCAACAGCAGAAATGGGAACTCAGTTCACACAAATTAACCCCAAGTGCAATTGTTTGAATGAAGTGATACATTTTTTGTACACTGTGACAGGGGGTGTATCAAGAAGAGGCTGTAAATAGTTACACGTGCAACATCAAAACACAGGGAAAATTGTTATTTTGAATATTGCTCTTACTCCTCACTTGAAAAAATAAATCCAGTAATACACATGAAAATACAGTACTGCCTCCACCCATTAATTTCCCCAAGATTCCAAATAAACTGTTAGAAAGAATAAGTGTTCGATCATCATCATTTACTTTGCTTCCTTAAACAAAGCTTTCATGAACGAAAAATAACATTTCCATGGAAAGTATTTACAGACATATGCTAGGGAAGCTAAGCACAGCACTGGGAGATGTCAGGAATAGTGAAAAGACAAAGAAAGGAAAAAGAGTGTGAAGCTCCACAGGGCAGACCTATCAGTTACACACACACTGATGCTTCCCAGGCCCTGGCTCCCTCCACCTGTTGTCTGTCCCTTGCTGCTTGTTCCTGTTCTTTTCACACCAGCTTTCTGATATGACTTTATCAAGTAATATGCTGCCTGATCTTATCCCTTCTAAAGTATTTTCAAAGGGCACTGTGGGACAAAAGGCACAAGGCATTATGGAAACAAGCAAGTTTTTCACCCATCCCATCAGAAACTCCTGTCATTCCTGAAGGAATGTATAATAGGTGCTATAGCAAATACTATCATTTCTTTTTTCAAATGATAACACAAATGCTTGCACACTCACTGAGAAAAGCACACATTAAAATTTTATTTGTTTTCTATTTCAAAGTGCTGAAAGCAACTGCCAAGAGACAGGGGGTGGTAGTGGCAGGGTAGCTCCCCATGATTTCATGCAACGACCTCACCCCATGTGCAGAGCACAGCTGGACACACGGGTAGGGCTGTACCCAGAAGCATCAATCAGCTCTCTCCAGACACAGAGCTCCAGTCAGTTCCTTGGGAGTCACACAGTGGAGCAACACTGCGAGATGGCCACATGCACCAGGTGGAAGAAAAGAGCCTCTCCTGAAGATCACCAAGAGCTGCTCAGGAAAGCTTTGCTAGTACACATACTGGAGAACTGGAAATATGCACTACAAAGATGGACTTTTTTACCAGCTCTTAAATTCCTCCCTCTTCCCAATTACTTCTCCCTTTAGTTACAACTCCTCACCACCTTGGTTACCCAGAGCTTACTAGCTCGACTTTGTCCATCATGAGCCACCAGCATAAACAGTTCCCTAGTCCATTAGAATTTATTACCAGAAGGAAGCACATTAAAAGTAATTTAAGAGTCTCACCTCACCCTCACAGAATCCATTTTAAATCAAGGAATGCTGCTGATCAGGAAGTCAGCAATGGACCACCTACTCCTCCTCCATCCTACATTTGCCACTTTAGCCAAAGGTCTGACGTAAGAGACACCACAGGTGGCCAGGATGGCTCCTGAGGCTGCCCAACAGGCAGAGCTCGAGGTCTCTGCTCCAAAATCCTGCGGACTAATGACAGCACTGGAGTAACTCTGTGCAGACTGGGGAGCTTACAACTGCACAGATTTTTGGTGCTTATCTGGCTAGAAGATTATATTCATTAGTATAAGGTTTCACACTTAGCACCAAGGTTTTCAGAAGCAAATGTGCAATTTTAAGTATTCTGATACCCTGTAAAAACCTAGGTGTTTCAAATGCCCGGTGCACTCTCTGAAACTACAGTAATACAAAACTAATATTTAGTATTCCTTAGGTGTCAAAAGGGAGCACTCACAAGTAGTGTAGTATCTTCTAAATTAACAACCAACATTTTGAAGTTTTCATTCCATAAAAGATTATGATATTTGAAAATATTTCCATTTGCCTTGTGTAAATTTTGCAAGTCTTATGGACTGCATTACCGGATATATACATAAATATTTCTCATCCTTTCCTGTCATCTATCTCTCATCTACATTCCTATATACATTTGAAATAGATAGTCATGAATAACATGTATCATGCAAACCTGGACTTTATCATTTAATTAAATCAAAATTTTCATCCCAAGGACTTGCTTTTGTTCTTACAAACACAGAACACATCAGTCCATGAAGAGTAACGACAGACAAAACACATCTATTTGCCTTAATTAGTAATAAGTCTGATATTGCTGTATCAATTAAACTTCCACTGAGTGACTGATACTAAAAGCTCATTATAATAATTCACCACCCTGGGGTTTCACTTCTCTAGCTATATTATCTCTTTCTGTTACCTTTGTCTTCCAAATCAGCTCCTTGCACTCACTTTTCATTTCATATTAGTCAGTAACCTATTCAGGAGGCACTACTGCTAGGGCTTGTACAGTAACAAACCTTAGGAGCTCCTGCTACTAGCCAGAATGTCTATAGAATAGATTGATGCACTACAATCATCTTCTTCAACCCATTTCAACCCACTAGGCTATCTTCCTTCGTTCCTTACCAATCACTTTCCACACAAACAGAAGGTGGCTATGACTGCATGTGTTATATTTCCTATTACTCCTTTTACCCCCTCCTTCTGCCACCCCTCCAAAGGCAATTAAGTATACATACTGCAAACAATAGTGCTTTTAACACTGGTCCCCTCATCCAAGAGGAAAATTTCACAACTCCCACATTACCACCTATGTAAATAATCACCACTGATGGACAGGACCAGACATGGCTCAGCATTCCTCAAGTACACTGTCCATCATAGCCAAGACTGATTATTTTCTATGGAAGACCGTAACAGCAGAGAACACCACTCCATCGAGTCCGGGCGGAGAAGAGCAGACCGCAAAGATGTTTAAACAGAGCACAAAGGAAAATACAATGAACTCGGGGAAGAACCAAGGACACGACCACAGCCTCTCTCAGAGGCAACACAAAGCAAAGCAGAGGAAGGGACACAACACCAGGCACCGTCTTGGAGGTGCAAACCGAACAAAGAGCAAGCACCGCCGAGCCCCAAAAGGTGAGGCAAGGCCAAGTGCCAGGCTGTCAGACAGCCCACCAGTGGATAACCCAAGGCAGGCGCGGAGGCGCCGAGTGCGGGGGCCGCCCTAAGGCGGGGCACCCCGGCTGCCGCCCGCAGGGGCCACAGGCCTCCGGCCGCCGGGGGCCGCAGCCCGACAGCCGAGGACATATAAGGGCAGCCCGGCCCGGCCCGGCCCGGCCCGGCAGCGGGGGAAGGGGCAGCGGGAGCGCTCCCCGCGGGAGGCCCGGGGCCGCGGGCAGGCCGGGCCCGCCCCGGCAGCGCCGCACGGAGGAGCCCGG
>QUSF01000008.1:8480772-8545152 GCA_003676055.1 Chloebia gouldiae
CGCTCCGAGAGCGGAGGCCGCTCCTAGGCCTCGGCGGAGCCCGCCGGCCGCCCCCGCCGGCAGCCGGGCGCACACGGCGGGACGCGGGGCCTCCTGCCCGCTACGCGCCCGGCGCCATCGCCGCGCCCGACCGCCTGGCTGCCCCTCCGCCCGCCGCGCCGCCGCCGCCGGGGTCCGCGCAGCTCGGCCGCCGGCTCCTCCTCCTTCCCCGCCCTCCTGCCCGCTCAGGTGAGCGGCCGGCAGCGCAGGGGGGCCGCGGCGCCTCCTCGCAGCATCCGGCGGCGGCACCAACTCCGCCTCGCTCCCCTCCCCGCTTCTCCCCTCCTCCGCCTCCTCCCCCTGCCCGCCCCCGCCCCGCCGGCCCCGCCGCAGGAAGCGCCGCGCGGTGCGGGCGGGCGCGGCAAGCGCGGCCGGGCGGGCGCTGCTGTGGCGCCGCCGCCGCGGCTCCGTCACGGGCCCAGCCCGGGTGGGGCCGGGCGGGAGCGCGCCCTGGGCCCGGGGCTGAAGTGAAGTGGGATCTCGTAGTCAACGAGAGGCGGGAGTGATCTCTTCTTCCCTGTGACAGGGGCCGAGAGAATGGCCTGGAGCTCAGTCAGGGGAGGTTTAGGTTGGAGATCAGGAAAGGGTTCGTCACCCAGAGGTGGCCGGGCACTGGAACGGGCTCCCCAGGACAGTGGGCACAGCACCAGCCTGAGAGAGTTGGAAAGCTTCAGGACAGCGCTTTCAGGCACATGGTGTGATTCGTGTGCAGAGCCTTGGGCTCGATGGTCCTTGTGGGTCCCTTCCAGCTCGGTAGTGCACGGCGTGCCGCTGTGGGACGGGTGTGGTGCCCGCCGAGGGACCGGGCGTGTCCCTGGGCCTGGCAGGATGGAGAGGCCTCGGAGAAAGGCAGGCGGCTCGGCTCCCCGAGCCTGGGCAGCCCCAAACCCTCTGCGTGTGGCTGTGGGACAGAGCCCTTGGGGTGATGTTGGCTAATGGGTTGCCCGCAGCTCTCCCTCCTTGGCTCTACGTTGTCTCTGGTAACCAGGAGCCTGAAAAAGGGCAGTGGGACATCCCTTATCCCTCTTGCATAGCTTCAAGTCTGCAATTCATGGCTTCTGGAGGTTTTTAAACTCTATGTCAGCATCAGAGCGACTGCATAAATCAAAGGGTTTATTTGTGCACCTCAGCCAGCCTCCTTTACCCACTTGAAGCTGAAATGGGATCAACAAGACTGTGCATCCCTCTGCTCATGTCTGACCAGCTCACAGTCCTTGAACACTTAACCAATGACCTCATGTGCTTAAAATTAGAACCATACATGCATTTTTGTCTTTGAGAAGTTACTAGTGTTTACACAACAGCAGCTTTTGATGGAAAACCAGCCAAACCCTTCACCAAATTCTAAAAATAATCTGGAAAAAAATGCAAGAAACCCCCCAACTTCCTCTGCACCAGAAGCAAAACAGTGGGTCCGAATTTCCATTGCAATATTTTGACAGATTTGTGTAGCTGAGGCTGTAAACATCATAAATTCTGTAAACACAATCCTTGTTCTGGAAAAGCTTCCTTAGGAAAACACTTTGGAAGGCACTTCATTAGTTGTGTATCTATCTTCAGGAAGCTCTTAGGTGCTCATGAAAGAGCACTGACTGTTATACATTACTTATAAATAACACATATACATGCATCTGTATGTATAGGTAAACACACTAGTAAAGTGTATGTTTAATTCTGGCTATATTAATCCTGGTGTCATTCAAGAGGTACCCCCAGCTCCTCAGCACTGGTCAACCCACAGTGGAGTTTTCCACATATTTGGGAAAACAGCTGATGCAGGCACAGGCAGAGACCATCCCCATGCTGTAGGAGCAGTGTAACTGGACTCATTCTGCACATTCAGCATCCTGTTGCCCTGAGCATGCATGATTTGTCAGTCTGGCAACGAGAGAGGTTTCCAGCTCATCCTCAGACCAAAGCCTCCCAAACCCTGGCAAGGGCTTCTGTGAATTCCTAGCTGTCTCCTCACATAGCTGGAGCTACCAACTGCAAAGGAAATTTCAGGGTCCTTCATTTTACTGGGAACGAAATAATCCAAGATTGGGTTTATTTGAGGTAAGCAGCCATGGTCTAGCCAGCATGCCAAAACAAGTTTGTTGACAAACTGGATATTAACCCAGTTTAGTTGCTTAGCTCATCAAAATGCACTCACTTTTATCCCAAGTAAGAACAAGACTGTGTCTAGGACTCTGTGTGGGGCCTGACTCTGCAATCCTTACTTGGTCAAAACTCCCACTGGTGCAAGCCCATCCTGGTATGGATTTGTGTATGCACCTGTGGCTGGGGAAGAAAGAAGTGTAAGCTCCAATGTCTTCTAAATGTGTTTAATGGCACCACTAACTAAGGCAAAACTTAGAGAGACTTCCTGCCTTACATTTGAATAAGCTTTGGTCAGTATTTCATAGGAAAATGTCATCAGAAATTAAAAGAGTAATAATTCTTGTTATCTGAAGATCTGCTTTGCAGTTGTTTTGGCCATGGTTGTTACTGTTGTCATCTTCTTTCATGTTACCAAGGTCAGTCATTCATTTAATCGCTCTGTTTAATTTTGTTGTGTTATTACCACAGGCTTCATGTTTCCCCCAGGTGGGAAAATGCAGGGACAAAGACTGAGAAGCTGCATGGAAGAGAAGATGACACAGAGATTGTCCTGTCATAACTCAGTCACTCTCCAAAGAGACAAAGCAGAAGAAAGGCAGTGGTTTGAGCACAAAAATAGCCTGGAAGGAGAAAGCTTCAAACTGTCTGAGACCTGCAACTAAAATATGCCAAAAGTTATTGCTGCTTCAAGTAGCATTAAGTCCTGCTTGGTGCCCAGTAGGTACTATGTATATTTAGTGAGTGGCTTCAACTTTGAAAATGTGAATAGTCCACCACCTTACCAGGACCCAAATCCCACTCACTACTGTAGTAGTGATTTCAGACACTGGCTGGAACGAAACCTTTTCACACAATTTTCAAATTCAGTTCTCAACAGCAAAAGGGTGAGAGGTTCAGAAATTACATGGGAACAGGTGACCACTGAGATGTGAATAAAGCAGAGCAAACTCATGCTCTTTATTGCCTTTCATTACACCAGGACATCTACTGTATTGTGGAAAACTAAATGAAAGATCTGGCAAATATGAAAGAGTAAAATACCTCCAGCTGCATGCAGTAAAGCTTCAGTAGGATTAAGGAGTCCTGAGGTCATTACAAACTACAGGTAAAGGGCTCCATGGATTTTTGACTTTCATGAGGGACACTGGAAAAAAATTACATGTACTCTGAATATATGTAGACTTTGTAAATATGTTAATAGTTGCAATCAAGATTCTGATTTTGCTGTCAGAATCATTAGGAAGTATAATCTAAGTGGAAAGTTAAGTAACTTATAATTTGTTCTAATACTTTAAACCTGCAGACAAATGAGGCTTTTTTGTTGTTTTTGGTTGGTTTTTTTTTTTTTTAATAGCAAGCCATACCTTTTGGGAATACTCTCATCACGTATGTGCAAAATACCTCCCCAAAATATTTAAAGATGTGTCAGGCCAGAATTTGTCTCAAAGTCAGTTGTACTGAAATTTAGTAGTTAAGTTTGTGTCTTCACTTTTTCTGGGTAACTGAAGGTTTTTATTCTTTCTATGCCATTACAAAGAACAGTCCTACAAATATCCATGTAAGACCTTTATATGAAAATGTTAAATAAAAGAAGCATTTGTCACTGATTTGCCTGGACATCTGGGAGAAGGATAATAAAATCACAGTACAACTTTGTAGTTTCAGAAATTTCTTGCACATCCCCAAGGCATCTAAAATGGTATTGGAAAATCTACTCCAGAGAAGAGAGAATTACTTCTTAAATATATGGGTTGACAGTGGTCTGAAGAAACTTGTAAGGGCAGTTGCTCCATACCTGGGCATGTCTCTGATGGCCTAAAAAAACAAAAGGGTCTTGTAAATTGGTCCCACTATGTTAAAGATCTCTGTACTGTCTCTTAACAATCATAGCTAAAAATAGCTAGTTTTAATTGTTTCCTTCAGCTTTGATATTTCATCTTTCTTTTGATGCCCCCAGTCTCTTCAGCCAAACAGCCAACTTCTTCCCACATCTGAAGAGTTTCAAAAGGAAACTAGCAAGCCACCATAGCACTGAGGTAGAACCACAATGAAACCTGGGGCAATGGCAACTCTGTGAATTTCACCCCTTGTTTTTTTTTTGCTGCAGCATTTTTTGACTGTTGTGGCTTTTAGTAGTGGTTTCAAACTTACTTTTAAAATAAGTTTCATTCTTTTTCTTTCCTCTTTTTTTTTTTTTTGTAGCTTGAATTTCGATTGGTATCTTGGCAGAGGAAGTAAGGCTTGAATAATTTTCATGCATCAGCACTGACAACATCTTTTTTACTATTCATTTTTTGGGAAACATTAACATTCTTAGAAAAGTCTATCAGAGAGTAATAATGAAAACCATGTAGTATGTTGAAAGTATCTGTAATGAATATGCAATATCTTGGCATTCCTTTTATCTGAAAATATTTATTTGTTATGAAAGCATGTTAAAGAGTAAAATAACCATTTAAATCTTCATGATTCCTATCGTAGTTGTATCTGAGCTATCAAATAATGCACTTCTACATTTGAGCTGGGAAGCTTCATGAGCTGTTGCAAAGCTGTAGATCCATGGAGTAGAGGGTCTAAATGGTCTGTCCAGGAGCAGAGAGAAAGCCAGGGACAAAGGAGAGAGGAGACTCACTAGAAGTAGTCCTTGGGGACCCTCTGGCTACAGTTTAAAACCCAGCTTTAGATAACCCCAGGAGATGGGGCAGGATGGCAGAAAGTCTGCAACAAGATGCCTGCTGATCTGCCATTGATCTTCAGAGGGCCACCAGAGACTAGAAGTGGGGGAAGAATTGGGAAAGGCAATTAACCTAAGTGGTCACAGATGTTCTCAGTCCACATCTGCCCTCTGCAGACTTCAGTGGTGTGGTTTCTGTGGAAACAGAAACTCTGTGCTAAATGGAGCTGCTATCCCTGGCAGGATCTAATTCTTCCAAAGATGTATTCTACAGTAGCACAGCAAGCACTCCTTGATGCAAGAAGATGCAGAGCTATCCTGCAGCAGTATTGCATATTATGATCCAAGGAAGAACAGCTTTTGATCCAGGGACAATTGCAGGATTTGTTATGAGTTAATACAATAAATGATTCTGTAAAATGAAGGTCTCTGACTGTGGTAAAGTCTCTATGTAATCCTCAGGGAGCATGGGGTCAGTTTGAAGTCTTTTCTCTGCCCATTTTAAGGTGAGCAAGGAAAGAAAGCTTTGAGCTAAACCCCTGACTACAGCATTTAAGCATGTCTATGTAGTCTCTCTGTGTGAATATTTTTTTACTTATTTAGGACTTATTTTTGTAATACCTTATTTGGTTAAAATACCTTGTTGAGTGTACTAGGTTTCATTTTTTATTGAGTCACTCTACCACTTTAGAGGCTTAAAATGACTTGGGTTATGTGGTACTTTTTTTCCATCTTTCCCCTAGCCCCTCCTCCAGCCCCCCAAAAAAAGCAATTGCCTTGTTTTGTTTTCTGCTGACTACACTGAACTGGCAGAATAGCCTTAATTGACAAAATGACAGGATAGAATAAAATGTTGGAAGGAAAGAACTGACACAGGCATTCCTGAACTTTTTAACAGTTTAACCACAATGCCCTGTTCAGATGAATTCATTACTTCCACAAGAGAAAGTAAATTTTATCCCTCCCAGAATTTGCATACGGAACAAAATGGCCAACAGCTGCTGCCTGCCATGGGTCATCCTGACCATGTTTTACAGTGGACTGAAGGCTAAGCTGAGATCCATCCACCTTCTCCAAGGTTATCAGGAGCAAAGGAAGGCCATCTGGGCCTCCTGTAGCAGCTGCTGAGACAGAGCTGGCAGTAACCTTGGCTGCAATGGATTTAAAAGAGGACAGATTCTAGAAGTCTTCTTTAAAGATCCCAGGAGAGTGTAGAACAACCATGTGAGGACGATAGGCAGCAGGGTTTACTTCGAATTGATTCAATCTCTGCACAAAAGCAGCACCCCAAAGTCAGGTGCAGAGAGAGGGAAGGGAACCTTACTCTGAATTACCTGGCCACTCCTGAGGTGGGATAACTGGCTGTACAGAACCTTAGTTTGTCACCAGAACCATCCCCTTGCAAAACCACATCATCTTGCTTTCCCAGCTGGGAAAGGAGAGTGTCTGAAAACAGATAGGAGAACACAGCAAACCAGAAAATAATCACATTGTCAGATTCTACTTTTTAGGTTAGCCAGAGAAGTAAAAAACAATGTGAACCTGATTTCCAAAATGAGATAAAAATAAACCAAAGGAGATATTTTTAGATGTACCAAGCTATCCAATAACAATTCAGCTTTATGGCATGCACAAATAGGATCCAGATTCTGATTTTGGTCATATTGCTAGAAGTTTTCCATTGACTTCAAAGCTAATTAGTAGTTTCACCAAAGTAATTTGATCAGAATTTGGCCATACATCTATTGTCCCATGATGTGATGCACTTAATAAGTTTTAGGGGAAAAATAATGATTAAAAAATAAAAAGAAACAACACACTGCTCTACCTCACAGTTTTATTGAGGTTTAAATGATTGTGTTTTGAGAATGAACGGTGCTCTATGTCTGCTAAGCATTATTATGCATTACATAAATGCATAGTATCAGGCGTGCTATTTTCATCTTTGCCCACAGCATGATAATGACGTCTCTGCAGTGGGATGAAATGCAACACTATATTTAATAAAGGTTATGGATTTTGTTTCTGTTTCACATTGTTAGGTGCTGTGCTGCTTCTGGTATCTAGGTCACTGTTCAAATCTGTCAGGGGTTAATCATAGCCAGTCATTCCTATCTGGCCCTCTGCTGCTACAGGGAAAGTTGTTCCCCTCTATAACTCATCAGCTTAGTTTAAAGTTAGTGAAAATGCTCTGTGATGGTGCCAGTGCTTACAGGGATGGAAGAAAATGCCAGACTTTATTCTGGGATATTCATAACTCAGTGTTGTTGATAGTGATGTAAAATGAATTAAGGACATTTAGCTGAAACACTGAAGTCCAGCATCTTTTAGGAGTACTAAAAATCTAAGTAAAATATCTGACAACAAGTTTAGTAAGCTAAAGGTTTGCTTAGAACAGTTTCATTTTTTACATGGGTCTGATGTGATTGCAATGAAGTATAGGACAGAATATCTCACTGGGGTCAAAGAACATTTTCCAGTATGGTTTTCAAGTCTGTCTTTGACAATGACAAAGTTTATTTCCATTGCAAAACTAAAGATATATACATATATATAAATTCTTTAGTTTTGATTTGTGTCTCAATCCTTACTTTTGGCACTGCTCCTGTATTGCCACTATTTACCCTGAAGAAGTGTATAAAAATCCACTGTATCAAATCCTAATGTCTTCTGATCACTTTTTTATTGAGCTTTTACTAGAAAAGAACTTGCAGTAGTTCAAATCCTGATGGATAAAAAACAGCTGAGCCCTCACCCTTCCCTCTGATTTCCATAGCAGTTGTTGCTGAGTAAGAACTGGATGCATCTCCTGCTCCTGCATCAGGACTGCTGACATGAACAAGTGGGAGGAAGATCAAGCTCCGGCAAGGACGGACTTCAGGAGCTGCTTCATTCTTCTTTCACACGGATGGGAGTGTCCCAGTGTGCTTTCCTGTCTAATCAGTCTCAACACAGCCTTGCACAACTCAGCCTGCTTTAAGCTGTTAACCAGGGTGTAGGAGTTCAGAAAAAAAAACACCTCCCTTCCCCCAAGAAAAATGTAATTGCAAAGATTTGTTTCGATGTAGTATGTGTAGTAAACTCAAATCACTGAAAGGCAACCACACATTTGTGCAAGTATTTTTTTTTCCCTCATTTTCATTCCTAGTTAGTTATTAATTTTATTTGCCTCCTAGAGAAAATGCACTAGAGACTGGATCTGACTTGCAGTGAGGCTCATGGTGGAGCTGCCAGGGCCATAATCCTCGGGGCTGTAAGACAGCTCCTCTCTGGTGACCCCGCTGGGGCTATCCCAGCTTATACCAGCAGACAAGCTGGTCCCCGTCATCATTTATGCAGCCAATGACTCATCTTGTGGGCCAAAGCAAATGCTTAGTAATTATATCAAAATAATGCATGGTGATAGATTCTACCCTCATTGTAATTGTGTTACTAATTACAAGTTCTACTCACTCTTTGTAAGACTCATTTGTTTTAGTACTCTGACAGAAATCGCGAGGTTAATGAATTTAAGGCTTCACACAAAAGCCTTGATGTTACAACACAATCTGCAACAAAAGCACCAATGTGCAATTTCAGTGTAAAATCATGGTGCTTTTAAGCTCTACAGATCTCTGGTGAAGCCTACACAGAAGTTTTCAAATTTATTCTTCCATTAATAAGCTTAGAATATGGATCTGGGTTGTTAGTATTACCAGTATGTAGCATGCTGAGATGTGGAGGACAAATGACAGAGCAGACTAAAATTCAAATTAAGCAATAAGTGAGCATAGTAAATAGCAGGGTGAGAATGGAATATCAAGGGACAGAGCCAATAAAATATTGTTCTGTTTAGGAAAGATGATCCAACAAAATTAACTAATATTTAGCAATCACATACTCACTGTAGAGTAATTTATTGTGACAGCAATAAGAAAACCACTAATGGATGGCTACAGAAATGCACAGATTAGGACACTTAAGATAGATCTAAACCAATGACACCAATGGAAATGGGAATTCCTTGACAAGACAAAAAGACAGGCTGGGAATTGAGGCTGTTCAGCTTGGAGAAGAGAAGGACACCTTAGAGCACCTTCCAGTACCTAAAGGGGGTCTGCAAGAAAGTTGAAGAGGGACTTTTCACAAGGGTGTTTAGTGATAGGACAAGGGGGAATGGCTTCAAACTGACAGAGAGTAGGTTTAGATGAGATATTAGGAAGAAATTCTTGACTGTGAGGGTCATGCAAGGTCAGGTGGGATGGGGCTCTGAGCAACCTGGTTGAGTGGAAAGTGTCCCTGCCCATGGTAGTGGAGGTGGAATCTTGAGATGATCTTTGAGGTCCCTTCCAACCCAAACCATTCTATGATTCTGTGTTATTTCTATCTCTGTTACTTATAAAACTTGTTTTACCGTGGCACCTGGGCATCTTTCTCGTTACAGTCCTCATATCCCCTGCAATTGGGAAGCTTTGGAGCAGGTCCTCAGAAGCTGGCACCTGGGAGGGTGGCTGGCTTCAGCCAACATGGGCTGTCCTAGCCTGAATACATGAGCCCTACCTCCTGATGGCACAGCTGCTGGCACCACCACCTAGCAGTAGCTCTCCAAGCCTTCCCTATCCCATCCCATCCCATCCCATCCCATCCCATCCCATGTTTCTCTTCACCCTTGCTCTTAGTTTTCCTGCAGCATGACTGTGCCACTATGTCAGTCTACTTCCCCTCTGTTCCCAGCAGCCTGTGAGATGCAGGAGAGAAGGTTGGGACTGCTGCTTCTCAGAGGAAAGGAGAGATCTGTTGCTTCTGGGAGAGAGGAAAAAAAGTAAATTATTAGTCTTCCTATCTTAATTTGTATTTAATGGATCTTACCAGTCTTCCTCCCTTCAGACTTGTTCAGTGTAACTACAAAATTCACTTTTACCCATCTGTCTTGGGATTCTTGGGGAATCTTATGCCCTTCATACGAATGGCAACAGAAAGAATAAATTAGTCCATCCAGAAAGTCTGCAGTAGGGAGAAATCCCCCAAAATTAATCTCATATGTAATCTGTTACCCTGACTAATTATTTTATGTGGAACCATATTTTTTACGAGTTAACTCGTGCTTCTCTCCTTTTTTCTCACATTTTTTGGGTCCTCTGAATTAAATAAAAATGCAGTTTTTCTTCTTCTGACAATGCTGATAAACAGAATTTCCCTTGCAATAATATCTAGGTAGCAAGAAAGTTTTGCAGGTATTTGTGAAAGTGTTTACCTAGTTCATAACCTGCATGAATTAACCATGCTGACATCCTCCTATGGGTTGGAGAGCTGCACAGACAGGGGTCAGAAATGGCCATCTAGCAAACCATACCAAGCTTTAGGCAGCTGGCCTAAGCAGTTGTCCTAATGCATAGTTCATGAACGAGCCATTGGCTGCAATATGTTGGTGTTGGTCATGTATCAAATAATAATGAGCACTGAAGAGTAGATTCTGCAAATGAACAAATGGTGCTGACTCCCTTACCTCCATATGAGGAATGTGTTTTGAGGAGGCCCATGTTTATGGAGCTACAAATTTGTTCTTTGATCTCTTCTCAATAATAAGGCTAAAGGAATGCAATTTCTGTTGTTAATATTTTGCTTAACGTTAGTGTAGGGAAAGGTCACTAATATTCTGTAGCTATCTCATCAGTCTCAAGGAACATGTCATATACATTAAAGGAGACATATCAATAATTAACATAAACCCCTTCTAATCCTAAAGTCAAATATTAACATCTTCCCTTACCTTTTTCTTTTCTTCTTTTTTTTTTCTTATTTTTTTATTTTTTTGGCTTCTGTCAAATTCCTAAGGAACCCAAGATTCAAAGTGGTAGAATTTTACCCAGAGATGATGAAAATAATGAGATAGCCTTGTGCCTGCCTGTCTGTGGCAGGTTTCAGGCATGTAAGTCTAGAGTAATCTCAAAAGTTAAGTATGCAGAGAAGTGCTTTATAATGTGTCATAATCTTGCAATTAGCTCTAATTAAGTTAAGCTTTAATACCTATAAAACAATAAATTTTAAGGACAAAAGGTATTCTCTGGATTGCAGCTGCTTATGTCTAAAAGTCTATTGGAAACTAGTTTCTATAATAAAAATAATACTTTTAGATATGCACATTTAGTTATAGTGAAAATAAAATATAGTTAGATGTTTCTAAAACTGATTTATGAACCTGTACATTAATCCTTGTATTAAAAGCTCAATTTTCATCCTGTAGCATTAGCATTTAGAGTATTTAAAAAGGTGTAATAGGGCCACATGTTCAAAGCAGTTCCAAATTCCTTTTAAAGAGTATCATCATGTTAAACAGCTATAAAGTTAAACATATGTGCACAATTTATAAAGTATAGGCATAAAGGTCTTTTTCAAATGTCTATGTACATCTGAAAATGGTGTCTATCCCTACATATATTATACTTGTATGCATAATAAACTGTAGACCTATAGATTCATTAGGTAGAAGCACATAGATAGGTCAAATACATTCCCAAGGTATCTTCAATCACTAACTTTTATGTCAGTGGGAAGGAACATGATCTTTCGTAACAAGGAAGTAATTGTTTGTTTTCTCCTTGCCATTTTCTTGCAAGAATTAGACATTTTGGGTTACTTATTACCGTGAGATAATTCCTGCCATTCTGCTGAAGGCTCAAGCAAGGCAAAATGTTTCCTAATTCCCAGAAGGCATGTGTTATCTCATGGTAACACACACACACATTGCAGTGTGACATTTCTCCTTGATTCAGGTAAATGGACCATACTGTATCCAGGATACAGCTTTTTGCTTCCATTAAAATCTCACTTGTATTTTCCTGCTTGTGAAATACTTTGTCAAGCTGTATAGTACAGAATATAAATTTCACTGAGTTCTTTTACCACTGTGATTTTAATAAAATACAGAGAAAGGCTAAATGGAAACATCCAGCTGCTAAAAACCTACAGGACTGGCATTTGGGTGGAAGTTAATGTCTCTGCTCTTGTATGTGTAGGAAAGGATATTATTAATAATTTCATGCTCTTAATGGCCAACAGTGTGTGAATAGCTGTCTTAGAATATATTGTGAATATAAGGGAGATGTTCCATTCAGTGTTTTCAGGATGTTGCTGTTGAGGCCTGACTGTAACAAGGTTTCCTAACTTCAGTCAGCAAACCAGGTGAGGAGCCTTCTGCAAGTCTTCTCCCTGGCCGTCTGCATTTCTCCACATTCTCAGCCAGGAAATTTATCCAGGATGCATCCCAGATTTCAGACTGTTCCTTGTGCTGCCAGTTCTTCAGTTAGTCACTTAGAAAGATGGCCAAGTCTGTGCAGTGGGCAGCCACCTCATGTCACCTCAACCACCCTCTGGCTTCTTTTTCCACACATTGGATGCTCTGAGGCAGATACTCTCCATGCTGCTAATGTCTGCTCAGGGGAGACATAAAAACTCCCTTGTACAGGAAGCAGGAGAAGGAAATAGAGCAAGGCAAGCCCCCAGATCCAACATTAGTTTCTGATTGCAGCATATTTTCTTCCTTTCCTCATGGCAGAGTGTCATCATGCCACTCGCAGCTCTTTGAGTTCTAAGTCCGAGATCAATATCCACCAAATGTGGCCATGAGAGGACACAGTCATAGGACAGGGAGAGGACAGTGAAAGCAACCTATTCACTATTGCACTTGGGGATTTGCCTCCAGAAACTAAGATCCTTCCAGGTTTCCTCTAGAAGGGAATTTGCAGCCACTGGGCACATGCTCTTTCTGTCAATAATTTATTGTATATTGCCAATGAGGCAATGCAGCCCTTTCTTCATGTACAATGAGGTACTACCCTGGCAGATAAAACCACACATGGTGCATTGTAAATGTGATCTTTAAACCCCAAGTTCTTCTGTGTTACCGAATCACCAACAGAGGAATCTTTCTTCTGTTAACAGGGACTTGGATATGGGAAAATTTTCTATGGGGAGCTCCCATATGCCATAAATAACTACCATATGCCATAAAATGATAATAAACCTGATTATCTTCTAAATAGAGTCATATATAATATTTTCTGTTTTGTTAGTAATAATCCACCTGTTTAGTTTGGGACATTAACAAGCAAAATTTTAGCAATAGCTTTTCATGCTCCAAATGCTTTCCTTCAAGAGAAAGGGGGAAAAAATCCTGGACTGGAGAGACACACTGACGGGAGCACAGCTGCAGTAGCTAGACCAACATGAAAACCAGATCTTTTGGGGGTTTGGTTTTCTTTTTTCACAAAATTGTCTGTGGGACTAGCTCCCCTGCAGATGTATTTCTGAAGATGACAGCCTCTGCTTTGCATCTGTTACATACAGAGCTGAACACGGGCTCTGCAGTTTGAAACTGGATTTCCAGTTCATCAGAGTTCAAGGAACACTTGGGATTCTTTTGGCTTGGTTTCCATAGCTCATTAATTGGGGTAAAATCCTAGATGTCGTGAAGTCAATGGCACAAATACCACTGGTTTCAGTGGGGCAAGGTTGTCACCTCTTGTATTTTAGAGGTCAACTACAGAAAAAACACTCCACAACAGCTCTGATTCTGACCATACAGTACTTTTGTCATCTTTATTCATGCACATTCTTGTCATGCTTTTAGTCTACTGGATCTATCCATTTCCCTCACTACATATTTATAAATGTTTCCCTGCCTGCCTTTCTGGAGTTCTGTGATCCAGCCAAGGGGTGTGATCTTCAAATCTAAGAGACAGAAAGACCCCTAGGAAGTGCATAAGCATGAAATGCTGATAGCTTTCTGGCACTTAAATTCCAGTTCCCAATGGGGTCACAAAAGAGATTCCATTTATTTTAATTGTCTCTACATCAGTTCTTTTTAGTGCCTGAGAAGTACTGGATACCATCAGACAAGACATGCCAAAAGTGTTTGTCAGAACAAATTGGCAATAATCTTCTGTTTAGCTATAATTTTTTTTTCTATAATCAGGACATCATCCTCATATATTCCTAGCCATATATGGTATGAATTTCTTGCCTTTATTCAGGAATTTCCTTTTCAATTTCTCTATCTCTCTGACTCTCTTTTTTTTTTCTTTTTTCTTTCTTTTTTTTAAAGGCAGCCTATAATGGGAAAACATGAAAAATTTCTTGAATGCAATCTGGTTTCTTGCATTCATATCTGATAAGCTGATGGCTCAGTGAGCCTCAGGCACTGGGAGAACATCATCACATTTATAGGGTTTTAATGACATCTCCTATAGTTACTGCAAACATAGCATGTTACACCAGTATTTTGCACTGAGTGGAGGGTTCTGCCAAGGCTCCTCAGTGTGCTTTCTCACAGCTGTGCTGCTGCCAGCCTGGAGACAATGCCTGCAGTGAGGAGCCCAGCATTCCTGCAGATGCTCAGCTGACTCGAGGCTGGACCTCAGCCAAACAGCTCCTGAGCCATTTCCATGGGCTGTGTTCTAATGCATGTTGCCTGTGCATTCACGCAGCTCTTTCTAATGGGAGGAGGATTTGCAGGAGAGCTGCTGGGCTGGCTCAGAATCCCCTCTGGAAGCACATAAAGCAGAGAGATCCCCTCTGCAGAACTAACATTTTATTATATTCTATAACAGCTGAGTTCACGCATAGGTATTGTCATTTGCTTCTTTGTTTGCTGAAACATCATCAAACTGTGTGGCATTTAAATACACCACGCTGGTTTGTAGTACCCTCCTTGTTGATGGCTGTGTTGATGATGATCCCATCTGATGGGATGGTGTGATATTTTGGGAAGACAGCCCCTCTTGTGATGCTGTGTCCCTTCGTTCTGCACCTGGTGGTTTCTCTGACAGTACACCTTGGGATGGCCACCATGAAGTACAGGGGGCTTGGAAATCAACATCACATCCCTGCTTCTTCTTGGGTGTTGATGATGATGAGGAAACTGAGTGCATACTTCAGCAGAACATTCATCTGTCACAGCTCTGCTCAGTGAAGCAGCACTTTGGGTGTAGCATCCTGGGGCCATCCTGGGGCCAGAGGTTCCACTCCTGTCTGCATCAGCAGCAGGTTCACACACAGAGCTTCTCTCCAGATGCAGTTTTGCAATGACTGTTCACCTGTGGAGGCTGCTGTGCCACAGGGCACTTGTGATTTTTGTGATGCTGCTGTATCACTTAATAGGACACAGCAATGCAAAGGGGTTTATTAGTTGCACTGCATTTCTAACAGTTTAGAAAAGGTCACTTCTGACAAATGGGCGTTCTCAGGTATCTGCACCAGCTGACACATTAATGCTTTGATTGCTTATAATAGCATAAAAAATAAGATAACCACACAAAATTAAATTAAATCACATTCCCCGAGTCACAGGTTCCTGCTTTGGTGCAGAGGTAACTTATGCAAACTGAAATTCCTTTCATGCCCTTCATAAGGACATCAGCAGTGAGAACGCTTACTCTGAGTGGATTTTGACATATGTCAATTCAGTGCTTCATACCATTATAGAAAAAACACCTTGCCTCATGCTTCTCTGCTTTCTAAAACCTCTCATCTTGTTGGTTGTACAGAAGAAAACAGTGGTCTAATTCTGAACTATGGGTATGCAGAGTGCTGTGAATATTCTTCAGAATAGCTGAACTCAGTAGCAGTGCCTGTGTAAAAGCTGATGGTTCTTAGTATTGTGAGTTTTTCATGCAAAGTGTCTGATGGCTTTTGCACATTTATGAGTGTATGAGAAAGATGCTGAAGCACTGTGGGGATCAGGAGGTCAAGAGATCCTCTGGACATGTGTAAGCCAAAGAGGATACACTGGCAGGCTGCCTCGTGTGGTCAGGGAAACAGGATCAGGGAGGCATTATGCTCCCATTTAGAGACCAAAAAATAGTTGAGGGGGAAGGAATGTCATGTAACAAAGAATATGTGTTTGCATTTACTCACACTTGGAGCTAACAGCATGGAAGGATATTATGCTTTCAATAGGTGGTACTCCAATGAAATTTGGCAGCTGCGTGGCATCAGAATAAGTTTGTTTTGTGATAAGCAATAAGAGAAAATAAATGTAAAACCAGAGGTATCATGTTGTTTCTTGAATAGCAAGCTCCTGGTGAACTGACCTATTGGTCATGAGGCAGGTAAGGAACAAAGCAAGGAGACTGGAAATTAATTGGAAACAAATCAGGACCTCCACTGGAAAAGTGCTAGGCATCTTCAAAGCACACACCACAGCTTAAGAATGACCAGTGTAAGTAATGCTTTTGTTCTCATCCATCTTCTGGTGGTGGGATTGCACACTGCATGCTGTGGGGTGGCCCTCCAGTCACCCTTGAATGTGTATCTTCTCCAGAGTGCAGCGCTCCGGGCTGCAGTCATTAGAGCCAATCACAAAGGAAGTTAATCCATGACATTCCTCCCTGCAATGCCTGTGTCAGGGCTCTTTCCAGGGCAATGAGCTCCATTTCAGTCCTCTGAGGATTCTCCGGGAAATGCTTTAGGGCCTTCTCTTGGATTAGGTCCAGTAGTTGCTGGAACAGATCCCTCTCTTGCTCCTTTTTCTTTTTGAAGTAAATGTTGATCATTCTGTCTGTGTGCACTACTTACTGCTTCAGGGGAGCTGTGGAATCAAAAAGCCTAAATCAGATTTTAGAAAAGAGGGAACGGTTTAAAGTTATACTTTCTTAAAATCAGTCCCCATGCTAAATGAAACAAAACTGCTCCCTCAACACTGCCCCATTTCAGTTCGTGCTCTGGAGTCTAGGGGAGGCAGCAGAGTGTAATCCAAATTGCTTTTGCTTGCTGTCAGTCTTCATGTAGCAATCATGAGATGCTCTGGAGCACGGCAAGATGGGGGGAAATTAGCTGGAGGAGGTGGGGGGCTGTGGTGGCACATATAAACAGAGCACATCAGTTAGATTGGCAATCCCACTGTACCCCCAGTTCTGTTTGCACAGGAGGGTATTACAGCCTTGGGATCAGAAAGAGCTTTGTAAGAGTCCTGTGCAAGAGAAAGGACTTTGTCACAACAGTGGCCAGTGGGTTCTTCAGTATTCATCTTTGTGCTGGGCTCTTGTGCAATTTTCAGCCCTGCTGATTTGTGCAGCACTGGCTGCTCTCATAAATCTCCTGACTGAATCCTAATTTATACACAAGATCAAAGGAGCTTGCAGAGGGGTTTATGCTGTTTGTTTGGTTGTCTTCAGTGCCTGTGCTGCAGCCTTGGGCACTTTGCAAATAGACAGCCACCCTGGGACATTCAGAGCCTCTGCCTGCAATACCTGCAGTAAGGTGGTCCAGCTGGTCCTTTGTTGTTTAATTCACCTGGAGCTCTCCAGCTTTGCCATGATAGAGAGGTCAGTATGGTGTGCTTGTTATTCCCTATTTGTCTTGAAAGTGTTCTCTAAAGGTGTCTGCATTCTGGGGCTTCTTCTAGGGGAGACTGCAAAAGTCTGTATGAGTGCAAGTGAAACTTTCTCTCTCAGAAAAAGCACACAGTGCAGGTAGCTACTCTTTTTTAAATTTTTGAGTAGTAGCAAATTCACGCATAATGTTCCAGCCTGGGGTCTTCATAGACCCCAAAACTAGCCTCATGTGAAGTGCTGACCCCAAACCTTCTGGCTCCTAATCTAAGGCTAGTCTAGGAAACTTGGCAAGTCCCAGCACTAAGCTCAGTTTGCCAACACTTAGCACAGAGCTGCATGGTGTGAGCTGCCACTGACCATGGCCTGTATTTGAGCCCTCAAGCTACAGCAACAGTTGTAGGGAGCACAGATATGGAGAATGTGGTTCTAAGTACCAAAATTCTGCAAGACCATTAAGATTTCCTTTCTTTTGCTAAGTTGCCCCTGACAGTAACATTCTCAGAAACCTTGCATGCTACGTCTGGTTGCTACTCCACTGATTTTCATTTTATGTCTAAAAATTGATTTCAAAGACATTGTTGACACAATTCAGCCTTGCTCCTTAGCACCATTGCAGGACTGCAACCTAAGAAATTAAGACAAATATAAGCAGTTACTGATAGAGGTGAGCAACATGTCAGTCTTTTAAATATGCCAATGGCTGACTTCACATTCCAGAAAGTGCATACAGATAATTCCCTGGATAGTGTGGTGAATCATTTGCCCATCGTAATGTTTTGTTAGAACAACAACTCTACCAGTCATCTGATTTGTCAGACAACTGGATGATGTCAGATTTCTCCTCTATGTCTCACTTTGTGCCTCCAAGGCTGAGAAAATGGATTGATTTTAAATGGGACCTCTCGTGCCAAATTTCCTAAGAACTTCAAATGAATACTCTCACTCAGTCATGACAAATGCCTTCTCAGATTCCAAGAGCATGTCCATGGTCTGCGTGCTCCTTTTTGGGTTGAATAACAAAGAACCTCTACTCATAAAGGGATCTTTCAAGAATCTTCTTGTAAATCAATCACTGACAACTGCACAGTCAGTCTTCTTGGCCTTGTCAGTTTTTAATTAAAAAGTTGCACCAACAAGTGATGACAGACACAAGCAGCACAGCCTTCTTCAGAAAGTCCAAATATGCCTAAAGGTGAGCACACAGGACAGGTTACTGTGCTGCTCACGGAATAACTGGTGAAAATGATCTGCCGTGTAGAAACAAAACCCAAACTTTAGAAGATAGATTTCTGATTCATGTATGCCCAAAATATGCTTTCTAACATTTTGCCCTAATCCAGGCCTGGATGTAGTCCCAGAATAAAGAAGGTGTTTGGGTTTGCCCTGCATCTTTTGATGACATGACAACATTCACTCACCAGTGGTAGCTTCCAAGGAGTCAGGAAATGATAGCTCTGTGTTTCCATGCATATACTCTCCTAAAAAGCACTTGGCTGTTTGGATTTTAAATTAATGAATGTGCTGGAAGAAGGAAATCTCTGTTCCAAAGCTATCCAGCACTAAGGGTCTTTCCCTTCACTTCACCACCTCCTGGTGATTTCAACCAGCTCCTGAGTGCATTGACACACATCCTTACAGGATGCCAGCAGATGGCCACGCAAAAATAGTGAAGACCCAGAACTGGCAATTCAGATGATATGAGGTGAAAGGAAAGCAAGACAATATTTTTTAGAGGTTTAGTCTACTCAGGATGACTTTCAACATCATAGAAAGGGCAAGAGAGGGCAACTCCATTTATTTCAAGTATTTCTTTCAAGACAGATAACCTTAAAAATAGAGAGAAGAAATCTGCTGGTTTGGGGCTTGTGAAATCTTCTGTTCATAGATCTGTATGAAACCTCTGTAGTTTTGTGCTTGTTCAGGAAGCACGGATTAAGAAAATTGGACCTGATTCACAAGAAAAGTTGAGGCTCATTTGAAGACTTCTTTATCTTTGACCCCAAATATGAAAGTTTGCATTTTTATCATTCAGTCAGTCAACTGTGGATTGCCTAAGATACAGGGACTTACTGAGGATTTGTAGAAGTCTTTTCAAAAAACTTTTGTTTCTACACTATCAAGTAATTCTGGCTGCAACTTCAGTTTTCCCCACTGGTTTTGTTTTTGTTTTATGTAGCATGGTCTGGGAATAAAGTAACACAGAGAGAGTAGAACAACAACAAAAAACGACCATTTCTCTTAACTTTGAGCACATTATACAGCCTTTTGTTTCTCACTTTTTATGGTGCTTCATCTGCATTTTTAGTTAGGGCTCATTTCTGCCTAGGTCCAGCAGTATTGATGACTGCAGTTATGTGGCATTTTATTCTCTGAGCCCTGTTTTCCTTGTGTTATGAGTAAACAAGGCAGATCATGGGTAAAACATAGTCCCCTCCTCCCAATAAATTATTTTTCCCCACTTTAAAGAGCCAGTACCTTCCCATAAATTGTTTTCCTGAGGTTTGCATTACTGCTTTGAAAACCCAAAAGAAACCCTTTGGCTTGACCTGTAGCTTCTAGACTTTTCTCTAACTTCTATAATAAAGAGTAAAGGATAGTACTGTGGCTAAGGTAAAGCATTTGGACTCAAAAATGTGGGGAAGCAATCCCCTAAAAGTTATTCCAGTCCTCCTTTGGCAGAGAGCTAGAAGGCTTGTTTTCAAAACTGGCTTCTGATTTTTGTTGTGTTTGGTTTTGCTTGTCCAGTTGGAGGCCTGGCCTTTAATGCCTCCAGCTTGATGAGAAGTCAGTGGGACCTGCAGATTTTGCCATGTCTTAATCAAGGTCAAGGTGCTCCCAGAACTACCAGGAGTGGCATATTCCCAAATTAGAAGCCATGCTTGAAAGTCAGGTTTTTAATCTCTTGTGATAATTCAGAATACCTAATTTAGGTGGCAGGGGATTTAACTGCCTCTATAAGGAGCCTGAGGCTCCTCTGTGCCAAGCCAGAAGCTTAAAGGTTGGCAGAGTAAATATGTAATCCTCTGTGAATTGGGATGCTGTCCCATCACACCAGGCCACTGTGAGGCTTTGGAAGTGCTCAGAGATTCTCAGGTGCACACCAAAGGCACTATATGGAAAAAGCAGAGCTGGGCATTGATGAGCCTTCAGTAGTGCTGACTGCAGGCACAGAGCTATCAATTGCCCCCCTCAAAAAAAATCCCTTCAGTAGGGTCCTGTTTAAGTATATCCAGAAATCACACAAGCATCCATGTCTTTACAGCAGGGATAAGGAATGATGGTAGGTAGCCAAGCAGAAGGTTGAAATATTAATATTAGGAGCTTGATTCTCATTCTTTTTTTATACTCATTCAAACCAAGAGCATCTCTTCTAAAACAGATTGATTTGCTTCTGTGAAATTCCTTCATTGGAAATGAAAAATGGGCTCTGATAGAGACTTCTCAGTTTCAGGTGCTATTAGGTCGAAAATACATATTGACAGCAAGAAAGAGCTTAAGTTTGTTTTAATCCTCATAATCACTTATTATGTATTCTAGTGAGTTTGATGTCACATTGGGCTATCATCCAAGACTAATAATAATTATGATACTATCACATGAAGGCTGGCTTTTACCCTTTCCAGAGCCCAGCACAGCAGCGTGGAGAAAAGAGAGGATAGAGGAGACAGAGACCCTTAGCTTTTCCCTGTCCAGGCACAGGCACTCAAGAAAAAACTCATTGTCTTCTGCAACACAAACATGCTTTGGATGATGGACAAAGAAAAGAATAATGGCAACACCAGCAGCTACAACTCTGCCAAATCCCCTCCTGATGTGGGATTTACAAAGGTTATCATGGACTGGGGAATAATTTCAAAGGATTTCTTTATTGCTGTGGCCTGGGGCCAGGGGAATAAACCTTCTGAAGCAGAGGAGGATTCCCTTTACCTCAGGCTATTTGTTCTAACTATGAACACAGTGCAGAATTGGACTTACCAGTCTGTCCCACCCAGAGGATCCCCAAAGTCTCTTCTTACAGCCCCTAAGGAAAATCAGCTCCTTCTGGAGATGAAAAGATTAGAGCTGAATTTGCCACTACCCAAAGCACATTGTGTAACACTGTAAAAGGAAAAGGATGGGCCAGTGTCAGGGGAAATTTGTGCTCCTATAGAAGCTACACAGGAGCTCCTATAGAAGCTACAGGAGAGAGAAGTCAGGAACTGATTTCCAAAACATCATGTGAAACTCTGAGACCAGACTAGAGAGATCTATTTTTTAAAACTTAACAGACAAACTGAGCAATTAAAAAGGGGAGTTCTTTCTGTGTTTCTCTGAAGTCTCTGGTCTGAGGCAAACACCCCATACACTCTTTTGGAAGTCCCAGCCTTGCTTTTTAAAAATGCTTTCTATTTCTCAACAGATGGTTATTACTTTCCCTGAGTCAGACATCATTTCAAGATCAGGCAGGGGAGTTAAACACGAACTTTCCTCTTCCTAAAATGTAGGTATGGGTGCTCCAGCCTATGTGCAGTTGTATTGGGGCAACAAATGGGAAATTCCTTAAGATGATGTTCCATGCATGGACACTACCATTGCCATCAGAACTTCTTCAAGGGGTCCAGCCTCAATAGAGTATCTCTATTCCTTTTTCCTCTCCAATCCCTTATTTCACTGAATTCAGGAGACTGCTGGATACCCAAAGCTGGTAGTGCTCAGCACATACCTTTTATTGCTTTCTAGTGGAGATGTTCTAAGCTTGTACAATCTTTGTGTCCCAGGCAGGTTGACACAGTTGTGGTTTGCAAATGAAAGAAGGATAGAAACTTTCATTCTTTGCTGTTGCTAGTCACGAGGCTATGGCACAGCCACCCTTTTCTGATTGTGCCCTGTAGTGTGACAGAGGTGCTCAGACACTGATTGCTGGTTTACTGTGGAACATACTGAAGGCCCATTTTTTTTTCTCCCCCTTTATTCATTTTCCCAGCCTCTTCTTCCCACAACAATCAGAGCTGTCATTATTCTTTGCCTAAAAAGAAATCCCCAGCCAGTCATGAAGCAGACTGAAACGCTGGGAGTGGCTATGCTCTGCTTTAGCACACATCCTTCTCCAGCTTTAGCACACATCTCCTTCATTGCCATTAAAGCTTGGGATCACGTGGAGCTGATCATCACAGGCTCAGGGCAGGCTAGGAAGGTGCATGTGCAATCACAGCACTTATCCCACAGTCAGTGGGAACACAAATCCCCAGGCCATTATTCATTCGAGGTCCTGCCTTTGGATCGGTTAATTCGGACCTACTTTTGGATGATTCTGAGTACATCTAAACTCCAGGTTACTTCAAGGAAGCTAAGAGCAAGGTTTCCAGGCACTGAGTGCAAAAGAATAACAAGAAAACCTACCTCTGACCAGGTATTCTAGCTCAGTTGGTTCCTTGCTGAGGAGTGAACCTCAGAGCAGGTTGTCTTCTTCTCTTACATGGGCAGACCGATGCTGAAGAAGGTTTATGCTGCAGATTCCACCCTGAGCAGCTCCTTCCTGGAATCACTCCTGTGAATGAATTTACAGCTTCAAGACTACACCTGCACAGGAGATGCCTGTGGCAGTCAGTAGGGAATGTGCCTAATTAAATACAAACAGATTTTCAAAGATTGCTTCATCCAAGAAGCAAAAGCTAAATAATTATATGGAACAAGATGATTACCTGGAACAAGATGATAAAACTCCTAATGTTCCTCTTTATGATATGACTGTGAAGCTTCTCTGTTAAAGATGGGATACAATGCATTATAGTTTATTGTCTAATAATACAATAAATAATGCTGCTGGTATTCTGTGAGAATCATACTTTTCTTCCAAATAAAATTCCACCTGGAGCTGATCCATCCAAGTAACTCCCACAATTTTTTTCTGGTTTATCCTCATCTGGGAGGAAGGAAGGCTTAGGAAGGGAGAATTATGCTTTTGCATCATATATCAAATACATCTGGGAACTTTGGTAAATATTGAAGGAATGATCACTTCTTCACAGGAAAGGAAAAAAGCCCCAAAGCACATTTCTACGAGATGGCAAATTGCAGTGAGAGGGTAGATTTGTGACCCTGTGCCACATCTTTTGTGTGATTAAAATGTACTGATGCCATGGCCACAGCTACCCCTTTCCCCTGGATTTTGTTATAAAAAGGAGAGCTTTGCCACTGTGTGTGCCTGGTCAAAAGCTACTGGAGATCTTTTGTTCCCCATCAGCCGGGGGTGTGACTGCAGGGTGTGCCCAGTCCATGCATCCAGCCCCTAGACAAGCAAACCCAGCAGTTAAAATGTTGATATTCATGATGATTTAACTCCTCTGACCTCTCTGTGGCTGAGTTCCAACCTCTATGCAGGCTCCACTCTGCTCTCCACCCTCCCTCTGTGCATTTTTATTTATATGCACTTTTTTTTCCTACCTTTCTCTAACTCTTTTAAAGAAACTTGGAATTCTGGAGAGTAAAATAGCAGCTCATGAGGGGCACCAGAGTGTTATACCATGAGTATAGCTCAGTACAAGTGCTCTCTAAACTCAGCCTCAGTGCTCACCGTATTTCACCAATGACCCTTTACAAGACATTAAATTACTGCTCATCTTAAAAGCAGCCCTTCCTCCTCCTTGACTGTTTCTCACATCTCCCCTAAAGACATTTATAATGACCTCTGCACCTTGGCTTCAAAAATGTCAAAGTATTTTGGCACGTGCTGCTGTAACTGGTCTTCATGCTGTAACTCCACACCCCTGTGAAACTCTCCCTGAAATGAATTTTGACAATGAGGACCAGCTCCACTAGGGTTTTAATGCAGCACTTAGTTCTTTGAAAAATTTTAAAATTTCTGTTGGATTGTTCACATCTTTACAGCTAAGTATGAGTTGAAAAGTCTGCTTGGGTCAGGACTCATAGTTTTATCTCAGAATTGGGACCTGCATTCATATATGGCTTTTACTGTATCTGCCTCAAATTTTCTACAGGCAGGGATCCTGGAGTCTCTGTGTTATAGGGCTGAGCAGACCATTTCAAGTTAAAAAAAAAAAACAAAACAAAACAAAACAAAACAAAACAAAACAAAAAACTTTGATTAATAAAGTCTCTGTTTTAGTTGCTGTTTGTTTTTAACCGTTTGTGCAATACCTCAAGCCAATTGGTAAGATTAATTGGTTTACAATACTATATTAATTAATATCATAAAACTGTTTTGAAGGAAGAAAGAGCTAATTAACTATAAAGCATTAATACTCCAACTGAGAGAGAACCCAAGGGAAAAAGTCTACAGTGTAATTAATACAGAACAAATTTTTTCTTCCTTCCCTGCAATCTCCCCATAGTCCCAGGCATTAATGACTTTCATTTGGCTTTCTGAAAGGTTTTCTGCTCTCTATCAACCTATCCCATGCTTAAAAATATCCAGAGGTAATTTGTATTTTTTTTTTCTTTCTTGACCTTTTCTTTCTGGCAATTTTCTTGATGCAAGGTATGAACTCAACTCTTGCCCTTGCTCCTGTGAAGTGCCTGTGAGGCAGGTTCTTTCTGATATGGCCATGCTGGTTAAGATCCAATCTCCAGCAGTCAGTAACACAGGCACGGCAGGAGAACAGGGCAGCAACCCTTTCCATTCTATACTTTCCCCTCCTACTGCACATCCCACATTTTTTCCTGTGAATGTCAGATGACTCACTGATTTATTACAGACTTTTTAAAAAAATCTAGTTGGCAGTCAATCTGCTTCAAACCACACTACATTTTATTTGTTTACTCTTCTCTAGTTACAATTCTCAAAAAAAAGCTAAACAAGATTACAAATTATAGACGATTAGGGAAGAAAAATTTAAAAATATGTGCTTGTTTCTGTAAAATTCCAACTGAAAACATACTGCCCTGCTTTTTTTTTGTGCCTGGACTTCAACCACTTGCACAGAAATGCTTGTGAAGGTGCCCCCAAGTGAGGAGTTGGGCAAGGGCACACAGAGAATTGTAATAATCAAAATATATAGTGAAAATAGCTACAGTCTCACTATAAAAATATCTCCCTGCTAGAGTTTGGGCTGAGTTAACTGATGGCATCCAGGAAATAAATGTTTACAAATGTCTAAACCAGAATTTATAAACATGTGATAGCAGCTTCAGTGAACTAGCCACCAAATCCCAAAACCTTTGTCCATATGAAAATGCTTGAACTACTTCAGTAAAACTGAAAGAGTAGAACAAACAAACCAATAAAAAACAACTCTAATACTAAAGCATTTCCACAGCATATGGCTTATTCCCTGGTAAGAAGCATCTGCAGCAGTGATTATGCCTAATTATTCAATTTAAGGAAAAAAAAACTTTAAAAAGCCAAGGACTCCAATTTACACAGTTTTGAGGGGTTATGACACAGTTAGCAGAGCCCATATGCCCAAGTCAGGTCTAAGTCCAACATGGGAAATACAGCTGTGTGGTATTGCCAGGAGAGCACTGTGTCATTAAGGACTCTGCTTCTTCAAAGGAAAGGTTAAATCAAACTCCCTAATCTCTGGATGAATAATCTCATTTTCCTGAGAAAACATCTCACCTGGCAAATACAATGGAGTCTTGCCCAGACATGTTTTCTATAGGTGGGAATTGGTATTAGGTGGATGAGGGTGTGGAATGGCCCTGCTTGATGAAGTTTCTCTCCATTAATCATTGCATGTCTCATACCCGACAAAAAGTGTTGATGGAATGGGTTTAGACACACTTTTGAGTTAGAACAAAACCCATGTCACACCAGCTCAGCTAACATTGGGTATTGTGTTTGTAGCCTGGTGTGATGCAATGGAAAATTGCAAATAAAATTCTGATGCTCTGTCAGCTCCCGTGAGCTTTATCTGAAGGCAAGAGGGTGTCACAGAAACAGAGCAGCTCCCCAGGTCTTGCCACAGACACCTCCCTGGGACAGGAGGAGGAGGGGAAGAATGAGATTACTGTTGTGATAGGTGGTTTTTCTCACAAAAGGGAGTTTGGTTTTGAGAGATTTGCATCTTTATTTTGTTTATCTAGGGTTGAATTTCCTTTATTACCTTCTGTAAGTCTGTTTAATCCACATGGGCTGAATTCACCTGCCAGTTTATAGAGCTAGACGGTGCACTGTGGTGCCTTTCACTGCCACTTCATGTAGTGAAAGGTTCCTGCTACCTCTTTTGAGAAGTTCTAACACCTTCATTAATTGTTTCATGTTTGTTAATTGTTTCACCTTCATTCTTTCAGTAATTGTTTTCATGCTGAGAATAAAAATCTGGCAGCTTTGAAATCTGGCAGGAAGCAAGTGATCAGCACAGAAAATACCTCATTTTTCTTCTGTGAATTTCTCTTCAGGTGTTGCCATAATAGAAATGATTGAAAATTTGCCATTTCCCCACTCCTGGAGGAATTGTTGAAAGAAAAAGTATTGGCAGCAGATCACATTGTAGCTGATAGCTAATATTCTTAAGAGAGGGATTCACATATCACCAAGGCAGCTGTGAAAAACCATGTGGCACTGGCAGTGCTTGGAAACTGCTGGAGCAGATGGAGCAGCAGGTCTGAGAAGCAGGAGCAAGTCCAAGCTTCTCTGGCCATCACCTGGTGGTGTTCCCTGTCTGAAAGACACACAGGATCCTCCAAGCCATTTCACTCCCATCCTCTCCCCACATTATTCCTTACAACATCCCCTGGGTATACCCTACAAGCTGCAGCCTCTCCTGCCTGATAATGTGTCCTTATTCCTTTTTAGAGATTCTAGCCTATTCTATGAGTCAAAAAAAAACCAAAACAAAACAAAACAAAAAAACCCAAAAAAGCCAAAACCCAACCACCCCCAGCCCACCCCCAAGTTTCTCATCCTTTTTACTCTGGGTTGACTGGTTGCTGCCTGAGGGAAAAGCATTGCAATCTGGCACTCACCACTTATCCTGGCTGTCAGCCCAACCAGCAGGTCACCCACAGCAACCTCAGGAGAGAGCCAGGGGAGGTTTGGGACTGGTGCCAGCTTTCCCAGCGAGGGCCAGGGGGGTGGAAATAGCCGTGTTTGTTGAAGGAGCTGAAGGTGGAGCTGAGAGTCCCCTCCACTGGGCTGAACAAGTGTCTGTGCTAGGTGAGGGATATCCACAGCTCACTGGGATGTTTGCATCTCCCAGCTCAAGCTGCCTTCATGCACGGCTCAGAGGTGCTGCTCTGCTCTCTGTCAGGAGGAAGGCAGCTCTTGGAAATACCTTTGCAATGTAAATCCTCAGGAGAGCAATTGCAAAAACCAAACCTTTGACAAATCCTTACAACACCATGATTACCACACACCATCACCAGTAAATTATTTAACTGGAGTCCTTAGAAAATGGAAATACAAAATGGGCAGAAACACATTCAAAGCAAAGCAAACCAGTGGGATAACAGGGTTCATCTGGACCTTTGGTGGTGGAAATAGAGGAGAGCCCATGCTCAGCTATGAGTGGTACAAAAGCCATTGCTCACTTTTCCTTCACAATTCATCTCCTGGACTTCTTCAGCTTGTCAAGTTTCGTGCAGGTGCCTGCTCAGCAGCTGTGCCTGGAGCATGTTCAGTAAAACATCCAAACTGGAAAATAGTTATGCAAAACCTTCTTGCCATATTCACACAATTCCAGGGTCGTTTTTCTCTATTTATTACAAGGCAACAAAATCAGGCAGAAAACCCTGTTGTGAATAATGTTCAATATAGTTTTTAAAATGTGGGGTTTGAATCTAAGGAAGCAAGTGACATCTTCTGCTTCTCTTGCATTTTTGTAGGATCTGCATGAGTCAAGTTTGAATGTATGGCCAAAAAAATAATGCAGATTCATGAGCCAAAGCAATATCTCTGACTTACTGGCACAAAACACCTTTTCCCTGCAGATAGTCTACATGGCTTCAATCATTTGGCTCTTTCCTTTTTAGCAGATTCCAAAAGTGATAAAATGTATATTGCTATAATATACATTTTGGATGTACATTTTCAAGGCCTCAAGACCATGAAGTCATGCCTGTGTGTGTCATGCTTTCCATTAGTGATGAGCCTGAGGTGCTGAGTTTAATCCTGAATCCAGATTTGGGGCCTGATTTTTCATCTGGATGTATGATCAGATGCCTTTCCTGAGTGAACACATTTCTATGTATCTATTGTTTGAGTATTCAGAGAAAAATACAGTCAGCTTTGTGTCACTACTGTATGTGACAATCAGTGTTTCTTCTCATGCTGAGGATAAAATAAAGTGGAACTGTAGTGACTGAACAATAAGTGGAATCCTCACAATCTTCTGAAAAATTTAGTCTGTTATACGTCTGTCTGGATTCAGAATCTTTTCACACTTGTTTATTTTAAGCTTGGGAATGAAAGAGAAAGTGTTGTCTAGACTCATCCCTATTGATGATTAACTGTTGAAGGGGAAGCCCGCAGCAGGCACGGATACAAATATTTGGATGGGAAAAATGCTATATGGTTGCACACTGTATCCTGCTGGAAGATTCTTTCCTTTGGGGATTTGCCTGAGTACAGACTGCTATACTGTGCTACAAAGTCACACTGAAGTTAATATTTAGTAGTGTTGCGACCGCCCAGGCTCTGCAAGGTTCTGGGCAGTCTCTTGGGGTTTGTCCTTGAGGCAAAAGTTGCTGTTCCTGAGGGCAAGAAAATGAATGCACGAGGTATTTTCTCTGTTTGCTGTGTACAGGCCAGCTAAGCTCCCTTTGCCCTGACCCCAAGGTTTGTTCCTTGTGCAGAGTGCTAGTTTTGACAGCTATCCATTCCAGTGTCATGGTAAAGAGCAAATTGGCTACCCAGAAAGGGCACAGTGGATTTTATGTGCACCCCTGGCAGGCAGCACACAGACCTTCCAGGGAACATGGCAACAATGTCTGCAAAATGGGCATAATAATCCTTAATTGTCTCCAGTGTAGGAAGCTTAATTAGGAATTTCAAATCATCTTGAGCTCCTCAGAGGGACGGCGCATATGCTGATACAGTGAGTAATTTGGCACAAATGTATTATCACACCTACAACTCTATTACCATGTGGATATGCCAGAGCAGTGAATGCCCCAAATGCCATGGGGACAAACAGCTCTGGAATTGCCTGAAGACCTCTACCAGAAGAGAGGGATACACCTTCTGTGCAGAGGCTTTATTATAACACATACTGATATATCAGCAGCCCAAAACTTTTCATCCCCACAGAAAAAGACATCCACAACCACATTCTTTTTGGCAGCACAGAGATACACCTACAGTTCAAAACCTTCTGGGACCCCTTGGGGACAGAGTCACAGCCACAATTTACTGGCAGTGCACAAAAGATCTGTCTATATAGTGCAGACTTTCTGGCAACACAGCTGCATCCCCAGAGCCTGGCTCCCTGCGAGCAGTCATACACCAATCAGACCACATCCCTTAAGGCAGAGAGATGATACAGAAACACCTCACATTGCAAAGAGAGATGCCTTTGAAAAACACTTTAAAAGCAACAACAACAACAACAACAAAAACCCCACTAGATTACTGGGGCTTTATTGTTACTTAAGTGCCAACAATGTCAAAGCTATCTGTGCATGAAGTGGATGCTCAATGTGAATAAAATACATTCCAGCTGGACAGTTTGTGTGTTCTGCTGAGCTGTACAAACCACAAGAGCTCTCTGCTCTCGTGGTTTGTGTTCCCTCCATGAACCCCTAATAATGAAAGCACTGACCCAGCAATCAGTGTTTTGAGGGCAGGCCCTGAGATTGCTCAGCTGGGTGTAGTTTCTCTCTCTAGAAGAGAGAATGTAATGCAATTAATCCAGCGAGTGGTACAGTGTGTTAGGGGCTGACCACTCTTCTGTATGAACAGAACAGCTGGCATTCTAGAATTTCCTTATTTCTGAGCACTTGACTGTCAAAGCATATTATGTTCTTTGACACAGGGAAAACAAAAAGTAAGGGGGGAGTTATTTAATATTATACAGCAGATTCAGATTTGATCTTATTTAGGATTATAGCTAGAATGAAATACTGTGGGATTTACTTTAATCTCCACAAGGGACTAGGTCTGTTTGGAAATGTCAGTGTGTATGCTATGGCTGATCTACCGGGAATTTCTTAGATCCAGAGCACTTTTTTTTTTTTTTTTTTTTTTTTTTTTTTTTTTTTTTGTGGTGGTTGTGCTCATGTTATGCTCAGGAACTATTCAAAATGGGGTCTCAGTTTCCAGATGTTTTGCTGGCTGCAGCTGAGTGAGGTGTTGGGAATGTAAAAGAGTTTTCTGTTAGCTTGTGGCTTCTGCTTTCAGCTGGGAGGGCAGCCAGGAGAGCTGGAGGCAAGTGGCTGCCAGGCTGATTTTTTATCATCTTGCTCAGTCCAGGGCAGACATGCCAACCCCCCAGCACCACATCCTTCATGGACTCCAGGAATGGACAGAACAGGACATCTCCACCACTTCCACACTGCAGAGGAGGAGGAGGAGAATGGAGCCAGCACTTCCTCTGCAAAGGAGAAAATTATCAGAAGTCACTTTTAACAGCCTGATAAGTAATAAATCAAAGTCACTTGCATTTTGTCTATCATGCAGCAATAAAAGCTGCCCATTACCCTGCTGGATGTGATACAGGAGGGTCTTGGAGAAACTCAGGTTGGTATTTGGAGTTGCCTGCTCGGAATTGCCTCCAGCAGACCGAGCTCCCCCCGAGTGACTCTGCCTTGCTCCAGCTCATTGCTATAGCCCAGTGGTCGACCGGCTGCACTGCACGGGTTGGTAGAAGCCACTTTAGCTGGAACGTGCCTTCGGGTGTGGGACTGTGTGTAAGGATGGTAGGCACTTGCAGTTGATGCTCATTCACCTTCCCCTGTGGATTGAAAGGCAGGAAAAAAGCCCAATCCATCGTCACTGAACAGCCATAGTGGCAGGAGGATTGTCCCATGGAGCCTCCAGCACTGGACACTGAGAATTATGAAGACCTGTGTGGGTCAGACTCAAAGGTGTTGCTTCCCTCAAGAGCCTGAGTTGATATATATGTCTGGAAACATGAGATAAGCTCTTTCTGATAAGTCTGGAGAATGGGATTTGGCAGAGCTGCTTGCAGCACTGTAGCTTGTAAGAGAGGTGCTACACAAAGATGGAAATAGGGATGGATGAGAGATGAGTCTGCTGATTCATTTACATCCCACCAACTTCTCCTGGGCCTTTATTCAGCTGTTTGCTGCACCATAGTTTGGTGGCAGGAATGACGGCATTCTCCATGTGTAGAGAAACTGGTAAACTGCACTGTTCTGCTGTATGATAAAGCACAATCAACAGTGTTGCTAAAAAGAAAATATAATCCATATGTTTAGGGAAAACTTGTAAAAGGAGTTGCCAGCACAGCTTGTACTTAATGACAGTGAGAACCAAAATGGACAATAAAAATAATAATCTAAAAATACATAAAGGCTTATATCTTGGACAGGAAATTGAAAATGAAATATTTCCAGTTTGTTGGGTTATGCCTAAGTACAGTACGCCTTGCTAAGCTATGTTAGGTTCCATTCCTACTTCAAAGTTTACTTTGATCTTCCTTTATTTACATTAGCCTTTGCCACAGAATTCAAAAAGAGTTTTCAATGACTGCTCCAAGTCATATATTACACTCTGCTAAGACAAGTTTTAAGTCAGTGTTGTGAAGGTGCACATTATCTGGTGTAACAACCATACCCCCAGCAGTATGAAGTGTTACCCTTATTCTTTTAGCACACACACACACACACCAGAATTTATACAACCTCAGTGGTGGTTGCACATAGTTAGGAACAGGGTCTAATAAACCCTCCCCAAAGTTCTGTGAATGTTCCCTTACAGACCCAAATCTCTTTCTCAGCATGCTTTTTCACAGAGTGTGCTCCCTGAGAATGGTACATTGTGGTACATAATGGTCCATGAGCAAACTCACAGGGACACAAACAATTGCACAAGGACAAGCAGCCAAGGGAGCATCAAGGCAGACAAGTGTGGTGGTAGGAACTGACTCTGCATTTCACCCATATGTACAGGGTTTTTACCTCTTTTGCTTAGGTATAAGCAATTTGCATGTTTGAGTACAACAGAAAATCCAGCCCAAAGCATAAAATCTCTTCTGCATCTCTTAGTGCTCCCTTGCCTGATGCCACAGACCCAGGCAGGCAGGATGGTGGCTGGCTTGGTCATTCTCATGGAAATCACACGGAGATGTGGTTTCTCCATATTTCTAAACATCCCAAGGATGAGGTAGGAAGCATCACAGCATTGCTTCCTGACTATTTTGTCTATTTAGGAAGTATCGTAATAATATCTTTGTAACAAGTGTCATGATAAATTCATTAGCATGCTAAATCCTGGATTTTTCCCCTCCCATTGGCTTTGGTCAGATAATTGGAAGGATGATGTAATGGAGAGACTGGTGAGATGATCAAAGCATCAGGCCAAGAGTTTAATTTTCATTTAGGCCACCTTAGGCTCCTGCAGAGCCAGGGAATCCTAAACCAAGCAGATATTCCAGCAGTGACAGACAGTGTGAGAGCACTGTGAATGACTTTGAATGCAGATCTTATTCTGTAATTTACACTAGTCAAAAGGCTACAATAACTACATCACTCACAGAGGGTGGGGAGTATGAATATTCCACCACATTTTCCAGAAGCCAGACAGTTGGAACAGAAGACATTATGCAAACACCAAACTTCTCACTCCCATTAAGAATCTGTTACAATCCAAGTAATGTTCCAGACTTGAATGTGCTTAGGAAAACACATAATTCTTAAGATGAGAAATTTGGTTTTATTTATGTAGCAATCTACCATGTTTTCATTGTCTTTTAGAATAACAAGAAACCAAGTAATGCATTCTGCCATCCACTCTGAAGGGTACAGGGAAGAAATCCAGCCTCACACCCTGCAACACATGCACAGCAGAATCCCTGGGAAAAGATACTATTTATTTACCATAATGCCATTTAAGGAACATTTGTATTCTTACCAGTATTTCTGGTTGCAGTAAGTCTAACTGATACTGCATTTACATAATAGATATTTTAAAACAAAAACATGTTTCATTAATTAGTTAAAAATTACCAAGTAGTCATAAATCAGTAATAAACTATGGCAAAATATTTCAATGGTTGTATTTGAAAATAGATCTAGAATTACTAGTTTGGGAGCTGCTGATTTTTCTGTTGACTGGGTTGTTTAAAATGGAATGTTAAACACTAAGTAATTCTCATTTGATACTATGCAGTGTTTGCAAATTGTGAAAGGAATGGACAGACAATTAGAAATCCAGGAATTTAGGTGTGACAGTGGATCCAGTTCAAATTTTTATGATTTTCTTGAATTTTCTATGTCCTAATTTTTCTGCCTTTCAGTCTGAGAAAATAATGTGTTCTTATCTTAATAAAACATTCTGAGGCTGTCATACATAATTTTATTCATAAATACAAACCATTGTAACTTGGCATATAGCAACCATTGGGTTTTAACCTTCCCTCTGTAACATCATTAGCACTGTCCTGGGAGCACTGCTGACTATAAATAAAAGGTCACAGCCTTTCTGCTTTTATCATATACCTTAGTGGATGGCATGGAGTTTGGAGAAAAGGCCCTGTGACAGTGAAGAGGTGTAAAACTGAAGTAGGGGAAGAGATGAGTACCATATTCCAAAGTGGAGGGAAAAGTGGAACTGGATCACTTACTCTTTTTGCCTTTGAAATCACTCATCTCCACCATTAAAGAAAAAAAACCAACCAAACAAACAAACAAAAAAACCAACTAAAAAATCAACAACAAAAAACCAACAAAACAAAACAGGGAGATGCTGGGTATTCAAAGTCTGTGTCTGCTGTGTTGTCCTGGGTCAACTGGTTATAAAATCAGCTGGAAATAGAGCCTGTAGGAGGTATTGTCTGTGGGAAAGGAGACTGCAAATTCTGTGGAGCACAGAAGCACCACAGATTAATGACAGGCTGTGCTCCTCAAGCTCAGATAGGAACATAAATACTCTGGACTTCAAGACTCCAGATTTGCATGATTTCCATTATAAAATACAGAGTGGTTTTTCAGAATCCAAATTCAAACTCCATCAAGTTCATAAGAGTATGAATGAAAAGGTTTTTATTCTTCAGGGTGTAATCTGCAGTCATATTAAATCTTTGTAGGCCCATTAATCTCACCAATAATCTGACCTAAAAGTTTTAGCATTCTCTCTATTTTTTTCCCAAACATTTGTTTAGCAAATATTAGCAGCATTGTCAGTCATGGACTGTAAATGTCAGAAATGGTTCATTAAGCCTCCCAATGCCAAATATTTTATTTTAGAAATGCATTAATGGAAAAAAAAAATAATGACCATATTGCTTCATTCATGAGTGCATTACAACCCATAACAGGCAGATAATCTTTTTTTCAAGTTGCCTTTTTTCTAGAGTTTTTATAAAGTTATATGAAATTATATAGCTCCTGTTTGTATTTTTTTTCCTATTTCAAAACAAAAAAGCATCATAATTGCCATGAAAATTGCATTGTGCTTTCAGGTCTCCATCCTGGGCTGCTGTGACCAACAGGGGATTTTGGAAAACACTATTAGTCTGGAAAGTTTTTCCATAGAAGGATAAAAGCTTTCCTGACCTGCCATGAAAACTTCTTGGGATGCACAACTGCAAAGCAAGACCAGTGATGTTTTGAGAGAAGTGTGAAACAGGAAACTTATCTAGCACGTGTGGGATGCCAGCCTGTTTGTGTATCCCCATGCAGCCAGCCAGTGCTGACCTTCAGAGTGAACTTCAGCTGAGGAAAGGTTTAGTCAGGGAACATACAAAGGCAATAGATAAAAAGCTTCAAGGACCTGTGTCAATGAAATGTCCAGCACCATCTTGTGGTATTAGCATTAATTCAACCAATTGGTCTTTTCTACTGTGGAAGCTTTGTAACTCTTTTGTTTTTCTCATCTGAGGAGACTGGTCATTATAAAAAATTGTACAGACACAGCTGCACTGACAAAAAGAGCTTAGGACATGGACTTGTTGAAATGGTCCTAGGGGAAACTACAAAGATGCACCTCTGCTATGAAGACAGGCCAAGAGAGTTGGGGTTGTTCAGCCTGCAGAAGAAAAGGCCCTGGGGAGACCTTGGAGCATCTTCTAGTACGTAAGGGAGGCTTCAAGAAAATTTGAGACAAATTTTAGTGGGGCCTGTTGTGGTAGCATAGGAGGTAGCTGTTTTAAATTGAATGAGAGGTGATTAAGGTTACCTATAAGGAAGAATTTTTTTTAATAATGAGAGTGCTAAAACATTGGAGTAAGTTGCCCAGAGAAGTGGTAGAGGCCCTGGACACATTCAAGGCCAGGCTGGACAGGGCTCTGAGCAACCTTTTCTATTTGAACATGTCCCTGCTCATTTCAGGATGACTTTTAAAGGTCCCATCCAACCCAAACTGCTCTGAGATTCTGTGACTAGAAACAGGCTGGGGAATAATTCTCCTTCTGATGGCCTGGCCAACATTCCTTTCTTTGTAAGCTGAGATGAGCTTGGTGCCAGCTATTGCTGAAATAGAGCTGCTGCCACATTTGCTTACATAGCTGGTGCATGACCAGGATCTAAGTCATTGTTTGGAGAGTGCTGTGCAAGATGTTCTGCATAATTGTGTGTAGAAACCCACATCATGCTCTCAGATAAGTTTATAAAATACTCCCATACAGCTTCACAGCTTCAGCCCTGAGTTAAATTGGGCCAAAAAAATGGAAAGAGTAATTTCCAGGAAGTCTTCCATTTTTTTGACTGATGCTTCTTTGTCTTTGCTCAAACAACAAAACAAACCAGCTGAATTGCCTTGTGTTCTCCACATCTGTGTGTGAATTAAATTCCACTGTGAGTTCTTGGTTCACAGATGAGATTTTATCCAACTGAGAGGAAACTCTGAAAGATCATCTTATAATTTCTTGGAAGCTGAAGTTTCTCTCTCTCTTCTAGTGCTTCTTAGCTTGGAATTTACAAGCCTGTACTTAGGAATAAGGTTTTAGTTTACTCATTCTTTGGCCTCTGCTGAGACTGATAAAACATTCCAACATTAAACAGCACCTGGCAGAGGAGATGTTTGTTTATGTTTTATATGGTTGCTCTATCATTACCAGATTAATTTCAGAAGGCATTAAATTCTTTGGTCTCCACTCAAAAGCAATGTACATTGGTGTAGCTCCACAGATATAAAATCTCTTGAGGATCTGGCCAGAATTTTTTAGTAGTGGTCATAGCTCTGCTGCAAATATGCTAATACATAAGGCACATGTGTATAAGTATTTTTTATAAGTACCCTTGTACTTTTTAAAGCTTAAGCTTTAAATTTTAAAGCTCATGCAATTCATTTTTATGAAACCTTAAGCGGACAAAAAAAAACCAAATAAGAACCAAGAAAAAAACCCCAAACAAGTGAAAAACTAAGAACCAACTAGAAAAAACCAACAAAAAGTCCCCAAAGCCCATAAGCTACCAAGGAAAAAGGATCTAGTACATTCATCAGTTCTCTAATTACTAGTTAACCAGAATGTTGTTATCATGCCTTGAATTAAAATTATGGAGATCAAGATTTTTTTTATAATAACTCCCTGCTCACATTAGCCCCTGACCACATGGACTGTCCCTGCAGCTGGTCATAGTCAGTTGCTGCACTCCTTTGTGTGCTCTTCCTCCAAAAACCCAAAAACCAGGAATGCAGTTTCCAAGGGAATTAAACCAGCTTATAGTCAGCTGCTTCTGGCAGTGTCCTTCTCTCCTCTCAGACCACATTCAGAGGTGCAGAGGATGCTGTCCCCAGAGCCTGGGGACACGAAGATCAGGGAGTTTGCTTAAGAGCTCACTGTGACTTGCTTCTGTTCCCATCATAGCACTGGTATGTACTGGTTAGATACCTAAAAACCTGCCTGAAGGTTTGATAATTTAAGTCTAAGTTTTATTGTAACAGCCCTTTCAAGCAGATACCAAGCACAGGTTCTCAAGGTTCACCTCAGCAATACTGGCACTTCTTGTCTTCTGTAGAACATTCTTAAAAAAAAATTAAAAATTGAGATAAGCCCAACTATTAACCAAAGGTAAATGTAGACAGCTTTTTTTTTCTTACTAAACAAAGTTAATAGCTATTAAATCTCAGATATAGTTGATATTTAGTTTAGCTCTCAGTTTACTAGCTATTTAAGTGAGACAAGGCTGTACTTTATTCAAGCCCATAGCTACAGTAATTCTGTCCTTGCCTTTCACAATCAACCAGGCAAAACAGAGCTCTGAAATAAGTCATGTGTGATGCATGATTTGTAGTCAGTGACCACTGAAAGGTATTTTAAATCACAGAGAAAGTGGATAAATTACTTTACCAGAAAAATGGAAATTTAGTTGGGAATATATTTTAACCACATGGGTGCCAGGAAGACTTCTCCATGCTTCTGTTAAAAATTGCTTGACAAACAGATGTCTGACCTCCAGCTGAAGGGATTACAGAATAAATAGCAGATTTGTCCTTCTAAATGCAGCTTTGTGAATCATAGGTAATATGTCAAACTTGATGCACATCAATAGACTTAATGTGTAAGTTGATGGCTGCGTTGTTTAGTTTTGGTATTTGTCAAATGGAATTTCAATCTGTCAGTAATAAAGTACCAATGGAATACATTGATGTGCACGGAAAAATAAGGAAAAATTATCAAAATTCAGCATGGACAAAACCAGCGAACTGCTTTGGGCTAAGAGAGCAGACTGTGGCCTTATTAACTTATAAAGGATAACAAAATTAATTCAAACTCAGAAAAAAATGCTAAAACTATAAATTAAAATGTAATAGGATAGATAACCTAAGTGAAGAAAAAAAGGTAGTTATTTTATTTGCAAAAATGTTAGAGAAAGGTACATTATTCAGTAGTCAGTCATTGACAGAAATACCCTTGAATGCTTTGAATATGTTTTTAAAGAGAAAATTTCACTCACTGTTGCCTGTCAGGAAATCTGTTGACTGAAGACTTGACTTTTTAATGCAGGATTACTGAAAGTAATTTTTTTGTATAGTCCTACAGAGCAGCTACATTAACCTTTATAAATGACAATAAAGACATAGTATTGGCTTTGACAATGCATTTCTGTAATGCTGCTTCTACCATCTGCCTGAGCCTGCAATTGTGCACTAAGGGAAGAGGATGTTTTCTCTGAGAATAAAAATGCACCTTTTCTGTGGGGCAGAAATGTCTCTCAGCTCTTCCTGGGATCAGTGCTTGTCCCAGGATACTTTGGAAAGAGGGAATTATGTATAATTTGAAAAAAGGTAGGCCCACACAACCTTACAACTGGTCTTAATAGAAAATAGATATGTTTGCTTCCTGTGACATTGAAAGGATTAACAGCTGAGACTGGATCCTATCCCCTGCTATTAATCCACTGGGCAAGTAAAATATCCGTGGGAGCACTGGCAGCTCACTCCAGAAATTATTCTGTGCTTCCTCTGTGCCTTAAATAATTTTCAGCATCAGTAACCACGCTGTGTGGCATGGCCACACTTCTGCAGGACATCCCCCTGCAGGATGGGGCAGCTCCTGCCTTCAATGCAGAATTGGCATGGCTCACAGGGCTGGCCATGGCAGGCTGCAGCCAGTTTCATTCCCTTAACATGGGGAGAAAAAAACAAAACTGTTATAAAGTGCTTTTCTTTTGGTTTTCACATCTCTGATGTAGCAGGTAACTGCTTGAGGTGATGTATTGAAGATGAGAGTTACTTTCTCCTCACCACCGAGGGGACTTGAGCTCTGCAAACCCTGTTCCTTGAGAGCAGGAGAGGACCCTCAGCACCTCCTGGCACCCTGAGCAGTGTGGCACTCTTAGTGTGGCACTCTCAGTGTGGAAATCTTAGCAGTAACATAAATGTTCTCATGTAGGACCTTGCTGATGGTGGAGTATTCCTGTGGTAATCTTCAAGTGGAAATTTGCTGATGGGGTAATTCTGTTGTGGTGTTTTTCCTGCAGGAGTTTGTTGGTGGTGGAGAGCTTTTGTGGGAGTATTCATGCAGGAATTCGTTGGTGTTAGAGCACCACTGCAGAAGGACTTCTGGATTTATTTTGATGTGCAGCACTGGAGAGCACAACAGTGGTTTGGCATGAGTTTGTGGAAACAAGAACCCTGTGGGTGCAGTGCAGACAGCAGACCTGATGTTTTCTGTGCAGGAGGGTGTATCTGCAGGCTGTGGTCACAGGGAAGGTGTTCCCCAGCCAGCTCATTCTCCAGAGCAGTGTGCAGCTGTGAGAGGGGCTGCCCTGCATCCTCACCGAGTTCCCCCGGCTGGCGGGGCGGGCAGGGGCTCGCAGCTCCCTGCAGCAGCAGCACAGCACCAGAAAGCAGGCAAAGGAACACAGAGGGGTCACTTGTTTGACTTCTAGGAAGTTTAATCTTTCCCCAGAGGATTCAGGGACAAATGATGATAACTGGGGGCAGCAGCAGCTTTTAAGGAGAGCAGGAATGAGAGGACACAACCTTTCACCAATAGGAAGGCATTAGGGGAGGGGTGCAGGGTAAGGGCTCCCCAATAGAAGCCACCAAGGGGAAGGAGCGAGCCCTGCACCCCAATCTTGCTTTGAGGAAGGGATGAAGGACAGGGAACATTCCAGAAGGGAACAAAGGATGTACCAGATTGACAGGTGGATTGACAGACACTTGGCAGGAAAATCTTGGGGTAAACAGCTCAGGACTGAACCATCAGGGAAGCCAAATGGTGTACATGGAATAAACCATTACAAACTTAAAACAAGGAATATTTAAAACATACTACAGAAGAACAAACTGCAAAACAACAGACTACCACAGGAGGGGAGAGCTAATGAAGGTGTTTCTCCAAAAGTGAAGAGAGGTGAAGCTAAGCTCTCTGCTTCAGCCCCTTCTGCTAGGGCTGAGAAAGGCCCCATGGAGCTGAAGTGTTTCCTCAGTTTGAGGAAAAATCTATTTCAATGATATAACTTCTATTAAATAGGGAATGAACTTCTCTCTGTATGGAGTAGATTTGGATAGAAGTGGCACTGTGTAACTTTATTTCAAGAGAGATTTTTAAAACATATTGAAGTTCATTTCAAGAGAGGTCACTCTATCAAAAAAGATCACTTCTTATAGTGCTGTTACGATATAATTAAATAAAGTTCAGGAAGACTCTGGACTTAATTAAAGAAGAGGAAAGGCAACACAACTGTCAGCTTTGTAGTGAAAATGAAATAAAACCTACTTTACATGGAGGAGGGTTTTTTTGTAGCAATGCCTTGCCGACTAATTTACTATGAATAATAGAGACTCAAAGTTCAAAGAAAATCTCACCTAAATCCAAAAGAAATCAAACAAAGCTGGTGTTAAACCTAAATTACACCCACCTGAGAGAAAGGTGGGGGCTTGAAACTGGGAGTGGAGAAGGTTAGAGTCAAGAAGGGAATTCTTTTTGGAAGAGATGGGGATGTGGTTTAGGTAATAAAAGAGCAACAGTCAAGGCTTGCCTCCTCTTTAGGGGTGGAGGGCAGTGCAGTTGTAGAGGTGGTTAGAAAGAAGGAGGATAAGGGCTGTCTCCTCTTCAGGAGAGGTGAGGTTTGTGGTTTAGAACAAGTGCCTGAAAATTAATGTTTAGAAAAAGGTAGAGACATGTTTGTCAGTCCAGGGCCTGCTGAGCCAGCTGCCCACTCCCTATGCACAGTGACCTGATCTGGAACCAGACCAGTGTTAAGCAGTGTATCCATGCTGAGCAGCTTGCCTCATGAAGAGAAATGCATATACAGGTTAGTAAAATAAAAAAGTTCTCATGCATTTAGGAGCTGTTTGATCAGGGACTTTCTCCCATGTGGCAGAAACAATAAAATATCTCCAGAGCTAAGGGGGTTGCACAGTTATATTCCAGGTTCCCTTGTGGTTGAAGTGCCTGTTGACAACAGCTTGATTGTAAAGAGGCATGGGAGGCATTGAGAGCTCTAGAAAACTCACATGTGTGCAGTCTTTGCAGGTAGCTGGGATATGGGCTACATGAGTGTGTGGAGAACATGCAGGATTAGGCATTTAGAGCAACTAAAAAACTCCAAAACGTAAGAAAATTGCAGTTAGTTCAAAAGACGTTCTGGACTCCAAAGGAAGACACTGTTCTCAGTTGGAATATTGGTGCAAGTTTACTTCCCTGCCTGGCCAGGACCCCTCTGGTTTCCCTAAGTTAGTCTGTTTGCACTGGGTTTCTTTTCCTCCCTTTTGTTCATCCACCAAAAGAAACAGAGAAAGGAAATCTACTCTGTGGGAGCTGGCAGTGGGTGGTGTTGGGGCAGCTCCTGTCTCCCTGGGAAGGGGAGTAAGTGCAGCTGTGTGATCTTAGTACACCTCTATTGAATCTTTTAATCTTCCCCTTGTGGAAATAAAAGATCAGCCTGCCACCTCTAAGAATCATAAGTAAAAATGTCCTTGATTTCTAGAGGGTTTTTGGGGTAATACCTGGAACAGCCTTGTACAGAGGCAAAAGAGCACTCTTGTCTCTGTTCCTTTTCTGACTCTAGATGAAAAGTGTTTTCCAGCCTTTGCTTGCAAGGATTCAGCCTCTGCTCCCTGGGTTGAAGGAATGTGCTTCATCTACTGGTTTACATTTCTGTGCTGTAGGCTTTTATTCTGCTGGTGGTCTGTAAAACTCAGTGTCTCTCATTTTAATCTGGTGTAATGACTTGACATTTGAGTCACATTCCTCCCATCTGCAGCCATAGAAGGCTTTTCCTGGCAGGCCAGAGTTGGCAGCAAAGTGCAAACAGGTTCATTCCCTTGGCTCCAAAATGTAGTCAAGTAGGACAAAGTAGTTACAAAATGAAACAGTAAAAAATGTTAGAGGTCTCATATAACTAATTATTTCCAGCTACAGCCTGCTCCTAGGGTGACACTGGAGGAAGTTGAAGTTAATTAGTGAGTATTTTGGCTGTCTGCTCAAATTATATTTCTGCATTCAGCTAGGTCAGGCTATCCAAACAATAAAAATACCTTCTAAAAGTCATGATGAGCTGCTCTTTTATCCTCATGGCATTCATTTTTCAGAAATTACTTGAGCACATTTTGTGGTGAGAGGTGTAGGTGGACACTTCTGGAGAGAGCAGCCTCAGGCCAGGACCCACTCCTTCTCCTGAACCAATGTGCTCCTGCGTGCCCCAAGAGCAGTCACACGTTCCAGGCTTTCATTCTGTACTACCTGTGATGCACAACCAAGCCTGAAACACCTCACAGAAAATTTTGCCTGGGGGAGAATCATCCCTGTGTCTGCTGCAGCCCCCACATGCTTGCAACATATGTGTGGCAACTTAGATTGCACAGAGTAAGGCTTCCTCTGGAGGAGGAGCAGGCACAAAGCAATGGATGTCTCTTTCTTGTCTGTTTATTTAATATGACTCTTTTATTCCTATCATTCTTAAAATGAAGCACCCATGCTGTTGTTTTATATGATTCTGCTTCCTGAAGGTTTGCTGTGTTCTACAAATGGCCACAGGCACCTGCACATGTCTCCAAAGCTTTCTGTTTGTGTGTCCACTGGGTAAAAAGCATTAAAGCAAATTGTTGCTATCTACTCTACTCAGATTTAAGCTTTATTTTCACAGGAGATAAGTACCAACAGGGATATTCACATCTGGGTGCAGCTCTATACACTATGAAAATCCAAGGGTGTTTCTATCTGTATGGCAAGTTGAAGCTTTTATTTGAGAAAGCATCACTGTTAATTCCCCACCTGCAGGCTGGTCTCAGTGAACCTCCTGCAGAATGATTCCAGGACAGCCTCAGACTCAACAGAGAAACTGATACAAAGAAACCTTTTTTCTTTGCTATAACTACCTGGTTCTTTCAGTTTAAGCAAAGCCAAAAGGCACCAACCAACCAAGCAAAACCCCAAAAAGCCAAACCTGTCAGCACTTTGAGATTTTCTCTTCTGCTTTCAGATGAAACAAATTGCTTCTGCCATTAGTACAGAGCTGTTTCTGCAGTCGTGAACTAATTTCTTTAATAACACTATATGCATACCAAAAATACAGCTCAGTTGTTGCTATCACCGACCTTGGTGCATCAGGAAAAAAATAAGTGGATTAGGAAAGGACTTGAAAAATAGAAGACTGGGAAAAAAGAATGAGTTCTTATATTACCAGATCAGGCAGAAATACTTAAGAGAAAAATAAGATACTTAGTGAAGTAATAAATAATTCCTTTAACTGGTTAGAATAAAACTGGTACAGGGGCCTGCATCTTCAGGATGTTGGCATATTTAACCATGTGATACTCAGTTTAAATGGGCTGTGTCATTAACCTTCCGCAGAAATGTCAAAAAGGTGTGGCAAGCACATTTCTCTCCCTCTCAGGATTTCTCATAGAGGTGCACAGAGAGAAATGAAAGAGAAAACAATTTCTATTTCTGCTCCTTGTTTTTCCTATGTGGAGTGTGTTTGGAGAATTGTTTACCTGGAGTGATTGCTTGATTGGATTCTGGTGAGGATTGTTTGAGCCTGGTGGCCAATCCAATCCACCTGGGGCTGGACTCCAGCGAGAGGGTCACGAGTTGAGTTAGAGATAGAGAAAGCAGTACGTAGTTTTAGTCTCTTCCTTTATATATATATATATGAATGTATTTTAGCCATAGTTACAATAAAAAAATCATTCAACCTTCTGACTTGAGTCAGACATCGTCATTTCTTCCCATTGGGTTTGCCTGCATTTACAATAAAAAGGAATGAGGACAGGGCTAGATTATAATTCACTGAGCCTCAGCATTATCTTCATTCAACAGCAAAGCAGACAATCTCACTGTCCTGGCCAATGTTCACCCCATATTACTTTTCCCATTAGAAAACTTGTCCAAACCCGTTCTCTTTAGAGCTCCTACTTTCCTTTGGCAGCCCCTTTGCAGACCCACTCCAACTGCAGCTCCAGACTTACACTCAACCCAAACCTGAATCCTACCACTAAAAATAACCATAATCTGAGGATTATCCTTCCACACATGGCAGTGGTAATTCCAACTAGTCATTACCTAGGAAAAAGGCTTTTACAACCTGGATCTCTCCATGGCCCACACTTCCCTTTGAGTGCTCTTTTCTAGCCCCACTGCAGCTGCAGCTCTCCAGGGTCTCTCCTTCTCTCAACCCCAAACCTAACCTTCACTTAGGCTGAGCCTGTAAGAAAGGCCCCCAATTACTGTCCAGATGAAAAATTTCTCAAGGCACAGTCTTCTCTGCAGACTGCACTTCAGCAACATCCCTTGTGACAGGATTTTATTAAATATTGGCTTTGTGAGTGGACGTTACACCTGCAAACCTCTGACTTTCTTCATTTTCTGCATTTATAAGGAAATATTTATATTCAGTATTGTTTAATCAGGCTGATATGTTTGGGCAGGATTTCCAAGAGAAGCAGTCCAAATGAGGTAACTGTAGAAGGTTTCTTCTTTGGGCAGATCACTAATTATTTGTATAGCAGAAAGCTTTTGAATAATTCCTCCAAAGCAATAGCAATCGATTAAGTGCAAAACCACAGAAAGAAAGAGTACCTGTATTCAAAACTGACTCATCAGGGAAGAAGAGAAAGCAATTACTCTTGAACACACACATTTTTATTGAATATTTAGTGATGATGATGAATTTCAGGCAGTGTTTGAATAAATAAGACAAAGACAAATACTCCCAAAATCTGATGAGGTAAGATTCTGAACTGAAAGGGCTAGATATGGAATAATGGAGATGTTCATTACCTTATCTTAGTTCTTTTCCACTGGCCTGGCCATGCAGATCAGCAGAAACTCTCTCCTTAATACCTTTGTGTGAAAGCCCCTGAGTAGGAATAACCTCTGGGGAACAGCAAAATCAGCTGAGCTACTGGAACTACTCCCCATGGCCTCAGGTTGCAAGTGCCCACATGAGGTTATCAAATACCCACCTGTGCTAAAATGGATTGCTCCTTTGCCATAGCTGCTTTGCTTAAATAATGCTGCTGGGCACAGATTTTCAAAGGTTTGCATCTGCTTTCTCCAAATTAAAAACATGGCCTGCATAAAGCAAAGTTTTCTTTCAGTTCATTGCTGAAATCTTCTATCTCTTCCACAAAAACAAAGAAAAGTCATCCAACAGCATTCCTTTTATATAACTTTTTCATCAGCAAGATGCTCCATATCCCACCAGAGGTACTAATTTATTTATTGAAATAAATACAGCAATGAGTAATAGGGGGGTAGGTAAAGTCCTTCTGATTGGAAATGTTCTCCTTTAGCTGAAAACTGGAATTTCTAAGGAAACTACACTGAAACAAAACATTTTATTTCATCAGTCAACTTAATTAGATTTATTTATGCCTGTGTCTTTCAAAATTTTAATGAGACCTACATTTTTGAATGTCTGCACTGCTAAAAGGACTTTTATCTTCATTGTTTGGAAAAAAATATTAAAATAGCAAGGTAGAGCTTGATTGTTCTGCTATTTTATGTTGAGTGTTTGCCACTAAGAAGTTACTGTGCAATAACAAATCCCTTGAGTTTTTAATACAACTCAGACTTATTTAAACTTTCACTGTAGGTTGTTTAGTGATACTTTCTAGCAGACAAGAAGCCAGAAAGGAATAAAATATCTTTAGTTTTTATATGCATGATTTTGGCTGCGATATCAGTAATTCCTTCCATTATTTAAGAGACAGGGGAGATACTGCTGACCTTGCCAAAGTACTTCTGTGGCCAGAGGAGAATCTATGGGGGCTGTGACTTCCCCACCAGCTTTGAGAAGTACATTCCAAAGTGGCCCAGGCACTTGTTATCTTCATATGGGCTTGGTCCTGCTTCTCCTCAAATCAGTGGGAATTTCTGAGGTCTATTGAAAAGGAATCAGGAGCTGTGAGGTTTTGGGTCAACACAGGTTCAACAAGGTGATGTTCTTTTAAAAATAGTGTGAAACTTGAGCGCTTTAAAAGTTAAACAGTTGGATTCAGAGAAGTCAAAATTTAAGTTCTGTCCACGGCTTCCATTCTCCTTTACATGTGTGCATTGCAATATGGCCTACACAATGATGGTCTGCTTTCTCCAGAGATGTACAGGACAGATGGAGAATGTGGCAGGAATGTGTTTGGGATGATTTGGTTTCTGTAGAATCTGTCTTACCTCACACATAAAAGTTGGTTGGCAGAGGATCAGTCATGAGATATGGGGAGAATGTGCTTGCAGGTCTTGGCTATGATTTTAATAGTGGCATTTCCAGGTATCTTGTGTTTGGTTATGTAGGTAAAGTAATAAGAAATAAACCCAGATTGATCTTGATGCTGTTCCCTACATCATTTTTGAAAGCACATTTGCCCCTATGATGCTGCTGTGGAATGAGAGCAGTGACTCTTGGATTCATTTTTTAGATTTCTTGGGCTGTTGAGTTCAAGCAGTCAGTAAACAATTCAGTTGTTCCCTTTTTCTGCATGCAACCTTTAGAGGGAGAGCTTAAACTTTCCAAGAGAGTTTTGAACACTTGGCTGTGAACTTTCTGCTGCTTATACTAAAAGTCCAGAGGCAATTATATACCATTTTTCTAGAGTGATATTTATAGGTATCAGAGTTAAGCATACATACAGTTTTCCTTTGGAAATATCTGTAGTCAAATAGACAAAAATTAAATTGAAGGTTAATTTCCTATCCTGTAGAACTGAATCTGTAAGACTTAGCTGCCACACAATCCTAGGTTAAGGCATGTAAGTTTGATTAATATTTTAATTAACTGTTAAATTACCACCATTGGAAAAGTTGACATTTAAAAGGCTTCCAGAAACCTAAACAAATTTTTTGTTTGTTTTCTTGCTTTCCCCCCATACCTAAGGTAACAGATGTATAATGAGAGCTGAAGTAGAGGAAGGTCATGGAAGTATCCTGCTAAAGACAGTAAAAGCATGGTATTGATGGAATTTGTGTGAGCTTTAAAAGCACACATTCAGTAAGCTTGAGTAATTTTATCAGAATTTTATCACAGAATTCAGTGATGCCCAGTGACAGGACGAGGAGCAATGGTCATAAAATAAAGCACAAGAAGTTCCACCTCAGCATGAGGAAGAACTTGACATTGATAGTGGCAAAGCACTGGAACAGTGCTGAGGAGATCATGGAGTCTCCCTCTCTGGGGACATTCAGACCCCACCCAGACACATTCCTGGGTCACCTGCTTCAGGTGAGTTTCTCCCCTGCCTCAACAGGGGGGTTGGACTGGGTGATCTCCTGAAGTCCTCTCCAACCTGAAGGATTCTGTGATTCTGTAAATACAGTATTGTTTCTAAAAATTAAAATCAGTCTAGAGTCCAGCACTACAGTTTTCTAAAAATCTCACTTCCAAGTGTTAGAAACATCAGGTGATTTGAAGACGTGCTTGGTAGGACTATCGCTGACATTGGCAGAGTGACAAATTTTAGACTAATTGCCTCCCAAGGATGTACAACAGTTCAAATTCTGACAAAAGCCTGATCTGAGAAAGATAGGACATAGAAAATATTAACCTGAAAAATGAAAACTTCAAAAGTTCTGGCCAGGCCCAGAGACTGAAAGGAGTGTTGGCAAGCTCTCTTGGCCACTGCAGATGCCATGGAGCCCTGGCAGAAGTAGGTCACGGTGTCCACAGACCTAACTTAGGGTATCTGCTGCCCTCTAACAGCAAAATACAAGAATCACAAATTGGTTTTGCTAGTGAACTGGAAAACACAGGACCAGCTCTTGCTCTGAGCCCCGACTCGTCCCCTGTACCTGCAGAAGTGTGCACTGCTTCTGTTTCACTACAACTTTAGTGACAATCTGTACATGGCTTTCGGCTGTCACACACACTCCTCTGATTTTAATCAGCCCTCAGGAATATAGGACTATATGTAGATGCACAGCTTGGAGTCTTCTCCCCAGGGACCACATTTTAAACCAAAATCAGCCATTCCAGGAAACAAAGGGTCTGTTGGGGTTTTTTTTTTTGTATCCCCTCTCTTAGTAGCTGTGGCTCCTGCACACAAAGTCTGACTTCTACTGAGTGAATTGCAGTTGTGTTAATTATAAAAAAAAGTCCCTCCAATCTAAAATTCAAAGGTATGTTATCTTCCTGAACCTGTGAAAAACACTATAGAGGCTAAGGTGGTAAGGCTGATGTCTATGCCACAGAACTCAGGATATCTTCTCCATAGAACCATGTGAATAATGTATAAAAAGAATTTATACCATTTCTGAGATAAGCATGAAAGGAGGGGGCTGTGTTAACTGCTCAATTTACTTCCACTTCATAATTGTAATACTCTGTTGAAAGGGTGAGAGCATAAATAGAAACACAGGAAACAAAGTTTTCTTCCTGAAACCTATACAAGTACAGGAGCATAAAAAGGGTGTTAGTATTTTTTTATGGTTTGAAATTAGTATAATAGCTGTATTCAAGCAGGATCCCCTTGAAATGTTTGTTTAAAATGCCAATTTAGAAAGCCATTTATGTAAGTACTGTAATTGCACTCTCGTTCTGCATGGTAAACACATGCTGTTCTGTGCAGGCAGTTTGAAAGGGGGAAGAGAAACTCTTTCCCTGCCAGCCTAATTTTTTTGAGACTTTATTTTTTATGCTGTGTAGTTTTTTTCAGATCTGAAGGAGAAGTCTAGCTAAAATAATGAAGCTGAGCAAGACTGTCACCCAGTATTTTGGTTCCAGTTTTAGAAACTAAGCAGCTAATGCTAATGGGATTAAGTGTTAGCCCACTGGCACACTTGGTGATTGTGACACTGGCCAATCTAACGAGCCCATGGCACTACGAAGGTAAATAAATTACACAGAGCTTAGAGCTAGCAGCTGTTCTGTCCTTCTTTATCTAGACATGGTTTATTCCTCTCAGGCAGCACAAAACATATGATTTTCATAGTTATAGCTGAGATCTGGACCCCTAACCATGTCACCCAGCTTAGCAGTGCACAGCTGCTTGCTTTGTGCATGCAGTGCATCATCCCAGAGGCATTTATGGATGTTCCCTTTCCTTATATCTTCTAACAATGAGAGAATGACTCTGGCTACTCTGGAATTATACATAGAAATAAGAAAAGTTAGTAAAATCCTGCAGAAATGAACAGATGAGTAATATCTTAACTGATATTAAGTCTCCATTATTATAATTGGAGATTTAAAAGACAAATTACTATTTGCTTAGAATTTGAGAAAAAACACATTCATAGATCTTTAAGTACACCTTTATAAATGGCACTCTGATTTTGCTATGATTTATTATCTTGGTTAGGTGGGAAGGTGATAGAAAAACCATTTCAGCAGAAATATTATGCCTGAAGGCTTAATCCAATTTGCAAGTCCAATCACACTGTGCACATCCACAGTATTTAAAATAATAGGTAGTGCCAATTGCATTTTTGCTCTGGCTATGAAAAGTCACTGCCATGATTAGAGCCAAGAGGACTAGGAAAACCTTTTCCTTTCTAAAATATCCATCATTTCATGAAAGGAAATGAAATCTTGAGATTTCATCTTATTCTTAATCCTTCCCTTCAATTTCAATTTTTGATATTTCATTTCCGTCAATGAAATCCTTTCATGATTTTCCAGGAGTTCCAGATTTGTAACTTTCTCTGCATGTGTGGATAAGCCTTTTGCTACCTGAACAACTGTTAGGAATAAAACCTCTTCTGAGGGTGAGAAATTCAGTTTTTACCCTCTATGGGGCTTTTCCTCCACATGAAGAAAAGGAAATAATTTAGAGACTGATGCAGAAACACAAAAGACAAATTACAGACAACCTTGTGTGTCTGTGTGTTTCTCTAGGATTTACTTCTCTTAGTTTTACTGTGATCTCCTCTCTTTTCCTCCTCCTGAATGTGTGAAATAATAAATTGAATGTGCCAAGAAATAATAGTAGCTCACAAGCTGCAGTTTTGCACAAAGGTTTCAGATACTACCACTTTCTTCAGCTGCAAAGGGCAGTGTGGCTTGCAAACAACAAATTTCATGGTTCTCAAAAAATCACTGAGGTGCCCTGCTGAGGTGCAGTGCTGAGGTCTTCTGCTCTCTTTTGTGGACAAAAACCAAACATAATTCCTGGCTGTGCAAATTCTCTGGTACAGATGAAATGGGGATTTCTCTCTGTGTGGACAAAAACTTGTCTAATGACTGCTGAACATTTATTTCAGACAAAATTGTGAAAAGGCACTATGTGTACAGGATCTGGTTCTTACTCTGTCACAGCCTGCTTACCTCTGTGTGGAGTGCATCTGAAATCACAAGTATTTTCATGTACTGTTCAGTTCATGTGAGAGTTACTGCAGAAAATAACTATATTCGACTCTTACAGGTCTTTAACTAGAGTCACGTTTGAGGCTGATAGTTGATAGAGAATTCCATTTTATCATGACCACAGAAAACCAGCCATGTCAAGCTATCTTGCACAACCCTGTGCTTTGGCAGCTCTGGTCCCCTTGTTGCTTTGCACTCCTATGTAGATTTCCCTACAGGCCTTTGTGAGTGAAAATTCTCTCTCTAACCAGCTGTTACATTAGAATTTATTTTTTTTTACATTGGTCATGAAACTTTTCCACAAAGCCAATATCATACACACAAACTTTAGGGAAGCACTTCCCCAACTTCTTATGAATGCCTGGGTAGAGACTGGGTAGAGACTGGTCCTCTTTTTTTCTGGTAACCATCACAGACAGGTGATATGACCTATATGACCATATTAACTATCACAGCATGATTTTTGTTAATTAACCACTCTTTACTATGCAGTATACTTCTCTCTTTAAAAAGAAACCAGGGGAAAAAACCCACCAAGTCAAAACTGAGCAGAACTCCCATGTCAAGTAACTAGTCACAGATCAGAAACATATTGAAGCAATGACAGAAGAAAAATTCTAGGTCAAAAATTATTTGTACAAACAATTCAGCAAGTGCTCAGAAATGAGGTCAGGTTTGCAAATAATATGTGAACTGAACAACTAAGTAATAATTTAACTGGATAAGATTTTTGAAAAGAATGCTCTGACTACTGGAAGGTATCCCCTTAGATCCACTATACATGCTGACTTTCTCAGCCCTAATCCCCCAGATGGCAGTCTGAACTCATTCTCTGAGATGGCAGATTTGCTCTGCTGACATTCAGGTTTTCTCTCATAAAGGATCATGAAGATCAGGCATCCTTTCTTTTCTATAACTATCCCTGATGTTTCTCTCATATCAGTGACATCAAGGTCTCACTGAAATGAATAAAGAATTTGAAAAGATGAACTTTGCTTTGATTGGTAACAGCAATTTGATTGGCAAAGCAGGAATGATTCTGCATCCATGGATATGTCAGCTGCATTCCTAACCAAAACCAAAACAGAGGTCCCTACATTTTAAGCACCTCTCTAGAGAGGTCTAGCTTATATATTGAAAATCCATATTTATTGAAACAACTTTTTTTAAAAAATGTACTTCAAAGATATGACTTCCATAAGAAATCCATCCAGTTGGACTCTACCACCAAATAAGCCTATGAGATTTATATATTTTGCATTATTTAACACTCTAGATAGTATTTGAGAGATGTCTGAAGATATATTTGTGAATTAAGATTTCTAAAAATCTATTGCAGACCTCTAAAAGCAGGGAAGAAACAGAACAAATGATTGGCTGACACCCACTACAAACAAAGCTGCACTGGTGCAAAGCAATCACCTACTTATTTCTCTAAGCTTTTCTTTCTGTGCTCTGATCACCAGGAGACAGGGATAAGTTGGTTCAGATTCACTTACATTTTAATTGCAACAAACAGTTCTTGGCCTGTAATTTTTCCAGTCTAAATATGCAATATTTGAATTCTTATTTATATTTATTTGTCATAACTAGACCAAATTTTTAGTGGGGTACACATATGCTACATGCCTGGTGGGGCTGGAACCAGTAGACCCACATTTATAGTACAGGGTTTTTTTTACTATGTTCTTTAATATTTGCATGCTTTTTTTCCTTCAGCCTGTGAAACAGGTTTCTGAAATATTCATGAAAAGTGAACATAGATGAGAATAAATACTATTGCAATGAATTAAGGAGAAAACACAAATATGCTCAGAAAAACTTGCATAGTTTTTGCTTGGCCTTCAAATCTCTAGAATAATAATGTAAGATATCAAGCCAAATAGCCAATGTGCTTTTTCATGGAATGCTATGATACAGATTCTCAAGCCCGACAATTCAGGCACTACAAAAGAATGGGATTTGGCCACGCTTTATCAGCACAGAACATCTTATTGGAAGAAAAATTCTCTATGAGCTATGCATGAATGCTGAGTGACATCCTTAGGGTTACAAAAAATATATGGTGAGTCCTTAGTCACTACACAGTCACCTGAGGTGGCTGCAACCTCGGTGTCTCTCAAACCAGCATGACTTAAGGAGTCAATGGAGGTAAAAATTTCCCAGGACAAAAAAAAATGGAACTATTAATTTCCAGCCCTTTTCCTTCCATGTTCTTTATCTCCCACTAAAGGTGGCTGTGAGGCAGTGTTCAAGTCAGGACCAGTGAGAGGCTGAGGTGAAAGGTTTGGTGCCAGCACTTGTTCTGTTGTTTCTGATATTTTCCTTGAAGACCCCTGGATTGGAGCTTTGCAGTGTTAAGAGATACATAAGCATAGAGACAGCACTTGCCCTCAAGAACACCTCATTCTCTATGTATTTCTTCCATTTAGGCCACACACATATTTCCTCTTTGCTTTCAAAATTCCCTCTTCTGTTTGGACACTCTCTGTTCTCTAGTGCAAATCACAGCTGCCTTTTATTTTACTTTTTTTTCCTTTCTCCTGCATGTTCTTCAGCTGTACCTTGTCTTCATCAAAACGAATCTAGTTAATTCTTCTTTTTCAAATCGGGCTGTGGTGCACGGTCCTCAGCTGCTTAGCAACAGCTCCTTTTTGTGTGCAGGGATAAGAGCAAGCAGGGATGCCAGCCTGGAAGTCTGATTCCCCAAGATGAGAAAAAAACAGGAACAAGACAGGTTGTCTCCCTCTGGGCTTTAGTGCTGCACATCCTACTGCTACACACTGGCAGAAATGCCAGAGGGGCAGGTTTTGTTTTCATTACCAGAAATGGCTTTTCAAATAAAAAAATCCTGTCTCAGCACATGATAGGAATCAAATATGTACTACTCTGGTATGTTCTGGATGCATGTTTGGGTGATCTAAACCATTCCTTTATTAAGCATTAGGCACGGTTTACAATTACTCGAATCCCAACACTCACAACTTCACATTAGCCCGAAATGTACCAAGGAGGAATGTGGGTAACTTTATTATACAGAATTTAGAAGACTAAGTGTAGCAATCTAAAACCAGGAGATCTGGAAATTTCAAGATGGATATGAGCAATTTATGGTATGGATCTCTTCCCAGACAGAATTCCAAAAATGCAGAAGAAACTGGGAAGTAAAAATGCTGTGGGTGTTTACAATCCTCTATAAGCATGTGTATGTGGGAATGTACCTTGTCTCTCTGTTAAAACTGTTTACATCACATCCTTGGGTGAAAATCAGGAAATGCAAATTATGGGGCTCTGAGGGAACAGCATTAACAACAATTATTCAATGATTTTAAAAGATCCAGATTTTTTTAAAAATCTTATTACTTTAAAAACATAAACCTGTAAGGTGACTTTAGGATTCAGGTTATCTAGAGATTGGGTTAGAATGTTTTTGTAACTGAAGGCCAGGGTAATAAACACTCCAGAGGGCTTTGTGAAAATCTCAAGAATAGTCAGATTGAGACACTAGTCTTCATGCCTTCCACATTACCTCAAGCTGCAAAGCATGAATTTGGAACAAGGTGCAGCCAGAATTTTGTTAAGCCTTACAGGCTGTTGTAGATTAATTTCAGCTGGAGATGCCAGCAGTGGTCCTAAGTATGTAGAGAGGAGGAAAGGTTACTTAAATCCAGACTTAATCCAACTCAGAATGATCAGATGAGACCTGCTGTCTGGCCCATCTCATCTTCACCCCGCTCTTGCCTTTGCTGTGAGTTAGAACAGCCCATCTAGGTACAAAATGGAAGGAATTTCTCCAGTATGTTGTTTTTCCTCCAAAATAAAGGTTTAGAATTATTTTTCTATATGCAAAGAATGTAGTATATAGGAAAAGAGAACTATCAAGTACATCTTCCTATCCTCTGTTCTCCAAATACAACCTTTACTGAATTTCATAAACAGTTTGTGACAGCAGTAAGGAACCTTCATGCTCCTAGTCCTGCACTTTGTATACACTACTTGCTCTCTCTCTCTCCCCCCCCACCCCCCGACTACTAGCACATTACTCAGAAGGCACTAATGCATGTACTTGATAAGGTGATTGTTTGTATCAATTTGACATTATGGTGTAGTTTTAACTATTACTAAATTGCTGCTTTATTTTTTACTTATTATCCAAGACCAAATGTGGAACTCTGTATATGACAGTATAGTCACACTCATTCATGCTAAGTGACATAAATGAATGACAGCTGGACAGCTGGAGATTGTAAGTGCTGCTGAAGAAGACAGAGTTTTACTCAATGTACTCCAAAGATCTTAAAATCTTGGTTTGGATTGGAAGGGATCTTAAGGATCATCTAGTTCCTAGGGCAAGAACACCTTGCACTAGACCCAGTTACTCAGAACCTGGCTCAGAAGATGTCCTTGCACTCTTTGAGGGATGGGGCATCCACAGGTGTTCTGGGCAACCCATGCCTTTGCCTCAGTACTGTCACAATCAAGATTTCCTTCCTATGATCTCAGCTGATGCTACCCTCTGTCACTGTAAAGCCATTGCCCCTTGTCCTGTCAGGACCAGCCCTTGTGAGACAGTTCCCTGCAGCTTCCTTTAGGCCCCTCTTCTTGCAGGATGACGCTGTGGAGCCCCGGAGGAATTTCACTGGTACCCTGCTCTCTGCAGCCTTTTCCCCCTCAAGATTCTTCCCAAAACAGAATTTCTGTGGAACAGGACTCCTTCAGGAAGCATGTGTGTGCTTGGTTCAGGAGCCAATCCAGTCACAGCCACAGTGGATAAGCAGTGAAGTGCCCAAGCTGCATCATTCTTCCTGCAGAAGTGCAGTGAAATGCAGGTGCAGCACAGTCTGTGCTGGTGGCATCAGGCAGAGAAATGCCTTCTGCAGGCTCCATGCCCTTGCTGCCGATTTGTTCTGTTGCTGTTCTGGGCTCGATCTAATGAGGCCATTGTGACACCATTATGTCAGGGTGGCAAATGACATACAGCAACTGAATGCTGTAGACAGAGAAGGGTGCTCTTGTTCTCAGCCACAGGCCATTCTCCATGCCATTGTGCTGTGGGAAATTAAGAGCAAAAGAGTTTCTTTCCCATCCTGTGGTGATTCTGTGCAGCACTCAGTAAAACAAGCACTTCAAACTGCAGTTTGTGTCTCTGCAGCTGGCTCCTTCGTTGCTCCTTCTCTTCATTTGCCAGGCTTAGCCTCTCAGCCCTCTCATCTTCCTCAACTCCTGCCTTTCTCTGCCCTCATCTCCTCCCTGAGCCAAGCCCAGGGATCATTTCCCCCTGGCTCACAGGTCGGCCCTGCCTGTGAACAGCCTTGGTGTTGCAGGTGGTGTTGGCCCACACACCTTGGCCTTCCACAGCATTCCTGGTGTGCTTTCCTACTGTTCCTGCCGGGTTCCTCTCCCCAGAATGACCCAGCTCTTTCTTTGAGTATCTGTGAAGTGTGACCACCTGGCACATCAATCCCTCTTTGCTGCCCATGAAATCTGGTTCTGCCTTAGGGCACTGGCACTCCAGTCAGGAGCCAGGAGTTTCCCTTGTCATGCCTGGGAGTTTCCCAGATGTGTTCCCTTAGGTCAGGCTCACACCAGGCCCTAATCAGCAGCCCATGTGCATTTGAGCATTGCCTCCAAGGTGTCTGCTTTTCTCCTATCCCTTTCCAAGGCTTGATGTACCAGGTTCCTCCAGCCCACGGTGGCTCAGAGCACTCTCCTCTCTGACCAGGCACTCTGGAGTTCTTTGGAGCCAGTCTGTCCCTTGGTGCCTGGCAAGTCTGCCCTCGGGCTCATTCTGCAAGTGCTGACCATGGAAGTCCTTGCTTTGCCCAGATCGAAATTGGACCAAAAGGATGGTTCCCTGTGACCATAGACAATTTTACTTCATTCAGGTAAGTCAACTGTGGTCTCTGCATGCACACAGGAGAGGAGTGTGGTCAGGATAGAGAAGGTTTTTGACCCTGAGATTGCCTTTGGATCAGCAGGAAATTGTTGTGGTGCACTGCAGTGTGCCCTAGACCATGGCAATCCTGCTGCTCAAGATGTGTGTTGACCAAAGGTCTGCTGGAGGAGTTCCTTTACTTGGGTAAATAATTCCACCAGAATCTTGATGGGAAATAGGCAGAAGTTAACTTTGCCCAATGTTGGTACTGGAGTTGGTTTTGGAGAGGGGGTTGGTCTTGGCCATGGCTTCTGAGAGGGTTGTGGGGTGGAAATATAATAACTCCAGGGGTGTGAAGTGGTCAAAAAATGACTACATGCCCGTGATGTTGGAGAGGGACTTCCATCTGGGCTCAGTTTCATGTAGAATAGGATCCAGTCATAGAAGTACTGAGTGGAGATGTAGATTCCAGGCTGCCTTGCTCTGGCACAGCCTCTTCCCCAACTGGTTATTCCAATGACCCACCAGTAGTCACTATTTTTCTCTTGGCACATGAGAGGACCACCGCTGTCACCCTGCAGCAGAGCACAGAGAATCAAGGTGGTGTTAAGTGTGGCACCTGCCAGCACTGGGGCTGTCTCCTTCTCTCTCACATCCCCTGCCAGAGCTGTATTCTGGGCAGAGGAATGCTCTGCTCCGGGGCTGGAGCCTCCAGAAGCTTGGCTGTGAATGACTTGGGTTCTTGTAGGGTAGGGCTCTCTCTGTCATCTCTGCACAGGCCTCCTGGATGTGCAGAGGGTGGATGTTTGGCACCTGGACCTCTGGGCTACCAGGAACACTTTAACTGGGCTGTCTGGGCTTTTGGCACAAGGGGAGCCCTGGGCAGGCAGGGGTGGATGGGGAGTGTGTGGGAAGCCCCCAGAGCAGCCGGGGGTGAGCTGGGGCTGGGAGGGCGACTGAGTGGCCGGGCAAAGCAGGCCCTGGGCTGTGTTGGGGCGGTGCTGCCGGTGCTGCTGGGGGCTGAGTGGCTCCTGGCACGCTCCTACCTGGCAGGTGTCAATCTTGCCCTGAGGGTATCCAGCACACAAGTTGTAGGTGTGGATTTTCCCTGAGTACCAGAACGTGCTGTTGCACAGATGGATATTGATGAGCTGGACCTTGGCCTCCTGCAGGTGATCACTTGATTTTCGACCTGTGAGCAAGAAAAATGAATAAGCCCCCAGCAACACCATCCCAGTTCTCCTCCCATGGTTGTCTTGTGGGGGATCCATGGCTTGGCTTTGCATCTGCAGAGGCACTGGAGCTCTCACCTGCCTTTGGGGATTGGTACAGGCCCATTTCTGCAAAGGTGTATGTCCTGCAGCCTGATTCCAACTTAGGTCTCTGCTGTGGGGAAACCCAAACCCTCTCCCCAGTGTGCTCAGCTGGTCCAGGAGTTGTTCTTGGGGACTCACCTCTTGCAGCAGTGGCACCCCAGCCAGCCACCCAGCAGTTCTGCAGCTCTGACACTCTCAGTGTGGCATTGGGCACACAGGCCAGCTGGATGTAGGGGCTGCACTGGACAGGATGGTCCAATTCCATCAAGGCAATATCATAGCTCATGTCAACATGATTGTAGTACTGGTGTAGCAGCACCTGCTTGATGCTGCGCACTTGTGCCCCATGGCCCGGCTGAGTCAACTGTGTGGCCCCAGTCACCACAGACAGCTTGCTGATTTCCCTAGAAGGCATGGAGAGAGGGCTGAGAGGGAGCAGAGACTCAGTGCCACAGCAGCCCAGCAGCTGTCAGACCTCCGCATGGCAAGGCAGAGAGGAGCAGTGCTCTGGCAGGTGTGAGTGCCCTCGCACGCCTTAGGCTGGGGGAATGTCAAGCTGGAGGCTGCAAGGAAGCCTTGGCAGGAGCCCAGGCTTCTCCTGAGCAGTGTGGCAGCCTGGCCACCTGAGAGGAACGGGGATGGGAGCATCAGGTGGTGGTGCTGACAGGGCACCTGCTGGTGTTGTGGGGATGTCCCCATTCCCTGTCCTCCTTACGTGACCTCATCGAAGCAGTGGGCTGCTGTCAGGACCCACTGTTTGCTGATGAGGGACCCTCCACACAGATGCTTCAGGCCTGGAATCCAGGGGTGTTGGATGCTGACGATCCAGGGCCAGGCCCCTGGCTTGGCACCTGTGCCACCCACAACACGTGTCATGCCAGAGTCATAAGACATGTCGTTGTAGGAATTAGTCGTGGGGTGGTAGACAGATGGCACAACTCGGAGCCCACAGCTCCCCCTGCAAGCAGAAAATCAAATCCGTGCTGCTTCATGGCCTGCTGTGGCTCAGGCTGAAGCTCAGCCCTCTGCCCTCCCCACCAGGGCTGGCACGCCCTGCAGGCCAGGGAAGCCCATGGGGTGTGCGTCTGTCCGTGCCAGCACCGGGCTGCTGGCAAGGAGCTGAGGCTTCCCCGTTGTGGGATCTTGTCCTACTGATGTTTTTACCTCAGATGCTCTTACAGAAGGTTTTGACCTCAGACTGTGGCAGACAGTATGCTGAGAAGGGACACCTTACCTGGCCACAGTGGGAACCATGGGGTTATGGGAGTTAGTAGTATGCTTATAGTACCTTCCTATATTTGGTCAAGTTTCCAGTTTTCCTTCACCTTTCATCAAAATCTTTTTCCTAAAGGTCATAACCTGAGTTCACCTTTCTGATTGGACATTATGCCCCTATACCTGGTTGCATTTGCCCCGCCCAAGCATTATTTGGAGCCTAGCCTCTGTACCTGTATGACATTTGTTATTTTTGCTATTAAGGTTTTTTATTCTCTGGCTAGTTCCATTGTTCCCATCCCTTTTTATTTAGCCAGCTCCTCCCAGCCAAGCCATGCAAGGGAATCACAGTGGGCTTCTACGCTCATACTCCATGGCGGGTGGGAAGCTGTGGCCCGGCCATGGGGGACAGGCAGGTCCCCTCCAGGGAAGGCCACAAGTGTTGGTCTGGCTCCCTCCCAGGGCCTGGGGCCACTCACTCGCAGGTGTACTGGATGCTCTGCACCAGCCCGGCCACGGTGAGCAGGATGAGGAGGCCGAGCCAATTCATGGCTGCCAGAGGCACGTGTCAGCTGCAAGCACTGAGAGCTCCGTGCAGCAGCACAGCCACAGCCGCAGTGCCCGCAGCAGGGCCCGTGATGTCCTGGGGCTGATGTCATGGAGGAGTGGGTTCCATGTTCTGGGCACTGTGGGGATCTCTGTCATGGAGCCCATGGCAGGAGGAGCTGCATTGAATCAAGGAGCAATAGAATAGTTTGGGCTGGAATGGACCTTGAAGATCATCTAGCTCCAACCTGCTACCATGGGCAGGGAGGGATGGCATGCACTCGACCCAGATGTCCACAGTGTGCACAGCCTGGCTCAGAAGCTGTCCTTGGACACTTTGAGGGATGAGGCATTGAAGTGCTAAGTCCTGATCAACATGCCCTCAGGCCAGAACAACAGGCCTTGACTAAGAGTTGGCCTCTGGATGAATCTTCCAAACAAATGCTATCCATGTCCACTCACTGGCAAAACATGGCTTTACCTTTCCATACTTAGGAACTCGACAAGAACTTATTTCACCTTGTTTGGGGGTGTGCAATCACAAACAACTCCCTTGGTTCCTCCTGAAGCTCTCCAAGGCCTCAGAAGCATCCCAGCAGGAGACTGAAACCAGATGTTACTGCACTAGAGGTTTTGCTGTCTTGCTTATTCCGCAGTATAAAAATGGGGACCTCTCACAGCATAGTCAGTAACCTTACTGCCTGTAGGGGAAGGTACCTGCAGGATTTTCCAGTTGCTGTCAGTGGTTCCCAGTCCTTCACTGTTACAGTGGCTTCCCCCCAGTTGATAGACAGGCCTGGACAATGGTCAAGGATTAAGGTGACTTGTGATGTGTCTTTCTTCATCACTGTAGTCAGTTGTTTAGGGTAATGATTAGATGCATTGCTAGCCTTTTGCAATTCTTTGCTAATGGTTTTATGTACTGCTCACTTATCCTTTTACAATTCTTTGCAGGTTTGAATTATAGTAAATTACATTTATTCCTGAAGTCAGTGTCTATGTCTTCTGTGCTGACCCTGCCTACATGAAAAACAGTCTGCACAGCTGCTCTGGGTAACCCATGCCGGTATATCAGCAAGAATTCCTCATATTCCTCACAGTCAAGAATTCCTTCCTATGATCTCATCTAAAGCTACCCTCTGTCACTGTAAGGCCATTGTCCCTTGTTCTCTTAGGACCTGCCCTTGTAAGAAGACTCTGCTGCTTTCTTTAGGCACCTCTTCTTGCAGGATGAGGCTGTGCAGCCCCCGGGGCAGGCAGTGGCTGAGGAATCCACTGGGGGCAGGGAGCTGGGTGTGCAGCTGCAGTGCCAGCTGCAGATTGAGCTCTGGCTGGCAGGAGCCCAGGACCAGAGGCTGTGCACCCTTCACACGACAGAGGGCACAGGGAGCAGGCCAGGGGAATGGATGCTTATCAGAATTTGGGATGTTCACCCCCTTCTTTTCTTTTCTCTCAGGGAATTTTCTCCCATTTTTTGCCTAAGAGATGGAAACAACGGATACTTAAGAGAGACAAAAGATATAGCCAAGGAGGAGTGGCAAGGGTGCAGTTTGCTACTGTCTCTGAGCAGTGAGGTTCTCTTGGGAAGTGCTGAGATACTGTGAGATTTTGGCTGGGGCTGAGGGACTAGGCTCAGCTCCTCACTCAGGGCCGGACGGAAACTGTCCGGTTTGCTGCTGCTGTGGGGTGAATATGCTGCCACAGTGGAATTCTGTTCTGAACTACTTTTCTCCTTTCTGTGGGTGAGCTTCTGCTCAAAAGAGCAAGTGTTGAACTGGGACCCTTTCAACACCCAACCTCACTGGGAAGGCGATCCTGACTCCTTCCCAGAGGGTGGGTGTTGAACTGGGACCCTTTCAACACCCAACCTCACTGGGAAGGCGATCCTGACTCCTTCCCAGAGTGTGCATCTCCCAGCTGCCTGTGGCTGCTGCTTGCAGTAGCCTGTCAGCCACTATCCAGCTGTGCTGTTTTATGTTGATGATTTAGGCTTTTTTGCTACACATTAACCTGACACTCCATGCCTGCCCAAACACTCCACTGCTTCTGGCATGGCTCTGGAATCTTTATTAGACTTTGTTGGTCACTCTGGGATAGGCCTGCTGCTCCAAGGTTCCTGCTGCAGTCCATTCGGCTTTCCAAGTGGCAGAAACCTATGGAAGGATGGATTGTAGGAGAATAGAGATAGTGCTAAAGGCACTTTCGCCTCTGAGAACTTGCAGCTGTACTAATTACCAAAGAGTAGGAACAGTCTTACCTTTAATAGGTCACAGGCATGTGCAATAAGGCCTGCCCTTAATAGGGTGCAGCTGTGTCCAATAAGGATGGGCCAATAAGATGGGTGATATAAAAGAGTGGATTAGCTAGTTGAGAGAGAGTGAGTTGGGATCAGCTGGTTGTGCTGCTGCAAGGAGTAAGGGTCAGGTGTTTGTGCTAGGGACAGGAAGAAGCCAATCATATGAAAGAAAAGGAATTAGTGTTGTGAGAACTCACAAAGACAAGGTATGAAAGTCTTACAGCAAGATAATCTACTAATTAGAACAGTCAGTTTTAATCCACTGTCAATTGGCACCAAGCACCGATGCCAGCAATTGGCATATACCATTCCAAAGGAGGTTCCTGTCTTCCTTGGTAGACACCTGTCCTTTAAACCAAGACAATACTGACAGCTGCAGCAGGAGCTGGTGGCTCTTTATGGAATGAGACATCTGTGACTCTGCTGACAGAACCTCAGGGTGGAATGGGTACAGACACCTGCTCTGGCTGCGTGAGAGTGGTGTGGGTGGGGAATTGAACAGGGCACCTGGCAGCTTACTGGAGCAACACTTGCCTCTGGAATGATCACATAGGGAAGTTACTTCAGCACTATAGCAGCCCAGATAGGAACATAGTACCTCTGCAGCCTCCCTCCTTCAAATATCTAACTACTGGAATTTTAAGGGTGGGAAGGAGACAGAGGAGGAATGTTATATCTCCATGTGCAGAGTCTGTGTAAAATAAAAGGGTGGATTTGAGCCTCTCTATGTTGTGACATTTGGTGCAGATTTGGTGAAATCATGGGTAGTGGGTGGAGAAGACATGCACAGCATGTTCAGCCTAAGGTGGCCACAGAGGAGTTGTAGAGGCCCCCATAAGTTGTGAGGTGGAGAAGCTGAAGTCTCTGCTTGAAGCTTTTGGTGGCAGGCACAGGGAGAGCCTTGTATCCCTTGTGCCACACAATGGGTGCTAGAGCACACACAGAAGGGGGTGGAAGTCCCTTCTTGGCATGCAAAATGGGGTTTCACATACCTCAATGTGTTTGATGTGATGGGAAAGATCCCTGGTTTAGATGAGGGGATGTCTGTGGCTGAGGTTGCACAGAACTGGGAGAAATTGTTTGCGCAGCAGGATTCTGCCAAGACAGCACAATAAAATTTTTCCAAGATGGTTGGGTGACTCTAAGCTGGTCTGCTCACTGGACAGGGTAATGGCCATCCCCAACCCTGAGTGACAATCTTTCACTCGGTGTCCTTAGTGAGCAGACAGCTTCTGACATCAGAAAATATTTGAAGATGCTTATGCCAGGGTGGCAGGGACCAGTACAGATGTGGGCTGGTTGTTCTCAGCACAGCCCATCTTGATTAACACAGAAGGAAGAGTGCCACCACTGTGAGACAGGACTCCACTGGACTGGTGATGCCAGATTTATTTTTGCCTGTTTTCTTTTATATACTCTCTGTATTCTTTACACATATATTTGTAGCTCTGTAGCCTGTTGTTGTATCTGTGTCTAGTTTTCCCTATCTTTTCCTTAAGCAGACAGACAAAACATATTTCAGAGCTCTATGCCCTGGAGAGTACAAAGCACCTAATCCAATCTTGGTTTTTCTTGGGAACCAAGGCTGGAAACAGCTCCTTGAGGTGCATTTTCGTAAACAAAGTTTAGTTTCTATCTGGGTGGGGTGTGGGGGATGATTCAGAGACGCTTGAACCAAGGGAGGAATTACTTCATAATTTGAGATGCTAATTGGTGATTTTTGTCAAATATGCTGATTTGCTAAGTTTATAAAACTATAAGGTAAAACCACATGTGGGGAAGTAATTCTGTGGACATTTGCCATATCTGCCACAGGAGGCCTTCAATAAAGATCAGCCTTTATTTATATACTATACTATATACTATACTATAATGTTCCTATACTAACATTATGTTGAAGGTGTGCTGTTTTGTTTCTTTAAGGCATAACTAGAGGCCAATAAGAGTATCCAGAAGCAGCTGGAGTGACACCTAGCCCAAGGCATTTTGAAGCATTCCATTAGATGGAGAAAGTCAATGTTCACTTCCCTTCACCTGGAAAACACAGGTGTAAACTGCCTTCAACAAGACTAGTCCATGGCAGTCTACTCCAAGTCTACCCTTGAACAATCTCCACACCCAACAGAATCAAAGTTTGATTGAAAAGGGCAAAAGTTTTGGTGCAGATTTGTACAGTTTGTAGATGATTTGTAAATTGGTGAGTTAAGAAGGTTCTTTCTCATCCTGTGGTGATTCTGTGCAGCATTCAGGAAAACAAGCACACCAAGCTGCAGTTTGGGTCTCTTGGATTGCTCCTTCTCTCGCTTGGCCAGGCTTATACAGCCTCTCAACTTCTCCCTTTCTCTGCCCTCATCTCCTCCCAAATATGGAGGCAAAAGCCCTGGGATCATTTCCCCCTGGCTCACAGGTTGGCCCTGCCTGTGAACAGCCTTGGTGTTGGCCCACACACCTTGGCCTTCCATGGCATTCCTGGTGTGCTTTCCTACTGTTCCTGCCAGGTTCCTCTCCCCAGAGTGACCCAACTCTTTCTTTGAGTATCTGTGAGGTGTGACCACCTGGCACATCAATCCCTCTTTGCTGCCCATGAAATCTGGCTCTGCCTTAGAGCACTGGCACTCCAGTCAGGAGCCAGGAATTTCCCTTGTCATGCCTGGGAGTTTCCCAGATGTGTTCCCTTAGGTCAGGCTCACATCAGCCCCTAAATCAGCAGCCCATGTGCATTTGAGCATTGCCTCCAAGGTGTCTGCTTTTCTCCTATCCCT